>OZ012737.1:297612473-298812473 GCA_963859935.3 Lathyrus sativus | reverse complement strand
GACGGTACCCGGAGGTCTGTCTTTGGTGAGTTGACTTTGCCTATCCAAGTGGGCCCAGAAGTTTTTGACGCTGTATTTTACATCATGGACATTCAGCCTGCTTATAGTTGTTTGTTAGGCAGACCATGGATCCACTCGGCTGGGGCTGTTACATCAACTCTGCTTCAGAAGCTGAAATATATGGTTGGTGGCAGTGTTGTGACTGTGTGTAGAGAAGAGGACATAATGGTTAGCCACCTGTCTTCTTTCAAGTATGTCGAGGTAGACAGGGAAATTCATGAGACCCTGTGTCAAGCTTTTGAAACCGTTCAGTTGAAGGAGAAGTCTCCGGTGGCGAGAAAAGAGCCTGAGGTGGCTATGTCTTCTTTCAAAGAAGCGCAGGCCGTGGTGCAAGCTGGTTCAGCCCAAGGCTGGGGGTAGGTGATAGATATACCTCAAAAGCAAGACAAGTTCGGTCTGGGGTACCGCCCATCGTCTTCACAAAGCACGCCAAAGTTCAAGGGGCCGATCAGGTTTACTAGCGGGGGTGTCTTCTTTGAGCAGATTAATGCCATTTCTGATGATGAAGCTGGAGACAGTGACTGTGATATGGATGCCTGGATCAAGCCATGCACTCCAGGACAACGTCTATGCAACTGGTCCATTAAGGAATTGGTCCAAGTGACCAATGAACAGTAATGCTTTGTTTTTTCAATTATTGTACAGTCCTATGTTCTACCCGGAGCATAGCGGTTTGTTATTTCAGGGCTTGTTTGTTTATGTTTGAATAATGTTTCATCTATTAACCAAAGGGCGTTTTTCCATTCAAATTTTGTGATCTCTATTTTTCTTGTTTTTGTTTTTAACAATAAAATGGCAATGTTCTTGTTTGCATATCATTTGAAGCACTTAACCATTTTCATTGCAGGACTCACATCATTGCAGATGACACCGATCAAGAATCTTCTATGACTCGCTTCGACTTTGATAACCCGGTAATTCAAGCTGAAGAAGAGATTGATGAGGATGAAGACTTGCCCGAAGAGCTATCTAGACTCTTGAGACAAGAAGAGAAGATCATTCTGCCTCATCAAGAAGAGATTGAGGTCGTCAATTTGGGTTCTGAAGAGGTTGTAAGAAATGTCAGAATAGGGGCTGCATTGCAAGATGACATCAAACAAAGGCTGATCGAGATGCTTCAAGAGTATAGTGACATATTTGCTTGGTCCTACGAAGATATACCTGGGCTTGACATTGACATTGTGGTTCATCGCTTACCACTTTGGGAAGAATGTCCGCCAATCAAGCAGAAGCTTAGAAGGACGAGACCAGACATAGCTGCAAAAATCAAAGAAGAAGTCCAAAAGCAGTTGGACACAGGATTTTTGGCCGTGACCACTTACCCTCCGTGGGTCGCCAACATCGTACCTGTACCAAAGAAGGACGGTAAGGTACGGATGTGCGTTGATTATAGAGATTTGAATAAGGCGAGCCCAAAGGATGATTTCCTGCTCCCTCACATTGATGTATTGGTCGGCAATACGGCTCAATTCTCGGTGTTTTCCTTCATGGATGGCTTCTCCGATTATAATCAGATAAAAATGGCACCGGAAGACATGGAGAAAACAACATTCATTACACCGTGGGGAACGTTTTGCTATAAGGTAATGCCGTTTGGGTTGAAAAATGCAGGGGCAACTTATCAGCGAGCAATGGTGACTTTGTTTCATGATATGATTCATCATGAGATCGAGGTGTATGTTGATGACATGATTGCGATGTCCCAAACGGAGGAAGAGCATCTGGTCAACTTATTGAAGTTGTTTGATGGGTTGAGGAAGTTCAAACTAAGGTTGAATCCAAATAAGTGCACTTTTGGAGTTTGGTCCGGAAAGTTATTGGGGTTTATCGTCAGTAGAAAAGGAATCGAGGTAGATCCTGCAAAAATAAGAGCTAATCAAGAAATGCCAGCGCCGAAGACTGTAAAAGAAGTTCGTGGCTTCTTAGGGAGGTTGAACTACATCGCTCGATTCATATCTCATCTAACAGCCACGTGTGAACCAATGTTTAAACTGTTAAAGAAAAATCAGGCTGTTGTCTGGAATGAAAATTGTCAAAAAGCATTCGATAAAATAAAAGAGTATTTGCAGGAGCCTCTGATACTGATACCCCCAGTTGCTGGAAGACCATTAATCATGTATTTAACGGTTCTTAAGAATAGTATGGGTTGTGTTCTCGGTCAACAAGACGAGACAGGAAGAAAAGAGCATGTGATTTATTATCTGAGTAAAAAGTTCACAGATTGTGAGTCTTGTTACTCAATGCTTGAAAAATTGTGTTGCGCACTCGCTTGGGCGGCCAAACGTTTAAGACATTACATGCTCAATCATACAACCATGCTAATTTCGAAAATGGATCTGATTAAATATGTCTTTGAAAAGCAGGCGCTTTCAGGAAGGATTGCTAGATGGAAAATGGTACTGACAGAGTACGACATCCAGTATGTTTCCCAGAAAGCCATTAAAGGGAGTGTTCCGACATAATACCTTGCTGAACAGCCGATTGATGATTACCAACCAATGAGATTTGAATTTCCTGATGAGGACATTATGTACTTGAAAGCGAAAGATTGTGATGAGCCATTACCCACTGAAGGTCCGGAGAAGGGTTCTCAATGGCAAATGATATTCGATGGCGCAGTTAATTCATATGGTAGTGGAATTGGGGCAATTATCACGACTCCTCATGGAACTCATATCCCCTTCACTGCCAGATTAACTTTTCCTTGCACCAACAATGAAGTCGAGTACGAAGCATGCATCATGGGTTTGGAAGAAGCTATTGATCTGAGGATCAAGAATTCGATGTATTTGGCGATTCAGCGCTAGTTGTTAACCAGATTGAAGGAGAATGGGAAACTCGTCAACCCAATCTGATCCCCTACAAGGATTATGCAAGAAGACTATTGCCATTTTTCGATCGTATAGACTTCCACCATGTGCCAAGAGCGGAGAATCAAATGGCAGATGCTCTGGCTATGCTGTCTTTAATGTACAAGGTCAATTTTTGGAATGAAGCTCCAAGGATTGTTATCTCACGCCTCGACAGTCCCGCTTTCATATTTGCCATTGAGGGAGCTTCCGATGGTAAGCCGTGGTTCCATGACATCTAAAATTTCCTTAAGAACCAAGAGTATCCGCCAGGGGCATCAACCCAGGATAAGAAAACTCTTAGGAGATTATTTGGTAACTTTTACCTCAACCCAGATGGTGTGCTCTATAGAAGGAATCATGATCTAGTGCTACTCAGGTGTGTGGACGAAAAAGAAGCAAGCTTGCTTATGGAAGAGGTCCACGAGGGTACTTTTGGCACGCATGCCGGCGGACATGCCATGACTCGGAAGATACTACGAGCTGGGTATTTTTGGCTAACAATGGAGTCAGATTGTTTCAAATTCGCAAAGAGATGCCATAAATGCCAGATTTATGCTGATAAGATTCATGTGCCATCGTGCCCGTTGAATGTTATGTCATCCCCTTGGCCGTTCTCCATGTGGGGCATTAATATGATTCGAAAGATCGAGCCCACTGCTTCTAACGGACACCGTTTTATTTTCGTAGCTATCGATTACTTCACCAAGTGGGTGGAGGCAGCCTCGTACGCTAATGTTACCAAACAAGTGGTAGCAAGATTCATAAAGAAGGACATCATCTACAGATATGGAATTCCCGAGCAAATCATTAATGACAATGGTTCGAATCTGAACAATAAGATGATGAAGGAGTTATGCCAGAACTTCAAGATTGAACATCACAACTCATCGCCCTATCGGCCGAAGATGAATGGCGCTGTTGAAGCGGCCAACAAGAATATCAAAAAGATAGTGCAAAAGATGGTTGTTACTTACAAAGATTGGCATGAGATGTTTCCGTTTGCTCTGCATGGTTATCGTACGATGGTACACACATCAACCGGGGTAACCCCTTTCTCGCTAGTGTACGGTATGGAAGTTGTCCTACCGCTAGAAGTCGAGATTCCTTCTTTAAGAGTTTTGGTTGACGTAAAGCTCGATGAGGCAGAATGGATAAAGAATAGGTTGAACCAGCTTAGTTTGATGAATGAAAATAGGCTAGCATCTATTGCATACGGTCGATTGTATTTGAGCCAAATGAAGAAAGCTTACGATAAGAAGGTGCGTCCTCGAAGCTTTCAAACGGGCGATCTTGTGCTGAAAAAGATTCTCCCACCACACTTAAATCATAGGGGCAAATGGAATCCCAACTATGAAGGTTCATTTGTTGTACGAAAGGTTTTCTCTGGAGGAGCCTTGGTGCTATCCACCATGGACGGTGAGGATTTTGCATCCCCTGTGAACGCAGACGCAGTTAAAAAATACTTTTCTTAAAAGAGACCCGCTGGACACAAAAAGAAAAGTCCAGGCAAAAATGGGGCATCCCGGCGAACCATAAAAAAGGAAAATAGGTTCGGGCAAAAATTAGGGATAAAAATGAAAAGATGTAAACCCGCAAAGTCGAAAACCTGTAAAGGCGACTTTGGCAAAAATGGGTATCCCGGTAAATCGAAAACCCGAAAGGGAGGTTAAGGCCAAAGTTAGGGATTGAAAAGCAAATGATTGTGTTCTGCGTATGAACCTCATTGCTTAGTGGATTGGGAGAACCTGAGGGCCGTTTATCCGAAGCAATCTCTTCGAAAGACGAAGCGTCGGAAAAGCGTCAAGGTCAAGCGAGTCATAGAGGAATCAGCTCATGGTGTTTGTCTGTGCCACATTGCCGACATTGCTGTATATTTTGTTTAATATGTACACTTTTGTATTTGCTTTTATGCATACTTGTAGTTTTGCGCAGCTTCCTCTTTTCAGGAGTTGCATCTATTGTAAAACTTTGCCTATTTACAGGCCGTTTATCAATAAACATATACTATTCAGTACTTGACCTGTGTGCTTTGTTTAAACTCTTACTGTTTTGTTTGTGAAAGCGCCCAATGTTTTGATGAACTTGCACTTACATAAACTTGCAGGCCTTAGCCAATAATTGTTAAAACTTTGATATTAATTGAACGATGTCACGGATGATAACCAAGATAGTCTTGTTGTATAGGATGTCTTGTCTGTTTGTCTTTTGCAGGGTTGTTACTGTAACGCCCCAATTCTGAATTTTCCCATTGTTGTTGAGTCTTTTAATTTATTTTGATTGATTATTCTTTTAATTGTGGAATTTGAATATTAAAATGTTATGTGTGTGTGTTATGCTATTTTATTATTCGGAGAGTTTTGGGAATTAATTAGAGGGTGCTTTAGTTAATCCTTAATTAGTAGATGTTTGAGAGAAATAGAATAGAAAGAGTATAAGTGGAAATAGAGAGAAAAGAAAAGAGATAGAAAGAAATAGAAAGGAAAGAAGAGAAGAGAAAAGAGGAGGAAGAGGAGAAAAACCTAGAATCATCAAGAATCAAACTTTTAAGCTTTGATTAATCGGGTAAGGGTGTGAAACTTTATTATTCTTTCGATGTGTATGATTATGTATGTTTCTATTGGTTTGCTTTTGGATTGGGGAGAGTTTTGCTCATTTTCCGTTTTAGGTTGAATTTGATTTAATCGATAGAAACCAAGTTTTTACGGTTAAGAATAAGAATGAGTGATAGAGTTTAGTCGAGGAATGTTGGGCTAAGGCTACTGAGACGAGTTGGGATTGGATCGGGTAGATTTCAATGAGTTTCGGAGTTTTGGACAGTGGGGAATTCTGAGTTTGCAGACCCTCGCTAGGACGTTTGCTAGGCGAGTAGGTCGCAAGCTTTCGTTGGGTATTCGCTGTGGCGAGCCAGTAGCGAACGGTCCCAGACTTGGGCAGAATGGTTTTGATATTTTTTGCTGGAAGCGAAGGGGTGGTGGCGAGCATTCGCTAGACCTTCGCTTAGTGAGTGGGGTAGCGAATCCAGTTAGTGGCTTCTGTTTGCCTTCACGAGTATGTTCGCTAGGCAAACAGATAGCGAGCACTTCCTTGCAGGATGTTATTTTCTTGTGTTTTCATTTCCATGTCGATTCTTCGGTTCGAGTATGATTAATCCTTTCTTATTATGCATAATTGTGTGTGTAATATGAAATGTTGTGGGTAGCCGTATGGCGTGAATCCTAGATTGTGAATTGTGAAGTATGAAATGTGGTCGTTTGGCAATTTGTGCATTTGTTTGAATTTAGTGAAAATGCATGATGGGATTGATGTGAATGTGCATAATTGTATGTATTTGTATAATGTGAAGAATGCATGAGTATATTGGTGAATATGTATGCATTTCAAGAGTGTATGGAGTTGTTTTGTTTGTGAAGCATCATGATTGCATTCTTGTGTGTCTGATCCCGCGTAGGATCTGCAGAAACCTCGTGTACCCTTGTGGGGTGTGAGCGACGGTTTATCTTTGATCCCTAGGAGGATCTGCAGAAACGATTGTGTGCCCTTGTGGGGTGTGAGCGATAGTATATATTTGATTCCATGGAGAATCTGCAGAACGATTGTGTGCCCTTGTGGGGTGTGAGCAATCGGATTGTGTCCCCGTTTGGGGTGTGAGCAATCCTGAAACATCGTGTGCCCATGTGGGGTGTGAGCGATGGGTGAACATCGTAGGCCCGACGGGGAGTTACTTCGGTAACGAGCAATGGTTCCATTTGGTTCTTCAATTGAACCTGCTGAATGAGTCGGTACCACATTTGCATCTGCATAGAGTCGTGAGTCGGTCTCTATGAGTGCATTATTATCTTCATATGATATATTGGTGTAATGAACATAATTGTGTATGTTTATGTGAAATATGTGAACGATTGGTGAATTATATATATATATATATATATATATATATATATATATATATATATATATATATATATATATATATATATATATATATATATATATATATATATATATATATATATATATATATATATATATATGTGTGTGTGTGTGTGTGTGTGTGTGTGTGTGTGTGTGTGTGTGTGTGTGTGTGTGTGTGTGTGTGTTGCGATGTATGTATGATTGAATTTTGATGCATTGCGGTGAGAAATGTGTTACGTGTATTCTATGTTGGTGTGTATATATATATATATATATATATATATATATATATATATATATATATATATATATATATATATATATATATATATATATATATATATATATATATATATATATATATATATATATATATTATATGCATTGTTTGTTATGATAATGTTTCTCACCCTTCTACTGTTTTATAATGCTCTATGAGGCATTGTAGTGTAGGTTTGATGGAGGTCTTTTGCAAAGCTTGGCTTCGTTATTTTTGGTCAGTTGGCTTTGATATGTAGCACCGGGTAGTTAGGATTCTTTTAGTTCTTTTGTGATACATATGTGTATGTATCTGCTGGTGTATGTTTATTAAACATGACTTGTGACTTGAATTAAACGGTTGATGTATACAATGTTTATATGAATGAAATGATTCAATGTTTAGATGTTTCCGCTTTTATTCTAAATGTTGATATGTGGGTTCTAAGGACTAAGTTCCTTTGTGATGATTTACCCTTTGTTGCATATCTTAATGAGCAGGTGTTGTATGTGTTTTGAATTTCCTGGATAATGTGACGTACCTCTTTTATACCATGTGTTAATTTATACTCTGATGGAAAATTTTATTAAGTGCCTAAATGATTTAATTGTTTATTTGGGGGTATAGAAATGGGGTGTTACATTAAGTGGTATCAGAGCCAGTGTTGAGTCAGTTGTGTCTGTCTTGTTGTTGTGTTGGTTGAACGGTTGTTTAACCTTGTTGTTATTTTTGGGAATCATCAGAATATGGCTGGTCGTAATGACACTGCTATGGTTGCGGCATTGGAGGCTATGGCTAGGGCGGTGCAAGGTGCACCGAATTCGAACGCTAATGTTGAGTTTAGAAAGAATCAGCCTCCGGTATTCAAGGGGAGGTTTGATCTGGACGGTGCTCAGATCTGGTTGAAGGAGGTTGAGAGAATCTTTAGAGTTATGGGGTATGCTGAAGGAAACAAGGTGAGACTTGGAACTCACATGTTGAGAGAAGAAGCCGACGACTGGTGGGTCGGTATGAGACAAGTTCTTGAGGTAGATGACGAGGAAATAACCTGGGATTTATTTCACACAGAATTCTTGAGAAAGTATTATCCTGAGAGTGTAAAGGGGAAAAAGGAAATGGAATTTCTTGAGCTGAAGCAAGGCAATATGTCTGTGGTGGACTACACGGCTAAGTTTGTGGAATTAGTTTAGTTTCATCCATATTATGCAGCGGTTATGGCAGAGTTCTCTAAGTGCATTATGTATGAGAATGGCTTGCGTCCTGAGATAAAGCAAGCTGTGGGATACCAAAGAATACGAAGATTTTTGGACTTGACCGAATGTTGTAGGATTTTTGGAGAGGACAGTAGGGATCAATCTACTCATTATAAGAGTTTGAGTGAGAAGAAAGGCAAGCAGCAAGTAAGGAGTGGACCTTATGTGACGCCTGTTGATAAGGGCAAGTATAAGGGAAACTTTGGCAGGAGACTCAGAGGAGGAAGTTCTGGTGCGGTCAAATGTTACAAGTGTGGCGTGATGGGTCACAAATCTTTTGAATGTGGGAAGTCTGAGGAGAAGTGTGCTAATTGTGGAAGTCTTGGACATGCCATTTCTGGTTGTAGAAGGAATGTGGTAAAGTGTTTTAGTTGTGGGGAAGTTGGTCATATTAGCACCAAGTGTACCAAACCGAAGCAAGCTCAGTCGGATGGAAAAGTATTTGCATTAGCAGGTTCAGACACTACTAATGCGGATCGTTTGATTAAAGGTAGATGCTTTATTAATAATATGCCTTTGGTTGCTATTATTGATACTGGAGCGACTCATTCGTTCATTTCTATTGAGTGTGCTAAGCATTTGGGTTTGTGCATGGTTTCTTTGAGTGGAGACATGGTTATTGAGACTCTTGCTTCGGGGTCGGTAACTACTTCTTTGGTGTGTGTAAGTTGTTCTTTGACCATGTATGGTAAAGACTTCATTATGGATTTGGTGTGTTTGTCGTTGAAAGGTTTGGATGTGATCTTGGGTATGAACTGGTTGCAATTTAATAGAGTTCATTTAGATTGCTATCACAAGTTAGTAAGGTTTCCTTCTTTGGAAGACGATGAAGGTGAGAGTTTTCTATCCACTAAAGAGTTGAAGAAGCTTTTAGCGGACGAAGCTCAGTTGTTTGGCTTGTTTGCATCGTTGTCTGTAGAGAGCAAAGTTGAGCTTGAGGTGTTTCTAGTGGTGTGTGGTTTTCCAGAAGTATTTCCGGAGGAGATTACGGATGTACTGCCGGAAAGAGAAGTTGAGTTTTCTATTGATCTAGTTCCCAGTACTAGACCGATTTCGATGGCACCGTATTGTATGTCAACATCAGAGTTGGTAGAACTGAAGGAGCAGTTGAATGATTTGTTGTATAAGAGATTTGTAAGACCAAGTGTTTCTCCTTGGGGTGCACCGATATTGTTGGTAAAGAAGAAGGATGGAAGTATGCGGTTATGCATTGATTATCGACAGTTGAATAAGGTGACGATTAAGCATAAGTATCTGCTTCCAAGAAATGATGATTTGATGGACCAATTGGTTGGAGCGCGTGTTTTTAGCAAGATCGATTTGAGATCGGGTTATCACCCAGATTTGAGTTAAGGAGGAGGATATTCCAAAGATGGCTTTTAGGACACAGTATGGTTATTACGAATATTCTGTGATGCCATTCGGAGTTTCTAATGCGCCGGGTGTGTTTATGTAATACATGAATCGTATTTTTCATGAGCAGTTGGATCGTTTTGTGGTTGTGTTCATAGACGAAATTTTGATTTACTCTAAGTCTCAAGAGGAGCACGAAGAGCATTTAAGGATTGTGTTACAGATTTTGAAAGTGAAGAAATTGTATGCTAAGTTGTCAAAGTGTGAGTTTTGGTTGTCGGAAGTGAGTTTTCTCGGGCATATTATTTCTGGTAGTGGTATTAGTGTGGATCCATCCAAGATTGATGCGGTAATGCAATGGGAGACTCCTAAATCGGTTACAGAGATTCGAAGCTTTTTGGGCTTGGCAGGCTATTATCGGAGGTTTATTGAAGGATTTTCGAAGTTGGCACTTCCGTTAACGCAATTGACTTGTAAAGGAAAGGATTTCATTTGTGATGTTGGTTGTGAGGAGAGTTTCATTGAGTTAAAGAGAAGATTGACAACAACGCCAGTCTTGATTTTGCCGAATCCTACGGAACCTTTTGTGGCTTATTGTGATGCTTCCTTGTCAGGTTTGGGTGGTGTGTTGATGCAAGAGGGAAAAGTTGTGGCTTATGCTTCGAGACAGTTGAGAGTGCATGAGAAGAATTACCCTACGCATGATTTGGAATTAGCGGACGTGGTGTTTGTTTTAAAAATTTGGAGGCATTATTTGTATGGTGCAAGATTTGAAGTTTTTATTGATCACAAGAGTTTGAAGTATTTATTTGACCAAAAGGAATTGAATATGAGGCAAATGAGGTGGTTAGAGCTTTTGAAAGACTATGACTTTGGTTTGAATTACCATTCGGGTAAGGCAAATGTGGTGGCTGATGCCTTAAGTCGGAAGTCGTTGCACATGTCTACATTGATGATGAAAGAGTGAGAACTTTTGGAGGACTTTAGAGATTTGAGTTTGGTTTGTGAAATGACGTCGAGAAGTGTGAGACTTGGTATGCTTCGTATACGAATGATTTTCTTGCTACCGTATGTGAAAGGCAAAAGTTGGACTTGAAGTTCGTTGACTTGATGACGAGTGAGAATGAGGATTTCAAGGTTGATGATTTTGGAGTTTTGAGATTTTGTGGACATATTTGTATTCTTGATGATGTGGAGTTGAAAAGGATGATATTGGAGGAAGGACACCGGAGTAACTTGAGTATTCATCCGGGAGCAAATAAGATGTATCAAGATTTGAAGAAAATCTTTTGGTGGTCCGGATTGAAGAGACATGTAGCTCAGTTTGTGTATGCGTGTTTGACTTGTCAGAAGTCTAAAGTAGAACATCAGAAGCCTAGTGGATTTATGCAACCATCAAATCATCCAAAATGGAAATGGGATAGCATATCAATGGATTTTATTACGGGATTGCCGAATACACAAAGAGGTCATAATGCTATTTGGGTGATTGTTGATAGGCTTACTAAATCTGCTCATTTCATTCCGATTGATATTAGTTATCCTTTGGAGAAGTTAGCCGAGATTTATGTTCATGTGGTTGTGAAGTTGCATGAAGTTCCTAAGAGTATTGTATCGGACAGAGATCCTAGATTTACTTCAAGGTTTTGGGAGAGTTTGCAAAAGGCTTTGGGTTCTAAGCTGAGGTTGAGTTCGGCTTACCATCCGCAAATAGATGGTCAAACCGAGAGAACGATTCAGTCGTTGGAAGATTTGTTGCGTGCTTGTGTACTAGAGCAAGGTGGTGCTTGGGATAGTTATTTAGCGTTGATTGAGTTCACCTACAATAACAGTTTTCACTCAAGTATTGGTATGGCGCCATTTGAGGCTTTGTATGGTCGGAGATGTTGAACACCTTTGTGTTGGCATGAAACTGGTGAGAAGTCGGTTGTTGGGCCGGAGATGGTACAAAAAACGACAGAGAAGGTGAAGTTTATTTGTGAAAAGATGAAAGCTTCTCAGAGTAGGCCGAAGAGTTATCATGACAAGAGAAGGAAAGATCTTGAGTTTCAAGAGGGCGACCATGTGTTTTTGAGAGTTACACCGGTTACGGGTGTGGGTCGTGCCTTGAAGTCGAAGAAGTTGACTTCTCATTTTATAGGTCCGTATCAGATTATTGCACGAGTGGGTGATGTGGCGTATTGTGTGTCGTTGCCTCCGAATCTTTCGAATTTTCATGATGTGTTCCATGTTTCGCAACTTCGGAAGTATGTTCCGGATCCGTCACATGTGATTTTTATGGACGAGGTTGAAGTAAGAGATAATCTTACGGTTGAAGTTTTGCCGGTTAGGATTTTGGATCGTGAGATTAAGAAGCTAAGAGGCAAGGATATTGCGCTTGTGAAAGTAGCATGGGGAGGTGTTGTGGAAGGCAACATGACTTGGGAATTGGAGAGTAAGATGCGGAAGTCGCATCCGGAATTGTTTGGATCAGGTAATATTTTCGAGGACGAAAATTTCTGAAGTGGCGGAGAGTTGTAACGCCCCAATTCTGAATTTTCCCATTGTTGTTGAGTCTTTTAATTTATTTTGATTGATTATTCTTTTAATTGTGGAATTTGAATATTAAAATGTTATGTGTGCGTGTTATGCTATTTTATTATTCGGAGAGTTTTGGGAATTAATTAGAGGGTGCTTTAGTTAATCCTTAATTAGTAGATGTTTGAGAGAAATAGAATAGGAAGAGTATAAATGTATATAGAGAGAAAAGAAAAGAGATAGAAAGAAATAGAAAGGAAAGAAGAGAACAGAAAAGAGGAGGAAAAGGAGAAAAACCTAGAATCATCAAGAATCAAACTTCTAAGCTTCGATTAATCGGGTAAGGGTGTGAAACTTTATTATTCTTTCGATGTGTATGATTATGTATGTTTCTATTGGTTTGCTTTTGGATTGGGGAGAGTTTTGCTCATTTTCTGTTTTATGTTGAATTTGATTTAATCGATAGAAACCGAGTTTTTACGGTTAAGAATGAGAATGAGTGATAGAGTTTAGTCAAGGAATGTTGGGCTATGGCTACTGAGACGAGTTGGGATTGGATCGGGTAGATTTCAATGAGTTTCAGAGTTTTGGACAGTGGGGAATTCTGAGTTCGCAGACCCTCGTTAGCATGTTCGCTAGGCCAGTAGGTCGTGAGCTTTCGCTGGGTATTCGCTGTGGCGAGCCAGTAGCGAACGATCCCAGACTTGGGCATAATGGTTTTAATATTCTTCGCTGGCAGCGAAGGGGTGGTGGCGAGCATTCGCTAGGCCTTCGCTTAGCGAGTAGGGTAGCGAATCCAGTCAGTGGCTTCTGTTTGCCTTCGCGAGTATGTTCACTAGGCGAACAGGTAGCGAGCACTCGCTAGGAGCTCGTTAGGCGAGCAGGGCACCGAGCGTAGCAGGATGTTATTTTCTTGTGTTTTCATTTCCATATTGATTCTTCGGTTCGAGTATGATTAATCCTTTCTTATTATGCATAGTTGTGTGTGTAATATGAAATGTTATTGGTAGCCGTATGGCGTGAATCCTAGATTGTGAATCGTGAAGTGTGAAATGTAGCCGTTTGGAAATTTTGTGCATTTGTTTAAATTGAGTGAAAATGCATGATGAGATTGATGTAAATGTGCATAATTGTATGTATTTGTATGATGTGAAGAATGCATGAGTATATTGGTGAATATGTATGCATTTCAAGAGTGTATGGAGTCGTTTTGTTTATGAAGCATCATGATTGCATTCTTGTGTGTCTGATCCCGTGTAGGATCTGCAGAAACCTCGTGTGCCCTTGTGGGGTGTGAGCAACGGTTTATCTTTGATCCCTGGAAGGATCTGCAAAAACGATCGTGTGCCCTTGTGGGGTGTGAGCGATAGTTTATATTTAATTCCATGGAGAATCTGCAGAACGATTATGTGCCCTTGTGGGGTGTGAGCAATCAGATTGTGTCCCTGTTTGGGGTGTGAGCAATCCTGAAACATCGTGTGCCCATGTGGGATGGGAGCGATGGGTGAACATCGTAGGCCCGACGGGGAGTTACTTCGGTAACGAGCGATGGTTCCATTTGGTTCTTCAATTGAACCTGCTGAATGAGTCGGTACCGCATTTGCATCTGCATAGAATCGTGAGTCGGTCTCTATGAGTGCATTATTATCTTCATATGATATATTGGTGTAATAAACATAATTGTGTATGTTTATGTGAAATATGTGAACGATTGGTGAATTATATATATATATATATATATATATATATATATATATATATATATATATATATATATATATATATATATATATATATATATATATATATATATATATATATATATATATATATATATATATATATATATATATATATATATATATATATATATATATATATATATATATATATATATATATATATATATATATATATATATATATATATATATATATATATATATATATATATATATATGTGTGTGTGTGTGTGTGTGTGTGTGTGTGTGTGTGTGTGTGTGTGTGTGTGTGTTGCGATGTATGTATGATTGAATTTTGATGCATTGCGGTGAGAAATGTGTTACGTGTATTCTATGTTGGTATATATATATATATATATATATATATATATATATATATATATATATATATATATATATATATATATATATATATATATATATATATATATATATATATATATATATATATATATATATATATATATATATATATATATATATATATATATATATATATATATATATATATATATATATATATATATATATATATATATATATATATATATATATATATATATATATATATATATATATATATATATATATATATATATATATATATATATATATATATATATATATATATATATATATATATATATATATATATATATATATATATATATATATATATTGTATGCATTCTTTGTTATGATAATGTTTCTCACCCTTCTGCTGTTTTATAATGCTCTATGAGGTATTGCAGAGTAGGTTTGCTGGAGGTCTTTTGCGAAGCTTGGCTTTGTTCTTTTTGGTCGGTTGGCTTTGATATGTAGCACCGGGTAGTTAGGGTTCTTTTGGTTCTTTTGTGATACATCTGTGTATGTATCTGCTGGTGTATGTTTTGTAAACATGACTTGTGACTTGAATTAAACGGTTGATGTATACAATGTTTATATGAATGAAGTGATTCAATGTTTAGATGTTTCCGCTTTTATTCTAAATGTTGATATGTGGGTTTTAAGGACTAAGTTCCTTTGTGATGATTTACCCTTTGTTGCATATCTTTATGAGCAGGTGTTGTATGTGTTTTGAATTTCCTGGATAATGTGACGTACCTCTTTTATACCATGTGTTAATTTATACTCTGATGGAAAATTTTATTAAGTGCCTAAATGATTTAATTGTTTATTTGGGGGTATAGAAAGGGGGTGTTATAGTTACTCTTGGGGCAAGGTTTTATGAATGTATGAATGGTTTCATATGTTCCCTAAACAATGTTGTTCTCCCGCAATTGAGGTTGCATCTCTATCCCAATAGAGTTATGTACAATGTATTAGCATGTTCCTGGCAGTTTGCCAGTGCGCTTTTAATCCTCCGCAAAGTACGGGTATGTGCTTACTCCCTAACGAGTCTAGATTCGGGCGTATCCCCCACAGAGTAGGTGCAGAGCTGTCCCCAGTAGTGGTCTGGTATTCTTCGCTCTCCATTAGTTTGATTGTAGGTACTCAGCTTTCATCAATGCAGACCAAGGTCTCCAGCAGAGTTGATTTCCCCGCAGTGTTATTTATCCTCTAGCAGGAAAGGTGTAATCTCAGTGTTGGTCATCTTTTCTCAGTTAGATCTTTATTCCCCAAGAGAGTTGCATCTTGGATGGCCGTTTAGGGCATTGTTGTTCTCTATCAGGTAAGTTGGGTTGTTTAGCCTGGATGTTCTAAGTACTCGGTGAGTTGTCTGTTCCCCAGAAAGTTTGTATTCCGGAGAGTCAGCCCGGGCATTTTCCTCAGCAAGTGGTGATCTGCATCCTAAGTTGAATTTGGATTTCCTGTTCTAGTTTGAACTTTACTCCAAGTAGATGAGCCCTTCGAGGCCTTTTCGCTTCGGCGTAAGTCCAATCGTTATTGGCATGGGTAAGCCATTCCCTGCAGGGTTGTTTGCTGTTCCTGATAGGATGGTTTCTGTTTCTCTAGATTTATTTTGTTGTTTCAGTTCCGTTGCATCTGCATGCGTGCATAGCATCTACCCAAACGTGTAGCATTTCCATCTTGTATGGGGCATTGCGCCATTTTTAAACATTTGCATGTGAAACATAGACCAGGTTGTTACCTCTTTGTTTGCAGGATTGTATTCGACAGATGATTGATTAATATTTGTGCCCGCATGGTGTCCAGACCATGGCAAGTTGAAGAGTATCTTCGCCTAAATGGTATCCAGACCATAATATTTTCCGTCAGCCCGCATGGTATCCAGACCCCGGCTTGCGTTTCTCCCTAGTGGTGTCATCGAACTTCAGTTGATGGTGTTGTCTTTAGCTCTATATGGTATCTAGACCATTATGAGTTAAATATCTTTGTGTATATGGTATCCAGACCATGACAACTTGTTAAGTTTCTGTTAGCCCACATAGTATCCAGTCCTCGGCTTTTGTATTCCCCAACAGTTAGTTATCTTCGCCTACATGGTATCCAGACCATGGCAGTTACCGATCTGTTTTGTCCGTCGAGTATCCAGACTTAGGTCGAATTCCCTTGTGATGTCCAGATCACAGCAAGTGTATTTGTGTTCTTTTTGCCTTATGGTATCCAGACCATGGCTTATGCTCGTGTTATTATGCTTTCTCCATTGAGTATCCAGACTCTGGTAAAGTCAGTTGGGTATCCAGACCCTGATGAGTCCTGTTTGTACTTTCTCTGTTGAGTATCTGGATTCTGGTAAAGTTAGTTATGGTATCGAGACCATGGTAGTTATCTGATGCTCCGTGATATCCAGGTCACAGTAATTATTGTTATCTCCTATCGCCGTGTGGTATCCAGACCTTGGCACCTAATGTTTTTCTCAGCCCATGTGGTGTCCAGACCACAACTTATATTATTTCCCCACAACATCGTTTGACTTGAACTCGTAGGATATCCAGATCCTGATGAACATTTTTTTCTTTTGCATTGAGCATCCAGGCTCCGATTATTGAGTATCCAGGCTCCGATTATTGAGTATCCAGACTCAGGTTTATTGCATAGAGTATCCAGACTCAAGTTAGCATAGAGCATCCAGGCTCCGATTATTGAGTATCCAGACTCAGATTTATAAACCGAGTATCCAGACTCAGGTTTATTGCATTGAGCATCCAGGCTCCAGTTATTGAGCATCCATGCACCAGTTATTCAGTATTCAAACTCAGATTTATTAACCGAGTCAGGTTTATTGCATAGAGCATCCAGGCTCAGGTTTGCATAGAGCATCCAGGCTCCAGTTATTGAGTATTCAGACTCATATTTATTAACCGAATATCAAGACTCAGGTTTATTGCATAGAGCATCAAGGCTCAGGTTTTCATAGAGCATCCAGGCTCCGATTATTGAGTATCCAAACTCAAATTTATTAAACGAGTATCCAAACTTAGGTTTATTGCATTGAGCATCCAGGCTCCAGTTACTGAGCATCCAGGCTCCAGTTATTGAGTATTCGGACTCAGATTTATTAACCGAGTATCCAGACTCAGGTTTATTGCATAGAGCATCCAGGCTCCGAATTGCATTGAGCATCCAGGCTCTAGTTATTGAGTATCCAGGCTCCGATTATTGAGTATCCAGACTCAGATTTATTACCGAGCATCCAGGCTCCAATTATTGAGTGTTCAGACTCAGATTTAGTACCGAGTATCCAAGCTCCGATCATTTTGAGCATCCAGGCTCCAGTTTGTTCCTTTGAGCATCCAGGCTCCAGTTTGTTTCTTTAGGTATCCAGATTCTGATCACTTCGAGCATCCAGGCTTCTATTTATTTGGAGTACCAGGACTCTGGTAATTTAGATCGTTACTTTTCGCCAATATGGTATCCAGACCATGGTGCCGCTTTTGACGTTTTTATTCTTTTTCCCCACCGGAATGTTTTTGAGATCAGTACAACTATATTCAGGTTTTATGCGGTCGGCAAATTTCCGGGTTCTTTGATATTCAACCGTCTTTTACCTTGATTGTGTGAAAGTCGTTCGCTTTTCACTCATTCAGGTCCAAGTCGCTTGAATAGGGGCAGCTGTTGTACCCCAAAATTTGCTCAACCTTTCTTTATTTGGTTTATGTTTCATTTCATTTTGTTCTAGCATTTGCATTGCATAGCATGTTTCATTGAACAGGGGATCAAGATGTTGTGCATATCAAGAGAAGTCTTCTCAGAGTGTTGAACTTAAGCAGGGGGTGTTACTCAAGTTTGAATAGCCATCAGGTCATCTTAAAGAGGTCAACAGTCTTGTGAAAGGATGGATGGATGTATGTGGGTCAGCTCCGAAATTGGAGGCCAATTGAAGAGAATCATAGGATTGTGAATGCATGATTATAGATATAAGATGTTGAGAGAGCTCATTGAGTGCTTTGAGAGCCATTTGGAGCTTATTCAAGTTGTTGTGTGAGGTGAAAGAAGCCACAATCAAGAATGTTGCATCTAGGGTTTTCATCTGGTAAGTCCTTAGTTAACTGTGAAATTGAAGGAGGTTACAACTTAATTCCAAGTCTCTATGGTCATGGGATTTTGTGTTGAGATGTCTAATATATCATTTCAAGATCAATTCATCAAGGATCAAGAGTGTGAGAAGTTACTAAATTAGGGTTCTCAGTGTAAAATCCCCTGTTTAGTGTCTAACTTCAAGACCGCCTATTTCAAGATACAAGTCTCATCTCAACTTTTGGCCAACATGAAACTTGTAGATAATGTTCGTAGCTTTTGTTTGAGTACTAGAAGTCCTTGATTGGATTTATAGAACTCAAGTTATGATACAGACAAGTTACAGGTCCTCAGATGAATGTGATTTTGGTCAACAAAAGTCAACCAACTTCCAAGCCATTTTTGACCAAGAAGGATGTTTCTCCTCAACTTTCGACCAACATGAAAGTTGTAGAGCATGATCTTAGCTTTCCAAAGAGTACTAGAAGTCATTCATCTGATTTGTAGAACTCAAGTTGTGAGGCTTGCAAATCAGGGGTATTTTGGGAAAGTGAGATTATAGGTCAAAATTATAGGTCCATTTCACCAACTTGCACACTTCAAATGAAAATCTTTTTAACATGAAACTTGCTCCAAATAGGGCCATTTGCATTCCCAAATCATCTTTTGTCATGGTTGGAGCTTGGAGTGAAGAATTGGTGTTTGAATTTTTCATGAAGGAAGCTTAAAATGAGAAAATTGGAATTAATTCATTTGAGATCACTTTGAACCAAGTTTATGCATATTTTGAGTGCAAATGATGTTCCAAATACAATGCCAATTTTAATTTTGCAATTTGAGGTCATTTGGTTGGTTATTTCCATGGTTTCTTCACCATGAAGTAACAAGTGTGAAATCCACCATAGAATCAAAACAAGGACCAATTGTTGGCCCTTTGATCAACTCAGGCCATGTGCAATTGATTTGAAACAAATTTGAGGCTGGTGCAGTGGGTAGAACACGAGTATGGCAAGCAAAAAAGTGAAGAAAAATTGAATTGGCAATTGGGCTTTAGGGCATGAAATAAGGCTCCATTTTCATCTGAATCCAACACATAAAAGGTTAGAAAACTTCACAAACCCTCAGAGCGCGATTTGGTGGTGAAATTGCAGAAATAGCAACTTGAAAAAGTGAGAGAAAAGTGAAATTCGGTTTTCGAGATTTGGCCATTCTCAAGTGAAATTGAGGATACCAAGAGCTTCATTCAAGTGTTTGGAAGATTCTGGGTGATTTGCTTGAAGTTTCAGCCAAGGACAAGACTCAGTGGAGGTTCCCCACTAGGTAATCTTGAAATCACCATATCTCTCTATTTATGCCACGATTCTTTGCCATTTTTTCATATTTAAGACATAGGAATCATGTAGACCATTAACAAGTAAAATGAACTGGCATTTGAGTTGATTTATGTTTGGAGCATGAAATTTGTTGTTTGCATTTTGGCATGTTCTTGAGGTTTTAGGGTAAATGGAATATGGATTTGAACTCTACATGAGGTGTAGATGAATTCTGGGCACTTTTGGTGGTTGATTTTGAGTTTTACAGTTTGTGCACATTTTTTATTTTTCTTCGATTTGCTTTGTGTGTTGCTCAAAAATGAAAACCAAGGTTGGATTTGGGTTCCTCGTGAGGAGAGGATGAATTTTGACTATTAGTTTGTCATTTTTGGTGAAGTATTGATGATTGTGCATTCCTTGATACTTTTCACGGTGGTTGTAAGGCCGAAGAAGATGACTGGAAGGGATCTCCGGCCACCGCCTATTTCCATGGACTTTTGTTGACTTCTCATTTGAGAAGATGATCTGGTGACCACACGATGTGCTTACTTTTGGTTTGCACGGTCCTGATTAAGAAACATCGCGCACCTCCTTTGACTACACGCACTTGATCACGTTTGAATTCCTCATTAATGCGCTGACACATTTTAATTCGCATGATCTGATTACCATGTAATCAGATGGCCTACAATGCATTCCACGCTGGTCATCCTGTTGACCAGCCTCTTTGGATTGTTTGAAATTTAGGTGTTTTTTGCTTGTGGACCTGGGCCTCGCCTGCTACCTGCACCCCCTCTTGGCCCAATCTCTTTTTTAACTGATTTTATTTGCTATTCATACCGTCTGTTTGGTTATTTTATTTTTATTTTTGTTTATTATCTGTTTCCATTTAATTCATTTTTAATTACTTCCAATCATCCAAAAAATTCATAAAAATACTTTTTAGACACTTTGGGATGTCTTCTGATTTTAGAAAATTTTATTTCATTTTATTGATTTATTTTTCAATTAAATTTGGATTTTAACATTGGAAGTATATTAAATGATTTAAATTGTGACATTGTGTGATCTTTTATTTGTTTCTCTCATTTCCTTTGGGTCCAATGACTAACATTAAATCCTCATATCCATGATGAGTTGATTAAACTTTGAGGACCATTTTGCCCCTGGTTGGTTGACTTTAGGGTTGACTTTAGGGTTGACTTTGGTGGCTTTCCTTTTGACCCTCGATTCTCCCATTTCAAAGTGGTACATCTTGAATATTATTTTCTTTTGATGGTGCTTTGAGAGGATATTGGCTTTTTTCTTTTGGCTTCTGTTTGCCAACTTGTTTAGTTTTCTTGTGCATTTTATTTGGAAAATTTTGAGTCTTTTTCCTAATTTTGAGATGACTTGCAAGTTAGGTCATTTCATAAGGTGGCTCATACAAGTACATGACCTAGATTGAATTGGAAATGACCTTTGTGGATCCATTCATCTCTCAACTCTTCTTGTTTCACAAAGTAGACATGTTGAGCTTGTTGTATGTTCATTTTTAGGTTAAATTTGTGTTCATTGATTGTTGATTGATGCATTTCTTTGTAGGCTTTCCACTTGTTCTTTAAGTGTTGAATGTGCGTAAGACTTTGGTCTTTCTCCTTGCCTCTTCTTGCATCTCTTTGGTGTGTTTGTGATGTTTATTTTGAGCATTATCTTTCTCATATTCTCTTATGTCCTATGACTTTGGAATCTCTCTTAAGGTAGCTTGGTCCCTCCTTAGGAGGAACTTGAAGCTTACCTAAAGTGATGAATCCATGAGGACTTCTCTTAGTGACTTTTTCACACTTGTGTGTTTGTTTTTTATGCATCTCTTTCTCCTTTCTCATTGCATCCTCATATGTATGCTTGATTGAGATGAGCTTGTGGTGGCTACTGCCCCACACATATTTTCCTCCCACTTTCATCCTACTTGTGCATTCCATGTATGCATTCTCTCATTTGCATGTTTCCATTGTTCTTTCTTCTTCTTCTTTTGTCTTCCTTCCCTTAGGATTTCTAATCTCTCTTGTTCAAGAGAGGTTATGATAGAAATTAGGGTTTTAACAATGCATGATAACATTAGGTAGATGTTTCCCTTTTGTAATCCCAACTTTAGGAGCACTTTGCATGACAACTTCTAGGGTTTGGTCTAGTCCCCCTTTAGTTTGTCCCTTTCTCTTCTCATCTTCAAACAACTTCAATCCACTTAATAAAGATGATGGATGTTGTGCCATGAGCTTTATACGTGGGAAATGATGATTGAGTGGCTACCTCTCAATTTCCTAGAGTGTTTAGTATACGTCCTTAGGACGATATGCGACGCATTCGATCCTAGGTTTTAGACTTTAGTACAACATACATTATGAACACTCAAAATTCAAAACACTTCTTCTCTAAAAAACACAAAACCACTTCAAACTTTTTTCATCCTTCGGGATCTTAATCAGGAAAACCTTTTCGTAAGCAAGAGTGTTGTTAACTTTCAGTCCTATCGCAAACGGTAACGCCTAAGTCTCTAATGGTCGAGCTGCATACACCAAACTGCTAGAACTTTTTGTTAACCCTACTCGGGTAAAACTTTTGAACAACCTGTGTTCTCTTAAGCCCAGACTACGTTTGCTCTGATCTTTCATACCAGATGAAAGTATACAGGCACAAGACGCGATGTCTTGGCGAGCAACCTTTCCCCCTTCTTTAGCCTTAGTTGGTCGAACTACGTTGACTCTGACTTTCCCATTGCACGAGGGAGTACGTAGGCATAGAGCGGCGATGCTCTATCGAGTCAGTCCTTTTTCTTTTTCTTTTGTCCATAAGCCTTTAGCGTTGATAGTTTACACACCCTTTTAGATAGCAAACACATGCGTGGATCCCATCGAGTACGACGGACGTGAGGGGTGCTCATACCTCCCCCTTGCGTAACCGACTCCCGAACCTAGGACTTGGTTGTGATGATCTCGTGTTTTCCCGTTTTCGTCAGGTTTTTCCGATCGTTTCCTTTCCCCTCTTTGGGATAAATAACGATAGGTGGCGACTCTATTAGTCATTTCCGGCCTCTTTTTTTTACAGTAGCGACAACTTGGCAACAATGTTCCTCAATGGGATGAGGACCAGCAAGAAGACGCATTTTCTATGCGAGATATCAGTGTTGGACTACCGTCCAAGGCTGATAAAAGGTTTAGGCTGATTGAAGAAAATATGAGATCTTTTGAAAATTTGAATTCCATGGGACTAGACATGGGCAATTTGGGGTTGATCCCAGATCTGAAAGTTCCGTTGAAGTTCAAAGTCCCTGACTTTGACAAGTATAAGGGAACTACTTGCCCAAGGGTCCATTTGCATTCTTACTACCGCAAAATTTATGCTTACTCGGATGACGAAAAATTGCTCATGCACTTTTTTCAAGACAGCTTGTCTGGACCCTCGCTTGAGTGGTATATAGGACAGGAGCCTGTTAATATCCGCAGTTGGAGAGACTTAGCTGAAGCCTTCGTGAAGCACTATCAGTATAATAGTGACCTTGCTCCTAACAGGGTCCAACTCCAGAATTTGTCTCAAAAGACTGGTGAATGCTTTAAGGAATACGCCCAAAGGTGGCGCGAACTAGCGGCAAGAGTGCAGCCTCCGACGGTGGAGCGTGAATTGATTGATATGTTTGTGGCTACTTTGCCTGGTGTCTATTATGAGAAGCTTATCAGTAGCATGTCTGGTAGCTTTTCCGATTTGTTATCACTGGGGAGAGAGTAGAAAACGGTATAAAGTTGGGAAAAATCCAATCTGGTGAAGTGTCCTCGTCTGGAGGAGGAGGTAAAAAGGTGTTCGGTAATAAGAAGCGTGAAGGCGAGACTAATTCAGTGTCTAGTTCCCGAAGGAATAGATATCAACGACCAACGTAAAACCGTCAGTAGCAACAGGTAGCTAGTATCACAATTCCAGTCGTTCCTCAACATCAACAACAACCACAGCAATAGCAGCAACAACAGAATCAACAGGGTTACATAAGGTTTCAAGATCGGATTCGGATAGCAAATAGACAATTTGACGCACCTCCTATGCCTTATTGCCAATTGCTCCAGCACTTGTTACAGTTGCAGTTAGTACAAAAGAGAACTTTAGCTCCTCTGACAGGTGCACCACCACCGAGGTACGATGTCAATGCTCGTTGTGAGTTCCATTCTGGGGCACCTGGACACAACATTGATAACTGCAAGGCCTTTAAACACAAAGTTCAGGATTTGGTGGATAGCAAGGCAATAAACTTTTCTCACGATGCTCCCAATGTCGTGCAGAACCCCATGCCCAATCAAGGGGCAGTCGGAGTCAGTGCAATCATTGAAGACGGGAGTTTAGATCTGATAACTGATGTCAATAATTTGAAGACAACGTTGGGCTTTGTGAAGGAGAATTTATTGAAGGGAGGGATATTCTCGGGCTGTAATGAATCGTGTGCTGAATGTTTGAGTCATCCCGAGGGATGTGCAAAGCTGAAGAGCTGTATTCAGGGTATGACGAATGATGGAATGCTCAATTTGACCGGGTTGTTGAGAAGAATATGAAGAGGTAGTGGTTGAAGAAAAGAATGAGGTTGCAACGATCTCGATTCCATACAAAACTATAACAATTTCTGCGCCGAGGCCGCCAAACATTATCATCACCAAAGCTGGTCATGTGCCGTATGAGAGTACCAAAGCAATTCCGTGGAACTACAGGGCGGAAGTATATTGTAATGGGAAGAAACAGGAATTGAAGAGCTTGCCGACTAATTATGTGGATAATTTAGTTGGAGCTTGGGGAATCACTCGAAGCGGAAGAATGTTCTCATCACTTGAAGTGGTTGCTGACAGAGTTGATAAGGGGAAGAAAGCTATGGTGGAAGAAACTTATCAAGCTGGTGAGAAGAGTTCTTTGGAGAAGGAAGCGGAGGAGTTCATGAGATTGATAAGAAAAAGTGACTACAAGATAGTTGATCACTTGTAACAGACTCCCTCCAAAATCTCTATTCTGTCGCTGTTGTTATGTTCAGAAGCGCACCGAAATGCGTTGTTGAGGATATTGAATACTGCTTACGTGCCACAAGAGATTTCTGTAAACCAACTTGAAGGGGTTGTAGCGCACGTCAATGCAGGAAATGGTCTAGGTTTCACGGATTTGGACTTGACCCCTAAGGGCAGGAATCATAATTGTGTGTTGCACATTTCAATTGAATGTCGTGGAGCTGTCCTGTCTCATGTGCTGGTAGATACAGGATCGTCTTTGAATGTGCTTCCGAAAAAGGCACTGATGAAATTAGATACTTGGGGGCATAACGTGTACGCCAAGTGACTTGGTAGTACGTGCTTTTGACAGTACCAGAAGATCTGTATTTGGAGAGCTGACATTGCCTATTCAGGTGGGTCCCGAAGTATTTGATGCGGTATTCTATATTATGGACATTCAACCGGCCTATAGCTGTTTGTTGGGCCGTCCATGGATTCACTCGGCGGGAGCCGTAACTTCCACGCTGCACCAGAAGCTCAAGCACATGGTGGGTGGTAGCGTTGTCACTGTATGCGAAGAGGAAGATATAATGATAAGTCATTTGTCTTCATTGAAATACGTTGAGGTGGATGGTGAAATCCATGAGATTCTTTGTCAAGCCTTTAAAACGGTACATATTAAAGATAAAGTGTTTGCTGTGAGCAAAGCGCCTGAAGTGGCCATGTCATCCTTCAAGGAGGCCCAAGCAGCAGTGCAGGCTGGGGCAGCACCAGGTTAGGGTCAAGTGTTGGATATACCCCACAAGTAGGATACGTTTGGTCTGGGATACCGCCCATCTTCTTCGTCATCCTCACAGAGCGCGCCGCGCTACAAAGGGCCGGTACAGTTTACCAAAGGCGGGGTTATCTTCGAAAGAGTCAACGCTGTTTCAAATGAAGACGGGGATAGCGATTGCGATATGGACTCGTGGATTAGGCCATTTGTTCTAGGACAAAGCCTCAATAACTGGTCTATCGAGGAATTCATTCAAGTGACAACGGAAGAGTAATGCTTTGTTTTTTTTATTATTGTACAACCCTATGTTCTACCCGAATCATAGTGGTTTTTGTCTTTAGGGCCTTATTGTTTATGCTTGCGCAATCTTTTTCAATTAATCAAAGGGAGTTTTTTCTGCATTCAAATATTGTGATCCTTGTTTTTCATGTTTTATGTTTAAAAATAAAATGGCAATGTGGCTTTGTGCTTGTTTTGCATATCATTTTAAGCATTTAACCATTATCATTGCAGGATTTACATTACAGATGACACCGCGCTAGAGACATCTATGACTCGTTTCGACTTCGACAATCTGATATTTCAAGCCGAAGAAGAGATTGATGAAGATGAAGACTTACTAGAAGAGCTAGCTAGACTTTTGAGAAAGGAAGAAAAGGTTATTCTGCCTCATCAGGAGGATATCGAGGTTATTAACTTGGGTTCTGAGGAAATTGTGAGGAATGTTCGGATAGGGGTTGTGCTGCAGAGTGACATCAAGCAAAGATTGGTTGAATTCTCTGTGAATGTAGTGATATCTTTGCTTAGTCATATGAAGACATGCCCGAGCTTAACACAGACATCGTGGTTCATCGCTTGCCGTTGCGTGAAGAGTGTCTGCCAGTCAAGCAGAAGCTCAGGCGTACGAGACCAGATATGGCTGTGAAAATCAAGGAAGAAGTCCAGAAGCAGTTGGACGCAGGATTTTTAGCCGTTCCAACTTACCCTCTGTGGGTCGCTAACATCGTACCCGTGCCTAAGAAGGATGGCAAGGTACGGATGTGTGTCGATTACAGAGATTTGAATAAGGCGAGCCCGAAGGACGATTTCCCGCTCCCCCACATTGACATATTGGTTGATAATACTGCTCTATATTCCGTGTTTTCCTTCATGGACGGTTTTTCCGGTTATAACCAGGTCAAGCTATCACCGGAGGATATGGAGAAAACGACGTTTATCACACCGTGGGAGACCTTCTATTATAAGGTAATGCCTTTTGGGTTGAAAAACGCAGGGGAAACCTATCAGCGGGCTATGGTCACTTTGTTTCATGATATGATT
Organism: Lathyrus sativus; assembly: GCA_963859935.3. Lineage (NCBI taxonomy): Eukaryota > Viridiplantae > Streptophyta > Magnoliopsida > Fabales > Fabaceae > Lathyrus > Lathyrus sativus. The sequence goes on along the minus strand of OZ012737.1, from coordinate 298,785,706 downwards.
CATCATGAGATTGAGGTATATGTTGATGACATGATAGCAAAGTCGCAAACGGAGGAAGAACATCTGGTCAATTTGTTGAAGCTGTTTGAGAGGCTCAGGAAATTCAGATTGAGGTTGAACCTGAACAAGTGTACTTTCAGGGTCAGGTCATGAAAGCTGCTGGGGTTCATTGTCAGTGAAAAAGGAATCGAGGTCGATCCTGCGAAAATAAGAGCTATACAAGATATGCCAGCGCCGAAAACAGAAAAAGAGGTTCGTGGTTTCTTGGGAAGATTGAACTACATTGCTCGGTTCATATCTCATCTCACAGCCACCTGCGAACCAATGTTCAAATTGCTAAAGAAAGATCAGGCGGTTGTCTGGAATGAAAATTGCCAAATGGCATTTGATAAGATAAAAGAATATTTGCAGGAACCTCTGATACTGATACCCCTAGTTGCTGGAAGACCTTTGATAATGTATCTAACGGTTCTTGAGAATAGTATGGATTGTGTTCTCGGTAAACACGACGAGACTGGAAGAAAAGAGCATGCAATATACTATCTGAGTAAAAATTTCACAGATTGTGACTCTCAGTACTCGATGTTGGAGAAAGCGTGTTGCGTGCTCGCGTGGGCTGCCAAACATTTGAGACAGTATATGCTTAATCATACAACCATGATGATTTCGAAGATGGATCTGATTAAATACGTCTTCGAAAAGCAAGCGCTTTCCGGAAGAATTGCCAGATGGCAGATGGTACTGACAAAGTACGATATTCAATATGTTTCCCAGAAGGCTATCAAAGGAAGTGTTCTGTCAGAGTATCTCACCGAACAGCCGATCGAAGACTATCAACCTATGAAATTTGAATTTCCTGATGAAGACATCATGTATCTGAAGATGAAAGATTATGATGAATCGTTGCCTGACGAAGGTCCTGAGCGTGGCTCCCAGTGGAAAATGATATTTGATGGTGTTGTTATCTTATATGGTAGTGGAATTGGGGCCATCATCACAACTCCCCAGGGTTCTCATATACCATTCACTGTCAGGTTAACATTTCCTTGCACCAACAACAAAGCAAAGTATGAAGCGTGCATAATGGGGTTGGAAGAAGCCATTGATCTGAGGATCAAGAATTTAGATGTGTACGGCGATTCAGCGCTAGTTGTAAATCAAATCAAAGAAGAATGGGAGACCAGGAAACCCAATCGGATTCCTTACATGAACTATGCCAGGAGGTTGTTTCCATTCTTTGATCGTGTAGAGTTCCATCAAGTGTCGAGAGCGGAGAACTTGATGGCAGACGCTCTAGCAACGTTATCCTCAATGTATAAAGTGAACTACTGGAATGACGCACCGAGGATCGTCATCTCACGTCTTAATAGGCTGGCATTTGTATTCGCGATAGAGGAAGCCTCTGATGGCAAGCCATGGTATTTTGATATTCATAATTTCCTCAAAAGCCAAGAGTATCCGCCTGGGGCCTCGGCCCGGGATAAGAAGACTCTGAGAAGGTTGCCTGGCAACATTTATCTGAATCAGGATGGTGCACTCTACAGGAGGAATTATGATTTGGTGTTATTAAGATGCGTGGACGAGAAAGAAGCGAGCTTTCTTATGGAAGAGGTCCATGAAGGAGCCTTTCGTATGCATGCTGACGGGCACACAATGTCTCGAAAGTTGTTGCAAGCAGGGTATTATTGGATGACGATGGAATCTGATTGTTTCAAATATGCGAAGAAATGCCATAAATTCCAAATTTATGCAGACAAGATTCATGTGCTGCCATGTCCTCTGAATGTCATGGCATCTCCTTGGCCCTTTTCCATGTGGGGCATTGACATGATTGGCAAGATTGAGCCCACCGCATCCAATGGACATCGTTTCATTTTGGTTGCCATTGACTACCTTACCAAGTGGGTGGAAGCAGACTCCCATGCAAATGTCACGAAGCAAGTCGTAGCCAGATTTATCAAGAGGGACATCATCTGTAGATACGGAGTGCCTGAAAGAATCATTACTGATAATGGTTTGAACTTGAATAACAAGATGATGAAGGAATTGTGCCAGGGTTTTAAAATCGAGCATCACAACTCATCACCCTATCTTCCGAAGATGAACGGCGCTGTTGAAGCGACCAACAAGAACATCAAGAAGATAATGCAGAAGATGGTTGTAACCTATAAAGATTGGCATGAGATGTTGCCCTTTGCTTTGCATGGATATCATACTACGGTACGCACTTCAACTGGGGAAACTCCTTTCTCGCTGGTGTATGGTATGGATGTTGTCCTACCATTAGAGGTCGAAATTCCTTCTTTGAGAGTTATGGTCGATGTCAAGCTCGATGAGGCGGAATGGGTAAGGAACAGATTGAATCAGCTTAGCCTGATGGATGAGAAAAGGATAACGTCTATTGCATACGGTCAGTTGTATCAGAGCTGGATGAAGAAAGCTTTCGACAAGAATGTGCGCCATTGAAGCTTTCAGACGGGCGATCTTGTGCTAAAAAAGATCCTTCTGTCACAAACAAATCACAGGGGCAAATGGACTTCTAACTATGAAGGTCCATACATCGTGCGAAAGTTCTTCTATGGAGGAGCCTTGTTGTTATCCACCATGGATGGTGAGGATTTTACATCCCCTGTGAACGCAGACGCAGTTAAAAAATACTTTGCTTAAAGAGACCCGCTGGAGAGAAAAAGAATATTCAGGCAAAAATGGGGCATCCCGACGAACCATAAAAAGAATGGGTTCGGGAAAAAGTTAGGGATATAAAGAAAAAAGATGTAAACCCACAAAGTTGAAAACCTGAAAAGGGGACTTTGGCAAAAATGGGTATCCCGGTGAATTGAAAACCCGAAAGGGCGATTCACGCAAAAGTTAGGGATTTTAAAAAAGCAAATGACTGTGGTCTGCGTGTGATCTTTAGAGCTTAGTGGATTGAGGGAGGACCTGAGGGCTGTTTATCTGAATCAATCTCTTCTGAAGACGAAGCGTCGGTGAAGCATCAGATTCATGCGAGTCATGGATGGATCAACTTATGGTGTTCGTCTGTGCCACATTGCCGACATTCTGTATATTTTCTGTGCATTTCTGTATATTTTTGTGCAACTTCCTCTTTTCAGGGGTTGCATCTGTTGTAAAATATTGCCTATTTACAGGCCCATCTGTCAATAAAACATATATTATTCAGTAATTGTTTGTTTTGCTTTAGCCTTACTGTTTTGTTTGCAAAAAGAGAAAACGCCCGATGTTTTTGATAAACTGTGCATACATAAACTTACAGGCTTTTCCAATAATCGTTAAAACTTTTAGTTATTTGAACAACGTCACAAATGATGACTGAGATAGTTCCTTTGTACAGGATATCTTGTCTCTTTGTTCATTTTTGCAGGTTCGTTACCCTCGGGGCAATTTATCAGAGGTGTATCTCCGGTACGATCACCATTTCCCCCAGTTATCAAAGTTTGAACATCTCTATCCCCAGTAGAGTTGTATGCAGGTGAACCAAGCAGTTAAGTGTGTACGCTTATCCCCAGCAGTTGGTCGGTACTCATTTAGCTCTTCGCAATTCGAGACCGAAGTCTCCAGCAGAGTAAGGATATTCCCAGAGGGTCGAGTTTGATATCCCTCATGCAGATCAGATTAAGTTTATATGCACTCATTCTCCAGCAGTTTAGACTAAGGTCTTCGGTAAATTGATATCCCCCTCACAGGTCAGGTATGTACTTTTGTTCCCTTACAGGTGCGCCTGTACTCCCCAGCGAGTTGAGATGGGATTTCTCCCTACAGAGTCTGAGCAGGTGATTTTGTATCCCCTCGGAGTTCAATTTGTTGAATCACCCCCAAGCAGAGGTCGAGGTTGTTCCCTCGTTGGGTGATCCCCAGTAGAGTTGGCTTTTCTCCCTTGCAGGATCGTAGAGTTGTCTTTATCCTCGGTGAAATCAGTATGAAGTGGTTCTATTTCCCCACAGAGATAGTCTATTTCCCAGCAAAGTCGGTAAGTTTGTGATTCCCTGGCAGGTTGAATTTTGACTTTTTGCCTCGGTAAGTCGTCACTCTCAGGTGAGTATTAGTGAGCCAGTCAGGGCTATTTTCTTCAACAGGGCATGTTGTGAATCTCGATGGTTGGTTCTGGAGTCCCCATATAGTTGTTGATTCCCCGGTAGGGTGGATTTTGTTTTCAATGTCTGGTTGTTTATCCGGCAGAGCCCTCTTTTCCCCAGAAGAGTTGTATTCTAGAAGGCCGTTCAGGGCGTTTTCCTCAGTAGGTTTTAATCCCCGACTAAGTTTGGATTTCTTGTTCTTGTAAGAACTTCTTTCCCCAGTAAAGAAGTTGTCCAGGGCTTGTTTCCCAGCTAAAGTCCAATTGCGTTTGGCATGTGTTAACCTTTTCCCCAGCAGGGTGGATCTTGGGTTTCTTCTCAGCATTTATTTTGTCGGTGTGGTTCCGTTGCATTTTGCATTCTATGCATAGCATCCTCCAAGCGCGTAGCATTTCCATTTCGTATGGAGCATTACGCCATTTTCAAACATGTGCATTTGAAATATAAGCCAGGGTGTTGCCTCTCTGTTCTCAGGTGTATTTCCAACAGATGGTTGATTTACTTTGCCTGCTTGGTGTCTAGACCCGGCAAGTTTTGACTGATATCTTGTTGCCCAAATGGTATCTAGGCCATGGCAATTTCCGTTAGCCCACGTGGTATACAGACCCCGGCCTACGCTTTTTCCAGCAACGTCGCCTGACTTCGGTCGATGGTGTTGTCATAAGCTCATGTGGTATCCAGGCCTTGATGAGTATGATGGTGGTTTACTTTACTCGCATGGTATCCAAACCCCGACAAAGGTTGTTTCTGCCCAAATGGTATCCAGACCTTGGCGATTTCAGAGTTGTTCCATTCGTTGAGTATACAGACTCCGGCTTATTTCCGGTCATTTCGTTGAGTATCCAGACTCCGGCTATTCCGTTGAGTATCCAGGATCTGGTCTATCTTTGTTGAGTATTCAGACTCCGGCCATTTGAAGGGGTGCTTCTTCTTCCCGTATGGTATCCAGACCATGGCTGTTTCCGTTAGCCCACGTGGTATCTAGACCCCGACTTACATTTTCCCCAGCGGTGTTGCCGAACCTCAGCTGTTGTTATAAACCCATGTGGTATTCAGACCCTGATGAGTACATTTGTGGTGTATCCCTTCATCCGCCGAGTATCCAGACTCCGGTTATTACGTTGAGCGTTCAGGCTCCGGTCATTTCCGCTGAGTATCCAGACTCCGGTTATTACATTGAGCGTTCAGGCTCCGGTCATTTTCATTGAGTATCTAGACTCCGGTTATTACGTTGATCGTTCAGGCTCTGGTCATTTTCATTGAGTATCCAGACTCCAGTTTTTACGTTGAGCGTTCATGCTTCGGTCATTTTCATTGAGTATCCAGACTCCGGTTATTACGTTGAGCGTTCAGGCTCCGGTCATTTTTGTTGAGTATCCAGACTCCAGTTATTACGTTGAGCGTTCAGGCTCTGGTCATTTTCGTTGAGTATCCAGACTTCGGTTATTACGTTGAGCGTTCAGGCTCTGGTCATTTTCGTTGAGTATCCAGACTCCGGTTATTACGTTGAGCGTTCAGGCTCCGGTCATTTTTGTTGAGTATCTAGACTCCGGTTATTACGTTGAGTGTTCAGGCTCTGGTCATTTCCATTGAGTATCCAGACTCCGGTTATTACGTTGAGTATTCGAGCTCCGGTCATTTTCGTTGAGTATCCAGACTCTAGTTATTATGTTAAGCGTTCAGGCTCCGGTTATTTTCGTTGAGTATCCAGACTCCAGCTATTATGTTGAGTGTTCAGGCTCCGGCATAGCCCGTTGACTCATTTTGTTTGTGGAATATCAAGATTTCGACAATTTGAAGTAGTATTTTTAAAGCTGGTATGGTATCCAGACCATGGTGCAATATTTGATGGACGCGTTCATCTTATTATGTTGTTCCTCAACATAGTTACTTGGTTAAGTTTCTCTTTGTTCCTCAACAGAGTTACTTGGTTAAGTTTCTCTTTGTTCCTCAGCAGAGTTACTTGGTTAAGTTTCTTTGCGCTCCCAAAGCAGAGTTATTCGGTTAAATTTCTCTCTTTCTCCCTACCAGAGTTGCTTGGTTAAGTTTCTCTCTTCCTAAGTGGAGCATTTTCAAGATGTTTATCTGTTTTGGTTGATCCAACCTTAGGGTTTGATTCTCACGTTTATTTAGCGAATGCCTGCGCGTTAGCAGATGTCTCTTCCGACTGTGTGTCAAAGGTTGTTAATCAATCAGCTTGTTGCCGTTGCAACTATCAGTTCAATTATTTTTGGAGATTTTTATCCCCAATTAGAATTTGCAGTTTATTTCTGCGGTTGGAAAATTTTCGGGTTCTTTGGTATTCAACTGTCTTTTACCTTGAGTGTTTGAAAGTCGTTCGCTTTTCACTCATTCAGGTCCAAGTCGCTTGAATTGGGGCAGCTGTTGTACCCCAAAATTTGCCCAACCATTTCATATACTTGGCTTGTGTTTCATTTTGTTTTCGCATTTCTCCATTTGCATAACATTTGTGTTCGAGGCAGGGGATCAAGGTTTTCCGTGGCTCAGATTTCTTTTAGTGCAAGAGACTGAACCGCGAGCATTAGAGGCTCCGGCATTTATTTTGCCCAGCGATTGAACGGTCAATTTTATTTTGTTTTGTAGGTTATTTTTGGTGCAGGAGATAGCATGCAGGCTATATCAAGCAATTCTTATAGTTGGAATATTCAAGAATAAGTTTTAGGAGCTTAACAGAGCTCAAAACGATTGAAAACAGACCATTGTGTAGGTTTCCCTCCAGAAGGCGCCAAATTCAAATTTTTGAAGGTGTTAATCGATTAACCAATTGGTTAACCGATTAACCAAGTCAAAAACAGGTCAAATTTAAATATTCAAGGGTGTTAATTGACTAATCATATGGTTAACCGATTAACTAGTGCAAATTTCTGCTCTGCACATGAATTTTCAAGTGAATTCACTTTGGGGTCCATTTTGATCATTCTTGAAGTTGATTTTACACTAAAGGAAAGATCTAGAACCATTTCAAATTTTGGTTAACTTTCAAATCATTTCAAGTTCCCTCCAAATTCCCATTCCTAATTCCATGCCATTTTTCACAAACCACATTCCAAACCTCATTTGGATCCTAACCTAAGGGGTATTTAAATGATCTACTCCAAACCTCACAGAAAAAATCCTCATAATTTCATTCTCACTTCAGAATTTACTCCCACTCTCTCAATTTTCTCTCAACTTTTCCATTCCCAAACTACACTAAAGCTCCTCTCGCATTGAATTCTTTGATTCTCCATTAGAATCATTGATTTCTAAGAGCTAAACCTTTATCCTTCATTCTCATCATCTCCATTTTTCCATCCTATTTTCGTGCAAGTTTGGATCTGAATTTTGAAGTTGATCTAGAGGAGCTTATTTGAGTGGATCTTGCTTAATTTTGGTTGATCATCACTTCTACTACAAGAATACACTTGGATCTTGAAGGAATTACGGATTTCTAGCTTGGATATGCTCAATTGGAGTTGAATCAACATTAACCGTAGCAATTCTCCGCTTCGTAGGTTGGAATTCTAGATCCAATTTTGTTTTTGAGCTTATTTGCATAATTATCATGTGGATCTTCATTTTCGATTGATTTTGCTAATTTGATTCATATGATCTGTGATCTTGCTGGTTTAATGTGTTTACATGTTGATTGGATCTTTGTTTGTTGGTTTAAATTCGTGCATAATTGATTATGTGATTATCCGGATTATTGGATAAGTGCTTATTTGCTGGAAATGTTGTTATCTGGCTGTTTTTCTGCTTCTGGCACATTGTTAACTGATTAACTAATTGGTTAACCGATTAACCAACACAAATTTTCAAATTTTAAGGCATTTTTGACTGGTTAATCGATTAACCCCTGGTGTTAATCGATTAACATTGTGCCAACAGGCCTGTTTTGCTGTTTTTCATGCTTGCGTGGTATAGTTTCACTTTGAATCTTCACGGATCAGTGTGATGCATTAGGAGTGAGATGTTTTGGATATATGTCGCTGTTCTTGATCATTTAATCATGATTTTGTCGACACATGTGTCCGTTTTCCACTTTAATGCACACTTTCGTAGTTGTTGTTCAAAGTGATGATGTGCTTGCATGTTCATGTTTACTTGCCTTCTTTCTTCCTTCTTCGCATGTCTCATATGCATGCTTGAGGTTGAGATGTGCTTGTTCCTCCCTCACTTTCATTCTAATTGTGCATTACATGGTTGCATACTTGCATTGTCTTATGCTTTCTTCCTCTCCTTCTTTTGTTTGTCTTTGCCATGTTCCCTTAGGACCTCTAATCCTTCTTGTTTAAGATGGATTATGATTGACATTAGGATTGAAACCATGCATGACAACATTAGGTAGCATTCCCTTTTCATCCCAATTATAGGTACACTTTGCATGAGAATATTAGGTTGAATCTTAGTCTCCCTTCAGAGTGTCTTTTTCTTCTCATCTTCAAACTTTCTCAAAACATCTAATAAAGGTTAAGGATTGTTGTACGTTACGAGCCTTAAGTACTTGGGGAATGGTGATTGGGGGGCTTCCTCTCAATTGCTTAGAGTGTTTAGTGTACGTCCATAGGACGATATGTGACGCATTCGCTCCTAAGTCATAGTTTTTAGTGCAGCATGAATTACAAACAATAATCAATGCACTTCTTCTCTAAAAAACACAAAAACAAACTTAAAACTTTTTTATCCTTCGGGATCTTAATTTGTAAAACCTTTTTCATAAGGAGAGTTTTGTTAACTCTTGGTTCTACCGCAAACGGGTAACGCCTAAGTCTCCAATGGTCGAGCTGCATACACCTAACTGCTAGAACTAAGTTTTAACCCTACTCGGGCCTAAAACACCTGAACCAACTGGTGTTCTTGTTAGCCCGAACTACGTTTGCTCTGATTTCTCATACCAGATGAGAATACGTAGGCACAAGATGGCGATGTCTTGGCGAGCAACCTTCCCCCACTTTCACCCGTAGTTAGCCGAACTACGTTGACTCTGACTTTCCCATTGCACGAGGGAATACATAGGCATAGAGCAGCGATGCTCTATCGAGTCTCTTTTCTTTTCTTTTGTCCCTGAGTCGTAGCATAGATAGTAAATACCCTTTTTAGATAGACAACAAAGCGTGGATCCCGTCGAGTACGGCGGATGTGAGAGGTGCTAATACCTTCCCCTTGCGTAACCGACACCCGAACCCGAGATATGGTTGCGATGACCTGTCTTCTCCCCTTTTCGTTAGGTTTTCTCTGATCATTTCCTTTCCCTCTTTTGGGATAAATAACAAATAGTGGCGACTCTTCTATCCTTGCCGGCCCCTTTATGCAGCAATGCGACAGGTTAGACATTAACAATTCAAGGTTTTGGCCACGAAGGCCTACCTTTCCCTTTTCCCCAACGGATTCCAGGTTAGATTCACACTAATAGGTTTAGGCCACGAAGGCCAAAGATCACTATTTCTCATATCTATACTCTAATAGTCATGAATACTTACCACTACACCACAACCATCAGGGTTCTCACTATCAAATTTCCCTACAGGGTTAGAGTCAAATCATAGTTTTTGGCCCCGAAGGCCTAGTTTCCCTTTTTCCCAAATAAATTCCTACGGTGAAAATTCTCAATAATCAATTTTAGGCCACGAAGGCCAAAAATCCCTTTTTCTCATTATTCGCCTCAAAACTCTTAAACCTTTAAATCAACCTTAAATACACTGAAAGTTACACATGGAAAATTATGAAAGGCTATACTCCCCATACCTTAGTTGTCGATCAAAGCCTTCTCAATCTTTCAGGGAATCTCCCGAAGCTTCAGCCTCCAATCTTCTCCTCAGAGCTCTGACCTCAATACTTTTCACGGTTAATAAAATGAATCCTAATTTCCTTCAGAATTCCTTTTTGTCAAACCTAGTCTTGGGCCACACAATTGGGCTTTTCCCATAACACCCTTACTAACTCCACTTAATGCCCAAATTACCCTTATTTCACTTATCTTTATTTTAACTAATACAATAATACTAATATTTCCAGATTGTATACTATTAATTAAATAAATAATCCAAAAATGCATAATTCCTAATAATCCACAAAACCATAGAAAAACCACCAAAATACGAATATTCTTAATTAAATAAATTAATTAAAATATTCCAATTAAATTTGGGGTGTTACAGTTTGAAACACGAATCCTGAAGGATAAAAGGTTTGACTTTTGTTTGTGACTTTTAGTGAAGTGAATTAAGTTTGCTTTGTGATTCACGTTGCACTAAAGACTATGACATAGGAACGAATGTGTCGCATATCACCCCCAGACGAGACGTACACTAAACACTCTAGACAAGCGAGAGGAGACCCCTCACTCATCAATTCCCATGTGCCTAAGACTCATAACATACAACGTTCATCGTATTTACTAGATGAGTTAAAATGTGTTTTGACATGAGAAGAGAGACGCACGAAAGGTCTAAGGGAAAACTCGGCCCTAACGTTGTCATGCAAAGTGGTCCTAAAGTTGGAATGCGAAAGGAGATTCTATCCTAATGTTAGAATGTGAGTGATGAACCTAGGGTTAAGGTTATAAGAGACTAGCCTACTTGTTATCATGCATGGATTAAACTCCTAATGTCTATCTTACTCCAAATTTGATCATAAATTAAATTGGAATAAGAATCCTAAGGGAGCATGCAAAGACAAGGCAAAAAGCAAGAAAACAAGGTAAAAACAGCAACTACAACAGCGCCTCCTGCACAAGACAACAATAAAATCCAGCACACAAGCAAGATAGCATATAACAACACATATTTCAGCATAAGAACAGGTGTGAAAAGCCAGGCAGCAAACAAGTAAAGCAAAGACAGCATGCAAGTTTAGAAAAAGAACAGCTGTGAAAAGTAGGGCAGCAAGAAAGCTTGAATGCAATTAATCAAGAATAAACACCAATCATGGGTAGATATCGTGCAACAGTGGACATGCTTCAACAATCAAACATAATCGATCAACAATAGTGCATCAACAAGAATCGTCAAGATCAACATGTTCTTTTCAAATTAAATTGGATGATCAGCTGATCAAACAAACACGCAAACAAGTGGAAACGAAAACAAATGCAATCATGCATCACAATATTCATCAACATAATCATCAATGATCATCATTAACATACTATAAACAAATAAGTGAAATGATCATTCACCAAACAAATCACATGAACATGTTAAACATTTAAAACGAAAACCAAAAGTTGTGCGTCAAAGAATCGAGATCAAACATTCAAGAACGATGAAATATGCCCAAAACAAATCACATAAATGCATCATATCAACCCATGAGGTTTACATGTGAAAATGAGCTCAAACAAGCAAAAAATGCAAAAATGAAAAAAATTGGCAATCTGCCTAGAGTAACGGGTTACCATATATAAGGTAACGGATTACCTGATGGGATAAGGTAACCGGCTACCCTATATAAGGTAACCGGTTACTTGATGAAAAACAGCCTAGAAACGTGAAATTTGATAAGGTAATCAGTTATCCTATATAAGGTAACCGGTTACCACTGAAGCAGAAGTAGAAAATCAGTTTTTAAAATCAGTTTTCAGCATCAAACAACTTCTCCAATCATCCATATGAATATGATATGAATAAAGAACGAAATTATCATCAAGAAACAGTGATCAAGCATTATGTAAACACAATCAACATTGAAAATCACAGATCACCAAAATCAAAATCAACAAAATGGATCAAAAAGCAATAAAAGCCATGGATCTACGTTGTGATTATTGAAATAAGCTCAAAATTGGATTAGATCTAGAATTCACCAACCTTTAAAGCTGAGATTCGCTTTGGTATGTGTTGATTTACTTGAAACTAAAAGATCCAAGCTAGAAACCTAGAGATTCTTCAAGATCCAAGAGTTTCCTTGTGGTAGAAATGAAGAACAAGTAAGATCAAGCAAAATAATCCACAAAAAGCACTTCCAATCTAACTTCCAAATTCAGATCCAAAACCAAACGAAAATTGAATGGCGTATTGAAGATAATGGAGATGAACGATGGAGGTTTAGCTCTATAATTCTATGATTCCAATGAAGAATCAAAGAACTCAAGTGAAAAAGCTTTAATGGAGGTTTTGGGAGTGAAAAAGTGGAGAGAAAATTGAGAGCAAATTCTCAAGAATGAGTGTGAAATCTAAAAATGAAGGGTAATTGTGTGAATGAAGGTTAATTGTATAAATGAAGGTAATTGTGTGAATGAAGGTAACTATGTAAGGTTTGGAGCAAATTTACTTAATTAAGCTCTAGGTTTGGAATCAAAATGTGGTTTGGAGTGTAGATTAACATTTGGAATGGAAATTAGGAGTGGAGTCAGAATGGAGTGTTTGAAATTTAGGGGGAAACATTGAAAATTGAAATAATTCTAGATCCTTCCAAATATGATCAAGTGAAATCAATGGTTGAGAATGATTGGAAATTGTGCATGCTGAAAATTTGAATATTTTGGAAAAATTCGTTTGAGGTAACCGGTTACCCTATATGCAATAACCGATTACCACATTCAAAAATTGCCACCTTTGGCGCCAAATGGAGGGAATCCTGTATAATTGCCCGTTGCCACCTGTTCTAGGCTCCGTTAAGCCTCTGAAACTTGCTCTTGAATATCATAACTGTAAGAACGTCTGAGATAACCTGTGTATTGTCTCCTGATCTGAAAATTAACCTGCTGAATAAAATAAAATTGATCGCTCGATCGATGCGCAAAATAAATGTCTAAGCCTCTGATGCTTACTGTTTAAACTCTTGCACTAAAAAGGAACCCTGAGCCACAGAAACACCTTGATCCCATGCCTCAAGAACAAATTCTATGATATGCAGAAATGCAAAATGCAAAGAAACATAAGCCAGTAAAGGTTAAAACAAAAGGGAAAATTTTGGGGTGCTACAGCTGACCCTATTCAATCGACTTGGACCTGAAGGTATGAAAAGCAACAACTTTCAAACATTCAATGTAGAAGGTGACTGAATATAAAAATAACTTGGAAATTTGCAGTCTATGGGATGTATGCAATTTGAGCCTGGCCACACGTCGTCAAAAGAATTTGATGGAAAGGAAACATACCCAAAGAAAGAACAGTGAACCCCAGAACCACATCATCAAATAAATTTGACGGAAAGAAAGCGTATCTAAAGGAATACCACATCGTCAATGGGAATTGACGGAAAGAAACCCATATCCAAAGAAATACCACATTGTCAATGGGAATTGACGAAAAGAAAACCATATCCAAAGAAAACACATCGTCAATGGGAATTGACGGAAAGAACACCATATCCAAATACAACGCCATCCACATATATTTGAGCAATCATGAGCTCTCCATAAAGAACTTTATTTAGTTTGAACACATGATATGGAAAAGTAGGATCAATAAACCCCTTTGGATTTTCAACATATACTTCATCATTAAAATACTCATTTAAGAAGGCACTTTTCACATCCATCTGAAATATCTTGAACTTGAGTAAACATGGCACTCCTGTCACACCCTCATTTTCACCTTTAGCCTTTCATATCCTACGTTCGTCATATCATACATCGTTCTATTGTATGTCGAGCACGTGGGTTCACAAGGTAAGGATTGGGTCGGTTCGTTGTTTCCCCTTCCAAATAAGATAAATTGCTTATCATGGGCTACATTGAAGAAAAGGTTCATCATCTAAGGTTTGGTTCAAGTTGGAAAGTCTACTCATGTAGATTACTTCAAGGAGAAGTTATTTGAAAAAATATAGGATATTCAAGATCAATATTCTTAATGAACATGAAGTGCAAGGCCTAATTTAAGATTTCCTCATCCAACTTTGTTTCAAATTCTATGTTCAAGTGGAACTCAAAAGATCACAAGTTCATCCCTTTCAAATTCAATGGCATAAGGGAGATCCATCATTTCAAATTCAAAATTCATGAATTCAAGAATATTACAAAGGGAAATGTCATGACATTGTAGGAATGTCACATTTGTTACAAAGTTTCTAACTCTAAGTAATGCTTAGAAAATCAAGTTATTTCTAATTTTAATTCAAGTTTCTAATCAACTTCATGCTATGGTACCCTTCATGCCCCATCAAGTCCACATGTTCCTTATTATGCCTACAAACATCCAAGGAAAATAATTAAGATTCAACTTAACATTGGAACATTTCAAGATCAAGACTATGCATGCTTAATCATGGGCAATTTTAACATAATCTAAAACAGTCCCATGCAAGAAGTGACAAATTGCCTCATAACCAAATAATTCATGTAACAAAACCAAGGGAATGAACTCATGGTGATGCATCTACATATCAAATATCAAAATTTTAAAATGCTGTCAAAGGTAGAAACTTGGACCACAAGGGCAGTCCAAGCACAAGCAAACAAATGGGTTCAAGATTTGAGAGCAATACAAAGTGCAGCATAAAAAAGACAGGCTAGGCAAGTGTAGCAGCAAAAATACAGCAAAGTAGGATTCAGGGAAATGGAAAGAATTGAGAGTGACATCAAGAAAGTGGTAAGAGGCATTTCTCAATGAAAAATCTGAAGTTTTGAAACAAGTGGAAACCCTAATGTACTGAGTTTTAAAAAGAGAGGGAGCAACAACAAACAAGGGAGAGGGAGAAAACATAAGAGAACTATAAAAAACCAGAAAAAGAGATTAAAGAGAAAAAGAAACATTGAGAACATCATCAAGAAAAGAGATTGAGAAAGAAAAAACCATTGAGAGAACAAGAGAGTGTTAGAAAACCAGAAGGAGGTGAATCATAGAGCACATCCAGCAAAAGCCATTGGTGATTAGAAGGAGAAGAGTAGCTCTTGGGTATCCTTTCTTTTAAACTCTTCTCTCTTTACATATTTGCATGTTTTTATTTTTTCTCTCTTAAATGATATTTGTGTTGTCCATACTGTAATAAGGTCCCAAGAGTGACCAAGAACTACTGTAAAAAAACAAACAAAGAAAGAAAGAACATAATGTAGTTTTCATAGTGAAATGAGTTGAAAATACTCATTTTTACTGTCATGTTCGCACTGCGAACATCCCCTTCGCCTAGCGAACACGTTTTTGTGGTAATAAAAGTGCCACTGGACAGCTAGTTTTCCTTTGTTTTTAGCTAGCAAGTTGTTCGCTGGCACCTTCGCACTGCGAATTTTGGCACCTTTTGCCACTGTTTATGAATATTGCATGTTTGCTAGGAAGTTCGCACAACGAACTTCTTGTTGTTTTTTTTGGGAAGCTTCGCACAACGAACTTCAGTGCCTTTTGCTTCTATTTGTGAATAGTGCATGTTCGCTAGGAAGTTCGCACAACGAACTTCTTGTTGTTTTCTTGGCAGCTTGGCTGCAAGGTTTGCACAGTGAACTTCCCATAGTTAAAAAAAAATTGTTTTTTTTTCAAGCCGACAAACCCGATGTGGTTGTACGACCATTGTATGTGAATATTATTACGGTCATTTTTGTCTTTTGGTTCCAAAAACTATTTTCAAAAATAAACTCTAGTCGATTGCCTTGGGTGTCGCCATCGACCTTGTTCGCATCACTTCAAATATTTTTACAAGCAATAAAACCCTTGATCCAACATCAAGTGTTATTTTTCTCATAAAAAATCCAAAACACAACAAAGATGCGATTAGGGTTACGCGCCACGAGTTTTAAAGTGGTGGAGAAGAAATGAGAATGGAACCCTCCTACGCTCGTTCCGAATGTTTTGAATACAAGGCGCTCGACTTGGTTATTCGAAACATTCATCTCTATCCAAAGTCGTTAGTGTGATCTTAATAAAAAATAATTTATTCTCAAAAAACCTAAAAATAACATCAACTCATCAAACTTCTTTTCACCTTAGGGCATCAATCCGAAAACCCTTTTTCAAGGTATAAAATCAATCAACATACAACCATTTCACAAACCTCTGAACTACGGAGCTCCGATTTTTCACTTCTTTTAAGTGAAGATACGTAGGCACAAGGGCCACAATCCTTGGCGAACACTCTAATAAAAAACCAACCCCTCTTTTCTTTTAAGCAAGCAAACTTTTAGATTAAAACACTCATTCAGGCTAAACAACCTAGAAGGTTCCCATCGAGTACGATGGATATGAGGGGGTGCTAATACCTTTACCTCGCATAACTAACTCCCGAACCCTAAAACTTGGTTGCGATGACCATGTTCTTTTTCTAAAGGTTTTATCGTTATTTCCCTTTCCCTAATTGGGATAAATAAAATCCGGTGGAGACTCTGTGTCATTTTTCGCGTAGTGACAGCTGGCGACTCTGCTGGGGACTCTTCCTAAGCGAGCCAAGCCTAATCTAGGTTCTTTCGCATGTTTGAGTGTTTTCTCTTTGTTATTTGCTTTCTTATCGCTTTCCCTTATTTATTTAAATTATATCTCATCTAATATAGATCTCATTACCGTGGTATGGATTAGATACTTTGGTGGCAAACTTGAGGGAAAGACTCTATACCCGAGTCTAGAGTGTTAAAATTGAGATGGGAGAGGCTGAGTAGTATGGGCTTTCGAGATGCTCATCTCGTGATAGTCGACATGAGAACCTCGCTTAGACTAGATTCCTTTGAGAATGATGACAATCGTCAAGCTCTTGGTATGTTTGGTCAATGTTTTCTTAGGAATCCATTACTCTAAGGACCTTTTAGAACCCTAAACCATTGCCCAACTAAGATTGATGGTCACGTAGTATGGGTCCCCGAGAAGTTCTTCTCGTGTGGGTCGATACGAAGACCTCGTTCGGAAGAGACTTTCTTAATGAAGTTGTTGCCTGGCAATGACTGACATACGTAACAAACAGTCAAGGAAGTCCATGACTCTGAAATCCTTGTCTAGAATCCAGTATCGACGATCTCGTAGTATGGGTCCCCAAGAAGTTCTTCTCGCGTGGTTCGATACGAGGACCTCACCCAAAAGAGGTTCATGTGATGGAGTCATCATCCGACATATTCATGTCGTATATGATGAACAGTCATATGAATCCATGACTTTGGGATCCCCGTTAAACCATAGATCACGCCTTGTGAGAACCTATTTATGAAGCAGTCAGTATCGGCCATATCCATACCTCAGACTTATGAACCCATGTTCTTGGATTCCATTAATGCATCTGTTCATACATAAATACTTCATAAAAATAAAGCTCTTAGTGTCTTGTTCTTGTTGCAGATATAAGCATTTTTCAGAAGCAATTATGATGAATGTGAATCTAGGGACGATGAAACTAAACAAGAAGACCGACAGAAAAAGTACTTTCACTTTCAACTACAAATATCCTTCAATTGACAGTTTGAAAGCTCTAAGTGCCAAGATCACCCCCATCAAGCACAACAAATTTCACACTTCTTATGGGAGAATTTTAGATTTTATTGACAAAGAAGATAGAATTTGAAGCCCTCACAGCCTTGGCTCAGTACTATGACACTTCTCTCTGTTGTTTCACCTTTGCTGATTTTCAAATAGCTCCCACTTTGGAAGAATTCGAGAAGATTTTGAACCTCTCCATCAAAGATAGCAATCCTTTTGCGAATCTTGAAGAAGAATTCACTTTGAATAAAGTAGCTTCTGCCTTAGGGATTCCCACAGGAGACGTGAAACCCAATTGGGCACCTAAAGGAGCTAGGGGATTCTCGAGGAAGTTCTTAGAAAAACAAGCATGGAAGTATGCCAAAGAAGAAAAATGGGAAATATGTGGTTCAGTTTTGGCACTCTTGGTCTATGGAATTGTGATGTTTCCAAATGGGGAAAATTTTGTGGACCAAGTGGCTGTGGAAATTTTCTTGACCGGGAACCCTGTGCTTTTCCTCCTAGGTGACTTCTACCATACACTTCATACAAGACATACAAAAGGAGGTGGAATGTTCCTCTGTTGTGCCCCGCTCTTGCATAAGTGGCTAAGGGCCCAAATGCCTGAAAAAGGTCTTTTCGCTTCCGAGAAACTCTCATGGCCTCAGAGATTCGCTTCACTCACCGCTAGTTCCATCACATGGTACAAGAAGGAGTGAGAAACCAGAGATATCATATTTTCTTATGGAGAATTTCCCAATGTGCCAAGAACTTGAGGATGAGAACACTCAACTCGAAATTCAACTCAATGAGACTAAGCAGAAAAGCGAAGCTTGGGAAGACAAAAGCAAAGAGTTAAAAGAAAAGTTCGAGGATAGCAAGAAAAGGGCTAGGGAAGAGAAAGGAAAGAAAGAATGGGTTGGTGGAAAATTTAAAAGTGTCAATGCAGACTTGGATCACCAAAATGAAAAATTGGAACAAGTGTGGCGAAAGGTCAGAGACTTACAAAATGATGTAAAAATAGTCACCTAGATGAAGAAAGAGGAAAGGGAAAACTTTGAAGCCCAGATTCACAAGCTAAAAAACATTATTAAAGACTGCAAGGATCAGTTATCTCATGAACTATTGGAAAAGGAGAATGCGCATCAAAATTTTCATACAAGCAGAGTACCATTAAGGTAGGGCTATTGAGGATATCAAGAGACTGAAATATGGAATATATGATGAGCTATACCTAGAACTGCAGGATAGTTATCACTATTAGGAAGAAAGTTGTCGTAAAGCGGAGGCTACGGTACTTCAAAGAGATGACAACATTAACAATCTCAAAATTCTCTATGCTGAATGGAAGAACAAATTTGTGAACCTGGTGGGATTCTCCAACTTTGTGCTTCAACAAATCCCTGAAAAATTGAAGGTGGCTGATCAAGTGATGACTCCTGAAAACACACATGTCCCTGTGTTCGACTTTGTGAAGTTTTGCAAGGAAATAATGGAAGAGCTCGTTACAGATTTAGAGGCGGTTCGCAAAGCCCAAGGAGACACCTTTAGAGTTGATTTGTTATTTTTTTAAGAAGTGTATCTCATATTTTGTATTTGAACTTGGCCTCGAGCCTTAATGAAATGAAATTTTTTGTTCTATTATGTCTCTTCTGATTAATTGCAATGGAAAATATTTATATTCTCAACGATAACTAACAAGGTTACTAAGAGCTTTGCACATAACATAATATTCCATACGCATTCATACATCATTCCGCATTTCATAAAACAGAACCAAAACATACAAAGAGTTGACCTCCATTCGCAATAAAGAAGCTGACTTCCCGACATCTCTACTACACTCGTGGCAATCGAAGATTACTAATGGATCATATTTAGCAGAATCAAGCCGCTTTTAGGGAAGAGATGACCCATATGAAGACTCAGATGGGCCAGCTAATGGAAGTCATCCAGGCTATGGCTAGAGGACATGAAGAGATAAGACAAGCTGTGGAGAGAAACACTACCAACACTCAAATTCCTACTACTGCAGGCTCAAATCCCACTCCTGGTGGTGCCATTCCTACTCCTGCATATGCAATCCCCGCTCCTGGTGGCACAATCCCTACTCCTGTTGGCGCAGGCGCAATCCCTACTCCTGTTGGCGTAGGCGCAATCCCTACTCCTGGTGGTGGTGTCATACCCCAAATTTGTCCTACTTCGGTATTTAATGGATGTTTGACTGCTTCACGACTTCTGGCCATGATTCTCTAAGACTTCGTTTATAAAGACTTTATATGTACTCATTGTGGTTATAATCTCTAGCAAGTTATGCTAAATTCTTGTGGGAGGAGCGCGCCTCCAGCCCCTTGTACCCAAACTCATGTGTGTCCTTGTTCTCACGATCAGACAGACATGATATGATCAATAACGTAAAGTACATGATTGGATCTATCTTGCCACACAGTTTCAGGAAATTTACACCCTATTTCAACTTGATTACAAACTTCTCCTTAAATGTTGTTTAAGCCTCACTACAAGTTACTTATTATGGTCTGTACTTAATTCAAGTTAATTCAAAGATACTTCACATGATGCTTGTGGACACGGTCGATTTAGCCTCAGGCTTTGTTCGAATTGATTGCAAGCGTCAGGCTATGTTTGGATACAAAATCAGTTTGTGACAAACTTAGATTTAGCTTGCAAGTCATAATTGAATTTAGATGCAATTAATCTAGAAGATATTTCGATTTGTTTCAAGACATAATCATTTGGTTTCAAGTAGTTATTGAACCATATTTCGAATTGGTACTCAAGCCGTGTGGTAAACAAGCTAAACTTAGGCCAAGTTTGGTTCGAGAAGATCAGGGCATAGGAATTTTGTTTGCGCTTACAAATTTTTGCAAGGAATTGGAATGTGGGGTGTAGATAAAAAAGTTACTTGCATATTAATTGTCAAAGTCATATATGTTACACACCTCTAGATATGATTTAACTTGTTTTAAAAGTGTTTACAAGTTATTATCCATTTGTGTGTAAGGGTGATTTTAAGTCAAGAGTTACATTATAAGAGGTGTGTGGAATAATTGATTAATGATTATGATGTGTGGCCAATATAAGTTTTGTTGGATTCAAGGCCATAACTCAATTTTTACTTCCAATAGAGTTCTCCGTTCGTACAAAAATTATGATGCCCTTCATAAGAGAGCATATAAAAAAACTATGAGTGTACACATGTTATTATCTTATGCCAAAGATTTCTAACCATCCAAGCATCAATTTTAAGGTGGTCCATGGCCACATTGCAGTTAGGATGGCTGTATAATATGGCAGAAAAGATAAATCAATTTATGACAGAAAATTACAACGCTATGCTGCGAAATCATAACAGAAAGTAACAAGTTCAAGTCCTTAATATTCAGAACAGAATTTCAAAACAGCTTGCTATTTAAATTATTACCCAGGCATACAAAGCCCATTCCAGTTCAAGAGGCGTGAGGGATTCTCAATAATACATAAGCTGGCCTCATTCGAAGTACATGATGAAAGCAATTAAAAGAAGGAAAAATGCAAGTTCTACCAAATACCCTGTTCAGTATTACATTCTCAAAGGAAAGCTACAAAAAAATCTACAATATCAACGAGGATTCAAACATCATTATGGCGACATTGCGCCCAAACACTAAACATGTATTCCATTTGAGCTTCCTAACTATCATGATACTGAAGTAAGTTTACACAGGAACCATGAATTAGATGCATATATGGCAATCATTGATTCACAAAGGGCATTTTTCAGACAACATTGCATACAGTGGATCTCATGCATACATGCATTACAACAACCTTCCACAAAATAGAAATGAATTCAAAATCCTCACTGTGAGTCATCAGGTGACAAATCCCTCATCAGACAACGGTAGACGGCGCAAGTTTCTTTCTTGCGATGAATCTCTATCATTAAGAAAATTGTATTAATTCCTAAACTACAAACATGAGAACATACAGTTATGAGGAAGTTCACAAGTGAATGCCACATTCTTAACCATACAGCCAAAAATCAGAACAGGGAATTGAAATGTCAAAAGCTTCTTAAAATCAATTACAGGAGCAATGCCATGATTTATTGCTTGTGCCAAGCGGACTCCATGTTACGGTTTCCTCTCCATTAAACATCATCAATTCAAATTCCAAGTTGTGACATAGCTTTATTTCTCTCTAGAGAGCATACCTGAAATAAGGGTGGAAATATAATATTAGAAACAGATACAAGCATAATTGTACATCTGGAAGTTGAGTGGAGAGTTAAGTGGATGTTGTTTTTTAGAGCATGATTCAAAAGAGTTTCATTTCTCATAAATCAAGCTATAACAACAACATGAAAAGGTCCCCTTACAAATCATAGTTGATCTATGAAAGTAAACAAGCACAATTGTAAAGTGATACTTGTTGGCCACTACCGTGTCAGACCTTGTATTACCCTGCTACGCTCCAAGCTTATGTTGACAGATTCCCTTATCGTTGCCGCTAGAATTATATCACGAGAGGTCACTGCTGCACGTCGCATTACTGATGGAGCGCCAATGGTGGTGGGAGTTTATGTTCAAATTGTAGCATGCCGCGGCAGGCCCTTTTCAAGGGTTATTGAGAATGTCAATGTCATTATGGCTGCTTATGAAGATCCTCTCCTTGGTGATGTTCAGGTGTGTCTTGAGAAAGGAATTGTTGTTTTTTTCCTGCTGGCCCGCATGAGTCTCGCATTGCAAATAAACTTTCGACATTCTCCATCCTTCAAGATTCTGTGCCAGGTGCACATGAAATAGAGAGGCCCAAATAATTAGTTCAAGCTCAGAAATTCATATGTCAAAGTTCTGTTCTGATAAGAGGAAATGATTTTTTTTTACTCACCTGGTATGAAACAAAGGGCATTTCAAAAAATAAAAAGATTGAAAACTAATATGACGTGTTATAGATCCACTCAGGATTAATGTCGGTACCACGGGCAGCAAATCTTACATTAATTTGTGTTGATTGCCATCCATAGTGCCCATTATAAACCTGCGAATGACATTAACAAATGTTAATGAGGGAAAAACTGCTAACATGCAACAACAACAGCAGCAGTTTGGATTCCATCCTTCTATGCAGCAGTTCCCTTTTCATCATGCAATGCAGCAACGGTTGCACCACCATGGCCCTCCTGCACCTCATCTTCTTTTCCAGCAGCAGCAGGACAACATCAAGAGAGTATTTAATCCGAAGTTATTGTGCCGCTCTGCATCAGGTGAAGGCCAATACCTGCAGAACTATAAAAAAAAGCAATAAGCTCATTAGCAGCGCATCTTTTCGGCAACGGATCTCGCATAAGAACAAGTTTCAACAAAACGTAATTGGAGTAAAGATGTCTAGAGTAACACAATCATTGACAATTGACCTTCATGGCGTATCAAAAGGTTTCTTTACCAAAATGCAAGAATGGTCTGCATCGAGAAACCGTGAGCATAGGTTCGTCTCCACATTAAGACCATACGCCTTGACAGAGATCCAAATTTCAAGTCGCGCACACCATTGCGCCAGCCGAGAACAAATAATGAACTCCCTCGTCATGCACTCTTGGTGGCTCAAAATGTCGGTCCCTCGAGTCGTAAATGCAGTCGTTGACTTAAGGCAGAATATATATGCTGATAAATATCCTAATGGCCAACCTGTTCACCTATAACCAGTGGTCAAATTCTACAGATCATGTTAAGGTGATCAATGTTCCTGTCATAAGATGCAGAATTTAGATATTGAAGTGGAAATAATATCTAAAGGAATGAAGAGCATATTGAAAGAACACTAAAGTTTTAAATGTTATACAAGAGTAACCGAGAGAAAAGTCCCTTGATTCATTACCCTGGATTTTAGTTTAAAGTTCATGGTAATTGGTTGAAGAATCTTTAATGAACGATGAATACATCATCTTGCCCAGGCCATCATATAATACTTGTAAGAATGGGCACTGTCCTCATATACTCTGCAGGAACAAGAAACCAACAGTAAGAATTCTGGAAATAGTTTGATTATAGCAGCAAAGTTTAACAGCCAAAACAAAGAATTACGCATCAGTAATTACACATCAGCAAAAGTTACCATTTAACCACAGTAAAATCCTAAGAGTTCACATGGTGAAATTCAGGGTAAAAGCAAACATTTCCAGAAGTTGCTAACAGACAAAAGTTACAAGAAAAGAGTCCGAAAGCAACCTAATTATCACCCAAAACTCATGTTTTGCTGGAAGAAAAACCCTAACATCAAGCCATATATATTCGTTACTATTCACTCAAGAGGAGGGGGCGGCAGCAGAGACAAGAAGGAGAACCCTATCGTTACCCTGTAAAGATTAATCCAGAACCCTACCTAAAGCTCAAAAAAAAGAATTTCAGAAAACTTCTTAGAGCTTCACGTTGGAACTCTAAGATAGTGAGCTTAGATACCAGGTCTATGATGAATAGTTGCAGAGAATAGATTAAGGAGTAGAAAGAAAGAGCAGTTTGCAACGAATAAAAAAAGCAGAAACAGATAATCAAAGACGTGAGAAGGTTGAGTTGCGTTACCTTGTCGGAGTTACCATCAGACTAGCTCTGATCTTGTAAGTTTCCTTCCCTTTTTATGCTTGATTGTTGCTCGCATAGTTGTGTTGTTTAAAATCCGCATTTTGGGCACTTGTTGCGAGGCATTGTTCCATTTTAAATATGATTTGAAAACCTAGGGTTTTCAACTGAGAATCGCGATTTGTCTGTTTTAGGGTGTTGTTTGCAAAAACAATGGTAGGATTCGTGATTTCTGGTTAAATTAGAGGGGTTTGGTGTTTTGTGTTAGGGCCTTGTTTTGTGGTATTTTACCATCGAAGAAGAAGTTGGCGTCGCCGCCGACGGCCAGGCTTCTCCGGCCATGTTCGTTAGCAATAGGGGAGGGTATTCATCGAGAGAGATAGAGAGAGTGTTCAAATTTTGAAATAGGAGAGAAATACGGAGAGGGTCTGTTAGCATTAATCCATATGGCTTATTATATTTTAATTATATTATAAACATTATTAAGTTATAATTAAGTGTTTGAAGCAAGGAGAAAAACATTATTTTCATCTAGCTTAAATTAATTGATTTAATAATTAATTAATTTTTTTTATTTTTAAAAAAAGATATTTTTAATTTCTTTCAAATACTTTTATAAGAAAATTCAAATTATTCTAAAAAATATATTTCAAAACTATTATCAAATAATATTTTAAATATTGAAAAAATTGTACTTTATTAGTTGAGTTAAAACTTTTCTAAAATATTAAACTTTTCTCAAATCAAAACTTTTTACAATTGATTAATTTATTTTATACATGAAAATTAAAACCATTTTTCTTAATTAAATTAAACTATTTTTCTTAAACAAATTTCAAAACAATTGAATTCTTGAATCTCGCCTTCCTTGGATTTTTAAGCGACCGCTCTCGAGGTGCACACCTTGAGTTGTGATCCTTCTGATCTTACATTTCTAGAATACCTAGCGCGCCTAGTCCAAGTACGCTAATCCATTCAATTTTTTTTTAAAATTAAATCACGAAAGAATCGAGTTTTTGGAGTCGCGCATTCCTCGAATTCGAGAATGATTACTATTGGGGCGTACGCCTTGTATAATGTGTCATTCGAACTTTCGTTCTTAAAACACTTCCTATAATTATTTGGACAAGTACTTTCACTGTCCAACAAACATATTTCGTAATTAATGGGATGAAAAAGATGTTGATTGGGATCTAGCATTCCAACAATAGCCCGACTAATTGGTTACGAGGTCGACGTCTCGCTTAAATTTTCAAACCGTCTAACCTCGTCTCTCACCCTCGTGTGATTGAATCTAAATCTCCCTCAATATAAACCCTAGTATGTTTCTAAACCATACGGCAAATCTAAACTATTTCTAGATTAAATTACGAAAGAACTGAGTTTTTGGAGTCTTGCACTCCTTGAATTCTTGAGTAACCACTCTTGGGGGCGTATGCTTTAGGTTGTGGATTACTCAACCTTTCGTCTATAAAATACATGCCCTAATTATTTGGACAAATATTGTTAGAACACATATTGGTTCTTAATAATATCTCTATGTTTTGATGATAACTATTAGGAAATTTTGTATTTAAGAATTATATACTCTAAAATTTGCTTGAGAGTTTTTACTGCAGATAGTAAAGAAATTAACACTCCAGAAGAAAATCAGAATTGAATACAAGAAATTAGCTAGACTCTGTAGCGCCAGATGCATATATTAGAAGATTCTGATTGCTGCCAACAGAAGATTCTGAGCGTAGCTTCCAGAAGATTCTGAAGCAGAAGCTCCAGAAGAATCTGAAGCAGAAGCTCCAGAAGAATTTGAAGCAAGTCAGAAGCATATGAAACAAGTCAGAAGCATCTGAAGCAAAGAAGAATATTGTATGAAGAGCTTTTCAAAGCATAGATTCTACAGAAGTTTCTGAAAGTACTAAAGCTGCCAGTACTGAAGTTCTGTTTCAAATATGCTCTGATATTTAACACGCTGAAAGCACACCTGCTGTAGAAGACTCTGATCCAGCAAGCTCTGATCATCATCAGAAGACTCTGACCCAATTAGGCTCTGATGAACTTGCTGAAAACTGAAGAAGAAATATTCAAAGATTATATCCGTTGGAGTAAATCAAACGTCTCTTTCCTTATTTATGCTAGACACAAGAACACAGACAAAAAAGATTTTTCTGTGCTTTCTTCTTCTAGGAAAGGTCACTTGATCTGAAGACAAAAAGGCTCAGACCTTTTGGACACTCTTCTCAACGTGCAGCTCACCTTGGATCAGCTGCCTATAAAAGTAAGACTTCACCAAATTCTTCAGTTAGACGTTTTATTGAAAAGAAATTAAAACATTCAAGCTCTCATATTTTCATATTCTTTCTAAGAATTTATTTCATTGTACTTAAACTTAAGAGAAATATCACAGTTGTGATAAAAGCTTTTTAGAAGCATTCTTACTCTTGTAATAGTTTTACATTGATTGTAAAAGATTTGCTTAAGAGGATCCAGTTGGGATCAGTAGCTCTTGAGAAGACTAAGAATAGTTGTTCTTAGGTGTTACTATTGTAATCTGTTTGATTAAATAGTGGATTAAGTCCTTGGTTGAGAAAGGCAAATCACTCTAGGAAGGGTGGACTGGAGTAGTTGAGTTCAACGAACCAGGATAAAAATAATTGTGTTTTAATTCTAAGTTTTAATCTTTCATACTTATTCAACCCCCCTTCTAAGTATTATCTCACCTTCAGTTGGCATCAGAGCTCCGGTTCTGTATGTGCTACCACTTAACAGTGATAGTAAAGATCCAGAGAGAAATACTTTGATATATATTTGGTTGTTACTATGGTTGATAATACAATATCCAACATTAACAATAAATATGAAGAAAGGGACAGAATCAGCACCAAACCCCCTATGTTTGATGGGGAGAAATTTGATTACTGGAAAGACAGAATTGAAAGTTTTTTCCTTGGATATGATGCTGATTTATGGGATCTGGTCATAGATGGATATGTTCATCCCACAGATGGGAATGGCAAGAAGATAGACAGAAAATCTATGACAGATGCTCAAAAGAAAGATTTTAGAAATCATCACAAGGCCAGAACAATATTATTGAATGCAATATCTCATACTGAGTATGAAAAAATTACAAACAGGGAAACTGCATTTGATATGTTTGAATCCTTAAAGATGACTCATAAGGGAAACTCTCAAGTCAAGGAAACAAAGGCTCTGGCTCTGATCCAGAAGTATGAGGCCTTCAAGATGGAAGACTCTGAATCTGTTGAAGCTATGTTCTCCAAATTCCAAATACTTACAACTGGACTAAAGGTTCTGGACAAAGGATACTCTACTGCTGATCATGTGAAAAAGATCATCAGAATTTTACCCACCAGATGGAGACCTATAGTGACAACACTGAAGATGGCTAAAGATCTGAACAAGATCTCCTTGGAAGAATTGATCAGTTCACTAAGGAGCCATGAAATTGAGCTTGAGGAAGATGAACCTCAGAAGCAAGAGAAAGGTAAATTTGTTGCTTTAAAATCTAATAAATCTGCTAAAGCTTTGCAGGTTATTGAAGAAAGCTCTGAAGGATCTTCTTCTGAAGAAGAAGATGAATTATCCATGCTGTCCAGAAGGATCAACAGACTCTGGAAGCACAAGGGAAAGAAGTTCAACAACTTCAGAAAATCTGATCATAGAAAGGAATCTTCTGGGCACAGAAGATCTGGCAAGAAAGAAGTTGTGTGCTATGAGTGCAAAGAACCTGGGCATTACAAGAATGATTGCCCCAAACTTCAAAAAGAAAAACCCAAGAAGAAGTTTAACAAAAAGAAGAAGGTTCTGATGGCAACATGGGATGACTCAGATGAATCTGAATCATCTTCTGAATCAGAAAAAGAATGTGCTAATGTTGCACTGATGGCCAGCACAGAACATCAGGAGGAAGGAACTTCAGGATATGAATCAGATTCTGAATCTGACGATGACGCTGAAGAGGTAATGGCTAAACTTACTAAAGAAGAACTTATAAAAGTTTTATCAGAAGTTCTGAAAAGTTATAACAATATCAAACTCAAATACAAGAAGCTGAAAAGCAGTCTTGAATCTGAGATTGATCTTCTGAAGACAGAACTTGTTGAGCAAAAAGAAATTAATCTGAAAATCAAAAATGACTTTGAAATAACTCAACAAGAATCTGAATCTAAGACTAAGTCATGTGAAAACATTTTAGAAAAATATGACTCTAGCTTTCAGAGATTCCTTACTAAGAGCATAGACAGAAGCAAGATGGCTTCTATGATCTATGGTGTTAGTGGGAACAACAGAAGAGGAATTGGATATGAATCTTCCTCTGGAAGTAATCCAAAATCTGTTGACAAACTTTTCATCAAGAAGACACCTATGTAATCTCAATTTAAGTTTGGTCACTTAAATGACATTAAACACACAAGCTCTGAGAAGAATACTTATGTGTTTAAACCCAAGGCAAGTCAGAATAAACATTATGTTGAAAAACAGAAGTTTAGACAAACCTTCGGAACCACTAACCCTAAAGGACCCAAGAAGATCTGGGTACCTAAAAGTAAAATAATTCTTGTTGCAGATGTTCTTAGCAGCAAGGTCAGGACGCCAATCATGGTACCTGGACTCTGGATGCTCACGACACATGACATGAGAAAAGTCTATGTTCCAAAGCCTGGAACTTAGATCTGGAGGTGATGTGAAGTTTGGAGGGAACCAGAAGGGAAAGATCATTGGATCTGGCACCATTGGAAATGGTAAACTTCCCTCTATTACTAATGTTTTACTTGTTGAAGGGTTAAAGCATAACTTATTGTCCATAAGTCAATTAAGTGACAATGGTTATGATATTACCTTTAATCAAAAATGTTGTAAAGCTATTAGTCAAAAGGATGGCTCTATCCTATTTAGTGGTAAGAGGAAAAACAACATTTATAAAATAAATCTTTCAGAACTTAAAGTTCAGAATGTTAAATGCCTCTTGTCTGTTAACGAAGAGCAATGGGTCTGGCACAGAAGATTGGGCCATATTAATATGAGACGTATATCTCAGATTAATAAACTTAATCTTGTCAGAGGACTTCCTAATCTGAAGTTCACCTCAGATGCTCTTTGTGAAGCATGCCAAAAAGGGAAGTTTTCAAAATCATCTTTTAAACCAAAAAATGTTGTTTCTACTTCCAGACCACTAGAATTACTTCATATTGATCTGTTTGGACTAGTGAAAACTGCATCCATCAGAGGCAAGAAGTATGGACTATTCATTGTTGATGACTATCGTAGATGGACATGGGTAAAGTTATTAAAACACAAGGATGAGTCACATTCTGTGTTCTTTGACTTCTGCAAGCAAGTCCAGAATGAAAAGGATTTCAAAATTATAAAAGTCAGAAGTGATCATGGTGGTGAATTTGAAAATAAATATTTTGAAAAATATTTTTCTTAAAATGGCATTGCTCATGATTTTTCCTGTCCTAGAACTCCACAACAAAATGGGGTTGTAGAGAGGAAAAACAGGACTCTGCAAGAAATGGCCAGAACCATGATCAATGAGACAAATCTGGCAAAACACTTTTGGGCAGAAGCAATCAACACAGCCTGTTACATTCAGAACAGAGTGTTTGTAAGACCTCTTATGAAAAAGACTCCATATGAACTGTGGAAGAACAAAAAGCCCAACATTTCATATTTTCATCCTTTTGGAGGTATTTGCTATATGTTAAATACTAAGGAAAATCTGAACAAGTTTGATTCCAGAGCACAGAAGTGTTTCATGCTTGGATA
This sequence comes from Lathyrus sativus, assembly GCA_963859935.3. Taxonomy (NCBI): domain Eukaryota; kingdom Viridiplantae; phylum Streptophyta; class Magnoliopsida; order Fabales; family Fabaceae; genus Lathyrus; species Lathyrus sativus. Next base: position 298,755,937 of record OZ012737.1, on the reverse strand, counting down.
TTCTGAACGCTTTAAAGGCTACAGAGTATACAACACTGAGACACAGATTGTGGAAGAATCCATTCATGTCAGATTTGATGATAAGCGTGGCTCTGAAAAGCCAAAGCAGTCTGAAAACTCTGCAGATAGAGAAGTAGTCTTCATTGACTCTGAAGTCCCAGAAGCAGACAAAGCTCAAGTGAAGGAACCAGATGCAACGCCAGATGCTATTCCTTTAACTTCTCAGATGAACCATCTAAACATTTCTGAAGAATCAACTATTAAAGGATCATCATCCAGAATTAAAGCTTCTCATCCAAAGGATGTCATTATTGGAAAGAAGGATAATCCCATCAAATCAAGATCCTTTCTAAGATCATTTGAAGCATCACTATTTGGCCTAGTGTCAGAAATTGAACCATCTTCTGTAGATGAAGCTCAGCAAGACAATGATTGGATTATTGCCATGCAAGAAGAGCTGAATCAATTCACCAGAAATGATGTATGGGATCTAGTTCAAAGACCACAAGGTTTCAATATAATTGGTACAAAATGGGTCTTCAGAAATAAGCTAAATGAGAAAGGAGAAGTTGAAAGAAATAAGGCAAGGTTTGTAGCTCAAGGGTACAGTCAACAAGAAGGTATTGATTACACTGAAACATATGCTCCAGTGGCAAGGTTAGAATCTATACGCCTTCTTATTTCATTTGCTGCACAAAATAACATCACTCTGTATCAGATGGATGTCAAAAGTGCCTTTCTTAATGGTATTATAGAAGAAGAAGTTTATGTCCACCAACCTCCTGGTTTTGAAAATGAAAAATTTCCAGATCATGTTTTCAAACTAAAGAAATCTCTGTATGGTTTAAAACAAGCTCCCAGAGCTTGGTATGAGAGATTGAGCAATTTTCTTCTGGAGAAAAATTTCATCAGAGGCAAAGTGGATACAACACTCTTTTGTAAATCAATTAAGAAAGATCTTCTAATTTGTCAAATTTATGTGGATGATATAATATTTGGATCTACCAATACTATGCTGGGAAAGGAGTTTGCTACATGTATGCAGGCAGAATTTGAAATGAGCATGATGTGAGAACTCAGATTCTTTCTAGGAATCCAAGTCAGTCAAACTCCAGAGTGCACTTACATACATCAGACCAAATATGTTAAAGAACTTCTGAAGAAATTTAACATGACTGATAGTAAACTGGCAAAGACTCCCATGCATCCAACTAGCTCACTTGGCAAGGAAGAGGTAAGTAAGAAAGTAGACCAGAAGCTCTACAGAGGTATGATTGGTTCTCTTCTTTATTTAACTGCTTCTAGACCTGACATATTGTTCAGTGTATGCTTGTGTGCTAGATTCCAATCAGATCCTAGAGAATCACACTTGACAGTTGTCAAGAGGATTCTAAGGTATGTGAAAGGTACTTCTAATGTGGGTTTGTGTTATAGAAAATCTGATGATTTCAAATTAGTTGGATTCTGTGATGCTGACTACGCTGGAGACAGAGTGGAAAGAAAAAGTACTTCTGGAAGTTGTCAATTTCTAGAAAGAAATCTAATCTCTGGTACAGCAAGAAGCAACCCACAATTGCACTTTCAACCATAGAGGCAGAATATATTGCTGCTGCTGGATGTAGCACGCAAATGCTCTGGATGAAAAGTCAACTAGAAGATTATCAAATATTTGAAAGTAACATTTCTATTTTTTGTGATGATACTTCTGCTATATGTTTGTCTAAAAACCCTATTTTACACTCTAAGGCAAAACATATAGAAATTAAGCATCATTTCATCAGAGACTATGTTCAGAAGGGAATCATAAATTTAGCCTTTGTTGATACAGATCATCAATGGGCAGATATTTTTACAAAACCCCTTGTTGAAGATAGATTCAAATTTATTCTGAAAAATATTGGTATGGATTTTTGTCCAGAATGATACTTGTCAGAAGCAAATTTTTACAGATGCAAAAATGCCTAATGCTCTGAAGTAATTCTTCTGATTGCTTATTCATTTTATTAATTTGGTTTTGTGAAACTCTGAACTAACAATCCTTAGAGGATCTATACGTTAGTTAACGTTTCATTTCTCAAGAGAATTCAGAACACATGCAAGCAAACACGTGTCACACCAAATCTGCAAAGGTGGCGTGTACATTACTGAAGAGACGTTTGAGGTGAAGTTTGAATAGTGAAAATCTTGATTTTCCCCCCAATTTGTCAGAAGCAATAAATGCTTGAAATGGTTTTTATTCTTTTCATTTAATGCTTGTTCAAACGTGCAAAATCTGACTGTTTGTATGCCTACTTGATTTAGTATAAATACAACTCTTCTCTTCACTTTCACACTTTTCACATCTCAGAAATTATATGCATTTTCATCTTCTCTTCTCTCTGCATAAAAACCCTAAGCGTGTGACAAAACCATCTTCAATGGCAACTTCATCATCAACAGCTACACAATTCCAATCTTCAATGGCTGCAGTTACATCTGCTAACATGGGTGTTACTCCTTATTCTCCACCAAAAAGAACTCTGTTAACCCCTGTTGAAAAGCTGGAAGTTTTGTGTGAATCAATGGTAGAATTTGATTCACTTGCAGAAAATGGCTTTGAGTTTCGTTCCATCATAGGTGCTCAAGGATGGGTAAAGTACTTTGATAGACTCTTTGGACCTGTTTACCCCCTCCTTGTGAAAGAGTTCTGGATCCATGCTTCAGTTTACCCTAAGTTTATCCTATCTTCTGTACTGGGCAAAGAAATAATAATAACAGAAGATCTGATCAGGAAGCTTATTGGATATGAAGAAACAGATGGAGTTTCACACTTGCCAGCTGGGCGTGTGGATATGGATGAAGTGTATGAAGAAGTGATGACTGCTGGTCAAGCTTCTAACAAGTTCAAGGATCTGAAGCCTGACTACAAGATCTGGGCTAAGATCTTCATGGGATGCATTCACCATAGGAAGTCAACAAACTCTCCAGACTATGTCAATAATGAACAGCTCTATTTCATGTATTGCCTCAGTCAGAGCACCAAGGTAGATCTTCCATATATTCTCTTTATGCATCTGTGGAACCATATAAATGCCTCTAGAGAGTATGTGAAAGAAAAAGGACAGAAGATCAGAACCTGGATTCCTTTTGGAAGGTTAATCTCAGATCTTCTAACTGAGAATGGATTGGTCAATGCTCTGTACGCTGCTGGAGTTACAGAGGAATTGGAATTCATTATGGGAAAGCCTCTGAATGCCAAAAGTCTTCAGAGACTTAAAATAGTGGATGAACTCACAACAGCTCCCAAGAAGTTGAATGTTTCTGAACTGAGTAAGAAGAGGATTCCTATAGATGACTATCCACTGTTCTTTGCTGAAGAACCAAGGCACATTGTTGTGATGTACATTGTTGAGTGTAAGAAAGAAGGAAAGCTTGTTCCTGCAAACATAATACAGCTAGCAAGACAACTACTACCTGATGTAGGAGAAGAAGAAGAACAACTACAAAGAAAGAGAACTCAGCCAGAAGCAGAAGCTGCACCTGCTCAGAAGAGGATCAAGATTGCTGAGAAGCCACAGCAGCTCTTAAAGAGGAAAGAATCTGGAGACACTCCCTCTGTACCAGCCAAGAGAATCAAAATCAAAGGTACTAAATCTTCTGTATCTTCTGCAAATCCAATTGTTTTAAATGATTCTAATATTAAGTCTATTCCAAAACCACCCTCTACTCAAAATACTTCTGTTACTGCTCCAATTTCCACATCACCATAAAAACAATCACCTGTTCCAACACCAATCACAACACAAACAATTCAATCTCCAAAAGTCTCTATACCACAATCAATTCAACCAAAAATTCAAATCAAACAGTTTGTTCCACAAAAACAACCCACAAAACAACAACAAATACCAAAACCATCTGCTCAACAAAAACACACTGAACCGCTTGAACAAAAGCCATCTGAACAACAAAAGCACCCACAAGAAAAACAACCAGAAAAACCATAAGAACCTCTACTAGAAAAAGCCTCTGAAAATCAACCACCATCAGATAATCCACCATCAAAATCATCTGAACCCACTGCATCTGTACCTGTTATTTCTGAACCTACAAAAATAACATATGTTCCAGTTTCATCTGAACCAATCACAATTCCATCTGATTCACCTATCTCAGAACAACCATCAAAACCCTCTGACATTCCTTCAAAACCAACAAATACTTCTGAACCCAACATTCCTAAGACAGAAGTTCTTGATGTCACACCATTAAAAACTGTATTTCAAGTGTCTTCTACCTCCTGCACACCAACCACCTCCTCAAACTCCTTAGAATCTGACATCCACCCAGACTTTCTAATCTCTCCATCTCACAGAGACTTTGAGGTAAACCAACCCGAACCCATTATACCTTCTAAAGCTTCTATTCCAAATCCTATTCCCACACATGCACCATCATCTGAAATATTGATTCCCAATTCTAACCAAAGATCATCTATTTCCTGTGCACAAGTTTCATCACTATTTCATAATCTGGCTTATGGTTTCAAACTCAAAGACTTTTATGACAGAGTTGAACCATCTGACCCTATCACCCCTCTGAAATCCAAACTCACGATGACCCTTACCTCTGTGATTCTAAACTATATTCAATCCATGTCAGATGTAGGTTCATTAGTAACTATATCTTGTTCTGCTAAATCTGACAAAGTTGTTGCTTCAGCTATACCAATTTCATCTGATAACAATGTTGCTTCTGATGAACCTCCCAAATCTGCATTCCAAACCTACTCAAACAAACCCTTTGATGTGGTTCCCTTTAACACAAGAGTAAAACCTCATCTGTTAAATGCCTTAAACAGATCCAAACCCAATAAACCTGAAATTCCTTTCATTCCATACTATCCTCCTCCTCTGATCTCTATTCAGAAATCTCTTTTTCCACCAACTCCCCAACCAAAACCCATAACTCTGGAAACTTTGTTACATCCTAAGCCCAGACTTAATGTTAATCATTTATTTCAATCATTTTTGCAAGAAATACAGTTGTATTTAGGTACTGTACAGAAGAAATGCTCAGCAACAATGGATGCCAAAGAATCTGATATCATCTGGAATGGATTCATCAACAGATTCAACTTTGTGGCCTCCAATCTAAAGAACATATGTTCTGATGATGCGAAGCTCAGATTTGCTGAAGCTGCAAGAACTCTGTTCTGGAATGTCAAGAAATTTGAACCTCTGCTCCTTACAGATGCTCCTCCACCTTTAGAAGAACTTACTGACCTTGCATCTGAAGAAAATCCTTTGGCCATGACTCTGGTAAACATTCCTTCTAGCTCCAATGCTCCAGACTCTACAAATCACATGGAAATTGACTCTGTTCAAGCTCCAGAACCTGATCATACTTCTTCATCTGAGATAAAGAAAGAACATCCAGATTTTGAAGATAAGATTGCTGCTCTGGAAGCTGGTCAATCAGAGATCAAGTCTTGGATGGCAAAACAGGATAAGAAATCTGAGGACATGACAGAGTGGATGTCAAAGCAGGATCAAAAAAAATGAAACAATGGCTAAGTGGATGTCCAAGCAAGAGCAGTCCTTCTCTGAGATTACAGATCTATCGAAGATGCTTTTGTCAAAACACTCTTAGATTTTCATTTTTTTCATTCTGATGTTTTTGCATCTGATGTTTGTTTATGTACTTTTTGATATATCTTCTGATGCATGTATTCTTGATCTAAACTTATTAATGAATCAAAGTTTTTCTCCACTGAATTATCTTATTTACTGTTTCCTTTTATTTGTCTTTTTAAAATTTTTACTTTTTGCTTATGACTAAAAAGGGGGAGAAAATATATATCTGAACTGTTTAATTTAACTTCACCAGAATAAAACTTCAGACATATTTATTCTATCTAACATTTAATCTGAGTATTTCAGAACATTTGATAAGTACACTCTCTAAAAGAAACTCTGAGTCTCTCAGATCATTTGACTATTATCAAACTCTGAATCTAAAATTTGCAAGACATTCTGACTCTCAAATGTTGAAAGAATAATCAAGATCTAACTCTGATAATTACTCAAGACAAAAGGGAAGTTTCTATTCCTTATCTGTATTTAACTCAGGGGGAGATTCATCATCTCAGTGGGAGTTATAATTTTAATATTTTCAATTAAACAAAATTTCTGATGTTTTTGTCATCATCAAAAAGGGGGAGATTGTTAGAACACAGATTGGTTCTTAGTAATATCTCTATGTTTTGATGATAACTATTAGGAAATTTTGTATCTAAGAATTATATACTCTAAAATTTGCTTGAGAGTTTTTACTGCAGATAGTAAAGAAATTAACACTCCAGAAGCAAATCAGAATTGAATACAAGAAATTAGCTAGACTCTGTAGCGCTAGATGCATATATTAGAAGATTCTGATTGCTGCCAACAGAAGATTCTGAGCGTAGCCTCCAGAAGATTTTGAAGCAGAAGCTCCAGAAGAATCTGAAGCAAGTCAGAAGCATCTGAAGCAAGTCAGAAGCATCTGAAGCAAAGAAGAATGTTATATGAAGAGCTTTTCAAAGCATAGATTCTACAGAAGTTTCTGAAAGTACTAAAGCTGCCAGTACTGAAGTTCTGTTTCAAATATGCTCTGATATTTAACACGCTGAAAGCACACCTGCTGCAGAAGACTCTGATCCAGCAAGCTCTGATCATCATCAGAAGACTCTGACCCAATTAGACTCTGATGAACTTGCTGAAAATTGAAGAAGAAATATTCAAAGATTATATCCGTTAGAGTAAATCAAACGTCTCTTTCCTTATTTATGCTAGACACAAGAACACAGACAAAAAGGATTTTTTTGTGCTTTCTTCTTCTAGGAAAGGTCACTTGATGTGAAGACAAAAAGGATCAGACCTTTTGGACACTCTTCTCGACGTGCAGCTCACCTTGGATCAGCTGCCTATAAAAGCAAGACTCCACCAAATTCTTCAGTTAGACGTTTTGTTGAAAAGAAATTAAAACATTCAAGCTCTCATATTTTCATATTATTTCTAAGAATTTATTTCATTGTACTTAAACTTAAGAGAAATATCACAGTTGTGATAAAAGCTTTTTAGAAGCATTCTTAATCTTGTAATAGTTTTACATTGATTGTAAAAGATTTCCTTAAGAAGATCTAGTTGGGATCAGTAGCTCTTGAGAAGACTAAGAACAGTTGTTCTTAGGTGTTACTATTGTAATCTGTTTGATTAAATAGTGGATTAAGTCCTTGATTGAGAAAGGCAAATCACTCTAGGAAGGGTGGACTGGAGTAGTTGAGTTCAACGAACCAGGATAAAAATAATTGTGTTTTAATTCTAAGTTTTAATCTTTCATACTTATTCAACCCCCCTTCTAAGTATTATCTCACCTTCAAATACCACCATTGTCCATTCAAATACACTTTCATAATTAACTGAATGAAAAAGGTGTTGTTGGGATCTAGCATTCCAACGATATCCCGACTAATTGGTTGCGAGGCTGACGTCTCGTTTATCGAGTAGTCGTCATTCTCCCCTAAACTATTCAACCCAACTCTCTTTTCTCACCCCCGTGTGATTGAAACTTTCTCAAACACAAATTTCGAAGTTAATCGAATGAAAAAGGTGTCGTTGGAATCTAGCATTCCAATAATGCCCCGATTAATTTATTGCGAGGCCGACGTCTCGTTTATCGAATAGTCGTCATTCTCCATCAAATTACCTAACCAAACTCCTCTTTCTCGCCCCCATGCGATCGAAACCTTAAACCTATTCAAATCCATTCTCTTTCCTAAACCAAAACATCCAATACGATAAGCACAAATTCCTCACCCTCGTGCGATTTCCAACTCAAACCCCTTTTCCTAAAGAACATTGTTTATTTTCTCCTATTGTTTATTTCTTGTTTTCTCTTTCTATCGTATGCTGTTTATTATATTTGCCTGTTGGATTCGGAGATAGCATTGCAAGTAAAGCTCTACACCCGAGCTTTGGAAAAAGAAGAGAGAAAACATAGTTTAAAATTGGTAGTAATTAGTGTTAGTCCCCAAGGACTCGCTCCTTGTGTGCCTAGCATGAAAGCTCCTCCAGAATAGACCTTTTTGTAGATCCTATCGTAACGCAGCTAGCCTGTTGCACGATTTGATTCATGAAGGGTCCGTGACTCTAGGAACCACTCTTAGAACCAGTTTCTATATGGTAGTCGTGTAGTGTTAGTCTCCGAGGACCCGCTTCTCGTGTGCCTGGCATGAGGACTCCACTCAGGAGAGACCCTATCGTACTCTCGTTATAATACAGCTAGCCTGTTGCATAATGTTGATGCGATTGGTGTCTGTGATCCTAGGAACCTTATCCGTCAACATAGAAGCTATCCCGTGAGTGGGTCTATGGGTAAATAATCTAGAACTTGCCTGGTATAGCCTACCGATTAGGTTGCTTTGAGTTGCCTATGTTATCCTAGATCCTGTTTGCACCTGCATTGCATTCGCATATCACTGCATCTGCATTTCATTTGCATCGCATATCATATTCCAAAACCAAAAAAGCCTATCCACCCTTTATCCATAATCCGCGGTTGATTTCCCGACACAAGTACTGAACTTGACTTAGTGCTGGAAGACCATGGAACACTTGAGGAAGAATCAAGTTGAGCTAAGAAAAAACGAGAACAACGCAGAAGGCAAGATGAAACAGCTGCCAGAAGTTATGACAACAGTGAAGCAAGAAAGAAGAGCCCAGTTCCTCAATACTGGCAGTTTCCTTATCATTTTTGCGCATTTGTAGTTTCCTTTATGTTAAGTGTTACTTGCTTTTAGACATTGTTTCTTATTAATGGTATTGTTAATGTGATGATTATGCATGCTTTTGATCAAATCCATTCATATCCACTCACATTTTCTCACTTATTGCCAAAATCACAAAAAAAAATTTACTTCACTTCCTTTATCGCACTGCTGTTTAGCAAAAATTTGAGGGAGGATGACGAAAGCTAAATACCCATAATTGCTGATAGTATGCTTTTGGATAAAATCTCGCTAATGATGTACAAGCATTGTTTCGAACCCCCAAACACTGGAGAGATAAGGAGTTAGTCCCTAGTCAACAACTTCGAGCCTAGAAGTAGGAGTTTCCTTCGGATTTATAAATCCTTACACTCAACCTGGGGCAGGGTAGTGTTTAGTTAACCTGATTACGTACTCGAATCACAAAGCAAAAATCCCAAATACAAGATGATTGTTCATTAATAACCCTTGACATGGCAGTCATAATCCTTCATAAAAATTCAAAAGCCTGCTAAGTCGAACACCTCAAAAGGAGACTTAGGCAAAAATCAAGGCAATCCCGATGGATCTGACAAGCAAAGTCAGTCCATGCAAAAGTTAGGGATCAAAAACAAAACCAAAAAGAGGTCCTCAAACCCTCGACAAAAACAAAATAAGATTCAGTGGCCACCCAAATCAAGGGGTTACTGACATCCATCAAAATAAGGTGGCTGCCATTTCGAGCAAGCCTTGAATCATAAAGTTTTACACCGTCAAGGTAAAACATGTGTAGAATTAATTGAACGTAGGTATGGAGATCCTCAAGAAGAAGGGGTGGGTACAAATAATACTTTGAGCCTAATATCCTTTGTTTCTATAACCGAGAACCAGACCGCGTTACAACCCTCAAAAGACCTAATTGAGGCGGGGTTTATTCTGAAATCATACTATTGCAAGGTTGCGTAAACTGACTCCTACATATTTGCTAATCTTATGTATTGGTGTCATATTCTTGCTATATCGTTTACACCAATCAAGTTAGCACAACGTTTGGACTAACGGTCCATTCGTCTCACTATCACGACACTTAATAAATGACATTTCTTTCAAAACTTGTATAAACTTCGCATTAAAATTACCATTCGTGAACAAAAAATTTCAATTGCAAATCAATACTTGACATTATAGAAATTCCAACAAAGTGCAATCAAAGAGGAACTTGATCACTCATTGGTGTTGACATGAATCAAGACTTTCTCATAACCCTGCGAATCTGGGGCAAGTCCTTTTGAGGTTTAAACCGGGGCAAACCACTACAAGGTCCAGACACTGGGGAAAATGGGTTCAAGCCATATCCTGGTATAATCATCGCCAAAGTTCTCATCCCAGAAGAATATCCTTCAAATACCCGGCAAACTGGGGCAGACCATTTGAACTGGGGCAGGTTAGCTGAACAGGGGTAATTTCCCTTCACGCTTTTAAAGTTTATCAAGCTGACCACACCAGACACCAGTAATGGTTAAAGTCAACAAACGTCAAAAGCCTTGGGGCAGAGCAAAAGCACGACTAACACGCATTGGTTAAGTCGCTACGCTCACGCAATCCATATGCATTGGTTAAGTCGCTACGCTAGCACAATTAACACGCATTGGTTAAGTCGCTACGCTCGCGCAGTCAACATGCTTTGGATAAGTCGCTACGCTCAATGTTTGTAAGTCGTCATGACATATCAGCTAGAAGCAAGGTTCTTACAAGAACAAGTATACCACTTCTGCAAAGGATCCAACTTGGGACACCAAGAGTATCCACATCTGTCTTCTGATTGTGGCGCTGTCATATACCATGTGTCGGGAAGTCAAATACTTTTACCAATAAAAGTCCAATCTCGCTTGGCACATCCTCAAAAGCCCAATCCTTTATTGGCAACTACAAAAAACCACTCCAATTGGAACCTTCAATTCACCCTAAAAGTCCAATCTTCATTGGCAACCAATAGAAGTCCACCCTCGATGGTATCCTCATAAAACCAAAGTCCAAATCCATTTGGCAACTACCAAATCCAGTCCCTGGTGATATCCCCGGCAGGATTTTATCCCCATCATACCCGATCATTATCATAAGCACGACATATAACATCATATTATAATCATATCAAGCATTAGCATATCATTTGCATTCGCATCTTGCACTCCCTAGCAGTTGCACTGTTAGCTGCATGTTTGGGCATCATAACACATTGCATCACATAACAACATAGCAGGATCTAGAATCAGTTTGCAAGCATCTTGGCCAGTCCTCCAATGAAGTCGGCGGTATTTCTCTGAAGAGAGTTGATACCCCGCAAGTTCAAGGAATTCTATCCCCAGCAAGTCATTCTTCAACCATACGGTTGATAATGATAATTCGCAGCAGTTGTTGCTCTTATGGCTCCCCAAGCAGAGGTTTTCTTAAAAAGTTACTTAAAGGCTTACCCTGCAGAGTTTGGACAACGTTGTTCCTCCAATAGGAATTTTGGCTCAACTATTCCCCACCAAGTCAAGTTCAGAGATACTGCATTGGTATCTGTCACTTTCGCGAAAATAAGGTGCCGGCACAACAGAAGAGTCGCCACCTTTCGTTATTCATCCCTCAGAGCGGGAAAGGAAACGATCGGAAAAACCTAACGAGAAAGGGTAAGACAAGGTCGTCGCAACCATTGTCTGGGTTCGGGAGTCGGTTACGCAAGGGGAAGGTATTAGCACCCCTCACGTCCGTCGTACTCGACGGGATCCACGCTTGTTGTGTTTACTTGGACGGGTTGTTCATCTATCTACCTATCAAGGCTGGCTTAAAAAGAAAAGAAAATGACTCGGCAAAGCATCGCACTTTATGCCTACGTATTCTCATCAGAGAATGAGAAATCAGAGTCAACGTAGTTCGACCTACGACGGGTTATGGGGGATGGTAGCTCGCCAATACATCAGTATTGTGCCTACGTACTCTCAACGGGTATGAGAGATCAGAGCTTACGTAGTTCGGGAAACTACGGTTTGTTTTCTGTCTTTTACGGAAGAAGTGTTTTTTATTGTGTTTGCAATTTCAATTGCACTAGAGACTATGACCTGAGAGTGAATGCGTCGCATGTCACACAAAAGGTACCATACTAAACATCCAGACTGTGGAAAAGAAACTCTCCCACAATCCTTTCTCAGATAGCTTAAGGCTCGTAACGTACGAAAGAAATCATTCATGATTACTGTATCTTAAACAGTTTTGAGATGAGAAGAGAACAGGCCCAACTAGGAGGGAGACTATCAAGTCCTATTGTTGTCATGCCAAGGATTCATCCTATGGTTGAGGTTTGAACAGGGAACTCCTAGAAGTTGTCATGCATAGGTTTCAACCTAAAGTTATATCATCAATTCCTTATCAAAGGAAATGAGAGTCCTAAGGGATCATGTCAATGATACACAGAAACAGATAAAGCATCAGCTCAGACTGTAAAATGCATGCAATGCAAGTGAGGGAGGAAATGTGTGTGGGGCTTCAGCCTCCACAAGCTCATCTCAACCTCAAGCCAGAATGAATAACAATAATCATACTGAAATATAAAACATGCTATCAAGCAATACAGTAAACTGCAATCATACAGAAGAAATAAAGTGCTATCAAGCAGAACAAACCACGTGGGCAAGGGAGCAGGGCTCTACCGAATACCCGCAAGCAAAGCCACACAGTAACAGTACAAGCAGAGGGAGCAACTCAACCTCTAGCGCAATCATGCCCCTAGGTTCTACCTAGTCTAGATATGGACTTATTCTAATGCATCAAGCAAATCAAACAAAACACATCAATACAGCAAAGAAAAAGATAGGAAAGCAGATCAACTCCTCTCTAGACTTCAAGCTTCAGCTCTTCCAACAACAACTCAGTCTTCTTGACTTCCATCACTCTTGACAAATATTTCAAGGTTTCAACCCTTCAACATAAGTTTCAACTTATCTTCTTCAAGCTTCAGCTCCTTAATCAGTTCCACCTTCAGGCTTCACTATCAACCACAAGTATCAACTTGGTTTCCTTCAGGATCTCCAAGCTCCAAAGTAAGTATCAACTTCCTTTGTTCTTCAAGCTTCAGCTGGAATGGCAATGCTCAAGGACTCATCCCCTTCCACATTCTTCAATGAAGTCTTCATCTTCACACTCAAGCTCAACATCTCTCAAGATATTCAAACCAGAGGAAATCACTTAACTGGATAAGCTGGGGTGTCAAACTGCTTATTGACCACCAAAGGTGACCTATAAGGGTTCAACATCAAAGGAATGGTTCCCTCAAAAGTTCTACTTCCTAGGTACCATCACTTATCCCTCCAAAGGAGAGAGGTGAATACCATGGAAGGACTTTGAATCATAGGGAGGAATGGAGGTGAAAGATACCATCCATGTTTAAGAAAGAACTTAACTAGGTCTAAACTCTTCCTAATTCCTAACCCTAAAACAACAACAAAACAAACAAGATTATCAAGCTCTCAAGCTCCTTAATCAATCCTCAAGTCTTCTATTATGCTCCTCAATGCTCCTCAAAGCAAGACCAAGCTCTCCAAGCCCACAAAGAAAAGCAAACAAAAATACAAGCCCACAAGGGCAACACAAACAATCATCAACTACAAAAATCACTTAAAAATAGTATACTACTATATTAAAATCTAACATAATTTCTAGGGGATCCTATATACCTACCCTTAATACCCTATATGTCCCAGTATCTATCTTGACCTGGAAACCCAAAATTCTAGTGTTATTGTGGACCTATGTTAAGGATTGACCTAATTCTACACAACCTAAAGTTATCTAACCAAAACTAATCAAAACTTAATCACAAAATTATGGAATAAATCCAGAGGGGAGCTAAAGTCCTAATCTAACTATCCTAAAAAGAATGGCCTAAAAATTCAAAGGGAACTAGCTAAAAAAAAATTCTACAAATCTATGCATCAACATAAAAGAATTAAAAAGCTATTAAAAGAGAAAATACACAAAAAATATTAAAAATGCATGAAATGCAAATATTTTGATTTTATAATTTTCTAGACATTATCATGAAATGGGAGAAAAAATCCTCATGCAAAAATCATTAATTTTCTATTTATTATGATTTTTCAAAGATTGAAATAAAAATGGAGAAAAGGAAATTAAAATGTGAAGACATTGGGTGCAGATAGCAAGTATATCCAGTTCAAATATGCAATGGGCTCAGAATGGGGGTTCAGAAAGCAATGCGTGCCAGGCCCAATTAACCAGAAAATCATTTCAGAAATTATAAAGAAAAAAGAAAAGGATACGGTGTGGAAAGTAATGAAACATAGTTCAAAACAACCATGGGCCACGAATGGGGGTATGAATAGAAACTGAGCCCAATCCCCCTTTTAATGAAACGACGCGTTTCATGGTCTTCAGAATTTCCCTCTCCAAATGAAATTGAATCTCAGCCGCGAGATCTTGGTCTTAGTTAAGGGTCAGCTTATGATCTAACGGCCATCTCCTCATCTTCTTCCTCCAGCTAGGGTTCTAACTGAAGCATCCATGGAAGCAGAGCTTCAAGCTCCATCTTCACCAAACTCGTATCACCTCAAATCTCCATGGAAAATAAAAATTCCAAACCCTAACCTGTCCAGAATTTCACCCTGAATCTAACCATGGCCTTGAAATTAATTGAAACATCCTAAATCTCCAAACCTGATCCAAGATCAAAGATATGCTCAAACATCAACTTCAACAATTCTTGCAATTAAATACCTCAGATTGATCACCAACTCACACTGATTGATTCTTGACATCTAATTCATGCTATAGCTCACTATATCTCATGTTCTTGGTCCAAACAAAAATGGTGACACCAACTGAAACTTCACCAATTGCTCCCAAACTGTTCAGAATCCATCTCCTATTGGTCTCTAATCGTTCTAACCTAACAATTATTGCTAATCATGCCTAAATCATGGTGTAGGAGAAAAGTTACTAACCTATTGAATCTTGATTAACAGATGGAGTAAACCTTCACTGCAAGCCTTCAAACTCTTCAGAATTGATCCTTGAATGATGATCTTGCTACTGTTTGCAAAAGTTTTGATGGAGAATGCTTGAATCTCGGAATTCGATGGTGACTTGCAACCTTGAAAATCCAAATGCCAACTCTTCAAATCTCCATGGTTTTGCTCTCAAATTGGTATGCACAGCTTCAATATGATCAAAGGAATGTGTTTAGATTGAAAAAATGAATGGAATTGAATCAGAATGTGGATTTTGCTTTCAACTTGCAATGGAAGCAAGTGAAATGGCTATCTCTCTCTTCTCTCAATTCTCTCACCAACCTTGCATCTGAGCAAGTTCTATACATTATATAGAGTGGTTTAGAATCATCTAGAACCATCTGGAACCATCCCATGAGAAATTGGGATTCTCATGTCATGAGTTTATGAATTCACCTCTTCTCACATATCATCTCATGACATAGCTCTTGAAGCAACTTTCCTTGGCTTGAAATTCTCCCTAAATGAGATATAGGATGTATTAAAACCCTTAGCAAGCTTGTACATTGAGTTTCCTTATGTTTTGCATTTGTGCCTTAAGATGCAAGCAACCAATTTCCAAAGCAGCCCCATGATCTAGGCCTCAATTCAAAAAAGTGGCTGAACCATTGTTTTTAGAATGTCTTTTAGAGTCAAAATGACCTATTATATGCCATGGTTTGGATGTGTAACTTGGGATTTCCAATTTCCAACTTCAACTTATTTAACTTATGCCTCCATTTTAGGTCATTTTTATCACTTTTTGCTACAAGCCTTTTCAACATCTCATGACCTCCCTACTAGCCTAAAAACATCATTTTAAGCAAGTTTGATGTTGAATATTTTTCCATTTGAAGCTTAGAAATAGGAGTTATGGCCTTATGCTTGAAATGACCTGTAATCTCCAAATGACCAAAATGCCCTTGACTTGTCAAAGCCATAAGTTGAGTTCTACAAATCCTATCAAGGAATTCTAGTACTCTCTAGAAAGCTAAGAAGATGAGGAACAACATTCATGTTGACCAAGAGTTCATAGGAATCATTCTTCTTGGGCAAAAGTTGGATGCAAGTTGGGTGACTTTCAAGGACCCAGATTCACATACCTCAGATGACCTGTAACTTGTCAAAGTCATAACTTGAGCTCTACAAATCCTATCAAGGACTTCTAGTACTCAAATTAAAGCTACGATCAAGCTCTACAACATTCATGTTGGGGGTAAGATGAGATGACAATCACATCTTGAGCTAAACTGCCTTGAAGATAAGGATCAAACTAGGGGATTTTACACTATCAAGCCTTAGAAACCCTAGCTTAAAACTTCTCTGACTCCTCAATCATGATGAGTTAATCTAGGAATCATCCTTATAGCATCTTAATGCATAAATCCATGATCACATGGCTCTTGGATTAAATCTCAACCTTCTCCAAATCATCAGTTGACCTAGGGTTGACCCAGTCAAACCCTAATTACACCACTCATGACTGAGTCTTCTTATTCTTGTACAATGACCTCTCTAGGCCTCATGATGGCTTTTAAGACATATCATAAGCTCTCTAAAAGCTTCAAGTCCATCCTCATAGCCTCAGAATGATTTGAGGGGCTCCCACAACTCTCAAGTTATGAGGCATACACCCTTGGTTTCAACCAATTTTTCTGAGGATCTCTTGAGTTCTCTGACAAAGGTATCAACCTTTGAACACTTGAACAACCTTCTTGGCTAGCTTCCAAGTCTTGTATAACTCTTGCTGGGTAATCATACCTCTTGATCTACTGCACACATATCAATGAGATGCAAATGATAATGCTAGTGAACACAAGCTAGGTAAATAAATGTTGGTCAAATTTTGGGGTGCAACAGCTGCCCCTATTCAAACGGCTTGAACCTTACTGGGTGAGGAGCGAACGACTCTCAGCCAATCAAGGTGCGAGACGGTTGAATACCGATAAACCCGGAAATTTGCCAACTGCACAAGTACACGGTACTCTGGCGGGAACAAATCTTCGGAAACTGGAATAATAGCTGCACGGCAACTAGCTGGAGAATTGGTCATACGGTAATCGGTAATACATGGTCGATCATTCCATCAGGCATCACGATTCCTCGACACTCATCAGGTCAACCATCAGGTTGATCATGCCATCAGGTGTTGCACCCCAAAATTTGCCCAACCTTTCTAACCTAGGTTTATGTTTCAATTGCATAATCATTTGCATTGTCATCATGTACATAGTGTGTTCATCTGCATTGCATAGCATGAGCAAGCTATCATAATCAGGGAATCAAGTGCTATTCTTATTTCAAGAGGTATATCCAAGGGTTTCATTCATATTCAAGTCTACTCAGGTCATCAGGGAAGAATTTGAGCTTTGAAGAGCTGCCAGGTTGATCAGTGAATTCTCTCCTATCTTGAGGCTAGTTGGGGATCATCAGAGGAAGTGTGAGCTATGAGCCAAGAGCATGAGGTGTGTATGGATGTTATGAAGAGTCTAGAGAATCACTTTTGAGGAGAACCAAGTCATTTGAATGATTGCAAGAGCCTCAGTTGAAGTCAGTCAACTAGGGTCAGCACTAGGTCAATTCTAGGTCAAAGAAGTGTTTTGAAGGGCATCAAGGATCCTTTGAAGAATGTGGGATTCATTATTTGCTATGTGGATATGGATATGATGTTGTGATAAAGAAAAATCAAGAGGAGTCAAGGAGAGTTGGAGTTACTAAATTAGGGTTTCAGTGTAAAATCCCCTAATTTAGGTCAAACTTCAAAGCAGTGTAACTTAAGATGAAAGCTTCATATGAATTCTTGGTCCACATGAAACTTGTATAGTATCTTCATAGCTTTAATTTGAGTGGTGGAAGTCATCAAGATGATTTGTAGAACTCAAGTTATGGCTCTTGCAAGTTACAGGTCATCTGAGGGCACTGAAATCTGTCTGTGAAAATTGTCTGTCTTCCAAGCAACTTTTGACCTTCAAGGGTATTTCAAATGGGTTCTTGGACAACATTAGAATTGTTCCTTATTGTCTTAGCTTTCTAGAATGGTATGCTATGCCTTCATATGATTTTTGGAACTCTACTTATGGTTTTGGCAAGCAAAGGGTATTTTGGTCATTTGGGGATTACAGGTCATTCTTAGCCTATGCCTAAAACACATGCAAGGAAGCTTCAAATGAAAAACTTCACAACATCAAAGTTGTTCAAAATGGGATTTTAAGGCTAGAAAAGAAGGTGTGAAAGTTTGGAAAAGCTTAGAGCATGGAATTTTAAAAGTGGTGCAAATGACTTGAAAATGGCTTATAAGTTGAAAAAGTTGAAATGAAAAATTGGTTTGAGAGATCTACAAATTCAATATGAGTCATCCAATATACCAAATTGATTCCCAACATCATTCTAAAGACAATGGTTTAGCCACATTTTTGAGTTTAGGCTTAAAAATTGGACTTCCTTTGTAAATGTGTTTCTTGCATCTTAAGGCACCAAAAGGAAAAGTAAGGAAATGCCACATAAGGGTTTGTAAGGCCTTGTTCTCATATCATAATATCATTTGAGTAGAAATTAAGTGGGATTGCATGGTTTATCATGAGATTGCATGAGATTTACTAAATATGGAAAATTCAAATTCTCATGGCATGATACATTCTAGAAACTTCTTGGAAGGTTCTCAAAGCTTCCACACATTTCCATTGACACCTATATATGCCCTAGAGATGATCCATGCCCTGGTTGGTGATTCTTTGAGCTTGCAAACCCCATTTTGATTCCTTCACTCCCATTTGCATTTTCTTTTCAAAGTGTATTAAAACTCCATCAATTGTGGGATTTCTTCTTGTCATCATCTTCCTCCATCATCATAGAGTGAAAAGAAAGGAAAAACTAGAAAGAAAGGTGGCTGGTTCATGAGATTCGAATTTTCACTCCAAATTGCATAAAGGTTTGGCCAGGGTGAATTAAGAAGTTTGAGCAAGAATTACTGCCATCAGAAAAATTCTCAGCCATTGGAGATCCTTTGTGACCAGTCTCAAGCATTGGATTGGAGTGTAGATACCTCTTCCATCACCATTTTTCAGGTTTACAAAAGGATTCGAACCCCTCTATTTATGCATTGTTAGATGAAATGGCTAGGGTAATCATGATTAGAGACCTTAAGTGAGTGATTCCTGAGAATTAGAGAGAGTTTCATGGAGTTTCATGGCAGGGTGATGGTTCTTTGATTTCCAAGAACAAGTTGTTTAGTAGGTTTTAATCGACATGTGATAGCATAGAATGGTTAGGGTAATGTGAGGAACAAGATTACATCACTAGATTTGAGTTTAATCAAGATTGGTACCAGAAGAAAATGGTGGAACCCTAACCTTCATGCATTCTGTTGGGAAGATATACGATGTTTCTGTGAAAACTAGGCGTACCATTGCATTCTTGGGAAAAAGTGGAGCAACTTTGGTCTTTGGATCGTGGCTTTTCATGGCCATATGAGAGAACACGAGCTTGAAGAAAAGTTATGCATGAATTCTGTTTTTTCTGAAACCCTAATGGTATTTTGGAGAAGACGGGTTTGTAACCGTTAGATTAGCTCAGATTCTTGACTTTTTAATTCCATCGGACGGCCAGAGTTTAAAGCGAAAACGGAGGGAGAGGCCAAAGTGAAACGCCGCGTTTCATTTAAAATGAAACGTTGGGCCTTGGACTCAGATCACTATCCCCACCCCCCAATTGTTAAGCCCACTAAAATACACTGGTTTGAGTTACTTTCTGCACCACGGTTTTCTCTATTTCCATTATTATTTTTAATTCATTCTCTGATGGTTCTTGGGCCTAGTGATTCTACTATACGCACCTCCCAGCTTGTGGCCCACCTGGATTTTAACTGGGCGCCTTTCATTTTAACACCCCCTCCCCATTTATTTTAATTCTTTGATTTTCATTTCTTTTAATTTTGCTTGCATTTTGTGAAAATCATATAAAATTGAAAAAACATTATTTTTTGATAATTCTTTTTGCATAATTTTCTTCAAGATGTCTAGAAAATTATAAAAAATAAAAATTGCATTTTATTTTTTATTTGATATTTTTCCCATATTTTCCAAATAAATGCCTATTTTAGGTGTTTCATTTTATACATGAATTTGTCAATTTTTGTTCATGCACTTTCTAATTGATTTTGATCCCATTCTTTTTTGTGCCATCAAATATGAATGTGTAGACTCTCTGGATTTTGTACTAGGATTTTTAGAAGTTTATTTTTAGTAGTTTGCTTGTGTGGCATTTAGGTGTTCAAAATTAGGGTTTCACTCAACTTAGATGTGAGATAGATTTAATTCTTTTAGGAGTTTTTCATTTGATTTTTGGGGTATGGGACTATAGGGGTTATGGGTATAGGATAGATCCCTTAGAAAATATTAGGATTCCTCTACTGCTACTAGTATATGGCTTATATGTGGTTGATTGTGTGGTGTGCCCTCTTTAGGGTTATCTTTTTGTCTGTGTGGGGTATTGGGTTTGTTTGGGACTTGGGGGAGAGCTGGAGACCTGTGATGATGAAGCCCAATTGAAGATCAGAGAATGAAGACTAATTTCCAGAGCTAAATGTGGAGTATCTCTTGCTGGTAGCTGCTGAAGTTTGTAGGACATAGGAGTTAGGCAGAGCCCTAGAGTAGCAAACTTGATTCTCAAACATGGAAGGTCTTGATTGCCTCCATCCTTTCTCTATGATTCAAAGTCTCTTTCAAATATCCACCTCCTTACTTTGGAAGGATTAGTGAATATATTTGAAAGATAGAACTTTTGAGGGAAAATTATCTGTATAATGTTAACAGTTAATGAGCCACCCTTGGTAGGCAGTTTACTGTTTAACATTCGTTCACTCTTGTGATTGATTCCTCAGCTTGGAGGTTAGGACTTGAAGAAAAGCCATTGGGAGATGGAGGATAAAGACTGATGTCTGCTTGAAGCCTGAAGATAGGTGCTGATGCTGATGAAGACTGCTTTGCTGTTTAGCTTTTGCTGTTTTATTTCTGATGTATTGATTGACTGTATTGTTTACCCTGTTGGGTTGAAAGTGAAGTCTGTTCACTTTTGCCTATTGTCTTCTAGGTTCGAGGTTGAGTGGGACTCCCTTGCCTCGCTTGTATTGTTGCATCCATGCATTTTACTGCTTTATTGTATATATCTGCTGTTTCTGTTTCTGTCTATTCCCTTAGGATCTCTGTTTCTCTCTGCGCAAGAGAGGAGCATGATAGACATTAGGAGTTAATGCATGACAACATTAGGGTAGATTTTATTCCCTTTTTAACCCTAGGATTTTTAGAGTGTCATCTCTTCTTCCTTCATAACAACAGAAAAACATTAATAAGAGGTTATAACAGAGATTAATTCATTTCTTCCGTCAAAAGATTTGAACAGACATCAACCTTTTTGCAATAAGAAAACCCTTGTTTAAGGTGAGATTTTTCATAAAAGACACTTGAACAGCTTGTGTCGTGCATAGCCCGAACTACGTTTGCTCTGATCTTCCATGCAGTGTGGAAGTACGTAGGCATAGGATGCGATATCCTAGCGAGCAACCTTCACCTATCTTCCCCCGTAGTTAGGCGAACTATGTTGACTCTGATTTCTCGTTCCAGACGGGAATACGTAGGCATAAAGTGCGATGCTTTGCCGAGTCAAGCTTTCTTTTCTTTTCAGACCTCGTCCTTTAGTTTAGATAGAAGTGTAATCCGTACAAACCACGCAAGCGTGGATCCCATCGAGTACGATGGACGTGAGGGGTGCTAATACCTTCCCCTTGCGTAACCGACTCCCGAACCCAGGTTTTGGTTGCGATGACCATACCTTTTCCCGTTTTTTTGCGTGGTTTACTTCGAGCGTTTCCTTTCCCTCCTTGGGGATAAATAACGCACGGTGGCGACTCTTCTGTCAACCGGCGCCGATTTTCGCAGTAGCGACAGCTGGCGATTCTGCTGGGGATCCAACGTCCCCTGGCTGCTAAGGACCGCGATGGTTCTTATGCATTTGGGATCCAACATCCCTTTAGAGAGTCGATCCTAGCGCTTGTTTGCCCGTCGAGGAATTTGTATGGATTTACATTTCTGTATTTACATTTCAGCATTATATTATCATTATTATTGCTGTATTATTGGGGTGTGACGGGTGTTCCATGATTGAGAGATAAGCCGGACCTGGGCTTGAGTGCACCTAGAATTAGAGTAGAAAGTAGTGGGCGCGTGCCAGCTTTGCTTGCATTAGTGTCTCATGAAATCTACACTCGGACGAGGTTCTTCTGGTTGGCTTCTTTTTCTACCCTTTGGGTCGAAGGGGTTGTTGGTCAGCTGAATTGTCGACTCCGGGAACCGATCATTTGGAAGTTGGCTAAGTGAGGCCTCTTCAGGATTTGATGATGCCACTCCTTCTGGGAATCGTATCATCAACCCTGAAAGTCTGTGACGCCGACGACCGCATAGGATGCCATACCTTTGTCAGTTACTAGGACATCCACCTGTGAGAGGGTTTGGGGATATGCAGGTAACTAGACCTCCAGATACCGGTTATTTCTTGATCAGAGATCCTTGGTATTTATGGATAGTTGTGAGGTCTATCAGAGACCAGCCAGAGTTATGGTATGAGGTCTATCAGAGACCAGTTGGAGTTATGTTATGAGGTCTGTCAGAGACCAGGTGTGGGTTATATTATTGGGTCTATCCGAGACCAGGCTGGAGTCCTTTGTGAAGTCTGTCTGAGGCCAGAGTTTGATGAGTATTGGAGGGTCTGTCTGAGACCTGTTCTTGGTGTGACTTGGGCTTCTTATTCAGGGCACTTGGTCCCCTGTTGCAGCTGCTTGCATTGCATTGTTTGCATACCCATTTATCATTGCATTTTGCATACATACCCATATTTGCATTACAGGTTTATGAGCCGTGTATCTTATCTCCCGCATCCGTTCCAGGTATTTTCAGGATTGAAGAAAGGCGGGTCCACCGTTACTCTACAAGAACCAACCAGAAAAAGATCATGGACGCCATGCAGGTTGAAATGCAAGAGATGCGTGACAGGATGGCCCTGTTCATGCAAACCATGGAGACTATCGCCAAAGGGCAGGAACAGTTGCAAAGTCTGGTGCAGCCGTTGGTTGCTCGTGCTGAGAACAACGGCACCCCGCGTGGTGAAAATGTGGCTAACTCTCCTAGGGTTGAAAATCATCAAAGTGCTGATCACATTCAAGTCGCTGGGCTGAACAACGGAGAAGCTGGTCCTGCTGGTGGGAACGGAAACACTGGTAACACTAACGGAGATATTGCAGGAGTGTTCATAGGGAACGTCAACCAGGGTTTCAACTTGGGTGCGGAGAACGTCGGGCTGAATGGCGGCAATGGTAATCAGGGCTTTCAGGGTATGAATGTGGGATATGGCAATGTGGCTGGCGCCAAAACTGGATACGGAGACCATGGTTATGGTAACGCAGGATATGAAATGGGTATGAACAACGGCCAGGATATGGGCAACCTGAGGGGTAACCCCGGGTACTTCCAAGCAGGTCTGGGTCGTAACGCTGGACATGCTGCATATGAAGAGATACCTCGTTGGGAGGATCATCAGGAAGATGTTTTCTCCGGTCATAATGAAGGCTATGGGAGGCCTGCAGGGGACAGCCTCCGCATGAGATTGTTGGAAGAAAAGGTAAATGGTCTGGCTAATCAGAACGCTGTGGGACTGGATATGTCCAACATGGGGTTGGTACCGGGGCTGAGGGTACCTCTGAAATTCAAGGCGCCATCTTTTGATAAGTATAGAGGCGACACGTGCTCGAGGGTGCATGTCCGTTCATTTTACAGAAGGATGTCTGCGTATTCAGACGACGAGAAGATGCTTATGCACTTTTTCCAATACAGCTTGTCAGGGCCGTCGTTGGAGTGGTACATGAGCCTGGAGCCAACACAGATCAGAACTTGGAAATAATTGGCGGAAGCTTTCGTAAAGCACTACCAATACAACAGCGATCTCGCCCCTAATAGAGTTCGGTTGCAAAGCATGTCCCAGAAGCCCAAGGAAAGCTTAAAAGAGTACGCCCAGAGATGGCGTGACCTGGCCGCGAGAGTACAACCACCTATGGTCGAGAGGGAAATGATGGACTTGTTCGTAGGGACATTCTCAGGAATGTACTACGACCGGCTGCTTAACTTCTCAATGAGTACCTTCTCCGAGCTGATCCTGATGGGGGAGCGTATAGAGAACGGGATAAAAATTGGTAAGATTCAACCGGGAGAATCTGTTTCAGCTGGAAGCAACAGGAAAGCCTTCGGTGGTAAAAGGCAAGATGATGCTAATGCGGTGTATAACGTTCAGCGGAGAAATAGGAATCAGAATCGGCGTCCACAACCACAAGTTGCAAGTGTGACTATTCCGGGACCACCTCAGCAACAGAGACAACAACAGCAGCAGGCTCAGCAGCAGCCTAATCAGAATCAGCGGCGGTTTCAGGCTCCAAGGCCGAGGAGGGTATTTGAGGTACCACCGATGTCTTACGCAGAGCTCCTTCAGACTCTATTGAAGTTACAGCTAGTTGAAAAGAGAACCTTGGCGCCGCTGACTGGCACGCCACCAGTAGGGTACGACATCAACGAACATTGTGATTTTCACTCTGGTGCACCCGGGCACAACATCGAGAATTATTTAGCTTTCAAGCACAAAGTGCAAGATCTGCTTGATAGCTCAGCCATCAATTTTGGGAAGGAAGGTCCCAATATTACACAAAAACCAATGCCAAACCATGAATAGGCTGGAATATGGTGGACAAAGAGGAGTTTTATAGTTCGTGTGGGCCGTTAAAAGTAGATCAGAACAGTGGCAGGCTGCCTCTAATAACTGATTGTGAAGATAGCTGGTTCAGCAGCAGGACAGATGTGAAAGCCCGGTTCTCGGAAGCTGGCGTTTTTCTTTGTTTTATCTTGTCATTTCTTTACGTTTGTAGTTTCTTTCATGTTTGAATTGCGATCTTGTTCGTAAAACTTGTTGTTTTCATTTCGATTGATGATAATGAAATAAATATGCATGTTTTGATTAAATCCATTCGTGTTCACTAATTGTTTTTACAAATGTCCAACGCCTGGTTAAGAGGAATCCGGGGAGGATAACGAAAATGAACGACATGAAAAATTCCGATTGTATGCTTTTGAAATAAAACCTGTTGATGATGTACAGGCATTGTTTCAAATCCCTAAACACCAGAGTTATAAGGAAGATAATCCATTGTCAACCCCTTTGAGCCATGTAGTAGGAGTTTCTTTCTATGAATGAAAAACCCTCAATCTTAACCTGGGGCAGGTTAGGTGTTAGCTAATTTGACCGAGCGTTCAAGTTGCAAAAGGAGTGTCCGTTCGAGGATCAATCACACCTCTAGAGGTCGTGCCTAAAAAACCACAATGGTTAAATCAAGAGTGAGACAGTCACATCATTCCCCAAAGAGTCAAACAACCAGTGTCACACGCCTTGCTCGAAAAAAAGAAAGAAAAAAGAAAGAATCAAAAGCCCGCTAAGTCACAACTTCAAGACAAAACGACTTAGGCAAAAATGAGGGCATCCCGCTGGACTTAAAAAAATCAAAAGAACTCAAAAAGAGTCCGTCCAGGCAAAAGTTAGGGATAAGAAAAAAGATGAAATGAGGACAAAAAGAAAAATCCTCAAATCAAATGCGAGTCGTGTGACCCTAAGTGTCAAAGACGAAAAGTGAGTGGCTGTCACTCTAAAAACTCATGGGTTTTCGAACTATCACTCTTATCTTTCAGCCTCTGAGAGGTGAGCGCTAAGGTCGAATTAGCTGAACGTAGGATGGGAGAGCATCAAGGAGAATGGGTGGGTTAAAATAAACTTTGAGCCTTTATCCTTTCCTTCAAAACCGTGAACCTGACCACGTTATAACCTTCAAAAGTCCTAATTGAAGCAGGTTGTTTCGAAAGCATACTTCGGTAAAGGCCGCGTCGATTCTGACTCCTGAGAGGGTTCCTCTTACCATGTTGGTATTGATGTTGATAAATGTCTTGTGCAGTGTATGCTATAAACTGTTTTTCCCTTTTCCCAGTGAACAGATTGGATGTCAAAACTGTCATATGTGTTGCATTAATATGTCTTTACGCAGAATAACTTGTTTTACTTGCGAGTAAGCGCTTGACAGCAGGAAAGTTTTCTGCAATGGAAAGTATGGTCAGGATAGAATACAGAGCGCCCGAATGTTCCGAGAGCAGGGGCAAGCTATTATCGTGATTCCCAGTCAGGTCAGCCATGCGAAGTCAGCTACTCTGGGGAAATCAGGTCGAGGTTCAGTAAATCTCTCGTAGTTGGAGGTACTGTTCTGGATCAGCTAATCGGGGGCAAGTCATGTGAATCAGGGGCATTGACTTCCAGTGAGTTCGGAATCAGTTAGTCTGAGGACAAGTTCCGAAGTTTCAGTTGATCAAGGGGCAGTGTGCTTGAGGGACAACTAATCAGAAGTGAGTCTTCTTGAGATCCAATCAGGGGCAGTGATACAGAACGTGGAGATTTGAAAGCAGATACTTCAGGTGGATCATCAGATCAGGATAGGTCGCTAGAACGCTCATTCAGGGGCACGTCGCCGCGGAGAGCGTTGAAACCGACTGGGTTGGTCCGGGCTAATGGAGATTGAATCTTTTTGTCGTATAGATGCTGGGGCAAGTAATCTCGAGGTCGTCTCATAGTAAGCGGTTCAGAGCAAGTGTTCCCAGGAGTTAGATAGGGGCAGGTGGAGTGCACTGGGGCAAGCTATTCAAAAGCTCGCAAAGTTCCCCGTCAGAGTCCATAGCAGGCTGGTACCCTCTCCAGAGATTGTATGTTGTGTCTTCCCCAGTGAAGTCGCCCCAGGCAAAACTGAATGCTATTTCCCCAGGAGAGTTGAGATCAATGTATCTTCAGTCAAGCAGAGCAGAGCCTTCCTCGGCGAAGGTCAAGATGGATATGATTAACTTCCCAGAGAGCTCTTGTGCAGTGCAAGTCAGAATGTATAGTTTAGTCCCCCGCTCAGTGATAGCAGGATGACTTCCCCAGCTCAGTGATAGCAGGATGACTTCCCCAGCTCAGTGATAGCAGGATGACTTCCCCAGCTCAGTGATAGCGGGATGATTTCCCCAGCTCAGTGATAGCGGGATGATTTCCCCAGCTCAGTGATAGCGGGATGATTTCCCCAGCTCAGTGATAGCGGGATGATTTACCCAGCTCAGTTATAGCAGAAGAGTTCCCACAGAGCGCAAGCAAGTGGTTGGAACTGCTGAAAGGAGCTTCCCCAAGCAGGGTTGTCCTTTCTTTTCCCAGCAAGTCGCTCTTCCTCGTCAGGAGGACCTTTCTCAGCAGACTTTGGAGTTTTGAGTTCGTGAGCTACTTTCTCAGCAGGATGGTTATCCCCAACGGAGTTAGTTCATCTTTCCAACATTTATCTTGTTGGAAGCGTATCGGTAGTATTCCGGTCATCCCCGGCGGATCCAGTGTGTCTTCAGCATTTATTTTGCTGAAGTAACTCTTTGCATAAGCATGCATCATGAGCATTTGCATTCTACCCAGATGCGTAGCATTTCCATGCAGTATGGAAGCGTCACGTCATTATCAAACATGCATTTTTTGAAACATAAGCCAGGTGGTTACCTCTCCAGTTCAGATATGTTATTCCTTGCCGATAAGAGAAATCGTGATTCAGGAAGATGTGGAGTTTGGGGTCAAAGTGCGCAGTGATCGTATTTGTACCAGCTACGGGGTTCATAGTGTAAGACACGCAGTGATCGTGTCGATTTTCAGATGTTGATTTGTGGCCGAAGTACGCAGTGATCGTATTTTGTCTCTTTCATGGGGTTCATGTTGTAGGACACGCAGTGATCGTGTTGATCTTGTTATGTATATCTGTGGTCGAATGGCGCAGTGATCGTATTCGTCCCAATCTAAGAGGATTGTTTTGTAAGGCACGCAGTGATCGTGTTGGTATCGTCTCGGGGGTTTTATTGAGCAAGGCACGCAGTGATCGTGTTACCATGTCATGTGATTTTGTTGGTCGGTATACGCAGTGACCGTATTCGTCCGTTATGCAGTTTGATTATGCTGTAAGACACGCAGTAAACGTGTTCATCGGGTTGTTGGTGGCCGAAGTACGCAGTGATCGTATTCGTCCCATGTTTAAAGTTGTGTCGCAACACGCAGGGATCGTGTTTCCTCCAGTCAAGAGGGTCGTGACATGAAGCACGCAGTGATCGCGTTTATCCTATGTATGGTCAGGATATGCAGTGATCGTATTCGTCCAGTTATGTGGGTTAGTTGAGACACGCAACACGCAGGGATCGTGTTTTTTCTCCAGTCAAGAGGATCGTGGCTCAGAACGCGCAGTGATCGTGTTCGAACGTGCAGGTGCGAGACAGTTGAATACCGATAAACCCGGAAATTTGCCAACTGCACAAGTACACGGTACTCTGGCGGGAACAAATCTTCGAAAACTGGAATAATAGCTGCACGGCAACTAGCTGGAGAATTGGTCATACGGTAATCGGTAATACATGGTCGATCATGCCATCAGGCATCACGATTCGTCGGCACTCATCAGGTCAACCATCAGGTTGATCATGCCATCAGGCATTCAAAGAAAACTGTCGGGCATCAGCCGGACTTCATCAGCAAGTCGGGAATAGAATTCTTGGTAAATCATGAGCCAATAGGGAATATCTAAACCTCTGCCATCAGGCACTCCGCATCAGCTGAGAGAACTGCTTCATTAACACGGTCAGACTTCAATCATGAAGTCTTCAAGGGAAGTTTCAACTTCGCCGTTCAGAAACCTGCTGGGGATGACGCATCTCCGCTGGGGAATTCTGGAGAACTATCAAGTAACTCCGCTTTGGGGATCCAGAAATCATTCTGGATGAATCAACTCTGCTGAGGACTTCAAGAATCATCTTGGACAAATAACTCCGTCGGGGACTTCAAGAATCATCTTGAACCGATAACCATGCTGGAGCTTTCAGGAATCATCCTGAGGAAACACTCTGCCGGGGACTCTAAGTATCAACTTGAGCAACCACTCTGGCGACTGTACGGGGGTCTTAAGAATCATCTTAAGCAAACGACCCTGCTGGGGAATTCAAGAATCATCTTGAACCGAAGACTTCGCTGGGGAATTCAAGAATCATCTTGAGCAAGCGACTTCGTTGGGGAGCTTTCAGGAATCATCCTGAGCAATCAATTCTGCGGCGGAGCACCTGCAAAACAAGAACGGTAACAACCTAGGTCATGTTTATTATGCGTATGCTTCGGCAATGGTGCAATGCTCCACACGGTGGAAATGCTATGCGTTTATGATAAATGCTATGCAGTCATGCAAAATGATGCGATCCTGTCAGCAAAATAAATGCTGAAGGGAGAATCCTCCTATCAAGGAGAAAGAACTACTCAGATAGAGGAATCATCCTACTAAGGAGAGCAAGGTCACGCCAATCTCAATTGGACTCTGCAGGGGACTCAACTTCAGTTGACTGCTGCGGGGGACACAACTTCAGTTGACTGCTGCAGGGGAACGAAGCTCTACGAGAACCTGGACCTGCTGTGGGAAAGCGATGTCAATCGCGGGAATAAACTGCACGGCCTTCATGGCTACTTCTCTGGAGATAACGACTCCGGTGGGGAAACACATCATCAGCTATCCAACACGCTACTGGGGAAAACCAATCATGGCTTGAGCAGCTTCCAAGGATTCAGCTCTCTTGGGTATCTGCAAACTCGGCTGAGGAAGGAGAAATCATTCTGCTTGCTGGAGAGTACGACTCTGCGGGGAATCTCAATTCCGCTGGAGAAGGAGGAATCATCCGGCTTCGGGGGAGAGTACGACTCTGGTGGAGAATTTCGATTCCGCTGGAGACTTCAGTCTGGCACCATCAGTTGCTGCTCACTTCAGTATGACTTAGCTGAGGAGATGACATTCCTTCAGGACGCATCTGGTTGGGGAGAGAATCTTCTCGGCCCGGGGAGACATATCAATGCTCATTATCTCGTGTTCAGACTCTGCGGGGAGAGGCTGCTGAACTTTGCTGGAGTAGGAGGAATTATCCTGCTTGGGGATACGCACGGCGCACTGTCTGGAATATGCTACACCTGTAACAACACAAACAAACAGACAAGATACCCTTCTCAAAGGGACATATCAAGGTTATCCTCTTGTGGCAATGTTCAAGTAATTCATTGTTTCAACAATCAGTGGCCTAGGCCAGTAAGTTTATGTATGCGTATTTTATCAAAAACATCGGCGTTCTTTTTCGCAAACAAAACAGATAAATGCTAAACAGGAAAACAGAATTGCTGAATAGTATACATTTTATTGATAACGAACCCCTGAATGGGTAAAAATGTTTTACAACAGATGCAAGCTCCTGGAATGAGGAAGCCGCGCAAAATAATAAAACATAAATATACATCAGTATATGCAAATGTCGGAAATGAGGCGTAGACGAACACCACGAGTTGATCCTTCTATGACCCACTCGACTTCGATACTTCTCTGACGCTTCAGCTTCAGAAGAGATTGATTCAGATAAATGGCCCTCAGGTCTTCCACCACTAAACAAAGAAAGTCCACACGCAGAACGCAGTCATTTGCTTTTTCAAATCCCTAACTTTTGCGTGAACCGCCCTTTGCGGGTTTTCAGTTCACCGGGATACCCTTTTTTGCCAAAGTCGCCCGTCCGGGTTTTCGACTTTGCGGGTGTACATTTTTTCAATTTATATCCCTAATTTTTGCCCGAACCTTTTTCCTTTTTTATGGTTCGCCGGGATGCCCCATTTTTGCCTGGACTCTCTTTTTACTGTCCAGCGGGTCGCTTTCAAGCAAAGTATTTTTTAACTGCGTCCGCGTTCACCGGGGATGCAAAATCTTCACCATCCATCATGGATAACAACAAAGCTCCTCCCGAGAAGACCTTGCTGACGACGTACGAACCTTCGTAATTGGGAGTCCACTTGCCCCGATGATCGGAGTGTGGAGGAAGAATCTTCTTCAGGACGAGATCACCCGTCTGAAAGCTCCTAGGATGCACCTTCTTATCATAAGCTTTCTTCATTCGGCTTTGGTACAGACGACCATGCGCAATCGATGCCAACCTCGTCTCGTCCATCAGGCTGAGTTGGTTCAGTCGGTTCTTAATCCATTCTGCCTCGTCGAGTTTCACATCAACCAAAATTCGCAAAGAAGGGATCTCCGCTTCTAACGGTAGGACTGCTTCCATACCGTACACCAAGGAGAAAGGAGTTACCCCGGTTGACGTACGTACTGTCGTACGATAACCGTGCAATTCAAATGGCAGCGTCTCGTGCCAATCTTTGTAGGTCACATCCATCTTCTAAACAATCTTCTTTATGTTCTTATTGGCGGCTTCAACGGCGCCATTCATCTTCGGCCGGTAAGGAGATGAGTTGTGGTGTTCAATCTTGAAACTCTGGCACAACTCCTTCATCATCTTGTTATTCAGATTCGAACCATTATCAGTAATGATCCGCTCGGGAATTCCGTAACGACAGATGATGTCCCTCTTTATGAATTTAGCCACCACCTGCTTGGTCACATTAGCATACGAGGATGCCTCCACCCACTTGGTGAAGTAGTCGATAGCTACTAGAATGAAGCGATGACCGTTAGATGCAGTGGGCTCGATCTTGCCTATCACGTCGATGCCCCACATGGAGAACGGACACGGGGAGGACATGGCATTTAACGGGCACGGCGGCACATGAACTTTATCAGCATAAATCTGGCATTTATGACATCTCTTCGCAAATTTAAAGCAATCCGATTCCATCGTCAGCCAGTAGTATCCTGCTCTCAGGATCTTTCTCGTCATAGCATGCCCACCGGCGTGCGTACCAAATGTGCCTTCATGGACTTCTTCCATGAGCATACTCGCCTCTTTCTCATCTACACATCTGAGTAGCACGAGATCGTGGTTTCTTTTGTACAACACTCCATCAGGATTGAGATAAAAAATTCCAGACAACCTCCTCAGAGTCTTCTTATCCTGGGTTGACGCACCCGCCGGATACTCCTTAGTCATAAGGAAAGTCTGGATGTCATGGAACCATGGCTTGCCGTCAGCGGCTTCCTCGATTGCAAAGACAAATGCAGGTCTATCAAGACGAGAAAGGACAATTCTTGGAGCCTCATTCCAAAAATTGACTTTATACATTGAAGCCAACGTGGCTAAGGCATCAGCCATCTGATTTTCTGCTCTGGGCACATGATGGAGTTCCACTCGATCAAAGATCGGAAGCAGCCTTCTGGCATAGTTCATGTACGGCACCAAATTCGATTGACGAGTCTCCCACTCCCCTTTAATCTGGTTGATCACAAGCGCCGAGTCACCATATACGTCTAGGTTCTTGATTCTCAAATCAATTGCCTCTTCTAGACCCATGATGCATGCTTCGTACTCCGCTTCATTATTGGTGACCGGAAACGTCAGTCTCACAGTGAACGGGATGTGGGATCCATGGGGAGTCGTGATGATCGCCCCAATGCCACTTCCGTAGGAATTAACCGCCCCGTCAAATATCAATTTCCATTGGGATTTCCTATCTGGCCCCTCGTCGGGCAGCGGCTCATCGCAATCCTTCGCTTTGAGAAACATGATATCCTCATCAGGGAATTCAAATTTCATCGGCTGGTAATCCTCGATCGGCTGTTCGGCCAGGTAATCAGACAATACGCTGCCCTTAATGGCCTTCTGGGACACGTACTGAATATCATATTCCGTCAACACCATTTGCCATCTGGCAATCCTGCCCGAAAGAGCTTGCTTCTCGAAGACGTACTTGATCGGATCCATCTTCGAAATTAGCATGGTGGTGTGGTTGAGCATGTACTGTCGTAAACATTTGGCAGCCCAGGCTAGTGCACAACACGTTTTCTCCAGCATCGAGTAAAGAGATTCACAGTCAGTGAACTTTTTACTCAAGTAGTAAATGTCATGCTCCTTTCTGCCCGTCTCGTCGTGCTGACCGAGAACACACCCCATACTATTCTCAAGAAATGTCAAGTACATGATTAATGGCCGTCCAGCCACTAGGGGTATCAAGATTGGAGGTTCCTGAAGATACTGCTTTATCTTGTCGAATGCCTTCTGGCAATCCTCATTCCAGGTAATCGCCTGATCTTTCTTTAAAAGCTTGAACATCGGTTCACACATGGCCGTGAGCTGAGAAATAAACCTTGCAATGTAGTTTATTCTGCCCAAGAAACCACGAACTTCTTTTTCTGTTTTTGGCACTGGCATTTCTTGTATGGCTTTTATCTTCGCAGGATCAACCTCGATGCCTCTTTCACTCACAATAAACCCCAGCAACTTTCCGGACCGTACTCCGAA
The DNA here is from genome assembly GCA_963859935.3 of Lathyrus sativus. Lineage (NCBI taxonomy): Eukaryota > Viridiplantae > Streptophyta > Magnoliopsida > Fabales > Fabaceae > Lathyrus > Lathyrus sativus. The sequence continues at coordinate 298,722,752 of OZ012737.1, read as the reverse complement.
AGTACATTTGTTAGGATTCAGCCTCAACCTGAACTTCCTAAGCCTCTCAAAAAGCTTCAGCAAATTGACTAGATGTCCCTCCTCCATTTGGGACTTCGCAATCATGTCATCAACATAGACTTCAATCTCATGATGAATCATGTCATGAAACAAAGTAACCATTGCTCGTTGGTAAGTGGCCCCTGCGTTCTTCAGACCGAATGGCATTACCTTATAGAAAAATGTTCCCCAAGGAGTGATAAACGTCGTTTTCTCCATGTCCTCTGGCGCCATCTTGATCTGGTTGTAACCGGAGAAGCCATCCATGAACGAAAACACGGAGAACTGGGCTGTGTTGTCGACCAACACATCGATATGAGGCAACGGGAAATCATCTTTAGGGCTCGCCCTATTCAAATCCCGATAATCGACGCACATGCGTACCTTACCGTCCTTCTTCGGTACAGGCACTATGTTGGCGACCCACGGAGGGTAAGTGGTGACCGCTAAGAAGCCAGCATCAAGTTGTTTCTGCACTTCTTCTTTGATCTTAACGGCCATATCTGGTCTCGTCCTCCTAAGCTTCTGCTTAACGGGAGGGCAATCTTCTCGTAGCGGCAAGTGGTGGACCACGATGTCCGTGTCAAGTCCGGGCATATCCTCGTATGACTAAGCAAAGACGTCACTATACTCTCTCAGCATCTCGACTAATCTCTGCTTGACATCACTCTGCAGTGCAGCCCCTATCCTGACGTTTCTGACGAATTCTTCAGAACCCAAATTCACGATCTCGATATCCTCTTCATGAGGCAGAATAACTTTCTCTTCTCGTTTCAACAAGCGGGCCAACTCTTCAGGAAGGTCTTCGTCTTCATCAATCTCTTCTTCGGCTTGATAGATCTGGCAATCGAAGTCGAAGTGAGCCGTAAAAGGTCCAGAGTCGATGTCATTTGTCATGTGGATCCTGCAATAACAAGGGTTAAGTTTAAAACAAGGATGCGTAGGTTAGCACAAACCCCATTGCCATTTTACTATTTTTCAAAACAAATATATAACAGGAATAACAGAGATCACAATATTTGAATACGAAGAAAACGCCTTTGATTTATTAACAAAATGCATGTACATAATCCAACAAGGCCCTGACAATAAAACCACTATGCCCCGGGTAGGACATAGGGTTGTACAATGATTGGAAAAAGTAAATCATTACTCTTCACTTGTCATCTGGATGATATCCTTGACGGACCAATTGTTGAGGCCCTCGCCTGGCTTGCTTGGCTGAATCCAAGAGTCGAGGTCACAGTCGCTATCTCCGCTGTCTTTAGACACCACGTTGATGCTTTCAAAAATCACTCCGCCGCTGGTAAACTGGATCGACCCTTTACCTCGAGACGTACTGCTAGAAGAAGAAGAAGAAGAAGCTTCAGCTCCAGGAGAATATCCCAACCCAAACTTATCCTGCTTGTTGGGTATCTCCAAAATTCGCCCCCAGCCTGGGGTAGATCCGGCTTGGACAACGGCCCGAGCTTCCTTGAACGAGGAGAGAGTCATCTCTTGCTTTTCTGTGACCATAGGAGCTACGTCTTTCACCTTGACAGCTTCGAACGCTTGGCATAGAGTCTCATGGATTTCGCCATCCATCTCCACATACTTGAAGGACGACAAATGGCTCACCATTATGTCTTCCTCGCCACACACGGTTACGATGCTTCCTCCGACAGCATATTTGAGCTTTTGGTGTAACGTGGAGGTCACGGCACCAGCAGCATGGATCCACGGCCGGCCTAAGAGACAACTGTAGGCAGGCATGATGTCCATAATATAAAAGACCGCGTCGAACGTTTCCGGACCGACTTGGATCGGCAGGGTCACCTCCCCGAAAACGTGGCGTTTAGTTCCATCGAACGCTTTCACAACCAGATCACTGGGTGTGCAGATCACTCCACGAGTATCCAACTTCATTAATGCCTTCTTCGGAAGAACATTAAGTGACGAACCCGTGTCCACCAGCACGTGCGACATGATTGTGCCCCTACACTCTATCGAGATGTGCAGGGCGCTATTGTGATTCCTCCCTTTTGGCGTCAGCTCCAGGTCTGTGAAACCTAACCCATTTCCGGCATTAACGTGGGCTACGACCTCTTCTAGCTGATTTACCGATATTTCTTGCGGTACATATGCGGCGTTCAACACCTTTAGCAGCGCATTGCGTTGTGCTTCAGAACACAGCAATAAGTTCAGAATGGAAATCTTCGAGGGCGTCTGATGGAGATGGTCTACAATCTTGTAGTCACTCTTTTTAATCAACCGCATGAACTCCTCGGCATCTTTAACAAGCAAGTCTTTTTTTACCCCACACGAGACCTCTTCAACGACTTTACTTTTGCCTTTATCAGCAGCATCAACTCTGACCGCTTTCTCCGCCACGACCTCTGGTGGTGCAAACACTCTTCCGCTGCGAGTAATACCACTAATTCCTGCAAGGTTCTCCATAGTCGTCCCAAACGGTTCTAGCTCCAACCTCTGTCCGTTGCAGTAGACTTCAGCCCCATAATGCCACGGGACGACGTTAGTGCTCTCGAAGGGTATCGGCCCAGCTTTGGTAATAGTAATTGTGGGCGGTCTGGGCGCAGAAATGGTTATTGGCCGGCGAGGGATGGTGATGTTGGCGACTTCATCGGCCTGCTTCAGCACTACCTCTCCTGATCCACCTTCAGCCCTCCGGCTAAACTGCAGAATCCCTTCAGTCATCAGACTTTGAATTCCTTCTACCAATTGCTCACATCCATCAGAATGTGTGGCACAGTCCATATATAGCTCTCCGCAACCTGGAAAGAACCCTCTTTTCAGCAACTTAGCTTTAACGAAGCTAAGCGGCGTCTTCAGATCTCTGCCATCAGTCAACAAATCTGCACTCTCGTCTTTGATAACGGTGTTCATGCCACCTCCCCTATGATTCGGCATAGGATTCTTCGTGACATTTGGCACATTGTCGGAGAAGTTGATGATCTTGGCATCCACCATGTCCTGCACCTTATGCTTGAAGGCTTTGCAGTTCTCGATTGTGTGGCCTGGTGCCCCTGAGTGAAAATCACAAGTGGCATTCGCGTCGTACCCTGGCGGAGGTGCCCCTGTCAAGGGAGCCATCGTCCTCTTCTAGACCAACTGTAGCTGAAGCAAAGTCTGCAAGAGTTGCGCGTACGACATGGGCGGCGTCTTGAAGTGACGGTTCGCCAAAGATGTCCGATTCCGGTACTTTCTGTATCCCTGTTGATTCGGTTGCTGCTGCTGCTACTGCGGAGCTGCTGGGATATTTATACTGGCCACCTGCTGGTGAGGACCTTTACCCTTTCTTCGAGCGTTGGTCACAGCGCTCGCTTCTCCCTCTCGTCTTTTGCCAGCATAAGGTTTCTTTCCGCCTCCTCTGGCTGAGGATGACTCACCCTGAATTTTCCCGATCTTGATCCCATTTTCGACGTGCTCACCCGTGATAATGAGATCTGAGAACGTCCCAGACATACCGCTGTCTAACTTCTCATAGTAAACCCCTGGGAGGGTAGCAACAAACATCTGCACGAGCTCGCGTTCAACCATCGGCGGCTGAACCCTGGCTGCCAACTCACGCCACCGCTGGGCGTATTCCTTAAACCCTTCATTATTCCTCTACGACAGATTCTGCAGCTGAACTCGGTTCGGGGCCAAGTCGCTATTGTACTGGTAATGGTGCACAAATGCTTTAGCAAGATCCTTCCATGTGCGCACACTAGTGGGCTCCAGCCCCATGTACCACTCAAGGGATGGCCCGGAAGGACTGTCTTGGAAGAAGTGCATCAGCAACTTCTCGTCTTCGGAATGAGCAGACATCTTCCTGTAATACGACCTTAGGTGGACACGAGGGCAAGTGGTGCCCTTATATTTTTCAAAGTCAGGTACCCTGAACTTAGGAGGCACCTTGAAATCAGCAATTAATCCCAGCTTGGACATATGAACGCCCAAAGTATTTTGATTCTCGATATCTCTCATTTTATCTTCAAGTTCTTTGAATCTAAGCCGCGCTTCAGCATTCAGCTCCCCTTCAGCACCTTTTTGAGAGAACACATCATCCTGACGATCCTCTAGCCATGGCTGAGGCACAAACAGATTCTTGGCGCCAGCATTGCCGTTGCCCGGCCCGATATTGACATTAGCTCCCAGACTCCCATTACCGACGCCCGTCGTATTGAGTCCGATGTTAGCCATCACATTGCCGTTAGCACTGTCGTTGCCCCCGGTCACGGGAACACCATTCTGTGGAGTTTCAACTGGTGGAGGAGTAGGCACAGTCCCACCATGGAGTATGCCATTGCTATCAACCCTTGAGATCAAAGGCTGAACCAAAGTTCTGAGCTGATCCTGGCCATTAGCGACCGCTTGCATGAGCTCCATGAAGCGATCCATCCTTTCGCGGAGTTCCTGAACCTCAGTTTGCACTTGCTCCATGATTCTGGTTTGATTAGCTCTCGTCGGATAACGGTGAATCGGTCTCTGATCAATCCTGGAACCGCCTGGAACAACCTGAAACAACCTGCGACCACCTGAAATAACCTGTGAAACACAAAAGGGTTAGGAAAAACAACAAAATGCTCGTCATGCAAATGCATGCGTGTGTCTGTGCGTTGGGGAGATCTCCCCCGATCCTAGTGCCTAGGTGCCAGTGCTGATAATAATAAGAAGAAGTCTGAGTCCAATCATGGAAATAACAATCTCATATATACAGAAAGCCTCTCAATGCAGTACATAGCATCAGCGAGTACAAGATGAATCAACAGCGTGACCTCAGCCAACACGCCTGGTGATGGTCAGCGTACAACAATGATCAAAACAAAAGGAATACAAATAGTCAAGTACGGCCACGGGCGCGATACTTTTCTAACAACTCCTTCGTTTCTAGATGATCCGACAGAGTGAGCAACCCTTCGACGAGTAATTCCCTCTGCACAATGGTATACTGAAGTCCTTCAACCGACCCTTCCCATGCTCCTTCGCCGAAGCAATCTTCTAACTTCTGCTTCTTGGACTTAAACGTCAGCTTGTGTTCCTTTAGGTTAGCGAGAGCTTTGTTGAGCTGGCCTTCGACGGCGTATCTGCGAGCGGTTTCTTCATCAAACCTCTTCTCACTGTCCTTCACCTCGGCTTCCCGCTTGGAGATCTGTAGCATCAGCTTATCCTCCCGCTCTTTCCTGGTGGCCAGGGAAGCCTTCTAGTGCTGGTTGAACTTGGATATCCTCCGATATGCCTCGTCCAAGTGCTGCTTCTTCGTAGCCAGTACGTCGTTGACAGCTTTGAAGTCTTGACCCATGCGTTCACGCTCGGCTATCTGCTTAGTCAGGTCTGTGCCCAGCTGGTTCACCAACTCTGTCTGCCTTTTGAAAGAATGAACGACTTCGTTCCTCTCGCTTCGGAGCTGAGCCAATTCTTTCTCCAGTTCCTCATTTGCCCGCTTCAATTCGTCTCGCTCAGCTAACACCTGATTATGCTGCTGAATGGGCACAGTAGTAGGCTCTTCAATCATTGGAGGGCTTTCTGGCTTGGCATGAGGAAACGGCATCCCTATAGCATCTGCCCTGGCTCTGATCCAAGTCACATACGGAGGGTAGGCTTGATTGTTGCTTCTCCCCAGCAATGGCTTTCCTCGCTTACTGATGCCATTCCAGGCGCGCTGAAGCTTGGATAACAGATCCCCCTCTAGAAGACCAGTGAGGTACAGAGATTCCTGCACCTCTTCATCCTTCGGCGGAGCTTTCAAAGCATACGCGAACTGTCGGACCAGCAACGACGGATTGTAGTTTATACAGCCCTTCCTGCCTATCAAAGGCACGTTTGGAAACCCGCTGCAGCTGAAGATCACCTCAGAACCCAACCTATCCCTGTCGAACCAGTCAATATCCTCTGCAGATAAACTCATCAGATGCTCGGACCACTCAGCCGTGGCTGCAGACGAAACAAAAGGACCCCTCTTGGGCAGATGGCTATCAAGCCATTTATAAAGCAAGGGTACACAGCATGAGACATTCTTACCCCTCCTGTTCTCGTTTTTGTAGTGGATAGAATGGTAGACATCTCCTATCAAGGTAGGGACTGGATTCCCTGAAGCAAAGATGTGAAATGCATCGAAGTCCACAAAATTGGGCATATTGGGGAACAGGATGATGCCATATATGCACAGAGCAAGGATGGCGTTGAATGCGACCCAACATCCGTCCTTAGCGCACTGCTGAGCCTTACCCACTAGAAACTGCAAGGAGAACCCGGGAACCTTGTTCCAACTAGTCAATACTAACTCGGAGGCATCCAGATGAAGTGATGGAGCTAAACCAGCCAGATCAGGCTCAGCATCCATATGAACAAAAGGCATCTGCCTCTTGATAGGCACACCTAGCAAATCAGCATACTCTTCCAGCGTGGGTGCGAGAACGAAATCCTGGAAAGTGAAGCATCTCAACGGAGGGTCGTAGAACTGCAGCAGAGCGTGCAACCCATTCAACTCGAACACAGAAGGTTTACGAACCAAACTGAGCAACCTGCCATAAGATTTTCTGAACTCATCCCTCACAGAATCATCTGCTAAAGCTATCAAACCAGTCAACTTAACCACATCAGGGGCAGGGAACTTGTAAGCCACGGTCTTCCTCAGAGAGCCCATAACAATACAATAGGAGGCAAGAAATCCAAGATCGGGGAAAACGGTACCTGTAACACAGACACACGTTAATGAAATGCAAATGAATGTGCAAACTAATGCAAAATGCAATCATGCAAATAGGAGATCAAGATGACTGTGCTGTGGAGATTCTGTATCAACAAAACCATAATCTTGCTCTATCAAGAACAACCACTGCATCTGATAAGAGGAAAACCCTGGTATCGGACCACAAATCTGCTCTGTCAAGAACAACCATCTGATAGGGCCATATACATATGATCATAATTCTGCTCTGTCAAGAACAAATGTCTAATAATGAGGACCTCTGATGTAGGACCAAGAAATCTGCTCTGTCAAGAACAAACATACATTTGCTGATGAGATCTTCAGACCCCAATCAAAACTATGCTCTATCAAGAACAAACATACATCTGCTGATGAGATCTTCAGACCCCAATCAAAAATCTGCTCTATCAAGAACAAACATACATCTGCTGATGAGATCTTCAGACCCCAATCAAAAATCTGCTCTATCAAGAACAAACAACCAGAACTCTGCTCTATCAAGAACAAACATCTGATAATGAGATCTTTAGACCTCAGTCATAAACTCGCTCTGTCAAGAACAAGTACACATCCGATGATAAAATCCTCTGACCCAAACCTGCTCTATCAAGAACAAATACATCTGATGATAGGATCCTCTAATCCAACAAAACTGATTCGCTGTCGAGAAAACCAGGTGGTCTGAAGGTCAAAGTTTCCTGCAATGAACCCAACCCTGCTCACAGGCATGGACCTATACTGACTCAAGTTCGGCATCCTATGCGTTCATCAGCGTCACAGACATTCAAGAGGGGTGATACGATATCAGAAGGTGTGGCATCACCAGCTCATGAAGCGGCCTCACTCGGCTGAATCACAAATGATCGGTCCCCAGAGTCGACAATCCACCAAACCAGCAACCGTCTCAGCCCAAAGGGTTGAAAGAGAAGTCAACCGGGAGAACCTCGTCTGAGCGTGGATTTCATGAGACACTAGTGCCTGCAAAGCAAGCACGCGCCCACTAATTTCCACAACTAATGTTATAGTGCACTCAAGCCTGGGTCTAGCTTCTCACTCATCAGAATGCCCCTTCCCACAACAGCACAGATAATCATATCATACTGAAAATAAAGTGCGGGAAATAAAATGCGAGAAGTAAAATGCGATAAATAAACGCAACCCAACAAGTAATCATACAAGCACTAGGATTGACTCTCGCAGGGGAACCAGAGAACCAGAGATTCTGGGTTCGTCCCCAACAGAGTCGCCAGCTGTCGCTTTCGCGAAAATAAGGTGCCGGCACAACAGAAGAGTCGCCACCTTTCATTATTCATCCCTCGGAGCGGGAAAGGAAACGATCGGAAAAACCTAACGAGAAAGGGTAAGACAAGATCGTCGCAACCATTGTCTGGGTTCGGGAGTCGGTTACGCAAGGGGAAGGTATTAGCACCCCTCACGTCCGTCGTACTCGACGGGATCCACGCTTGTTGTGTTTACTTGGACGGGTTGTTCATCTATCTACCTATCAAGGCTGGCTTAAAAAGAAAAGAAAATGACTCGGAAAAGCATCTCACTTTATGCCTACGTATTCTCATCAGAGAATGAGAAATCAGAGTCAACGTAGTTCGACCTACGACGGGTTATGGGGGATGGTAGCTCGCCAATCATCAGTATTGTGCCTACGTACTCTCAACGGGTATGAGAGATCAGAGCTTACGTAGTTCGGGAAACTACGGTTTGTTTTCTGTCTTTTATGGAAGAAGTGTTTTTTATTGTGTTTGCAATTTCAATAGCACTAGAGACTATGACCTGAGAGTGAATGCGTCGCATGTCACCCAAAGGGTACCATACTAAACATCCAGACTGTGGAAAAGAAACTCTCCCATAATCCTTTCTCAGATAGCTTAAGGCTCGTAACATACGAAAGAAATCATTCATGATTACTGTATCTTAAACTGTTTTGAGATGAGAAGAGAACAGGCCCAACTAGGAGGGAGACTATCAAGTCCTACTGTTGTCATGCCAAGGATTCATCCTATGGTTGAGGTTTAAACAGGGAACTCCTAGAAGTTGTCATGCATAGGTTTCAACCTAAAGTTCTATCATCAATTCCTTATCAAAGGAAATGAGAGTCCTAAGGGATTATGTCAATGATACACAGAAACAGATAAAGCATCAGCTCAGACTGTAAAATGCATGCAATGCAAGTGAGGGAGGAAATGTGTATGGGGCTTCAGCCTCCACAAGCTCATCTCAACCTCAAGCCAGAATGAATAACATAATCATACTGAAATATAAAACATGCTATCAAGCAATACAGTAAACTGCAATCATACAGAAGAAATAAAGTGCTATCAAGCAGAACAAACCACGTGGGCAAGGGATCAGGGCTCTACCGAATACCCGCAAGCAAAGCCACACAGTAACAGTACAAGCAGAGGGAGCAACTCAACCTCTAGTGCAATCATGCCCCTAGGTTCTACCTAGTCTAGATATGGACTTATTCTAATGCATCAAGCAAATCAAACAAAACACATCAATACAGCAAAGAAAAAGATAGGAAAGCAGATCAACTCCTCTCTCAACTTCAAGCTTCAGCTCTTCCAACAGCAACTCAGTCTTCTTGACTTTCATCACTCTTGACAAATATCAATTTGCTTTTCCAGGTTTCAACCCTTTAACATAAGTTTCAACTTATCTTCTTCAAGCTTCAGCTCCTTAATCAGTTCCACCTTCAGGCTTCACTATCAACCACAAGTATCAACTTGGTTTCCTTCAGGATCTCCAAGCTGCAAAGTAAGTATCAACTTCCTTTGTTCTTCAAGCTTCAGCTGGAATGGCAATGCTCAAGGACTCATCCCCTTCCACATTATTCAATGAAGTCTTCATCTTCACACTCAAGCTCAACATCTCTCAAGATATTCAAACCAGAGGAAATCACTTAACTGGATAAGCTGGGGTGTCAAACTGCTTATTGACCACCAAAGGTGACCTATAAGGGTTCAACATCAAAGGAATGGTTCCCTCAAAAGTTCTACTTCCTAGGTACCATCACTTATCCCTCCAAAGGAGAGAGGTGAATACCATGGAAGGACTTTGAATCATAGGGAGGAATGGAGGTGAAAGATACCATCCATGTTTAAGAATGAACTTAACTAGGTCTAAACTCTTCCTAATTCCTAACCCTAAAACAACAACAAAACAAACAAGATTATCAAGCTCTCAAGCTCCTTAATCAATCCTCAAGTCTTCTATTATGCTCCTCAATGCTCCTCAAAGCAAGACCAAGCTCTCCAAGCCCACAAAGAAAAGCAAACAAAAATACAAGCCCACAAGGGCAACACAAACAATCATCAACTACAAAAATCACTTAAAAATAGTATACTACTATATTAAAATCTAACATAATTTCTAGGGGATCCTATATACCTACCCTTAATACCCTACATGTCCCAGTATCTATCTTGACCTGGAAACCCAAAATTCTAGTGTTATTGTGGACCTATGTTAAGGATTGACCTAATTCTACACAACCTAAAGTTATCTAACCAAAACTAATCAAAAATTAATCACAAAATTATGGAATAAATCCAGAGGGGAGCTAAAGTCCTAATCTAACTATCCTAAAAAGAATGGCCTAAAAATTCAAAGGGAACTAGCTAAAAAAAATTCTACAAATCTATGCATCAACATAAAAGAATTAAAAAGCTATTAAAAGATAAAATACACAAAAAATATTAAAAATGCATGAAATGCAAATATTTTGATTTTATAATTTTCTAGACATTATCATGAAATGGGAGAAAAAATCCTCATGCAAAAATCATTAATTTTCTATTTATTATGATTTTTCAAAGATTGAAATAAAAATGGAGAAAAGGAAATTAAAATGTGAAGACATTGGGTGCAGATAGCAAGTATATCCAGTTCAAATATGCAATGGGCTCAGAATGGGGGTTCAGAAAGCAATGCGTGCCAGGCCCAATTAACCAGAAAATCATTTCATAAATTATAAAGAAAAAAGAAAAGGATACGGTGTGGAAAGTAATGAAACATAGTTCAAAACAACCATGGGCCACGAATGGGGGTATGAATAGAAACTGAGCCCAATCCCCCTTTTAATGAAACGACGCGTTTCATGGTCTTCAGAATTTCCCTCTCCAAATGAAATTGAATCTCAGCCGTGAGATCTTGGTCTTAGTCAAGGGTCAGCTTATGATCTAACGACCATCTCCTCATCTTCTTCCTCCAGCTAGGGTTCTAACTGAAGAATCCATGGAAGCAGAGCTTCAAGCTCCATCTTCACCAAACTCGTATCACCTCAAATCTCCATGGAAAATAAAAATTCCAAACCCTAACCTGTCCAGAATTTCACCCTGAATCTAACCATGGCCTTGAAATCAATTGAAACATCCTAAATCTCCAAACCCGATCCAAGATCAAAGATATGCTCAAACATCAACTTCAACAATTCTTGCAATTAAATACCTCAGATTGATCACCAACTCACACTGATTGATTCTTGACATCTAATTCATGCTATAGCTCACTATATCTCATGTTCTTGGTCCAAACAAAAATGGTGACACCAACTGAAACTCCACCAATTGCTCACAAACTGTTCAGAATCCATCTCCTATTGGTCTCTAACCGTTCTAACCTAACAATTCTTGCTAATCATGCCTAAATCATGGTGTAGGAGAAAAGTTACTAACCTATTGAATCTTGATTCACAGATGGAGTAAACCTTCACTGCAAGCCTTCAAACTCTTCAGAATTGATCCTTGAATGATGATCTTGCTACTGTTTGCAAAAGTTTTGATGGAGAATGCTTGAATCTCGGAATTCGATGGTGACTTGCAACCTTGAAAATTCAAATGCCAACTCTTCAAATCTCCATGGTTTTGCTCTCAAATTGGTCTGCACGGCTTCAATATGATCAAAGGAATGTGTTTAGATTGAAAGAATGAATGGAATTGAATCAGAATGTGGATTTTGCTTTCAACTTGCAATGGAAGCAAGTGAAATGGCTATCTCTCTCTTCTCTCAATTCTCTCATCAACCTTGCATCTGAGCAAGTTCTATACATTATATAGAGTGGTTTAGAATCATCTAGAACCATCTGGAACCATCCCATGAGAAATTAGGATTCTAATGTCATGAGTTTATGAATTCACCTCTTCTCACATATCATCTCATGACATAGCTCTTGCAGCAACTTGCCTTGGCTTGAAATTCTCCCTAAATGAGATATAGGATGTGTTAAAACCCTTAGCAAACTTGTACATTGAGTTTCCTTATGTTTTGCATTTGTGCCTTAAGATGCAAGCAACCAATTTCCAAAGCAGCCCCATGATCTAGGCCTCAATTCAAAAAAGTGGCTGAACCATTGTTTTTAGAATGTCTTTTAGAGTCAAAATGACCTATTATATGCCATGGTTTGGATGTGTAACTTGGGATTTCCAATTTCCAACTTCAACTTATTTAACTTATGACTCCATTTTAGGTCATTTTTATCACTTTTTGCTACAAGCCTTTTCAACATCTCATGACCTCCCTACTAGCCTTAAAACATCATTTTAAGCAAGTTTGATGTTGAAGATTTTTCCATTTGAAGCTTGGAAACAGGAGTTATGGCCTTATGCTTGAAATGACTTGTAATCTCCAAATGACCAAAATGCCCTTGACTTGTCAAAGCCATAAGTTGTGTTCTACAAATCCTATCAAGGACTTCTAGTACTCTCTAGAAAGATAAGAAGATGAGGAACAACATTCATGTTGACCAAGAGTTCATAGGAATCATCCTTCTTGGGCAAAAGTTGGATGCAAGTTGGGTGACTTTCAAGGACCCAGATTCACATACCTCAGATGACCTGTAACTTGTCAAAGTCATCACTTGAGCTCTACAAATCCTATCAAGGACTTCTAGTACTAAAATTAAAGCTAAGATCAAGCTCTACAACATTCATGTTGGGGGTAAGATGAGGTGACAATCACATCTTGAGCTAAACTGCCTTGAAGATAAGGATCAAACTAGGGGATTTTACACTGTCAAGCCTTAGAAACCCTAGCTTAAAACTTCTCTGACTCCTCAATCATGATGAGTTAATCTAGGAATCATCCTTATAGCATCTCAATGCATCAATTCATGGTCACATGGCTCTTGGATTAAATCTCAACCCTCTCCAAATCATCAGTTGACCTAGGGTTGACCCAGTCAAACCCTAATTACACCACCCATGGCTGAGTCTTCTTATTCTTGTACAATGACCTCTCTAGGCCTCATGATGGCTTTCAAGACATCTCATAAGCTCTCTCAAAGCTTCAATTCCATCCTCATAGCCTCAGAATCATCTGAGGGGCTCCCACAACTCTCAAGTTATGAGGCATACACCCTTGGTTTCAACCAATTTTTCTGAGGATCTCTTGAGTTCTCTGACAAAGGTATCAACCTTTGAACACTTGAACAACCTTCTTGGCTGGCTTCCAAGTCTTGTATAACTCTTGCTGGGTAATCATACCTCTTGATCTACTGCATACATATCAATGAGATGCAAATGATAATGCTAGTGAACACAAGCTAGGTAAATAAATGTTGGTCAAATTTTGGGGTGCAACAGTATCATTGAAGAACCTTATTAGATAAGAGGCTGCTTCGACCACCCGAAGAATCTCAAGTTTTTAGAGGTACTGCTTTGGTATCATCGAAGAACCTTATTGGATAAGACGCTGCTTCGCCCACCCGAAGAATCTCATGTATTTAGAGATACTGCTTTGGTATCATCGAAGAACCTTATTGGATAAGATGCTGCTTCGACCACCCAAAGAATCTCATGTGTTTAGAGATACTGCTTTGGTATCATCGAAGAACCTTATTGGATAAGGGACTGCTTCGACCATCCGAAGAATCTCAAGTGTTGAGAGATACTGCTTTGGTATCATCGAAGAATCTTATTAGATAAGGGACTTCTTCAACCACCCAAAGAATCTCAAGTTTTCAGAGATACTGCTTTGGTATCATCGAAGAACCTTATTGGATAAGGGACTGCTTCGACCACCCGAAGAATCTCAAGTTTTCAGAGATACTGCTTTGGTATCATCGAAGAATCTTATTGGATAAGATGCTGCTTCGACCATCCGAAGAATCTCATGTGTTTAGAGATACTGCTTTGGTATCATCGAAGAACCTTATTAGATAAGGGACTGCTTCGACCACCCGAAGAATCTCAAGTTTTCAGAGATACTGCTTTGGTATCATCGAAGAACCTTATTAGATAAGGGACTGCTTTAACCACCCGAAGAATCTCAAGTTTTCAGAGATACTGCTTTGGTATCATCGAAGAACCTTATTAGATAAGGGACTGCTTCGATCACCCGAAGAATCTCAAGTTTTCAAAGATACTGCTTTGGTATCATCGAAGAACCTTATTAGATAAGGGACTGCTTCGACCACCTGAAGAATCTCAAGTTTTCAGAGATACTGCTTTGGTATCATCGAAGAACCTTATTAGATAAGGGACTGCTTTGATCACCTGAAGAATCTCAAGTTTACAAAGATACTGCTTTGGTATCATCGAAGAACCTTATTAGATAAGGGACTGCTTCGAACACCTGAAGAATCTCAAGTTTTCAGAGATACTGCTTTGGTATCATCGAAGAACCTTATTAGATAAGGGACTGCTTCGACCACCCGAAGAATCTCAAATTTTCAGAGATACTGCTTTGGTATCATCGAAGAACCTTATTAGGCAAGGGACTGCTTCGACCACCCGAAGAATCTCAAGTTTTCAGAGATACTGCTTTGGTATCATCGAAGAACCTTATTGGATAAGGGACTGCTTCGACCACCCGAAGAATCTCAAATTTTCAGAGATACTGCTTTGGTATCATCGAAGAACCTTATTAGATATGGGACTGCTTCGACCACCCGAAGAATCTCAAGTTTTCAGAGATACTGCTTTGGTATCATCGAAGAACCTTATTGGATAAGGGACTGCTTCGACCACCCGAAGAATCTCAAGTTTTCAGAGATACTGCTTTGGTATCACCGAAGAATCTTATTGGTTAAGATGCTGCTTCGACCACCCGAAGAATATCAAGTGTTTAGAGATACTGCTTTGGTATCATCGAAGAACCTTATTAGATAAGGGACTGCTTCGATCACCCGAAGAATCTCAAGTTTACAGAGATACTGCTTTGGTATCATCGAAGAACCTTATTAGATAAGGGACTGCTTCGACCACCTGAAGAATCTTAAGTTTTCAGAGACACTGCTTTGGTATCATCGAAGAACCTTATTAGATAAGGGACTGCTTCGACCACCCAAAGAATCTCAAGTTTTCAGAGATACTGCTTTGGTATCATCGAATAACCTTATTAGATAAGGGACTGCTTCAACCACCCGAAGAATCTCAAGTTTTCAGAGATACTGCTTTGGTATCATCGAAGAACCTTATTGGATAAGGGACTGCTTCGACCACTCGAAGAATCTCAAGTTTTCAGAGATACTGCTTTGGTATCATCGAAGAATCTTATTGGATAAGATGCTGCTTTGACCACCCGAAGAATATCAAGTGTTTAGAGATACTGCTTTGGTATCATCGAAGAACCTTATTAGATAAGGGACTGCTTCGTCCACCCAAAAAATCTCAAGTTCTCAGAGATACTGCTTTGGTATCATCGAAGAACCTTATTAGATATGGGACTGCTTTGACCACCTGAAGAATCTCAAGTTTTCAGAGATACTGCTTTGATATCATCGAAGAACCTTATTAGATAAGGGACTGCTTCGACCACCCGAAGAATCTCAAGTTTTCAGAGATAGTGCTTTGGTATCATCGAAGAACCTTATTGGATAAGGGACTGCTTCGACCACCCGAAGAATCTCAAGTTTTCAGAGATACTGCTTTGGTATCATCGAAGAATCTTATTTGATAAGATGCTGCTTCGACCACCCGAAGAATCACATGTGTTTAGAGATACTGTTTTGGTATCATCGAAGAATCTTATTGGATAAGAGGCTGCTTTGACCACCCAAAGAATCTCAAGTGTTTAGAGATACTGCTTTGGTATCATCGAAGAACCTTATTAGATAAGGGACTGCTTTAACCACCCGAAGAATCTCAAGTTTTCAGAGATACTGCTTTGGTATCATCGAAGAACCTTATTGGATAAGGGACTGCTTCGACCACCCGAAGAATCTCAAGTTTTAAGAGATACTGCTTTGGTATCATCGAAGAATCTTATTTGATATGATGCTGCTTCGACCACCCGAAGAATCTCATGTGTTTAGAGATACTGTTTTGGTATCATCGAAGAATCTTATTGGATAAGAGGCTGCTTTGACCACCCGAAGTATCTCAAGTGTTTAGAGATACTGCTTTGGTATCATCGAAGAACCTTATTAGATAAGGGACTGCTTCGACCACCCGAAGAATCTCAAGTTTTCAGAGATACTTCTTTGGTATCATCGAAGAACCTTATTAGATAAGGGACTGCTTCGACTACCCGAAGAATCTCAAGTTTTCAGAGATACTGCTTTGGTATCATCGAAGAATCTTATTGGATAAGATGCTGCTTCGACCACCCGAAGAATCTCATGTGTTTAGAGATACTGTTTTGGTATCATCGAAGAACCTTATTAGATAAGGGACTGCTTTAACCACCCGAAGAATCTCATGTTTTCAGAGATACTGCTTTGGTATCATCGAAGAACCTTATTAGATAAGGGACTGCTTCGATCACCCGAAGAATCTCAAGTGTTCAAAGATACTGCTTTGGTATCATCGAAGAACCTTATTAGATAAGGAACTGCTTCGACCACCTGAAGAATCTCAAGTTTTCAGAGATACTGCTTTGGTATCATCGAAGAACCTTATTAGATAAGGGACTGCTTCGATCACCCGAAGAATCTCAAGTTTACAAAGATACTGCTTTGGTATCATCGAAGAACCTTATTAGATAAGGGAATGCTTCGACCACCTGAAGAATCTCAAGTTTTCAGAGATACTGCTTTGGTATCATCGAAGAACCTTATTCGATAAGGGACTGCTTCGACCATCCGAAGAATCTCAAATTTTCAGAGATACTGCTTTGGTATCATCGAAGAACCTTATTAGATAAGGGACTGCTTCGACCACCCGAAGAATCTCAAGTTTTCATAGATACTGCTTTGGTATCATCCAAGAACCTTATTGGATAAGGGACTGCTTCGACCACCCAGAGAATCTCATGTTTTCAGAGATACTGCTTTGGTATCATCGAAGAACCTTATTAGATAAGGGACTGCTTCGACCACCCGAAGAATCTCAAGTTTTGAGAGATACTGCTTTGGTATCATCGAAGAACCTTATTGGATAAGGGACTGCTTCGACCACCCGAAGAATCTCAAGTTTTCAGAGATACTGCTTTGGTATCACCGAAGAATCTTATTGGATAAGATGCTGCTTCGACCACCCGAAGAATATCAAGTGTTTAGAGATACTGCTTTGGTATCATCGAAGAACCTTATTAGATAAGGGACTGCTTCGATCACCCGAAGAATCTCAAGTTTACAGAGATACTGCTTTGGTATCATCGAAGAACCTTATTAGATAAGGGACTGCTTCGACCACCTGAAGAATCTCAAGTTTTCAGAGACACTGCTTTGGTATCATCGAAGAACCTTATTAGATAAGGGACTGCTTCGACCACCCAAAGAATCTCAAGTTTTCAGAGATACTGCTTTGGTATCATCGAATAACCTTATTAGATAAGGGACAGCTTCAACCACCCGAAGAATCTCAAGTTTTCAGAGATACTGCTTTGGTATCATCGAAGAACCTTATTGGATAAGGGACTGCTTCGACCACCTGAAGAATCTCAAGTTTTCAGAGATACTGCTTTGGTATCATCGAAGAATCTTATTGGATAAGATGCTGCTTTGACCACCCGAAGAATATCAAGTGTTTAGAGATACTGCTTTGGTATCATCGAAGAACCTTATTAGATAAGGGACTGCTTCGTCCACCCAAAAAATCTCAAGTTCTCAGAGATACTGCTTTGGTATCATCGAAGAACCTTATTAGATATGGGACTGCTTCGACCACCCGAAGAATCTCAAGTTTTCAGAGATACTGCTTTGGTATCATAGAAGAATCTTATTGGATAAGATGCTGCTTCGACCACACGAAGAATCTCATGTGTTTAGAGATACTGCTTTGGTATCATCGAAGAACCTTATTAGATAAGGGACTGCTTCGACCACCCGAAGAATCTCAAGTTTTCAAAGATACTACTTTGGTATCATCGAAGAACCTTATTAGATAAGGTACTGCTTTAACCACCCGAAGAATCTCAAGTTTTCAGAGATACTGCTTTGATATCATCGAAGAACCTTATTAGATAAGGGACTGCTTCGACCACCCGAAGAATCTCAAGTTTTCAGAGATACTGCTTTGGTATCATCGAAGAACCTTATTGGATAAGGGACTGCTTCGACCACCCGAAGAATCTCAAGTTTTCAGAGATACTGCTTTGGTATCATCGAAGAATCTTATTTGATAAGATGCTGCTTCGACCACCCGAAGAATCTCATGTGTTTAGAGATACTGTTTTGGTATCATCGAAGAATCTTATTGGATAAGAGGCTGCTTTGACCACCCGAAGAATCTCAAGTGTTTAGAGATACTGCTTTGGTATCATCGAAGAACCTTATTAGATAAGGGACTGCTTCGACCACCCGAAGAATCTCAAGTTTTCAGAGATACTTCTTTGGTATCATCGAAGAACCTTATTAGATAAGGGACTGTTCGACCACCCGAAGAATCTCGAGTTTTCAGAGATACTGCTTTGGCATCATCGAAGAATCTTATTGGATAAGATGCTGCTTCGACCACCCGAAGAATCTCATGTGTTTAGAGATACTGTTTTGGTATCATCGAAGAACCTTATTAGATAAGGGACTGCTTTAACCACCCGAAGAATCTCATGTTTTCAGAGATACTGCTTTGGTATCATCGAAGAACCTTATTAGATAAGGGACTGCTTCGATCACCCGAAGAATCTCAAGTGTTCAAAGATACTGCTTTGGTATCATCGAAGAACCTTATTAGATAAGGAACTGCTTCGACCACCTGAAGAATCTCAAGTTTTCAGAGATATTGCTTTGGTATCATCGAAGAACCTTATTAGATAAGGGACTGCTTCGATCACCCGAAGAATCTCAAGTTTACAAAGATACTGCTTTGGTATCATCGAAGAACCTTATTAGATAAGGGAATGCTTCGACCACCTGAAGAATCTCAAGTTTTCAGAGATATTGCTTTGGTATCATCGAAGAACCTTATTAGATAAGGGACTGCTTCGACCACCCGAAGAATCTCAAATTTTCAGAGATACTGCTTTGGTATCATCGAAGAACCTTATTAGATAAGGGACTGCTTCGACCACCCGAAGAATCTCAAGTTTTCATAGATACTGCTTTGGTATCATCCAAGAACCTTATTGGATAAGGGACTGCTTCGACCACCCAAAGAATCTCATGTTTTCAGGGATATTGCTTTGGTATCATCGAAGAACCTTATTAGATAAGGGACTGCTTCGACCACCCGAAGAATCTCAAGTTTTCAGAGATACTGCTTTGGTATCATCGAAGAACCTTATTGGATAAGGGACTGCTTCGACCACCCGAAGAATCTCAAGTTTTCAGAGATACTGCTTTGGTATCACCGAAGAATCTTATTGGATAAGATGCTGCTTCGACCACCCGAAGAATATCAAGTGTTTAGAGATACTGCTTTGGTATCATCGAAGAACCTTATTAGATAAGGGACTGCTTCGATCACCCGAAGAATCTCAAGTTTACAGAGATACTGCTTTGGTATCATCGAATAACCTTATTAGATAAGGGACAACTTCAACCACCCGAAGAATCTCAAGTTTTCAGAGATACTGCTTTGGTATCATCGAAGAACCTTATTGGATAAGGGACTGCTTCGACCACCTGAAGAATCTCAAGTTTTCAGAGATACTGCTTTGGTATCATCGAAGAATCTTATTGGATAAGATGCTGCTTTGACCACCCGAAGAATATCAAGTGTTTAGAGATACTGCTTTGGTATCATCGAAGAACCTTATTAGATAAGGGACTGCTTCGTCCACCCAAAAAATCTCAAGTTCTCAGAGATACTGCTTTGGTATCATCGAAGAACCTTATTAGATATGGGACTGCTTCGACCACCCGAAGAATCTCAAGTTTTCAGAGATACTGCTTTGGTATCATAGAAGAATCTTATTGGATAAGATGCTGCTTCGACCACCCGAAGAATCTCATGTGTTTAGAGATACTGCTTTGGTATCATCGAAGAACCTTATTAGATAAGGGACTGCTTCGACCACCCGAAGAATCTCAAGTTTTCAAAGATACTACTTTGGTATCATCGAAGAACCTTATTAGATAAGGGACTGCTTTAACCACCCGAAGAATCTCAAGTTTTCAGAGATACTGCTTTGATATCATCGAAGAACCTTATTAGATAAGGGACTGCTTCGACCACCCGAAGAATCTCAAGTTTTCAGAGATACTGCTTTGGTATCATCGAAGAACCTTATTGGATAAGGGACTGCTTCGACCACCCGAAGAATCTCAAGTTTTCAGAGATACTGCTTTGGTATCATCGAAGAATCTTATTTGATAAGATGCTGCTTCGACCACCCGAAGAATCTCATGTGTTTAGAGATACTGTTTTGGTATCATCGAAGAATCTTATTGGATAAGAGGCTGCTTTGACCACCCGAAGAATCTCAAGTGTTTAGAGATACTGCTTTGGTATCATCGAAGAACCTTATTAGATAAGGGACTGCTTCGACCACCCGAAGAATCTCAAGTTTTCAGAGATACTTCTTTGGTATCATCGAAGAACCTTATTAGATAAAGGACTGTTCGACCACCCGAAGAATCTCAAGTTTTCAGAGATACTGCTTTGGCATCATCGAAGAATCTTATTGGATAAGATGCTGCTTCGACCACCCGAAGAATCTCATGTGTTTAGAGATACTGTTTTGGTATTATCGAAGAACCTTATTAGATAAGGGACTGCTTTAACCACCCGAAGAATCTCATGTTTTCAGAGATACTGCTTTGGTATCATCGAAGAACCTTATTAGATAAGGGACTGCTTCGATCACCCGAAGAATCTCAAGTGTTCAAAGATACTGCTTTGGTATCATCGAAGAACCTTATTAGATAAGGAACTGCTTCGACCACCTGAAGAATCTCAAGTTTTCAGAGATACTGCTTTGGTATCATCGAAGAACCTTATTAGATAAGGGACTGCTTCGATCACCCGAAGAATCTCAAGTTTACAAAGATACTGCTTTGGTATCATCGAAGAACCTTATTAGATAAGGGAATGCTTCGACCACCTGAAGAATCTCAAGTTTTCAGAGATACTGCTTTGGTATCATCGAAGAACCTTATTAGATAAGGGACTGCTTCGACCACCCGAAGAATCTCAAATTTTCAGAGATACTGCTTTGGTATCATCGAAGAACCTTATTAGATAAGGGACTGCTTCGACCACCCGAAGAATCTCAAGTTTTCATAGATACTGCTTTGGTATCATCCAAGAACCTTATTGGATAAGGGACTGCTTCGACCACCCAAAGAATCTCATGTTTTCAGAGATATTGCTTTGGTATCATCGAAGAACCTTATTAGATAAGGGACTGCTTCGACCACCCGAAGAATCTCAAGTTTTCAGAGATACTGCTTTGGTATCATCGAAGAACCTTATTGGATAAGGGACTGCTTCGACCACCCGAAGAATCTCAAGTTTTCAGAGATACTGCTTTGGTATCACCGAAGAATCTTATTGGATAAGATGCTGCTTCGACCACCCGAAGAATCTCATGTGTTTAGAGATACTACTTTGGTATCATCGAAGAACCTTATTAGATAAGGGACTGCTTCGACCACCCGAAGAATCTCAAGTTTTCAAAGATACTACTTTGGTATCATCGAAGAACCTTATTAGATAAGGGACTGCTTTAACCACCCGAAGAATCTCAAGTTTTCAGAGATACTGCTTTGATATCATCGAAGAACCTTATTAGATAAGGGACTGCTTCGACCACCCGAAGAATCTCAAGTTTTCAGAGATACTGCTTTGGTATCATCGAAGAACCTTATTGGATAAGGGACTGCTTCGACCACCCGAAGAATCTCAAGTTTTCAGAGATACTGCTTTGGTATCATCGAAGAATCTTATTTGATAAGATGCTGCTTCGACCACCCGAAGAATCTCATGTGTTTAGAGATACTGTTTTGGTATCATCGAAGAATCTTATTGGATAAGAGGCTGCTTTGACCACCCGAAGAATCTCAAGTGTTTAGAGATACTGCTTTGGTATCATCGAAGAACCTTATTAGATAAGGGACTGCTTCGACCACCCGAAGAATCTCAAGTTTTCAGAGATACTTCTTTGGTTTCATCGAAGAACCTTATTAGATAAGGGACTGCTTCGACCACCCGAAGAATCTCAAGTTTTCAGAGATACTGCTTTGGTATCATCGAAGAATCTTATTGGATAAGATGCTGCTTCGACCACCCGAAGAATCTCATGTGTTTAGAGATACTGTTTTGGTATCATCGAAGAACCTTATTAGATAAGGGACTGCTTTAACCACCCGAAGAATCTCATGTTTTCAGAGATACTGCTTTGGTATCATCGAAGAACCTTATTAGATAAGGGACTGCCTCGATCACCCGAAAAATCTCAAGTGTTCAAAGATACTGCTTTGGTATCATCGAAGAACCTTATTAGATAAGGAACTGCTTCGACCACCTGAAGAATCTCAAGTTTTCAGAGATACTGCTTTGGTATCATCGAAGAACCTTATTAGATAAGGGACTGCTTCGATCACCCGAAGAATCTCAAGTTTACAAAGATACTGCTTTGGTATCATCGAAGAACCTTATTAGATAAGGGAATGCTTCGACCACCTGAAGAATCTCAAGTTTTCAGAGATACTGCTTTGGTATCATCGAAGAACCTTATTAGATAAGGGACTGCTTCGACCACCCGAAGAATCTCAAATTTTCAGAGATACTGCTTTGGTATCATCGAAGAACCTTATTAGATAAGGGACTGCTTCGACCACCCGAAGAATCTCAAGTTTTCATAGATACTACTTTGGTATCATCCAAGAACCTTATTGGATAAGGGATTGCTTCGACCACCCAAAGAATCTCATGTTTTCAGAGATACTGCTTTGGTATCATCGAAGAACCTTATTAGATAAGGGACTGCTTCGACCACCCGAAGAATCTCAAGTTTTCAGAGATACTGCTTTGGTATCATCGAAGAACCTTATTGGATAAGGGACTGCTTCGACCACCCGAAGAATCTCAAGTTTTCAGAGATACTGCTTTGGTATCACCGAAGAATCTTATTGGATAAGATGCTGCTTCGACCACCCGAAGAATATCAAGTGTTTAGAGATACTGCTTTGGTATCATCGAAGAACCTTATTAGATAAGGGACTGCTTCGATCACCCGAAGAATCTCAAGTTTACAGAGATACTGCTTTGGTATCATCGAAGAACCTTATTAGATAAGGGACTGCTTCGACCACCTGAAGAATCTCAAGTTTTCAGAGACACTGCTTTGGTATCATCGAAGAACCTTATTAGATAAGGGACTGCTTCGACCACCCAAAGAATCTCAAGTTTTCAGAGATACTGCTTTGGTATCATCGAATAACCTTATTAGATAAGGGACAGCTTCAACCACACGAAGAATCTCAAGTTTTCAGAGATACTGCTTTGGTATCATCGAAGAACCTTATTGGATAAGGGACTGCTTCGACCACTCGAAGAATCTCAAGTTTTCAGAGATACTGCTTTGGTATCATCGAAGAATCTTATTGGATAAGATGCTGCTTTGACCACCCGAAGAATATCAAGTGTTTAGAGATACTGCTTTGGTATCATCGAAGAACCTTATTAGATAAGGGACTGCTTCGTCCACCCAAAAAATCTCAAGTTCTCAGAGATACTGCTTTGGTATCATCGAAGAACCTTATTAGATATGGGACTGCTTTGACCACCTGAAGAATCTCAAGTTTTCAGAGATACTGCTTTGATATCATCGAAGAACCTTATTAGATAAGGGACTGCTTCGACCACCCGAAGAATCTCAAGTTTTCAGAGATAGTGCTTTGGTATCATCGAAGAACCTTATTGGATAAGGGACTGCTTCGACCACCCGAAGAATCTCAAGTTTTCAGAGATACTGCTTTGGTATCATCGAAGAATCTTATTTGATAAGATGCTGCTTCGACCACCCGAAGAATCTCATGTGTTTAGAGATACTGTTTTGGTATCATCGAAGAATCTTATTGGATAAGAGGCTGCTTTGACCACCCAAAGAATCTCAAGTGTTTAGAGATACTGCTTTGGTATCATCGAAGAACCTTATTAGATAAGGGACTGCTTCGACCACCCGAAGAATCTCAAGTTTTCAGAGATACTTCTTTGGTATCATCGAAGAACCTTATTAGATAAGGGACTGCTTCGACCACCCGAAGAATCTCAAGTTTTCAGAGATACTGCTTTGGTATCATCGAAGAATCTTATTGGATAAGATGCTGCTTCGACCACCCGAAGAATCTCATGTGTTTAGAGATACTGCTTTGGTATCATCGAAGAACCTTATTAGATAAGGGACTGCTTCGACCACCCGAAGAATCTCAAGTTTTCAAAGATACTGCTTTGGTATCATCGAAGAACCTTATTAGATAAGGGACTGCTTCGACCACCCGAAGAATATCAAGTTTTCAGAGATACTGCTTTGGTATCATCGAAGAACCTTATTAGATAAGGGACTGCTTCGACCACCCGAAGAATCTCAAGTTTTCAGAGATACTGCTTTGGTATCATCGAAGAACCTTATTGGATAAGGGACTGTTTCGACCACCCGAAGAATCTCAAGTTTTCAGAGATACTGCTTTGGTATCATCGAAGAACCTTATTAGATAAGGGACTGCTTCGACCACCCGAAGAATCTCAAGTTTTTAGAGATACTGCTTTGGTATCATCGAAGAACCTTATTGGATAAGGGACTGCTTCGACCACCCGAAGAATCTCAAGTTTTCAGAGATACTGCTTTGGTATCACCGAAGAATCTTATTGGATAAGATGCTGCTTCGACCACCCGAAGAATATCAAGTGTTCAGAGATACTGCTTTGGTATCATCGAAGAACCTTATTAGATAAAGGACTGCTTCAATCACGCGAAGAATCTCAAGTTTACAGAGATACTGCTTTGGTATCATCGAAGAACCTTATTAGATAAGGGACTGCTTCGACCACCTGAAGAATCTCAAGTTTTCAGAGATACTGCTTTGGTATCATCGAAGAACCTTATTAGATAAGGGACTGCTTCGACCACCCGAAGAATCTCAAGTTTTCAGAGATATTGCTTTGGTATCATCGAAGAACCTTATTGGATAAGGGATTGCTTCGACCACCCGAAGAATCTCAAGTTTTCAGAGATACTACTTTGGTATCATCGAAGAATCTTATTGGATAAGATGCTGCTTTGACCACCCGAAGAATATCAAGTGTTTAGAGATACTGCTTTGGTATCATCGAAGAACCTTATTCGATAAGGGACTGCTTCGTCCACCCAAAGAATCTCAAGTTCTCAGAGATACTGCTTTGGTATCATCGAAGAACCTTATTAGATAAGGGCATGCTTTGACCACCTGAAGAATCTCAAGTTTTCAGAGATACTGCTTTGATATCATCGAAGAACCTTATTAGATAAGGGACTGCTTCGACCACCTGAAGAATCTCAAGTTTTCAGAGATACTGCTTTGGTATCATCGAAGAACCTTATTAGATAAGGGACTGCTTCGACCACCCGAAGAATCTCAAGTTTTCAGAGATACTGCTTTGGTATCATCGAAGAACCTTATTGGATAAGGGACTGCTACGACCACCCGAAGAATCTCAAGTTTTCAGAGATACTGCTTTGGTATCATCGAAGAATCTTATTGGATAAGATGCTGCTTTGACCACCCGAAGAATATCAAGTGTTTAGAGATACTGCTTTGGTATCATCAAAGAACCTTATTAGATAAGGGACTGCTTCGACCACCCGAAGAATCTCAAGTTTACAGAGATACTGCTTTGGTATCATCGAAGAACCTTATTAGATAAGGGACTGCTTCGACCACCTGAAGAATCTCAAGTTTTCAGAGATACTGCTTTGGTATCATCGAAGAACCTTATTAGATAAGGGACTGCTTCGACCACCCGAAGAATCTCAAGTTTTCAGAGATACTGCTTTGGTATCATCGAAGAACCTTATTAGATAAGGGACTGCTTCGACCACCCGAAGAATCTCAAGTTTTCAGAGATACTGCTTTGGTGTCATCGAAGAACCTTATTGGATAAGGGACTGCTTCGACCACCCGAAGAATCTCAAGTTTTCAGGGATACTGCTTTGGTATCATCGAAGAATCATATTGGATAAGATGCTGCTTTGACCACCCGAAGAATATCAAGTGTTTAGAGATACTGCTTTGGTATCATCGAAGAACCTTATTAGATAAGGGACTGCTTCGTCCACCCAAAGAATCTCAAGTTCTCAGAGATACTGCTTTGGTATCATCGAAGAACCTTATTAGATAATGGACAGCTTTGACCACCTGAAGAATCTCAAGTTTTCAGAGATACTGCTTTGATATCATCGAAGAACCTTATTAGATAAGGGACTGCTTCGACCACCCGAAGAATCTCAAGTTTTCAGAGATACTGCTTTGGTATCATCGAAGAACCTTATTGGATAAGGGACTGCTTCGACCACCCGAAGAATCTCAAGTTTTTAGAGATACTGCTTTGGTATCATCGAAGAATCTTATTTGATAAGATGCTGCTTCGACCACCCAAAGAATCTCATGTGTTTAGAGATACTGTTTTGGTATCATCGAAGAATCTTATTGGATAAGAGGCTGCTTTGACCACCCGAAGAATCTCAAGTGTTTAGAGATACTGCTTTGGTATCATCGAAGAACCTTATTAGATAAGGGACTACATCGACCACCCGAAGAATCTCAAGTTTTCAGAGATACTTCTTTGGTATCATCGAAGAACCTTATTAGATAAGGGACTGATTCGACCACACGAAAAATCTCAAGTTATCAGAGATACTACTTTGGTATCATCGAAGAATCTTATTGGATAAGATGCTGCTTCGACCACCCTAAGAATCTCATGTGTTTAGAGATACTGCTTTGGTATCATCGAAGAACCTTATTAGATAAGGGACTGCTTCGACCACCCGAAGAATCTCAAGTTTTCAAAGATACTGCTTTGGTATCATCGAAGAACCTTATTAGATAAGGGACTGCTTTAACCACCCGAAGAATCTCAAGTTTTCAGAGATACTGCTTTGGTATCATCGAAGAACCTTATTAGATAAGGGACTGCTTCGATCACCCGAAGAATCTCAAGTTTTCAAAGATATTGCTTTGGTATCATCGAAGAACCTTATTAGATAAGGGACTGCTTCGACCACCTGAAGAATCTCAAGTTTTCAGAGATACTGCTTTGGTATCATCGAAGAACCTTATTAGATAAGGAACTGCTTCGATCACCCGAAGAATCTCAAGTTTACAGAGATACTGCTTTGGTATCATCGAAGAACCTTATTAGATAAGGGACTGCTTCGACCACCTGAAGAATCTCAAGTTTTCAGAGATACTGCTTTGGTATCATCGAAGAACCTTATTAGATAAGGGACTGCTTCGACCACCCGAAGAATCTCAAGTTTTCAGAGATACTGCTTTGGTATCATCGAAGAACCTTATTGGATAAGGGACTACTTCGACCACCCGAAGAATCTCAAGTTTTCAGAGATACTGCTTTGGTATCACCGAAGAATCTTATTGGATAAGATGCTGCTTCGACCACCCGAAGAATATCAAGTGTTCAGAGATACTGCTTTGGTATCATCGAAGAACCTTATTAGATAAGGGACTGCTTCGATCACCCGAGGAATCTCAAGTTTACAGAGATACTGCTTTGGTATCATCGAAGAACCTTATTAGATAAGGGTCTGCTTCGACCACTTGAAGAATCTCAAGTTTTCAGAGATACTGCTTTGGTATCATCGAAGAACCTTATTAGATAAGGGACTGCTTCGACCACCCGAAGAATCTCAAGTTTTCAGAGATACTGCTTTGGTATCATCGAAGAACCTTATTAGATAAGGGACTGCTTCGACCACCCGAAGAATCTCAAGTTTTCAGAGATACTGCTTTGGTATCATCGAAGAACCTTATTGGATAAGGGACTGCTTCGACCACCCGAAGAATCTCATGTTTTCAGAGATACTGCTTTGGTATCATCGAAGAATCTTATTGGATAAGATGCTGCTTTGACCACCCGAAGAATATCAAGTGTTTAGAGATACTGCTTTGGTATCATCGAAGAACCTTATTAGATAAGGGACTGCTTCGTCCACCCAAAGAATCTCAAGTTCTCAGAGATACTGCTTTGGTATCATCGAAGAACCTTATTAGATAAGGGACTGCTTTGACCACCTGAAGAATCTCAAGTTTTCAGAGATACTGCTTTGATATCATCGAAGAACCTTATTAGATAAGGGACTGCTTCGACCACCCGAAGAATCTCAAGTTTTCAGAGATACTGCTTTGGTATCATCGAAGAACCTTATTGGATAAGGGACTGCTTCGACCACCCGAAGAATCTCAAGTTTTCAGAGATACTGCTTTGGTATCATCGAAGAATCTTATTTGATAAGATGCTGCTTCGTCCACCCGAAGAATCTCATGTGTTTAGAGATACTGTTTTGGTATCATCGAAGAATCTTATTGGATAAGAGGCTGCTTTGACCACCCGAAGAATCTCAAGTGTTTAGAGATACTGCTTTGGTATCATCGAAGAACCTTATTAGATAAGGTACTGCTTCGACCACCCGAAGAATCTCAAGTTTTCAGAGATACTTCTTTGGTATCATCGAAGAACCTTATTAGATAAGGGACTGCTTCGACCACCCGAAGAATCTCAAGTTTTCAGAGATACTTCTTTGGTATCATCGAAGAATCTTATTGGATAAGATGCTGCTTCGACCACCCGAACAATCTCATGTGTTTAGAGATACTGCTTTGGTATCATCGAAGAACCTTATTAGATAAGGGACTGCTTCGACCACCCAAAGAATCTCAAGTTTTCAAAGATACTGCTTTGGTATCATCGAAGAACCTTATTCGATAAGGGACTGCTTTAACCACCCGAAGAATCTCAAGTTTTCAAAGATACTGCTTTGGTATCATCGAAGAACCTTATTAGATAAGGGACTGCTTCGACCACCTGAAGAATCTCAAGTTTTCAGAGATACCGCTTTGGTATCATTGAAGAACCTTATTAGATAAGGAACTGCTTCGATCACCCGAAGAATCTCAAGTTTACAGAGATACTGCTTTGGTATCATCGAAGAACCTTATTAGATAAGGGACTGCTTCGACCACCTGAAGAATCTCAAGTTTTCAGAGATACTGCTTTGGTATCATCGAAGAACCTTATTAGATAAGGGACTGCTTCGACCACCCGAAGAATCTCAAGTTTTCAGAGATACTGCTTTGGTATCATCTAAGAACCTTATTAGATAAGGGACTGCTTCGACCACCCGAAGAATCTCAAGTTTTCAGAGATACTGCTTTGGTATCATCGAAGAACCTTATTGGATAAGGGACTGCTTCGACCACCCGAAGAATCTCATGTTTTCAGAGATACTGCTTTGGTATCATCGAAGAATCTTATTGGATAAGATGCTGCTTTGACCACCCGAAGAATATCAAGTGTTTAGAGATACTGCTTTGGTATTATCGAAGAACCTTATTAGATAAGGGACTGCTTCGTCCACCCAAAGAATCTCAAGTTCTCAGAGATACTGCTTTGGTATCATCGAAGAACCTTATTAGATAAGGGACTGCTTTGACCACCTGAAGAATCTCAAGTTTTCAGAGATACTGCTTTGATATCATCGAAGAACCTTATTAGATAAGGGACTGCTTCGACCACCCGAAAAATCTCAAGTTTTCAGAGATACTGCTTTGGTATCATCGAAGAACCTTATTGGATAAGGGACTGCTTCGACCACCCGAAGAATCTCAAGTTTTCAGAGATACTGCTTTGGTATCATCGAAGAATCTTATTTGATAAGATACTGCTTCGACCACCCGAAGAATCTCATGTGTTTAGAGATACTGTTTTGGTATCATCGAAGAATCTTATTGGATAAGAGGCTGCTTTGACCACCCGAAGAATCTCAAGTGTTTAGAGATACTGCTTTGGTATCATCGAAGAAACTTATTAGATAAGTGACTGCTTCGACCACCCGAAGAATCTCAAGTTTTCAGAGATACTTCTTTGGTATCATCGAAGAACCTTATTAGATAAGGGACTGCTTCGACCACCCGAAGAATCTCAAGTTTTCAGAGATACTGCTTTGGTATCATAGAAGAATCTTATTGGATAAGATGCTGCTTCGACCACCCGAAGAATCTCATGTGTTTAGAGATACTGCTTTGGTATCATCGAAGAACCTTATTAGATAAGGGACTGCTTCGACCACCCGAAGAATCTCAAGTTTTCAAAGATACTACTTTGGTATCATCGAAGAACCTTATTAGATAAGGGACTGCTTTAACCACCCGAAGAATCTTAAGTTTTCAGAGATACTGGTTTGGTATCATCGAAGAACCTTATTAGTTAAGGGACTGCTTCGATCACCCGAAGAATCTCAGGTTTTCAAAGATATTGCTTTGGTATCATCGAAGAACCTTATTAGATAAGGGAATGCTTCGACCACCTGAAGAATCTCAAGTTTTCAGAGATCTTGCTTTGGTATCATCGAAGAACCTTATTAGATAAGGAACTGCTTCGATCACCCGAAGAATCTCAAGTTTATAGAGATACTGCTTTGGTATCATCGAAGAACCTTATTAGATAAGGGACTGCTTCGACCACCTGAAGAATCTCAAGTTTTCAGAGATACTGCTTTGGTATCATCGAAGAACCTTATTAGATAAGGGACTGCTTCGACCACCCGAAGAATCTCAAGTTTTCAAAGATACTGCTTTGGTATCATCGAAGAACCTTATTGGATAAGGGACTGCTTCGACCACCCGAAGAATCTCAAGTTTTCAGAGATACTGCTTTGGTATCACCGAAGAATCTTATTGGATAAGATGCTGCTTCGACCACCCGAAGAATATCAAGTGTTTAGAGATACTGCTTTGGTATCATCGAAGAACCTTATTAGATAAGGGACTGCTTCGATCACCCGAAGAATCTCAAGTTTACAGAGATACTGCTTTGGTATCATCGAAGAACCTTATTAGATAAGGGACTGCTTCGACCACCCGAAGAATCTCAAGTTTTCAGAGATACTGCTTTGGTATCATCGAAGAACCTTATTGGATAAGGGACTGCTTCGACCACCCGAAGAATCTCATGTTTTCAGAGATACTGCTTTGGTATCATCGAAGAATCTTATTGGATAAGATGCTGCTTTGACCACCCGAAGAATACCAAGTGTTTAGAGATACTGCTTTGGTATCATCGAAGAACCTTATTAGATAAGGGACTGCTTCGTCCACCCAAAGAATCTCAAGTTCTCAGAGATACTGCTTTGGTATCATCGAAGAACCTTATTAGATAAGGGACTGCTTTGACCACCTGAAGAATCTCAAGTTTTCAGAGATACTGCTTTGATATCATCGAAGAACCTTATTAGATAAGGGACTGCTTCGACCACCCGAAGAATCTCAAGTTTTCAGAGATACTCCTTTTGTATCATCGAAGAACCTTATTGGATAAGGGACTGCTTCGACCACCCGAAGAATCTCAAGTTTTCAGAGATACTGCTTTGGTATCATCGAAGAATCTTATTTGATAAGATGCTGCTTCGACCACCCGAAGAATCTCATGTGTTTAGAGATACTGTTTTGGTATCATCGAAGAATCTTATTGGATAAGAGGCTGCTTTGACCACCCGAAGAATCTCAAGTGTTTAGAGATACTGCTTTGGTATCATCGAAGAACCTTATTAGATAACGTACTGCTTCGACCACCTGAAGAATCTCAAGTTTTCAGAGATACTTCTTTGGTATCATCGAAGTACCTTATTAGATAAGGGACTGCTTCGACCACCCGAAGAATCTCAAGTTTTCAGAGATACTTCTTTGGTATCATCGAAGAATCTTATTGGATAAGATGCTGCTTCGACCACCCGAAGAATCTCATGTGTTTAGAGATACTGCTTTGGTATCATCGAAGAACCTTATTAGATAAGGGACTGCTTCGACCACCCGAAGAATCTCAAGTTTTCAAAGATACTGCTTTGGTATCATCGAAGAACCTTATTAGATAAGGGACTGCTTTAACCACCCGAAGAATCTCAAGTTTTCAAAGATACTGCTTTGGTATCATCGAAGAACCTTATTAGATAAGGGACTGCTTCGACCACCTGAAGAATCTCAAGTTTTCAGAGATACTACTTTGGTATCATCGAAGAACCTTATTAGATAAGGAACTGCTTCGATCACCCGAAGAATCTCAAGTTTACAGAGATACTGCTTTGGTATCATCGAAGAACCTTATTAGATAAGGGACTGCTTCGACCACCTGAAGAATCTCAAGTTTTCAGAGATACTGCTTTGGTATCATCGAAGAACCTTATTAGATAAGGAACTGCTTCGACCACCCGAAGAATCTCAAGTTTTCAGAGATACTGCTTTGGTATCATCGAAGAACCTTATTAGATAAGGGACTGCTTCGACCACCCGAAGAATCTCATGTTTTCAGAGATACTGCTTTGGTATCATTGAAGAATCTTATTGGATAAGATGCTGCTTTGACCACCCGAAGAATATCAAGTGTTTAGAGATACTGCTTTGGTATCATCAAAGAACCTTATTAGATAAGGGACTGCTTCGTCCATCCAAAGAATCTCAAGTTCTCAGAGATACTACTTTGGTATCATCGAAGAACCTTATTAGATAAGGGACTGCTTTGACCACCTGAAGAATCTCCAGTTTTCAGAGATACTGCTTTGATATCATCGAAGAACCTTATTAGATAAGGGACTGCTTCGACCACCCGAAGAATCTCAAGTTTTCAGAGATACTGCTTTGGTATCATCGAAGAACCTTATTGGATAAGGGACTGCTTCGACCACCCGAAGAATCTCAAGTTTTCAGAGATACTGCTTTGGTATCATCGAAGAATCTTATTTGATAAGATACTGCTTCGACCACCCGAAGAATCTCATGTGTTTAGAGATACTGTTTTGGTATCATCGAAGAATCTTATTGGATAAGAGGCTGCTTTGACCACCCGAAGAATCTCAAGTGTTTAGAGATACTGCTTTGGTATCATCGAAGAACCTTATTAGATAAGTGACTGCTTCGACCACCCGAAGAATCTCAAGTTTACAGAGATACTTCTTTGGTATCATCGAAGAACCTTATTAGATAAGGGACTGCTTCGACCACCCGAAGAATCTCAAGTTTTCAGAGATACTTCTTTGGTATCATCGAAGAATCTTATTGGATAAGATGCTGCTTCGACCACCCGAAGAATCTCATGTGTTTAGAGATACTGCTTTGGTATCATCGAAGAACCTTATTAGATAAGGGACTGCTTCGACCACCCGAAGAATCTCAAGTTTTCAAAGATACTGCTTTGGTATCATCGAAGAACCTTATTAGATAAGGGACTGCTTTAACCACCCGAAGAATCTCAAGTTTTCAAAGATACTGCTTTGGTATCATCGAAGAACCTTATTAGATAAGGGACTGCTTCGACCACCTGAAGAATCTCAAGTTTTCAGAGATACTACTTTGGTATCATCGAAGAACCTTATTAGATAAGGAACTGCTTCGATCACCCGAAGAATCTCAAGTTTACAGAGATACTGCTTTGGTATCATCGAAGAACCTTATTAGATAAGGGACTGCTTCGACCACCTGAAGAATCTCAAGTTTTCAGAGATACTGCTTTGGTATCATCGAAGAACCTTATTAGATAAGGAACTGCTTCGACCACCCGAAGAATCTCAAGTTTTCAGAGATACTGCTTTGGTATCATCGAAGAACCTTATTAGATAAGGGACTGCTTCGACCACCCGAAGAATCTCATGTTTTCAGAGATACTGCTTTGGTATCATCGAAGAATCTTATTGGATAAGATGCTGCTTTGACCACCCGAAGAATATCAAGTGTTTAGAGATACTGCTTTGGTATCATCAAAGAACCTTATTAGATAAGGGACTGCTTCGTCCATCCAAAGAATCTCAAGTTCTCAGAGATACTACTTTGGTATCATCGAAGAACCTTATTAGATAAGGGACTGCTTTGACCACCTGAAGAATCTCCAGTTTTCAGAGATACTGCTTTGATATCATCGAAGAACCTTATTAGATAAGGGACTGCTTCGACCACCCGAAGAATCTCAAGTTTTCAGAGATACTGCTTTGGTATCATCGAAGAACCTTATTGGATAAGGGACTGCTTCGACCACCCGAAGAATCTCAAGTTTTCAGAGATACTGCTTTGGTATCATCGAAGAATCTTATTTGATAAGATACTGCTTCGACCACCCGAAGAATCTCATGTGTTTAGAGATACTGTTTTGGTATCATCGAAGAATCTTATTGGATAAGAGGCTGCTTTGACCACCCGAAGAATCTCAAGTGTTTAGAGATACTGCTTTGGTATCATCGAAGAACCTTATTAGATAAGTGACTGCTTCGACCACCCGAAGAATCTCAAGTTTACAGAGATACTTCTTTGGTATCATCGAAGAACCTTATTAGATAAGGGACTGCTTCGACCACCCGAAGAATCTCAAGTTTTCAGAGATACTTCTTTGGTATCATCGAAGAATCTTATTGGATAAGATGCTGCTTCGACCACCCGAAGAATCTCATGTGTTTAGAGATACTGCTTTGGTATCATCGAAGAACCTTATTACATAAGGGACTGCTTCGACCACCCGAAGAATCTCAAGTTTTCAAAGATACTGCTTTGGTATCATCGAAGAACCTTATTAGATAAGGGACTGCTTTAACCACCCGAAGAATCTCAAGTTTTCAAAGATACTGCTTTGGTATCATCGAAGAACCTTATTAGATAAGGGACTGCTTCGACCACCTGAAGAATCTCAAGTTTTCAGAGATACTACTTTGGTATCATCGAAGAACCTTATTAGATAAGGAACTGCTTCGATCACCCGAAGAATCTCAAGTTTACAGAGATACTGCTTTGGTATCATCGAAGAACCTTATTAGATAAGGGACTGCTTCGACCACCTGAAGAATCTCAAGTTTTCAGAGATACTGCTTTGGTATCATCGAAGAACCTTATTAGATAAGGAACTGCTTCGACCACCCGAAGAATCTCAAGTTTTCAGAGATACTGCTTTGGTATCATCGAAGAACCTTATTAGATAAGGGACTGCTTCGACCACCCGAAGAATCTCATGTTTTCAGAGATACTGCTTTGGTATCATCGAAGAATCTTATTGGATAAGATGCTGCTTTGACCACCCGAAGAATATCAAGTGTTTAGAGATACTGCTTTGGTATCATCAAAGAACCTTATTAGATAAGGGACTGCTTCGTCCATCCAAAGAATCTCAAGTTCTCAGAGATACTACTTTGGTATCATCGAAGAACCTTATTAGATAAGGGACTGCTTTGACCACCTGAAGAATCTCCAGTTTTCAGAGATACTGCTTTGATATCATCGAAGAACCTTATTAGATAAGGGACTGCTTCGACCACCCGAAGAATCTCAAGTTTTCAGAGATACTGCTTTGGTATCATCGAAGAACCTTATTGGATAAGGGACTGCTTCGACCACCCGAAGAATCTCAAGTTTTCAGAGATACTGCTTTGGTATCATCGAAGAATCTTATTTGATAAGATACTGCTTCGACCACCCGAAGAATCTCATGTGTTTAGAGATACTGTTTTGGTATCATCGAAGAATCTTATTGGATAAGAGGCTGCTTTGACCACCCGAAGAATCTCAAGTTCTCAGAGATACTGCTTTGGTATCATCGAAGAACCTTATTAGATAAGGGACTGCTTTGACCACCTGAAGAATCTCAAGTTTTCAGAGATACTGCTTTGATATCATCGAAGAACCTTATTAGATAAGGGACTGCTTCGACCACCCGAAGAATCTCAAGTTTTCAGAGATACTCCTTTGGAATCATCGAAGAACCTTATTGGATAAGGGACTGCTTCGACCACCCGAAGAATCTCAAGTTTTCAGAGATACTGCTTTGGTATCATCGAAGAATCTTATTTGATAAGATGCTGCTTCGACCACCCGAAGAATCTCATGTGTTTAGAGATACTGTTTTGGTATCATCGAAGAATCTTATTGGATAAGAGGCTGCTTTGACCACCCGAAGAATCTCAAGTGTTTAGAGATACTGCTTTGGTATCATCGAAGAACCTTATTAGATAAGGGACTGCTTCGACCACCCGAAGAATCTCAAGTTTTCAAAGATACTGCTTTGGTATCATCGAAGAACCTTATTAGATAAGGGACTGCTTTAACCACCCGAAGAATCTCAAGTTTTCAGAGATACTGCTTTGGTATCATCAAAGAACCTTATTAGTTAAGGGACTGCTTCGATCACCCGAAGAATCTCAGGTTTTCAAAGATATTGCTTTGGTATCATCGAAGAACCTTATTAGATAAGGGACTGCTTCGACCACCTGAAGAATCTCAAGTTTTCAGAGATACTGCTTTGGTATCATCGAAGAACCTTATTAGATAAGGAGCTGCTTCAATCACCCGATGAATCTCAAGTTTACAGAGATACTGCTTTGGTATCATCGAAGAACCTTATTAGATAAGGGACTGCTTCGACCACCCGAAGAATCTCAAGTTTTCAGAGATACTGCTTTGGTATCATCGAAGAACCTTATTAGATAAGGGACTGCTTCGATCACCCGAAGAATCTCAAGTTTTCAAAGATACTGCTTTGGTATCATCGAAGAACCTTATTAGATAAGGGACTGCTTCGACCACCTGAAGAATCTAAAGTTTTCAGAGATACTGCTTTGGTATCATCGAAGAACCTTATTAGATAAGGAACTGCTTCGATCACCCGAAGAATCTCAAGTTTACAGAGATACTGCTTTGGTATCATCGAAGAACCTTATTAGATAAGGGACTGCTTCGATCACCCGAAGAATCTCAAGTTTACAGAGATACTGCTTTGGTATCATCGAAGAACCTTATTAGATAAGGGACTGCTTCGACCACCCGAAGAATCTCAAGTTTTCAGAGATACTGCTTTGGTATCATCGAAGAACCTTATTGGATAAGGGACTGCTTCGACCACCCGAAGAATCTCATGTTTTCAGAGATACTGCTTTGGTATCATCGAAGAATCTTATTGGATAAGATGCTGCTTTGACCACCCGAAGAATATCAAGTGTTTAGAGATACTGCTTTGGTATCATCGAAGAACCTTATTAGATAAGGGACTGCTTCGTCCACCCAAAGAATCTCAAGTTCTCAGAGATACTGCTTTGGTATCATCGAAGAACCTTATTAGATAAGGGACTGCTTTGACCACCTGAAGAATCTCAAGTTTTCAGAGATACTGCTTTGATATCATCGAAGAACCTTATTAGATAAGGGACTGCTTCGACCACCCGAAGAATCTCAAGTTTTCAGAGATACTCCTTTGGTATCATCGAAGAACCTTATTGGATAAGGGACTGCTTCGACCACCCGAAGAATCTCAAGTTTTCAGAGATACTGCTTTGGTATCATCGAAGAATCTTATTTGATAAGATGCTGCTTCGACCACCCGAAGAATCTCATGTGTTTAGAGATACTGTTTTGGTATCATCGAAGAATCTTATTGGATAAGAGGCTGCTTTGACCACCCGAAGAATCTCAAGTGTTTAGAGATACTGCTTTGGTATCATCGAAGAACCTTATTAGATAAGGGACTGCTTCGACCACCCGAAGAATCTCAAGTTTTCAGAGATACTTCTTTGGTATCATCGAAGAACCTTATTAGATAAGGGACTGCTTCGACCACCCGAAGAATCTCATGTTTTCAGAGATACTGCTTTGGTATCATCGAAGAATCTTATTGGATAAGATGCTGCTTCGACCACCCGAAGAATCTCATGTGTTTAGAGATACTGCTTTGGTATCATCGAAGAACCTTATTAGATAAGGGACTGCTTCGACCACCCGAAGAATCTCAAGTTTTCAAAGATACTGCTTTGGTATCATCGAAGAACCTTATTAGATAAGGGACTGCTTTAACCACCCGAAGAATCTCAAGTTTTCAGAGATACTGCTTTGGTATCATCGAAGAACCTTATTAGATAAGGGACTGCTTCGATCACCCGAAGAATCTCAAGTTTTCAAAGATACTGCTTTGGTATCATCGAAGAACCTTATTAGATAAGGGACTGCTTCGACCACCTGAAGAATCTAAAGTTTTCAGAGATACTGCTTTGGTATCATCGAAGAACCTTATTAGATAAGGAACTGCTTCGATCACCCGAAGAATCTCAAGTTTACAGAGATACTGCTTTGGTATCATCGAAGAACCTTATTAGATAAGGGACTGCTTCGACCACCTGAAGAATCTCAAGTTTTCAGAGATACTGCTTTGGTATCATCGAAGAACCTTATTAGATAAGGGACTGCTTCGACCACCCGAAGAATCTCAAGTTTTCAGAGATACTGCTTTGGTATCATCGAAGAACCTTATTAGATAAGGGACTGCTTCGACCACCCGAAGAATCTCATGTTTTCAGAGATACTGCTTTGGTATCATCGAAGAACCTTATTGGATAAGGGACTGCTTCGACCACCCGAAGAATCTCAAGTTTTCAGAGATACTGCTTTGGTATCATCAAAGAACCTTATTAGATAAGGGACTGCTTCGTCCATCCAAAGAATCTCAAGTTCTCAGAGATACTACTTTGGTATCATCGAAGAACCTTATTAGATAACGGACTGCTTTGACCACCTGAAGAATCTCAAGTTTTCAGAGATACTGCTTTGATATCATCGAAGAACCTTATTAGATAAGGGACTGCTTCGACCACCCGAAGAATCTCAAGTTTTCAGAGATACTGCTTTGGTATCATCGAAGAACCTTATTGGATAAGGGACTGCTTCGACCACCCGAAGAATCTCAAGTTTTCAGAGATACTGCTTTGGTATCATCGAAGAATCTTATTTGATAAGATACTGCTTCGACCACCCGAAGAATCTCATGTGTTTAGAGATACTGTTTTGGTATCATCGAAGAATCTTATTGGATAAGAGGCTGCTTTGACCACCCGAAGAATCTCAAGTGTTTAGAGATACTGCTTTGGTATCATCGAAGAACCTTATTAGATAAGTGACTGCTTCGACCACCCGAAGAATCTCAAGTTTTCAGAGATACTTCTTTGGTATCATCGAAGAACCTTATTAGATAAGGGACTGCTTCGACCACCCGAAGAATCTCAAGTTTTCAGAGATACTGCTTTGGTATCATCGAAGAATCTTATTGGATAAGATGCTGCTTCGACCACCCGAAGAATCTCATGTGTTTAGAGATACTGCTTTGGTATCATCGAAGAACCTTATTAGATAAGGGACTGCTTCGACCACCCGAAGAATCTCAAGTTTTCAGAGATACTTCTTTGGTATCATCGAAGAACCTTATTAGATAAGGGACTGCTTCGACCACCCGAAGAATCTCATGTTTTCAGAGATACTGTTTTGGTATCATCGAAGAATCTTATTGGATAAGATGCTGCTTCGACCACCCGAAGAATCTCATGTGTTTAGAGATACTGCTTTGGTATCATCGAAGAACCTTATTAGATAAGGGACTGCTTCGACCACCCGAAGAATATCAAGTTTTCAAAGATACTGCTTTGGTATCATCAAAGAACCTTATTAGATAAGGGACTGCTTTAACCACCCGAAGAATCTCAAGTTTTCAGAGATACTCCTTTGGTATCATCGAAGAACCTTATTAGATAAGGGACTGCTTCGATCACCCGAAGAATCTCAAGTTTTCAAAGATACTGCTTTGGTATCATCGAAGAACCTTATTAGATAAGGGACTGCTTCGACCACCTGAAGAATCTAAAGTTTTCAGAGATACTGCTTTGGTATCATCGAAGAACCTTATTAGATAAGGAACTGCTTCGATCACCCGAAGAATCTCAAGTTTACAGAGATACTGCTTTGGTATCATCGAAGAACCTTATTAGATAAGGGACTGCTTCGACCACCTGAAGAATCTCAAGTTTTCAGAGATACTGCTTTGGTATCATCGAAGAACCTTATTAGATAAGGGACTGCTTCGACCACCCGAAGAATCTCAAGTTTTCAGAGATACTGCTTTGGTATCATCGAAGAACCTTATTGGATAAGGGAATGCTTCGACCACCCGAAGAATCTCATGTTTTCAGAGATACTGCTTTGGTATCATCGAAGAATCTTATTGGATAAGATGCTGCTTTGACCACCCGAAGAATATCAAGTGTTTAGAGATACTGCTTTGGTATCATCGAAGAACCTTATTAGATAAGGGACTGCTTCGTCCACCCAAAGAATCTCAAGTTCTCAGAGATACTGCTTTGGTATCATCGAAGAACCTTATTAGATAAGGGACTGCTTTGACCACCTGAAGAATCTCAAGTTTTCAGAGATACTGCTTTGATATCATCGAAGAACCTTATTAGATAAGGGACTGCTTCGACCACCCGAAGAATCTCAAGTTTTCAGAGATACTCCTTTGGTATCATCGAAGAACCTTATTGGATAAGGGACTGCTTCGACCACCCGAAGAATCTCAAGTTTTCAGAGATACTGCTTTGGTATCATCGAAGAATCTTATTTGATAAGATGCTGCTTCGACCACCCGAAGAATCTCATGTGTTTAGAGATACTGTTTTGGTATCATCGAAGAATCTTATTGGATAAGAGGCTGCTTTGACCACCCGAAGAATCTCAAGTGTTTAGAGATACTGCTTTGGTATCATCGAAGAACCTTATTAGATAAGGGACTGCTTCGACCACCCGAAGAATCTCAAGTTTTCAGAGATACTTCTTTGGTATCATCGAAGAACCTTAATAGATAAGGGACTGCTTCGACCACCCGAAGAATCTCATGTTTTCAGAGATACTGCTTTGGTATCATCGAAGAATCTTATTGGATAAGATGCTGCTTCGACCACCCGAAGAATCTCATGTGTTTAGAGATACTGCTTTGGTATCATCGAAGAACCTTATTAGATAAGGGACTGCTTCGACCACCCGAAGAATCTCAAGTTTTCAAAGATACTGCTTTGGTATCATCGAAGAACCTTATTAGATAAGGGACTGCTTTAACCACCCGAAGAATCTCAAGTTTTCAGAGATACTGCTTTG
This sequence comes from Lathyrus sativus, assembly GCA_963859935.3. Classification (NCBI taxonomy): domain Eukaryota; kingdom Viridiplantae; phylum Streptophyta; class Magnoliopsida; order Fabales; family Fabaceae; genus Lathyrus; species Lathyrus sativus. The sequence continues at coordinate 298,681,539 of OZ012737.1, read as the reverse complement.
GTATCATCGAAGAACCTTATTAGATAAGGGACTGCTTCGATCACCCGAAGAATCTCAAGTTTTCAAAGATACTGCTTTGGTATCATCGAAGAACCTTATTAGATAAGGGACTGCTTCGACCACCTGAAGAATCTAAAGTTTTCAGAGATACTGCTTTGGTATCATCGAAGAACCTTATTAGATAAGGAACTGCTTCGATCACCCGAAGAATCTCAAGTTTACAGAGATACTGCTTTGGTATCATCGAAGAACCTTATTAGATAAGGGACTGCTTCGACCACCTGAAGAATCTCAAGTTTTCAGAGATACTGCTTTGGTATCATCGAAGAACCTTATTAGATAAGGGACTGCTTCGACCACCCGAAGAATCTCAAGTTTTCAGAGATACTGCTTTGGTATCATCGAAGAACCTTATTAGATAAGGGACTGCTTCGACCACCCGAAGAATCTCATGTTTTCAGAGATACTGCTTTGGTATCATCGAAGAACCTTATTGGATAAGGGACTGCTTCGACCACCCGAAGAATCTCAAGTTTTCAGAGATACTGCTTTGGTATCATCAAAGAACCTTATTAGATAAGGGACTGCTTCGTCCATCCAAAGAATCTCAAGTTCTCAGAGATACTACTTTGGTATCATCGAAGAACCTTATTAGATAAGGGACTGCTTTGACCACCTGAAGAATCTCAAGTTTTCAGAGATACTGCTTTGATATAATCGAAGAACCTTATTAGATAAGGGACTGCTTCGACCACCCGAAGAATCTCAAGTTTTCAGAGATACTGCTTTGGTATCATCGAAGAACCTTATTGGATAAGGGACTGCTTCGACCACCCGAAGAATCTCAAGTTTTCAGAGATACTGCTTTGGTATCATCGAAGAATCTTATTTGATAAGATACTGCTTCGACCACCCGAAGAATCTCATGTGTTTAGAGATACTGTTTTGGTATCATCGAAGAATCTTATTGGATAAGAGGCTGCTTTGACCACCCGAAGAATCTCAAGTGTTTAGAGATACTGCTTTGGTATCATCGAAGAACCTTATTAGATAAGTGACTGCTTCGACCACCCGAAGAATCTCAAGTTTTCAGAGATACTTCTTTGGTATCATCGAAGAACCTTATTAGATAAGGGACTGCTTCGACCACCCGAAGAATCTCAAGTTTTCAGAGATACTGCTTTGGTATCATCGAAGAATCTTATTGGATAAGATGCTGCTTCGACCACCCGAAGAATCTCATGTGTTTAGAGATACTGCTTTGGTATCATCGAAGAACCTTATTAGATAAGGGACTGCTTCGACCACCCGAAGAATCTCAAGTTTTCAGAGATACTTCTTTGGTATCATCGAAGAACCTTATTAGATAAGGGACTGCTTCGACCACCCGAAGAATCTCATGTTTTCAGAGATACTGCTTTGGTATCATTGAAGAATCTTATTGGATAAGATGCTGTTTCGACCACCCGAAGAATCTCATGTGTTTAGAGATACTGCTTTGGTATCATCGAAGAACCTTATTAGATAAGGGACTGCTTCGACCACCCGAAGAATCTCAAGTTTTCAAAGATACTGCTTTGGTATCATCGAAGAACCTTATTAGATAAGGGACTGCTTTAACCACCCGAAGAATCTCAAGTTTTCAGAGATACTGCTTTGGTATCATCGAAGAACCTTATTAGATAAGGGACTGCTTCGATCACCCGAAGAATCTCAAGTTTTCAAAGATACTGCTTTGGTATCATCGAAGAACCTTATTAGATAAGGGACTGCTTCGACCACCTGAAGAATCTAAAGTTTTCAGAGATACTGCTTTGGTATCATCGAAGAACCTTATTAAATAAGGAACTGCTTCGATCACCCGAAGAATCTCAAGATTACAGAGATACTGCTTTGGTATCATCGAAGAACCTTATTAGATAAGGGACTGCTTCGACCACTTGAAGAATCTCAAGTTTTCAGAGATACTGCTTTGGTATCATCGAAGAACCTTATTAGATAAGGGACTGCTTCGACCACCCGAAGAATCTCAAGTTTTCAGAGATACTGCTTTGGTATCATCGAAGAACCTTATTGGATAAGGGACTGCTTCGACCACCCGAAGAATCTCATGTTTTCAGAGATACTGCTTTGGTATCATCGAAGAATCTTATTGGATAAGATGCTGCTTTGACCACCCGAAGAATATCAAGTGTTTAGAGATACTGCTTTGGTATCATCAAAGAACCTTATTAGATAAGGGACTGCTTCGACCACCCGAAGAATCTCAAGTTTTCAGAGATACTTCTTTGGTATCATCGAAGAACCTTATTAGATAAGGGACTGCTTCGACCACCCGAAGAATCTCATGTTTTCAGAGATACTGCTTTGGTATCATCGAAGAATCTTATTGGATAAGATGCTGCTTCGACCACCCGAAGAATCTCATGTGTTTAGAGATACTGCTTTGGTATCATCGAAGAACCTTATTAGATAAGGGACTGCTTCGACCACCCGAAGAATCTCAAGTTTTCAAAGATACTGCTTTGGTATCATCGAAGAACCTTATTAGATAAGGGACTGCTTTAACCACCCGAAGAATCTCAGGTTTTCAGAGATACTGCTTTGGTATCATCGAAGAACCTTATTAGATAAGGGACTGCTTCGATCACCCGAAGAATCTCAAGTTTTCAAAGATACTGCTTTGGTATCATCGAAGAACCTTATTAGATAAGGGACTGCTTCGACCACCTGAAGAATCTAAAGTTTTCAGAGATACTGCTTTGGTATCATCGAAGAACCTTATTAGATAAGGAACTGCTTCGATCACCCGAAGAATCTCAAGTTTACAGAGATACTGCTTTGGTATCATCGAAGAACCTTATTAGATAAGGGACTGCTTCGACCACTTGAAGAATCTCAAGTTTTCAGAGATACTGCTTTGGTATCATCGAAGAACCTTATTAGATAAGGGACTGCTTCGATCACCCGAAGAATCTCAAGTTTTCAAAGATACTGCTTTGGTATCATCGAAGAACCTTATTAGATAAGGGACTGCTTCGACCACCTGAAGAATCTAAAGTTTTCAGAGATACTGCTTTGGTATCATCGAAGAACCTTATTAGATAAGGAACTGCTTCGATCACCCGAAGAATCTCAAGTTTACAGAGATACTGCTTTGGTATCATCGAAGAACCTTATTAGATAAGGGACTGCTTCGACCACTTGAAGAATCTCAAGTTTTCAGAGATACTGCTTTGGTATCATCGAAGAACCTTATTAGATAAGGGACTGCTTCGACCACCCGAAGAATCTCAAGTTTTCAGAGATACTGCTTTGGTATCATCGAAGAACCTTATTGGATAAGGGACTGCTTCGACCACCCGAAGAATCTCATGTTTTCAGAGATACTGCTTTGGTATCATCGAAGAATCTTATTTGATAAGATGCTGCTTCGACCACCCGAAGAATCTCATGTGTTTAGAGATACTGTTTTGGTATCATCGAAGAATCTTATTGGATAAGAGGCTGCTTTGACCACCCGAAGAATCTCAAGTGTTTAGAGATACTGCTTTGGTATCATCGAAGAACCTTATTAGATAAGGGACTGCTTCGACCACCCGAAGAATCTCAAGTTTTCAGAGATACTTCTTTGGTATCATCGAAGAACCTTATTAGATAAGGGACTGCTTCGACCACCCGAAGAATCTCATGTTTTCAGAGATACTGCTTTGGTATCATCAAAGAATCTTATTGGATAAGATGCTGCTTCGACCACCCGAAGAATCTCATGTGTTTAGAGATACTGCTTTGGTATCATCGAAGAACCTTATTAGATAAGGGACTGCTTCGACCACCCGAAGAATCTCAAGTTTTCAAAGATACTGCTTTGGTATCATCGAAGAACCTTATTAGATAAGGGACTGCTTTAACCACCCGAAGAATCTCAAGTTTTCAGAGATACTGCTTTGGTATCATCGAAGAACCTTATTAGTTAAGGGACTGCTTCGATCACCCGAAGAATCTCAGGTTTTCAAAGATATTGCTTTGGTATCATCGAAGAACCTTATTAGATAAGGGACTGCTTCGACCACCTGAAGAATCTCATGTTTTCAGAGATACTGCTTTGGTATCATCGAAGAACCTTATTAGATAAGGAACTACTTCGATCACCCGAAGAATCTCAAGTTTACAGAGATACTGCTTTGGTATCATCGAAGAACCTTATTAGATAAGGGACTGCTTCGACCACCTGAAGAATCTCAAGTTTTCAGAGATACTGCTTTGGTATCATCGAAGAACCTTATTAGATAAGGGACTGCTTCGACCACCCGAAGAATCTCAAGTTTTCAAAGATACTGCTTTGGTATCATCGAAGAACCTTATTGGATAAGGGACTGCTTCGACCACCCGAAGAATCTCAAGTTTTCAGAGATACTGCTTTGGTATCACCGAAGAATCTTATTGGATAAGATGCTGCTTCGACCACCCGAAGAATATCAAGTGTTCAGAGATACTGCTTTGGTTTCATCGAAGAACCTTATTAGATAAGGGACTGCTTCGATCACCCGAAGAATCTCAAGTTTACAGAGATACTGCTTTGGTATCATCGAAGAACCTTATTAGATAAGGGACTGCTTCGACCACCCGAAGAATCTCAAGTTTTCAGAGATACTGCTTTGGTATCATCGAAGAACCTTATTGGATAAGGGATTGCTTCGACCACCCGAAGAATCTCATGTTTTCAGAGATACTGCTTTGGTATCATCGAAGAATCTTATTGGATAAGATGTTGCTTTGACCACCCGAAGAATATCAAGTGTTTAGAGATACTGCTTTGGTATCATCGAAGAACCTTATTAGATAAGGGACTGCTTCGTCCACCCAAAGAATCTCAAGTTCTCAGAGATACTGCTTTGGTATCATCGAAGAACCTTATTAGATAAGGGACTGCTTTGACCACCTGAAGAATCTCAAGTTTTCAGAGATACTGCTTTGATATCATCGAAGAACCTTATTAGATAAGGGACTGCTTCGACCACCCGAAGAATCTCAAGTTTTCAGAGATACTGCTTTGGTATCATCGAAGAATCTTATTTGATAAGATACTGCTTCGACCACCCGAAGAATCTCATGTGTTTAGAGATACTGTTTTGGTATCATCGAAGAATCTTATTGGATAAGAGGCTGCTTTGACCACCCGAAGAATCTCAAGTGTTTAGAGATACTGCTTTGGTATCATCGAAGAACCTTATTAGATAAGGGACTGCTTCGACCACCCGAAGAATCTCAAGTTTTCAGAGATACTTCTTTGGTATCATCGAAGAACCTTATTAGATAAGGGACTGCTTCGACCACCCGAAGAATCTCAAGTTTTCAGAGATACTGCTTTGGTATCATCGAAGAATCTTATTTGATAAGATACTGCTTCGACCACCCGAAGAATCTCATGTGTTTAGAGATACTGTTTTGGTATCATCGAAGAATCTTATTGGATAAGAGGCTGCTTTGACCACCCGAAGAATCTCAAGTGTTTAGAGATACTGCTTTGGTATCATCGAAGAACCTTATTAGATAAGGGACTGCTTCGACCACCCGAAGAATCTCAAGTTTTCAGAGATACTTCTTTGGTATCATCGAAGAACCTTATTAGATAAGGGACTGCTTCGACCACCCGAAGAATCTCATGTTTTCAGAGATACTGCTTTGGTATCATCGAAGAATCTTATTGGATAAGATGCTGCTTCGACCACCCGAAGAATCTCATGTGTTTAGAGATACTGCTTTGGTATCATCGAAGAACCTTATTAGATAAGGGACTGCTTCGACCACCCGAAGAATCTCAAGTTTTCAGAGATACTTCTTTGGTATCATCGAAGAACCTTATTAGATAAGGGACTGCTTCGACCACCCGAAGAATCTCATGTTTTCAGAGATACTGCTTTGGTATCATCGAAGAATCTTATTGGATAAGATGCTGCTTCGACCACCCGAAGAATCTCATGTGTTTAGAGATGCTGCTTTGGTATCATCGAAGAACCTTATTAGATAAGGGACTGCTTCGACCACCCGAAGAATCTCAAGTTTTCAAAGATACTGCTTTGGTATCATCGAAGAACCTTATTAGATAAGGGACTGCTTTAACCACCCGAAGAATCTCAAGTTTTCAGAGATACTGCTTTGGTATCATCGAAGAACCTTATTAGATAAGGGACTGCTTCGATCACCCGAAGAATCTCAAGTTTTCAAAGATACTGCTTTGGTATCATCGAAGAACCTTATTAGATAAGGGACTGCTTCGACCACCTGAAGAATCTAAAGTTTTCAGAGATACTGCTTTGGTATCATCGAAGAACCTTATTAGATAAGGAACTGCTTCGATCACCCGAAGAATCTCAAGTTTACAGAGATACTGCTTTGGTATCATCGAAGAACCTTATTAGATAAGGGACTGCTTCGACCACTTGAAGAATCTCAAGTTTTCAGAGATACTGCTTTGGTATCATCGAAGAACCTTATTAGATAAGGGACTGCTTCGACCACCCGAAGAATCTCAAGTTTTCAGAGATACTGCTTTGGTATCATCGAAGAACCTTATTGGATAAGGGACTGCTTCGACCACCCGAAGAATCTCATGTTTTCAGAGATACTGCTTTGGTATCATCGAAGAATCTTATTGGATAAGATGCTGCTTTGACCACCCGAAGAATATCAAGTGTTTAGAGATACTGCTTTGGTATCATCGAAGAACCTTATTAGATAAGGGACTGCTTTAACCACCCGAAGAATCTCAAGTTTTCAGAGATACTGCTTTGGTATCATCGAAGAACCTTATTAGATATGGGACTGCTTCGATCACCCGAAGAATCTCAAGTTTTCAAAGATACTGCTTTGGTATCATCGAAGAACCTTATTAGATAAGGGACTGCTTCGACCACCTGAAGAATCTAAAGTTTTCAGAGATACTGCTTTGGTATCATCGAAGAACCTTATTAGATAAGGAACTGCTTCGATCACCCGAAGAATCTCAAGTTTACAGAGATACTGCTTTGGTATCATCGAAGAACCTTATTAGATAAGGGACTGCTTCGACCACTTGAAGAATCTCAAGTTTTCAGAGATACTGCTTTGGTATCATCGAAGAACCTTATTAGATAAGGGACTGCTTCGACCACCCGAAGAATCTCAAGTTTTCAGAGATACTGCTTTGGTATCATCGAAGAACCTTATTGGATAAGGGACTGCTTCGACCACCCGAAGAATCTCATGTTTTCAGAGATACTGCTTTGGTATCATCGAAGAATCTTATTGGATAAGATGCTGCTTTGACCACCCGAAGAATATCAAGTGTTTAGAGATACTGCTTTGGTATCATCAAAGAACCTTATTAGATAAGGGACTGCTTCGACCACCCGAAGAATCTCAAGTTTTCAGAGATACTGCTTTGGTATCATCGAAGAATCTTATTTGATAAGATGCTGCTTCGACCACCCGAAGAATCTCATGTGTTTAGAGATACTGTTTTGGTATCATCGAAGAATCTTATTGGATAAGAGGCTGCTTTGACCACCCGAAGAATCTCAAGTGTTTAGAGATACTGCTTTGGTATCATCGAAGAACCTTATTAGATAAGGGACTGCTTCGACCACCCGAAGAATCTCAAGTTTTCAGAGATACTTCTTTGGTATCATCGAAGAACCTTATTAGATAAGGGACTGCTTCGACCACCCGAAGAATCTCATGTTTTCAGAGATACTGCTTTGGTATCATCAAAGAATCTTATTGGATAAGATGCTGCTTCGACCACCCGAAGAATCTCATGTGTTTAGAGATACTGCTTTGGTATCATCGAAGAACCTTATTAGATAAGGGACTGCTTCGACCACCCGAAGAATCTCAAGTTTTCAAAGATACTGCTTTGGTATCATCGAAGAACCTTATTAGATAAGGGACTGCTTTAACCACCCGAAGAATCTCAAGTTTTCAGAGATACTGCTTTGGTATCATCGAAGAACCTTATTAGTTAAGGGACTGCTTCGATCACCCGAAGAATCTCAGGTTTTCAAAGATATTGCTTTGGTATCATCGAAGAACCTTATTAGATAAGGGACTGCTTCGACCACCTGAAGAATCTCATGTTTTCAGAGATACTGCTTTGGTATCATCGAAGAACCTTATTAGATAAGGAACTACTTCGATCACCCGAAGAATCTCAAGTTTACAGAGATACTGCTTTGGTATCATCGAAGAACCTTATTAGATAAGGGACTGCTTCGACCACCTGAAGAATCTCAAGTTTTCAGAGATACTGCTTTGGTATCATCGAAGAACCTTATTAGATAAGGGACTGCTTCGACCACCCGAAGAATCTCAAGTTTTCAAAGATACTGCTTTGGTATCATCGAAGAACCTTATTGGATAAGGGACTGCTTCGACCACCCGAAGAATCTCAAGTTTTCAGAGATACTGCTTTGGTATCACCGAAGAATCTTATTGGATAAGATGCTGCTTCGACCACCCGAAGAATATCAAGTGTTCAGAGATACTGCTTTGGTTTCATCGAAGAACCTTATTAGATAAGGGACTGCTTCGATCACTCGAAGAATCTCAAGTTTACAGAGATACTGCTTTGGTATCATCGAAGAACCTTATTAGATAAGGGACTGCTTCGACCACCCGAAGAATCTCAAGTTTTCAGAGATACTGCTTTGGTATCATCGAAGAACCTTATTGGATAAGGGATTGCTTCGACCACCCGAAGAATCTCATGTTTTCAGAGATACTGCTTTGGTATCATCGAAGAATCTTATTGGATAAGATGTTGCTTTGACCACCCGAAGAATATCAAGTGTTTAGAGATACTGCTTTGGTATCATCGAAGAACCTTATTAGATAAGGGACTGCTTCGTCCACCCAAAGAATCTCAAGTTCTCAGAGATACTGCTTTGGTATCATCGAAGAACCTTATTAGATAAGGGACTGCTTTGACCACCTGAAGAATCTCAAGTTTTCAGAGATACTGCTTTGATATCATCGATGAACCTTATTAGATAAGGGACTGCTTCGACCACCCGAAGAATCTCAAGTTTTCAGAGATACTGCTTTGGTATCATCGAAGAACCTTATTGGATAAGGGACTGCTTCGACCACCCGAAGAATCTCAAGTTTTCAGAGATACTGCTTTGGTATCATCGAAGAATCTTATTTGATAAGATACTGCTTCGACCACCCGAAGAATCTCATGTGTTTAGAGATACTGTTTTGGTATCATCGAAGAATCTTATTGGATAAGAGGCTGCTTTGACCACCCGAAGAATCTCAAGTGTTTAGAGATACTGCTTTGGTATCATCGAAGAACCTTATTAGATAAGGGACTGCTTCGACCACCCGAAGAATCTCAAGTTTTCAGAGATACTTCTTTGGTATCATCGAAGAACCTTATTAGATAAGGGACTGCTTCGACCACCCGAAGAATCTCATGTTTTCAGAGATACTGCTTTGGTATCATCGAAGAATCTTATTGGATAAGATGCTGCTTCGACCACCCGAAGAATCTCATGTGTTTAGAGATACTGCTTTGGTATCATCGAAGAACCTTATTAGATAAGGGACTGCTTCGACCACCCGAAGAATCTCAAGTTTTCAAAGATACTGCTTTGGTATCATCGAAGAACCTTATTAGATAAGGGACTGCTTTAACCACCCGAAGAATCTCAAGTTTTCAGAGATACTGCTTTGGTATCATCGAAGAACCTTATTAGATAAGGGACTGCTTCGATCACCCGAAGAATCTCAAGTTTTCAAAGATACTGCTTTGGTATCATCTAAGAACCTTATTAGATAAGGGACTGCTTCGACCACCTGAAGAATCTAAAGTTTTCAGAGATACTGCTTTGGTATCATCGAAGAACCTTATTAGATAAGGAACTGCTTCGATCACCCGAAGAATCTCAAGTTTACAGAGATACTGCTTTGGTATCATCGAAGAACCTTATTAGATAAGGGACTGCTTCGACCACCTGAAGAATCTCAAGTTTTCAGAGATACTGCTTTGGTATCATCGAAGAACCTTATTAGATAAGGGACTGCTTCGACCACCCGAAGAATCTCAAGTTTTCAGAGATACTGCTTTGGTATCATCGAAGAACCTTATTAGATAAGGGACTGCTTCGACCACCCGAAGAATCTCATGTTTTCAGAGATACTGCTTTGGTATCATCGAAGAACCTTATTGGATAAGGGACTGCTTCGACCACCCGAAGAATCTCAAGTTTTCAGAGATACTGCTTTGGTATCATCGAAGAATCTTATTGGATAAGATGCTGCTTCGACCACCCGAAGAATATAAATTGTTTAGAGATACTGCTTTGGTATCATCGAAGAACCTTATTAGATAAGGGACTGCTTCGTCCACCCAAAGAATCTCAAGTTCTCAGAGATACTGTTTTGGTATCATCGAAGAACCTTATTAAATAAGGGACTGCTTTGACCACCTGAAGAATCTCAAGTTTTCAGAGATACTGCTTTGATATCATCGACTACTAATTTGGTCGTAGACGCTTCTGGAGCACCGACTACTAATTTGGAAAAGAAAGTACTTGCCTTACAAGAGATAGTCAAAGGACTACAAGGCCCAAGCACTTTTGGGTTAGATTCCGCGAATATGTGTTTGGTGCCCGGTGTTAAGATTCCACTCAAGTTCAAAGTCCCCGACTTTGAAAAATACAGAGGGACCAACTGTCCCTGAACCCACATCCGATCCTATTGTAGGAAGATGGATGCCTATTCTGACGATGAAAAACTACTAATTCATTTCTTTCAAGACAACCTCAGTGGGGCATCCCTTGAATGGTACATGCAGTTGGAATGTACGTATATCAAGACATGGAAAGAGTTAGCTGAGGCATTTCTGAAGCACTACCAATACAATTCTGACATGGAGCCTAATCGCACACAACTCCAAGGCCAGACCCAAAAATCTGGTGAAGAATTCAAAGACTACGCACAAAGATGGAGGGACTTAGCTGCTAGAGTCCAGCCTCATCTTCTTGAAAGAGAATTGACAAATATGTTCATGGGGACTCTCCAAGGTCCTTTCCTAGAACGCTTGGCTAGATGCACATCCTCTGTATTCTCAGATTTAGTTATGATTGGCGAGAGGATTGAGAACATGATAAAGATTGGGAAGATTCAGAATGCTGGTGGAGTTTCTGCTGGATCTAAGAAGCCCCACCAAGGTTTTGCAAGGAAAAGAGAAGGGGAAACAAGTGCTTCCTTGATGGATAAGGGGAAAACCAGAGCGTATTAAGGTTCTTATCATCATGTGGTAGCTATTACTCCAAATCAACCTCTCTACATACCTGCAAGCCAACCGGATGTTCAAGTCCCCTACCAACAACAAGCACCTCAACGTCAAAGCTATTATCAGGGTCAGCCAAGGAAAAGGAGACCTTAGAAAAAGTTTGATCCTATTCCAACAACTTATGCTAGGTTGCTTCCATTTTTACTTAAAGGATCTTTAGTACAGTTGAGAGAAATGAAGGCTCCCCCAGCTGTCCTACCTCCTTGGCTATGATGTAAATGCCCATTGCGAGTTTCAATCTGGAGCTCCCGGACATAATATTGAAAATTACAAAGCCTTGAAGTACGTGGTACAAGATCTTATCGACTCAAAAGCTATCAATTTCACCAAAAACACTCCCAATGTGACTAATAATCCAATGCCAAACCATGCTCCAAACATGGTTGAAGAGTTCAGAGGGAAACATTGGGTGTCAGAAGTTGATAAGATGAAGACCCCCTTTGCAGTTGTTAAAGAACAATTGTTAATGAAGAATATTATCCCAGTATGTACCGAGGATTGTCAACAGTGTTTGGAAGATCCCCAAAGCTGTCATGAATTGAAGATAGACATCCAGAAGTTGTTAGATCAAGGCGTCATATTGGTAGAACAGATATCAAATGCCGAAGAAGTGGTAACTCTAGATATTCCATATGATCCGATTGATATTCCCTATGATTCGATGGAATTTCCTTATGATGAAGAACCGTGGAACAATCCATATGGTCAAAACAGTGTACTACTGACGATTCCGTATGAGCAACCTCGCGTGCCTCTGAGAATTCCATGCGATGAAGATTGGTATCTTTTCCAAATTCCATTGCAAATCCCGCATGATGTTGTACCGCTAGACATTCCATGTGATCAGCCTCGTGTGCCTTTGGAAATCCCTTGTAATTATGATTGGCATCTAGTTCGGACCCCATATAATCAAGCTCGTGAACCACTGCAGATACCGTACGATCTAGTAGAGATCCCACTGTCTCCGCCTTCACTCGCTCCGTTAGTGATATTTATGCCTGCTCCTTTCCCTTTTGAGAGCACCAAGGCTGTCCCATGGAAGTACGAGCTAACTATTTACATTAATGGGCAGAAGGTGGAGGAGGATGTTGTAAAACCTAATAGCTCTGTAGAGAACATTGTTGGAACAGGTGGAATGACTAGAAGCGGGAGGATTTTTGCACCTATACCACCACCAAACAATACAAATGAGATGCAGACAACGATTGAGCAGGGGCAGACTTCTACTCAAAAAGGAAATTCTGGAGAAGATGTTGAATAATTTCTATGAATCATCCGAAGAAGTGATTATAAGGTGGTTGACCAGCTCAACCAAACACCTTCCAAGATTTCCATGTTGTCGCTACTAATATGCTCCCCTGCCCATCAGGAGTCATTGATAAAGTTTTTAAAGACTGCTCATGTTCCCCAGGAAATATCTGTTGTGCAATTCGAAGGGGTTGTGTCAAATATTGCCTCCGCGCATATTCTAAGCTTCAATGATGGAGAGTTACCCCCTGAGGGGAAGAATCATAATAAAGCTTTGAACATTTCCATCGAATGTGTGGATGTTGTTTTGTCAAGGGTGTTGGTAGATACTGGATCATCTTTAAATGTCTTACCAAAGAATTCTTTAGCCAAGCTGACCATCAAAGAATTGATGATGAAACCCAGTTCATTGGTAGTGAAAGCTTTTGATGTAGCAAGAAGGATTGTGATAGGGGAAGTTGATCTCCCTATCAAAATAGGACCTCACACTTTCGTTATCACATTGTATCTGATGGATATCTACCAAGCGTATAATTGTTTACTAGGTTGTCCTTGGATTCATGCAGTCGATGCTGTAAGATCCACTCTTCATCAAAGACTAAAGTTCATGGTTAATAATCAGCTTGTTGTCATTGAGGGGGAAGAGGATATACTAGTGATCGCGACTTTCTGAGTCTAACGGAACTAACTGCAAGTGAACAGTCTATCGCGTAGTAATAAAATATCGATCCCAAAGGGACTCGTAATCAACCTAGTGCTATCCGGTGTTACTATGTTTAGCTAGGGCGGGAAATGTTTTTTTAGAAAGAAAATGCGAAATTAAAGGCTAGTAAAGAAAAATTATAAGTTTTAAGAAATATTAATAAAGGATATCGGTATGTAATGCTTTTAGTTTTCGGGGATTCGACAGGTCACTGGTGCTTTTCACTTTTTGCAAATGGTTTTCAGGAGAAAATACTTGTTTAAAGACCTTTGTCTCACGATGGTTGTTGACTCTGGTCATGATTCTAAGGCGGAATGTACGCTCTCGCTGTCCCATTCGGGGTTAAAATTACTTTTTGAAAATAAATAGATTCTGATTTCTTTTAAAGTGCTTTCGCTGTATTTAAAATCAATGCCTAGTTTTTACTATCCGGTTCAAACCCCACGCTTTTGTGTGCCGGCTCGAACCTTGATAAGTTTCCCACTCTCATGGCAAAACCGTTGTAAATAATTTCTCACTCTCGTGATGAAGGTTTATTTAGAAAATTAGATTAAAAACTACGGTCAGAAAATTGTTAGTAAAAAAGGGCAATGGCACCGGGTTTTATCGAATCTCGTCCTACTAACCCGATTACATACCAATAATGGAAATTTCGCTAGACATAATACTTAATGCAAACATAAATAAACAACGGCAGCAAAATAATATAACATGCATTATGACGGAAAATAAGGTAATAATTCAATTAATAAAAATCTGCAAATCGTACTGATCTCGAATCCTTGAGTAGTCTCCACAATGTCGGCAGGATTCTACTTTGGCGAGAAATAAAGGTACAGAATGAAAACGACAGTACTATGAATTAAAGGAAAGGAAAAGGAAACAATGCAGAATATAAAATAAGCTTCAGTAGAAATTTTGGCAGCACTTCAATACGTAAAATGCAGCCCCTTTTTCTTTGGTTCAACTATTCTCTTTTTAAAGCTGAGGTTCCATGAGGAAATGTTGGAGAAAAAGGAGTTGAGTGGGAGAAATCTCAGGGAAGTCATGCCTAGATTTTCTCTGTTTCGTGGGCACATTCAGTTTTTGAACGTTATTCTGATATTTGGCTCATGACAGTTGTGGCCTTCCTTTGATGGGCATGTTGGCCGTGACGATCGTGATGGTCTTGTGGCGACCGTGATGGCCATGACGGTCGTGGTGCAGTTGTGACGACCGTCACACTCCCAAAATCTATTTTCTACTATTGTCTTGCTATTTTCTGGCTATTTTCCTCTGTTTTGTCTTCTTCTTGTGTGCTTTCTATGTCTTGCTTAGTTTGAGAGTGAGCGTGAGATACCTGCCAAAACACTTAGCGAATTCGTGGAATAGTACGGAATCGGGTTGAAACCATACAGTTAATAGATAAAAAACACGGAAATTATAATGTACATTTTCGCGTTATCAAACTCCCCTAAACTTGAATCTTTTTTTGTCCTCAAGAGAAATAGTCGGAAAGATAAACCAATGCAAACATGTGGCACGCCCCTTTTTTGCGTTTTCACAAAAGCTCTTGAGGCGTTTAGTTGGGACGTCAGAGATTAAATTAAAACAGCACGTATACGGTCGTGACACGAAATGGTAAGTATGCTCGAAGGCCTCCTTCTTATGCAAGTCGGTCCCAATCATTTACTGTAGCTCGATATAAAGTTTCTCGCAATCACATTAAGACCTTTGCCTTTACACACACGTAGTGGTATAGCCGGTTAGCGATTTTGATCCTTTTTAGTATAGGTTCTGGTGCACGAGTGCGATACCCTTCAATATATCCAATCTATAAGTTGTGCCGGATCAAATCGTAATTCTCCCAACCGAGTCCATAACCAGAAACCTATGAACCAACTGACAGCGGATTTCTTTTTCTTTATTTTTCTTTTTGTTTTTCCGGATTGCAGAAGTGAAAAACACTACATAGTCGCAGAACAAATTGCTTTATGATTAGGCATCAATCACTTATTTTCATCGGCTTTCCACATGGTTTGTGCTTAAGACGGTGCTGACTGCTTATATAAACTACTAGGGGCTACGTTTTGGGCTGAAACCTAAGGCTTCGGTAAAGTAGGTATTGAAACTGACTCGCATAAACAAGGGGTCTAAGGTGTCAGGATGGTATTGGTCTTGTCAAAATTCTTTCTCGAGATTTTCTAACTTGGCCTTTATCTTGGCGTGTCAAGTTATGCATCGATCAGAGTGAGTAAAATTTTTTTTCGTATAGCTGAATAAAGTAGGAGAATTCACGTAAATAGAGAAAAGTACATATAAAAGCTGCTTTATTGAATTAAAATTGCTGAAAGGGAAAAATACATAAAAGTAGAAAATGGAAATAATGTACCTCTCCCACACTATATAGGACCTATATGTTTCGATATAACTGCGACAGGGAAGCAATAAAATTAGAAATGCAAGAATACGAAATGAAAAACTAAAACTACTCCGGTCCCTGCTCTCCGTCTCTGGCCCGGGCTCGTCCGCGTCCGTGTCATGAAGCATGGTCTAGAGCACCGATGTGATGGATGTAGTTGCTGAGGTCCTGCATGCGTATGGTGAGGGTAGCCATCTCATCAACGATGTTGTCGAGTCGCTCGCCTTGGGCTACTTGCCCTTGCTGGATTTGATGCAACAGAGCCATCATCTGGCGATGTTGTTCTTGTTAGCGAGCTTCAAGTTGTGCGGCCATCTAGTTTTGTTGCCAAATCCTACGCAGGATCTCTTCATTGGTTTGCTCAGGGTCAGGGCGGCGGCGACGTCGGGAGGACGTACCTTCGTGTGATGGAGGAGGTTGTGTCTCTTCTTGAGCAGCTCGGTCCATTTCTTCTTCAATCTCGTCTGCAGGCGCATTGTCATCAATAAAAGGGGCGGCTGCATTGGCTTCAGGAGCAGCTAAGTCAAAGAGCCAGTTGGCTCTATTTTGGGGATCAATGCGGGTCCTGCAGGGCATAATAATGTTGTGAACTATACGGTTCCGAACCACTGGATGGTACTTTCCGTCGGCCCTTAATTTGATGAGGTGAGAGGAGCGGCAATAGTCGATTTCCAGAAAGACGGGAGGCAGCGATGGGAGATCGGTAAGTTGGTCACCAAGGTTTAGGGCCAGGGTAATGGATGTAATAATGCCTCTGAAATAGAAAGGCTTTGAGTCGCGACCATAGTTGGCTTGAATGTGCGCTAATAGGAATGGCGCGGCATTAACATGTTCTGGAGTAACCACGCAGTGAAGGAAAAAGAGCTCTTTGGAGTTGACTTTGTGGTTACTGTCTCTGGTGAAGATAGTGTTCCCAAGCATTCGGTGGAAGTATCTGATGGCAGGGTTATGAATGTAGGTGGCGTTAAGGTTGTCCCAGCCATCCGCATTGGTACCCGTTATCTAGTTCCACAGGGTGAATGCGGCTTGAAAGAATTGGTCTGGTGGCACTCGGCCGTGGGCATTCTCTCCTTGGTGGAAGTTGAGCATCTGAGCAATTTGATTCTGATTCAATTGATACTCTATGTCGAACATTCGGAAGGTGGCGACACCGGTTAACTGAATGTTCTCTCTTGACAACGTGATGTAGGCAAAGGAACTCAAGAATTCCAAAGTTAACGATTCGTACATAGGCTGTGGAGCAGTACAGAGTTGCCAGAGGCTTGCATTTTACAGCATCCAAGTGACACCGAAGAGTATTCCCAATTCGGTGAGGCAAGCGACATCGACGTATCTGGTAGGTTGGATGGAGCGCTGGTAGAAACTGATGTAATTAGTTTGTTGTTGGTCGTCGCACTCTCCGTCTCTGAAGTTCACTGTTGATAAATCGGGGATTTGTCGATTTTGTCTTGCCATGGTGCATGCAATGAGAGGAGGTGGGGCAAGAGAAACGGTACGCGTAGGATGAGGATAATGGAGAAAAGAATGTGATTTATATAGAGATGAGGGTTACGGGTAGTTGAAAAGGTGAATGGGGTTATGGAGAAGTTTGAAGGAGATAAATGTGGGTAGTGGGCGGTTGTGAAATTAGTGGAAAAGAAGAAGAAACAGCTGCTTCCTGCTGGTATATCAGAATGCACATTTAAACATCGTGACGAGCGTCACAGTAGCGTCACAGTCGTAAGATGCGTGACGGTTGTGACAGTTGGGTGACGATCGTGACAACAGCAAATTCTGTCTGTGACAGAATATATTGATGGGTTCGTGTAAAATTTTTGGAATGACAGAAAGTCAGTTCAGGATAGCAATGATAAACAGAAATAAATGAAATGGCAAGATAGGAAAAACAAACTTAATTGATGAAATGGAAAGCATTATTAATTAGAAATGTTGTGATTGTTTAATGAAATACAAAGTGAAACAAAACCAAATAAAACAGTACTGTAAGAAAACCTCAAAGGTGACGAAAAAAATAAAATGAAATATCATTCCTTTTGTTTCTTCAAGTTATCTAACGCTTGAGTCATAAAACTGAATTGCTCAACAGTGATAAGAGCATATGCCATCTGGCTAACCTTCCTATTTGAGCTGGTTTTTCAAAGATGTACTTGATAGGGTCCATTTGGGAAATCAGCCTTGTGGTGTGGCAGATCTTATATTGTCTTAGGCGCTTGGCAGCCCATGCTAAAGCACAACAAGCTTTCTCTAGGGGAGAGTAACGACTCTCGCAATCTGTGAACTTCTTGCTCAGGTAGTAAATTGCGGGCTCTTTCTTTCCCGACTCATCAATCTGGCCCAAGACACAACCCATTGAATCTTCTAATACCGTCATGTACATGAACAATGGTCTTCCCAGCACAAGAGGAATCACCACTAGAGGTTCTTGTAAATACTGCTTAACTTTCTCAAATGCTGACTGACAGTTTTCATTCTACACCACCGTTTGATCTTTTCTTAACAACTTGAAAATCGGTGCGCAAGTAGGAGTTAGATTGGAGATGAACCTGGAGATGTAATTCAAACGTCCAAGGAAGCCTCTGACCTGTTTCTCTATTTTGGGAGCAGGCATCTCTTGGATTGCTCTGACCTTGTCAGGATCTACTTCAATTCTGCGTTGACTAACAATGAAGCCGAGTAATTTGCCTGAGTGAACCCCAAAGGTGCATTTAGCAGGGTTTAGCCTTAGTTGGTACTTTCAGAGTCTCTCAAATAGCTTTAACAAATGATCCAAATGGTCTTCTTCGCTTCGAGACTTTGCAATCATGTCATCCACATATACTTCGATCTCTTTGTGCATCATATCATGGAAGAGTGTGACCATGGACCTCTGATATGTTGCCCCTGCATTTTTCAAACGGAAAGGCATGACCTTATAACAATAGGTGCCCCAGGGTGTGATGAAGGTCGTCTTTTCCATGTCGGCCGGGTCCATTTTTATCTGATTATAACCAGAAATCCATCCATAAATGAGAACACTGCAAAACTAGCTGTGTTATCCACCAAAGTGTCGATATGTGGTAGAGGGAAATCGTCCTTCAGACTAGCTTTGTTTAGATCCCTATAGTCGACGCACATTCTGACTTTGCCATCCTTCTTTGGGACTGGCACGATGTTTTCCACCCACTCTGGATATTTGGATACTGCTAAAAAGCATGCGTCAATCTGCTTCTTGACTTCATCCCAGATCTTAAGAGCCATGTCTGGTCTTGATCTGCGAAGTTTTTGCTTGACCGAAGGACACTCTGGTTTCAAGGGGAGCTTGTGCATAACAATGTCGGTGTCCAACCCTGGCATATCTTGATAAGACCAAGCGAATATGTCGACGTAATCTCTGAGGAGTGCTATCAGCCTGCTTTTGACTTCTGGCTCCAATGATGCTCCAATCTTGACTTCTCTCTTCTCTTCTTTTGACCCCAAGTTGATGACCTCAATCTGCTCTTTGTATGGCTGGAGATAAGCATTTTCATATTCAGTCATCCTCTTCAACTCTTCTAGGACTTCTAATTCTTCATCATTCTCTTCTTCGGCTTGGAAGACAGATGAACCACTAGTAGAAGGAACTGAAGGATCACGGGATTTTGTGGCTAATGAGGTGTTCTGCATGTTTTATTTTTGGGAATGATTAGACACACACACACACAGACATGCAGATGGAGGGTTGCTTTTATGTTTTCAAAAAAGTTGCCATTTTTCCTTTTAAAAAAAAAAGAGTGAAAATGATAAGCAAGAAATAAACAAGAGTTTTAACAAAAACACTTTTCGTTCATAGATTTTCAATTCGCAAAGTGGCCCATACAAAACCATTCGCAGGCCTTGGGCAAGGCCAGGAACTTTTTAAAGAAAACACAAAGCTAACAAGCAAAATGAATTACTCTAAAGGTAAAAAGACAGGAATTTCCACAGCCTCCCAATTGCGTAGAGCTGTTCCTCCCTGAATTATCAGATGATCAAGATCACAATCCTCCTCAGCAATGATAATGTTTATTTGCAACCCGCCACTAGTAAAGATCTCTTTCAATGACTTCTCCCTCGTGACGCTCTCTTCCGGCTCGTCTTCGAGAGTTGGTTTGTAACCTAACCCTTGTCGATCGTTCTTCGCTCGTGCGTTGACTTGGATAACTTCTCCCCATCCAAATGGGAGTCCGTTTTTCAGTGAAACCTTGATACTCTGAACAAAAGTGAAGGATGAACCACGAGTTATATCAGACTCGTCTACCAGAACAGCGTGGGCTATCTCTAGCAGTTGGGAAGCTGTTCCGAGTGAATCTTCGTCCGCTTCGATGTATCGGAAAGAGGATAGGTTGCTCACCATCAGATCCTCTTCTCCGTGAATGATGACCAACTGATCATCAACAACAAATTTCATCTTTTGATGGAGGGTAGAGGTTACAGCGCCCGCTGCATGTATCCATGGCCTCCCTAGTAGACAGCTATAGACTGGATTAATGTCCATTACTTGAAAGGTGATTTCAAAGATTTGTGGACCTATCATGATAGGAAGGTCAACTTCTCCTATTACAACCCTTCTGGGACCATCTAACGCCTTCATCACAAGAGATGTTGGCCTCATATCAGCACCTTGGTAAGCAAGCTTAGCTAATGTTCTCTTTGGCATTACATTGAGTGCGGATCCCGTATCAATAAGCACCCTAGACAATGTATCTTCCTCGCATTTAATTGATACATGTAGAGCACGATTATGCTTGCGTTTTTCAGCTGTTAGGTCGCTGTCATCAAAGCTTAAAGTATTGCAGGCCGTGATATTCGCCACAATATAGTCGAACTGCCCAGCTGTGATGTCCTTGGTCACATGGGCTTGCGTTAGGATCTTTAGTAGAGCTTGGCGATGTGCCGGAGAGCTCAACAGTAATGACATGACTGAGGTTTTAGATGGCGTATGGTTCAGCTGAACTACCACTCGGTAGTCACTTCGACGAATAATCCACATAAATTCTTCTTCATCATCTTTGAGGTTCTCTTTTCCTTTGACAACAGGTTCCTTAGTGACAACTTCCTCTGGAATGGATCCTTTAGGGGCAGCAGCTTTTGGAGTGGGAACCTTTGGTGGAGGAACTGCATTATTCGCTCGTGGTTGATACACGCGACCGCTTCGGGTCATTTTGCTTCCACCGGCGATATTGGCTATATTTGCTTGTTTTCTTTCCTTGAAAATTTCTTCACACCACGAATGATCTTCTCTTGGCGTTATGGCCCTTGGGTGAGGTCTAGATCCTCTCCTTGGTTCAAATTTGGTTTGACCCCTCCCAAATTTTGATGGCACATCGTCACGAAACACTGGTCGGACGCTCTTGTTGTTGTTGTTGTTGGTATTTTTGAAAATGGCCCTTTTGCTAGGCTCTTCGGGCATATTAAACACGGGCTCAATTACCGCTAGATCTTCTTTTTTCTTTCTGCTAGCGATCTATATCATCCCTTGTTCAAGCATTGCTCGAATATCCTTTTGTACAAGGTCACAACCTTGTGGATTCAACATACATTGCTCACAATCTTCATGAGAAGTTTTAAGTGTCCATGCTTGAGCGAGACGTTTGTGCAATTCCACCAACGACACTTTGATTTCGTCAATGGTGGTAACCGTCTTAGTTTCAGACCCTTCCCCCTCCTCAGTGATAACATTCACTACTGTCGCTTCCGCGAAAATAAGGTGTCGACAAAACAGAAGAGTCGCCACCTTTCGTTATTTATCCCTCAGAACGGGAAAGGAAACGATCGGAAAAACCTGACGAAAAGGTATAAGACAAGCTCATCGCAACCATTGTCTGGGTTCGGGAGTCGGTTACGCAAGGGGAAGGTATTAGCACCCCTCACGTCCGTCGTACTCGACGGGATCCACGCTTGTTGTGTTTACTGGACGAGTTGGTTTATCTATCTACCTATCAAGGCTGGCTTAAAAAGAAAAGAAAAATGACTCGGCAAAGCGTCACGCTTTATGCCTACGTATTCTCATCAGAGAATGAGAAATCAAAGTCAACGTAGTTCGACCTACGACGGGTTACGGGGAAGGTGGCTCGCCAATACATCAGTATTGTGCCTACGTACTCTCAACAGGTATGAGAGATCAGAGCTTGCGTAGTTCGGGCTACTACAGATTACGGGGATTCAGATTCATCTGTTTTATCGAGTAGGGTTAAACAACAATTCCAGCAGTTAGGGACAAAGCCTATTTGCGGTAGAACTGAAGTTTAACGACACTCTTTTCTTCAGAAAAGCTTCCTTTGAATTATGGGCCCATGGGGCAAAAAGTTTGAAGTTTGTTTTCTGTCTTTTACGGAAGAAGTGTTTTTTATTGTCGTTTGCAATTTCAATCGCACTAAAGACTATGACCTGAGAGTGAATGCGTCGCATGTCACCCAAACGGTGCCATACTAAACATCCAGACTGTTGAAAAGAAGCTCTCCAACAATCCTTTCTCAGATAGCTTAAGGCTCGTAACGTACGAAAGAAATCATTCATGATTACTGTATCTTAAGCTGTTTTGAGATGAGAAGAGAATAGGCTCAACTACGGGGAGACTATCAAGTCCTACTGTTGTCATGCCAAGGATTCATCCTATGGTTGAAGTTTGAAACAGGACCTCCTAGAAGTTATCATGCATAGGTTTCAACCTAAAGTTCTATCATCACTTCCTTATCAAAGGAAGCAAGAGTCCTAAGGGATCATATCAATGATGAACAGAAACAGACAAAGCATCAGCTTAAACAGTAAATAATAAACAGTAAATGACTGTAAAATGCATGCAATGCAAGTGAGGGAGGAAATGTGTGTGGGGCAGCAGCCTCCACAAGCTCATCTCAACCTCAAGCCAGAATGAATCACAGTAATCATACAGAAGGAATACCATAAAGTGCTGTCAAGCAAAATATCAGTAAACTGCAATCATACAGATAAGATGGAATGCTATCAAGCAAGACAAAACCACATGGGCAAGGGAGCTGAGCTCTACCGAATACCCGCAAGCAAAGCCAGACAGTAAAAATACAAGCAGAGGGAGCAACTCAACCTCTAGTGCAATCATGCTCCTAGATTAAAGTCAGTCTAATCATGGACTTATTCTAATGCATCAAGCAAGTCAAACAAGGTCCATCAGCACAGAAAAGAAAACAGACAAGAAAGCAGATCAACCCCTCTCTCAATTCCAAGCTTCAGCTCTTCTAACAGCAACCCAGTCTTCAGACTTCAATCACCCTTCAAGGTTATCAAGCTTCACTGGCAAGTATCAACCTGCTTCTCTAGGTTTCAACCCATCAACATAAGCATCAACTTAATCTTCTTCTTCAAGCTTCAGCTTTCCAGTCAACTCCACCTTCAGGCTTCACTCTTAACTACAAGTATCAACTTGATTCCTTCAGGCTCTCAATGCTTCAATGTAAGTATCAACTCACCTTTTATTCCTCAAGCCTCAGCTCTACACTCAATCTCAATTTAATCCTCTTCATAAGTAACAACTTGGTCTTCAAGCTTCAGCTCTCTTTGCTTTACCAGTATCAACTTGGTCTTCTTCTCCTACAGGCTTCAGCTTCTCAGAGTAGTCTTCCATCACCTGGCAATGTCAACTTCAGCCTTCAATTCTCTTTAAGCCTCAGATCTTCACTCAATCCCCATTGGACCTTCAAGTATCAACTTGTTCTTCTTGCTTTTCAAGATTCAGCTATAATGGCAATGCTCAAGGAATCATCCTCTTCCACACTCTTCAATGAAGTCCTCATCTTCCAACTCAAGTCCAACACCTTCCAAGATACTCAAACCAGAAGATAATTGATTTAACAGAGTGAGAGGAAATGATAAACAACTTACTGACAACCAAAGGAAGCCTGGAAGGGTTCATCATTTATGAGAGACTGGTTCCCTCAAAGTTCTACTTCCCAGATAAAGCCACTCATCCTTCCCAAGGAGGGATGTGAATATTTGAGAAGGACTTTTAGTCATTGGGAGGAATGGAAGCACAAGATGCTTTCCATGTTTAAGAAAGAAATGATTCTAACTACAAGGCTCTCCCTATGTCCTACCTCCTAATCTTCATCAGACACCTTCAGGCACCAACAAATCCAAAGCTCCAAGCAACTTCAAGCAACTTCAAGCATCCTCCTCTTGTCTTCAACTTGTCTTCAATCTCAACCAAATACAAACCAAGCAAAAACCCTAATCTAAGGGAACTAGGGAAGTTAAACTAGTTTAATTAGTAAGTTAGGATCACCTAAAACCTAGTACTAAAGTTAGTCCTAACTAAAATACTAAAACCAATTGTAAAATCCTACAAAAATTACTATGGGAACCTAGGTCAATCATAACTCTATCACATTAGTTTCAAAGATCAAACCATCAAATTGGACCTAGAACTAAATCCTACATTACAAGGTATCAACCTAAAACCCTAAAAATGAAGCATCTAAATATCAATCTAGAAGGCATACCTATTTTCATCACAAAAATGTGAGAAAATTACTATGGGATCATACGTGTCTAACCTAATCACACACAAAAAATTAGGCCAAGAATCATCACCATGAGATCAAAAAAAATTCTACAAAAATATGCATCAAACATAAACATTTTAATATCAATTAAAATACAAAATTCCAATTAAATCAGAAATTATATGAAATGAAAATATTTTTTTTCTAAAAAATAGACTCAATCATGTGTACTATGCAAAAATAATGGATTTGATTGGATTAATATTCAATTTATTATGAATTTTACAAAAAGCATGAATTGAATGGAAATTAAATGAAAATCAAATAGAAATAACCAAACACACGGTGTGGATAGTGTCGCGGTGAAATTTGGATACCAAACTATTGATTAGTTTGAATCGTTAATTCATTTGCAACCGAACTTTGATTTGTCCAAAGGAAGGGATAAAGATCGAAATTCCCACAATGCAATACAAATGCAAGCTAGAGAGTTTTAGGTTTGGGGGTCGGTTAAACTTAGGGAAGGTACTAGCATCCTAAGTTTCTGTAGTACTCTACAGGAACCTCTTGGTTTATATTGTTTATTGCTATGGTTTATCTGCTTAAGGGTTGAAAGACCTAGGGGGTTTATTTCTAAGTATACTCGATAAGATGTCGCATCTTATGCCTACATATCCTTACAGGAGTGGAATCAGAGTACTTGTAGTTCCCCTAAAGGGTATGAGGAATTCTTTGATTGTGGTCAAAGTTCCTACAGGTTTAGGGTAGTTGATTGATTGATTTTAGGAGAAGAGATGTGTCTTCATTTTAAGAGAGATGTAACCGCCACAAGGTGTAGGAAAATAGTCTTTGCATCGTCTTAAGAAAAGGACTTACGTACTCGGATAGGGATCAACGAGGTACACCTTTATCTCTCTTAAGGCAAAGTTCCTACGACTTGATTGTATTGTTGTGGGGGTGGAGATTCTATCTCGCTTAAGATGATTTGGCATCTTTCTCTAATGTGTTTGAATGTATTGTTTTGAATTGTTGAATGTTTGAATATTGTTTGATTTGTATTGTGTTTAATTGTTGATTGTTTTGTCTATGTTGTAAGATAAAGGTCCTTCCTATGGGGCAGGTCCTAAACTTAAGAAGATCAACTTGAATGGGATCAAGGATCAATGGGAGAATGATGCAAATGATGTGCACTACACACGATTGTTGAATCATGTGTAGGGTTTTCCTTTGGACGGATGCGATGCAATAATGTAAATGACGGAAATGTAAATGCAATAAATAAATTGCAGAAATGTAAAGCCATACACACGCATGAAAGCGCTAAGTGTAGGTGAATATGTCGTGAAGTGGGTGTGCACGATTGGGTTGTTTTTACGCTGTGAGTGGATTTTAAGCGGATTGATTTGAATTTTAGGGAGATTGAGTTGATGTCAATTTTATGAGAAAAAAGTTATATCAAATTTAAAATAAAATTCTTAGTGAAATAAGAGGTTAATTAAACTTAGATAAAAGCTCTAGTGAATAAATTACTTATTAAAAAATTGATTATTAAAAGGAATTTTATTATTTTTAGATATAAAAGGTTAATAAATTAATAATTTTTAAAAAAGGTTTACTAATTATTTTTTTAATAAAATAAAAAGAGTTGATTATTGAGTTATTATTAATTTTAAAGCATAAAAATAGATTTTGCTTATTATCAAAAAAAAAGTTTATTATTTGTTTTAAGAAAAGGCTAATTAAGCATATAATAGATATATCTTTACTTAAAAGAATTATTATTATAAAAGTTGCTAAAAGAGAATCCACATAAATTGGTTAATTAAATCGATTAACAATAAAACAGCTAGCCTAACTTTATAAGAGAAAGGTTTATTTATTAAATGATTAAATTAATATAAGTGAATGATTAGACAGATTTTGTTTTAAATAAAAGGTTAATTAAATTGAAAGGTTAATTAGGGTGTTTGCTGATTAATGTGTATTAGGTGTGTGTGTGTGTGTGATTAGTGTAATATTAGTTATTATATCAAAATAAAACAGATAAAATAAAAAGCAAAAAAACCTAAATCCCCCCCAATTTCCCCTTTTCGTCTTTCCGTCATCTCTCTCTTCGCTTTCCTTCTTCTCCTTCCGATCTCATCCCTCTGTTCTTCTATGGCTCCAAACCTGTGAATACTAAAACAAAACAAATCAGCGAAACAAAAGGTTGAGGGATTAGAATTACCCAGAAAACAGGATCAATGGTAGTTCGCGGATGATTGATCTCCGGTGACGGGTTTTCGAAGGTGATCTCGCGGCGGATGTGGTGCGATAACAGCGACAAAGATTCTTCCGGCGGTGGATTCGCGATGTTCGGTTGAGGTTTTCGACGGAGGTGGATTTCCGACGACAGAAGCGTGAACGAAACCTGACGGCTTTGCGAATGGGAATTTCGGTGAGGCTTACGGCAAAGCTTGAAAGATAAGTCCTCTTTTTTAATTTAGGGTTTTTTGATTTAGAGATTTTCTGGATTTATTTAAGATGTTGTGGTTTTTTGCGTGGATTTCTACTATCAATTTTTTGTCTCTCTTTGTGTTCTGATATGAGTCGCTTTAATAGCCTTCCACGAACCTGTCAATTAAATTTCGGTTAATTTGTTCCCGAATCTGTATGAACATGTTTGACCTGTTTTGGAATTATCTTATGGTTTTGCCAACACTCAAAATGGAAGGTTTTAATTGCTATCTGATTTTTTTTTGCTTGCCAGGTCAGAAGGTTTATGACTTAATGAAGCTCCTTTGAAGGGACAAGTCAAATTTAGGTTTCGTGTTCTTTTTCACCGTCTTTTTGCAATGGAGTTGGTTAAGTGGTATGCTCTTGACTGGTAGGCTAATCTGCAGGTTAAATTTTCAATACAAAACCATGAAAATTATCATATGACTCGAGCTTCAGCTGTATTGAATTCTGATTTAACTCAAACTTCGGGCAGGGACAACCATCACTCTAACCGTATTGTGACTGACAAATTTTCGCAGGAATCAAAGGTTGACAACTTCCGACCCTTATCTTCAAAGAGCTTTAAATTGACCGATGGTGAGTTTCCTACTCGACAGGATCATGCCTGTTGGCTCTCCCTTCTCTTCTTGCTTAATTGATCATGTTTGCGTTTTGGTTTGCAGGCTATTACCGAAGCTCGAAACAGGTGTCGCTGCTGTCCTAAACAGATTCTACGAGTTGGACGCTCTGATGCAAACAAATGCGTGCCTGCGGAGCGTTTGAGATTGTCTCATTTTTTTTTAGGAGGTAGCTTTAAGCACTCGCCTTGGGAAACCTTTGAATCTTGTATAAACATGAGGATTTTGGTCTGCTTATGTACTTGAGTGGTTTTGTTGTTTTCGAAAGCTCGGGAATTTGAAAATGAGGCATTAACTTGTTTACTGGCCTCTTGAATCTGTAGGTGTTGGCATGGAAACATTCGGGATTTACACCATACTTTGCCTTCTTTGCCCTGATAACATTTGAATAAGTCCATGAAAATCCACGACCCCAGAAACGGAACATACATCGGCATTGGGCCCAACTGGTAACATTAGTTTACAGGAGGAGGATAGTCTATGGGCTTTTGAGTAATTTGTCTAAAACTGAACTCCATTTCTTAGACTTTCAGTTATGTCTTTATCCTGATATTCACTTGCAGCATCACTGTTTGGACTAATTGTCTTAATTGCAGATCAATGCTTATGGACGATTTGCGTATGGCGCTTCATCAGTTGACAATACCATTCACGAGGTTTGGGATTTTCTCAGAACGGAAGTCGGAGGATGAGCTAGTGCTCTTTCAATGGTAGGTACAGCATTTGCAAGAGTTTTTGTTTATCTTTAGAGTGGGCATGATGACCCTGTTAGCTTTGCTGTATTGTTGGAGAAACCACAAAGTATCAATTGATAACAAATACTCCCTGCTTTCGATAACTTGATTGTTTATGGCCTGATTAACTCTTGTCTTGCTCTTCTCCTTTTAACATTTGGCTATGCATTTACTAACACTGTCCATACATTTCGTTTACGAAACAGGGTTACCCAGCTGATGGGCAAACAAACTGGCCATCTTGAAGGCTTAGTGAAGAAACGCCATTATATATTACTAGCTTTGGCAAAACCACAAGATACTTCAACTATCGCACTATAACCTGTGCACCAGCATCGATTTAAAGCAAGACATTCTCCTATTTGTTCTTGACCGCGGTAAGGCATACATGGGCATAACCAAACTAGGTGTTCAAAATCTGCATAGTGAACTGTGCGTACGAGCCAGAGATTCCTGGATAGGGTGCAATCCATGCCTGCAGCCTGACCAATAGATACATTACCGGCAACTGGACCATATTCTGCATATTTAGCAGGTCGTACCATCAACTCACTCTCAGGTTGGAAATTAGTAGCTTATTGATTTCCTCAAAATGATTATTTCCTGTGGTGCAGAGGGGTGAGTTGCATTAGCGTGCAACCATTTGTAGCTAAGATGACCGTACCGCTGATGCCATGTTCTTTTGTGCCTGGAAAATGCTAAAGAGATGAGCCGGCATCACTGATAAGCTCCGGGTTAGCACCAGCATTACTGATATCGTCCAATGTTGTATCTGCCATATGCTTATAGCTTTGAAATCTCAGGTCCTCAATGCTCTCAGTTACCGCTAATGCTAAACAAATCAAGTCTTCCCTCAGATTCTTCATTGCTAGGCTTGTTATCCGTGTTGTCGAGAAAGAGTTGGCCGGGACTTATAAATTACGACACAAACTGCTCGTGAATAACACAGTGTCGTAGGTTCTCAGTCTATGTTAAGTTAAGTGTATTCTAAGATTGGAGTGTATTACGTGATAGTGTAATGGGGTTCCTTTGTGTCAGTACTAATCAAGTGTTTGTTTGAATGACAAGTTTAAGAATGTAGAACACAGAGATCCTACGAATCGTGTCGGTCCAATCACAAGTTATAGGCCATCCTCAAAACTGTATGGGCACACTGCAAAATTTGAACTAGGCACTTTGGATGAAATAAGGTTAGACCATACGCGTGATGGTGTAGTTTGTCATGTATCCCACATTGTGATATGAACTATAAACGTGATGTGGTTTCTGTTTTATGCTACAGGTAAATGCATCAATTTCTTGGTTTTGAACAACAGTTATATGAGGTAATTGCTTATGCCTTTGCATTTGAACACCCTTCTTTTGATCCATTTCTCGAATCCGAACCAGTTTAATTTCCTGATTTTGGTTGGTCTTATTTTGTTATGTGGCTTTCTTATATTGAGTATGCTTCAAAGTAATGTCGGCGTGAATTTCTTGATTTACGGTTCGGTTATCTTTTCCTGAGTTGTGAATGTTTAACTTTCTGTGCTTCCATGCTGTTTATGCAGAAGTTCAAGCAGATGTTTGAGGGGCTACGAGGATAACCGGCGACAGAGATTAGTAGCATGTTTCCATTGGTATCGAGGCTATTGCTACCGGAGTCAAAGCAAGGGTCTCGGCTGCCACGGAGCGCAAGCAATGGTTACTGCTACAAAACCAATTGTTGAATGTTCTGGTGAGGAAAAAAGACTCGAAACTCCACAACCAATGTCAAGTTGTCATCCAGCACTTGAAGATGACGAAATAAATTCCAAATCGTGACAAAAGGGTTCCGGCAGCGCTCGGATGACTGTAGCCCGAGAAACTTTGATCCATTTTGTAATCTCTAGCAGATGCGGGGGAGTCGAGAAGCGAAGCGTTGAATCCAGTGATAAGTCGAGGAGTAGCAACAAAGATAAAGGAAGAAAAGATTTGGTCGCAGGCCCCCTCTCCCTTTTCTTTATAGTCTAAACACCTGTTTGGGAATGTTGTGGGTTTCACTGTTTTGTAGAGAGTTGAACTTAATGATAATCCTTATATTACATTTCCTTGTGGAATAATTCTGTGACAAGAATTTCTAAATCTTTTTATTATAACTGGTATGTAAAACCGGTATGTAAAACTCAAGGTCTATAATGTAGCATCAAAAAAAACCATAAGCCTCTGAGCTTTCGTGGCCCAACCTTACATAGTGAAGTCTTTTGGCTATTCCAACCAAAGTTCTATTTAGGTAAAACTTCAAATGGTGATAGATCTTAGTAAAATTTACTCAAACGGTGTGCTCTCCCACCGATTCAAAAACACAAATCAAACACCACCCGCTCTTGATACCTTAATTTGTCATTTGTATACAAAGGAGCCTTGAATTAAAACTTGGAATCTCTTTTAAAACACGACCCTCATCCTGAGGGGATCCTTTAGAAAGGGGCACAACTTGAAATTCTTTGGCATAATTATTTATGAGGATGAAAGCTAACTCCATTTGAAATTATCGCACCTGCACAGACTTGTTAGTAACAACAAACATGCACACATAGTAGTCATGTAATAAAATTAAAAAACAAGGACGTGGGATCTTATGGTCAAAAATTGGGGTGCAACAGATGCCCCTATTTAAGTTACTTCTATCCGGAGATATGGAGATTGAAATCTCCGTCTCGACGAGATAGGAGGGACTTAAATACAAACATTGCACGAATTTTTGGCCCTAAGAGGCCACCGAATGCAAATGATATGCAATGATATGAGAATGCAAAACAGAGGTCATGTGGAGAAGTGGCGCCATAGGGGAACAACTAGACGCGATACATGAGACGAACAGGCTCATCAGAGCGAGACTCCATGGGAAAGGATCGACAATCGCAAAGTGTCTGTAAATATGTTGTGAAGAATATGGAAGGGAAATCTTCTTGAGGAATCTACTGTATATGTCAAATGTAATTGATTTAAGATATCATTTGGAGAAGCCTATTGTCGAGACATGTAACTGTAATTGAGAATACTTTTGCCAAAGTATGCACTGTCAAAATCTGTAAGGAATCTACTGCCGAGATTTTATGTTGAAGTCTGTTGGAAAAATGCTTCTGACGAAGTCTTCTGGAAATCTACTGCCGAGATTAACCAGGAACTACCTACTGCCAAGGTCTTATGGGAATCTATTGTCGAGATTAACCAGGAACTGTAAGATGTTCGAGTGATTGTCGTTGTAGACTGTAGTTGTGAATTGTTGTTGTAGATGTAGAACTTCCCCGAGCGTCATAGTCTGGATGCTATGAGCCGGTCTCGGTCCCTTCCCAAAATGATGAAAACTTGTGAGAGCATCTTCATAGGGGGTTGTAAATTTTGTAAATTGTAAATGTCGTTGTAGACTGTAAATGTAGTTCGTTGTAGAACCCTGTAGATGTAATTTGTAAGTGTAATTGTAAATTGTAGATGTCATTGTAAAACTTCACCGGGGATCTTCGGGGAGATGTGAGCCGGTTGAATTGTAAAGTATGTCTTCTCAAATAAAGAGAGACTAATGTGATAGACGTCCTCGACCTCTCTGGGGAGATGTCACTTGACGGAAGTAAACTTGTGTGATGAACTCACTGGGGAAGTCATTCTTGAGAGAAATGCATGTAACTGTCTTCTCTGACGAATCAATAATGTTGAAGGACCCACTGAGGGTAAATGAACTGTTTTGTAGAAATTGTCGTTTGTCGTTTTGAATAGGATCCTGATCAAAACGAGTTGCTAAAATAAAGAGATAAATGTTCGAGAAAATCCTGTGATGCTTATTGTTGAAGAAATGTCTGTCTTCGTGAATACTCTTCCTGGGGAATAGGGTGCAAAATAAATGCACACTTAATCCGTGCCTAAAAAGTTGTAAATGTCCATGATGTGATTGCCAAAAGCCGAGGTTCAATTCGGGAAGTAGCCGAAAAGAAACTGTCAAGCAAGACTCGACCATTGAGATATGAACTCAAATGGAATTGTACTAAAACAACCATCTTCCATGAGGGTTGAACTTCATGGGGAAAATGAAACATTGTGCTCTTTCTGCCTAGGGTCGAATCTAATTGGAAAGATAAGACACACCCAAACACCTAGGGATAACTACAACCAAAGCGATAGAAACAAACACAAAGAATGCGAAAATGCACATGCTATGCTGTCTACTTATATGCTATGCGTATGCCTATGCTGACAAAAGCAGACAGAAAGAGGTGACCGGAGATGAAATAAACATCTCGAGACAAACATCTCGACCAATCTTCGCAGATAGATAGTACCACTGGGGATAGATGGAGAACTAAATATGGGATCACACTCCTGCTTCAGATCTTCGATATTCCTCTTGGGGAATAGAGATCAATCCATTTGGTATATAACATCTTGATAAGTTCGAGAGATCATCCTGTTGAAGACGAGAATAAAGATCCACTAGGGGAGGATCAAACTCGTAAATGTAGAAACTTCATGGATAAAATAAATATCCACTTCACTGGAGAGACTCATGCTGTAGAAGATCGATGTTGTAGAAGGTCCACTGGGGAGTGAAGTACGTCCACTTAATTAGGAAGGTGAAGTTGGAGAAGATCCACTGAGGATTAAGATACCATGCACTTCACTAGGGAAGTGAAGTTAAGCAAATCATTGGGAATTCTTGCATTGAAAAGCTGGAGAATTCTTGTATCGAGGAGATTCATCGGAGAATGTCATGACTACCAAAATTAAAATTCACTGGGGAGATGAAGAATGTTGAAAAGTAGTGGTAGTCGCCATTTTTGAACAATAGATTGTTGCACATGGATAAGATAATCTTCACTTCTTAGATGCCCCAAGTTACATGGTAATGAGAAGAAGTCGTTTTGAGAGGATTTTACAGAAAACATGGCGTCCCATATGCCCCATTGTTTTCAGACTCTCTGGAGAGACTCGCCGAATCTCGACGTAACTGGTTCTGATTGACGGTGTTATGACTGAGTCTTCAGAAATAGCTTCTTTAGGTGAAGTCTAGTTTGCACAGGATAACCACTTGGAAATAACTTGCCCCAGGTCGTCATAGTCTTCAAAATCCAATATAACAAACTTAATGCTGATGTGTAATTTTTATCAAACAATGTTAGCAAGTCAGAAATGTTAATTTCGAAGCTGTTAATGCAATACGCGTTTGTCTTGAAGTTTTGAAAAGAAATATCGCAATAACTTGTGGTCGAAACCACTAGTTAGGATATAGATTTATTTTTTATAAAGCCAACAAAAATTTGAGCATAGCTTATAGGAGTCAGGAAACGTTATTTCACTGAGTATGCTTTCGAGGTAAACCTTACTTCAATTAGGACTTTTGAAAGGTATATTGTGGTTTAGTTTACGATTTATAAAACAAAGGGAATAAGGGCCAAAGCGTATTTGTAACCACCCATTTTGAAAGATGATCACTCTTTTTCTTTGAAAGGTTTTAAGTGCTCAATCAAGCTGATTAAAAAAAACTGCCCCAAGTTGAAAATGAGGTTAGAAGAATGTTTAAAGGGGAATTAACCGCTTTATAACTAGTGTTTAGGAGGTTTGAAAAAAAATGCCTTACATCATCAGTAGGCTTTTTTTTTAAAAGCATACATCAAGAGACCTTACGTTTTTAATTCATCATCCTCCCTCCAATAAAATAATGAAGAAAATTTTAAGAGTGAAATGAATGGATTTCTTCAAGGCAAATGCTTATTGCACTACTTATTCAAATTAACATGTTCTTACGCGCCAATTATGCTTTTAATCAAACAAATAAAACACACAAGCAAACGAAAATAGATGATCAACATAACGGTGTTCCATTCACGACTGGTCTTTCTCTTTTGAAAGTTAGCACTTCATCATCTATCATCTCTTGAACTTTCTCTTGAAAAACTTTGCATTCTTCAATCGAATGCCCTAACACTCCATCATGAAATTCACAGCTGGCGTTCGAGTTGAACCACGGTGAGTGAGACTTCATGACTCTAGTCTTTCTGGGTGTCATCACTGAGTTTCTAGTAAAATAAGACCATAGTTGACCGTAGGTCATTGGGATAAGATCGAACCAGCGAGTTTCTCCTTTCGAAATATTTAGAGGTGCCTTATGATTCTGAAACCTTCTTCGAACCTGTCGATCTTGATGTTGATCTAGAGAAGCCAACCTTCGTTTACGAGGTACTCGCCGTCTGCGCTTAGCAGGCGCCACATACTGATGTTGAGGATAAGGTATTGGAACTAGATCTGGCAGGATTGCATTAACATCAACACTTCCTTCCTCTAGGGAGTCATCAACTGAAAATTCTTCATTAGATTGGTTATTCAAGTTATCTTGAATTCTTCCACTTTTGAGCGCATTCTCAATGTTTACTCCAACTTCTATAATTTTGGAGAAATCTGATGGTACAACGCCTACCATCCTAACATAATAAGAGTCTGGCAGTGTTCTTAGAAACATCTTGGTTAAATCTTTCTCTGGAAGTGGTGGAAGAACTTGGGCTGCCAACTCTTTCCATCGCTGAGCATATTCCCTGAAAGATTCATCATCATTCTTACTCATTCCTTCTAGTTGATTACTGTCTGGAGCCACGTCCAAATTATAATTGTATTGCTTCACAAAAGCATTAGCTAAATCTCTCCATGACTGAATTCGATTCCTTTGCAGCTTCATATACCATATAAAGGATGCCCCTTATAAGCTTTCTTGAAAGTAGTGAATCATCAGTTCATCATTGTCAACATGAGCAGACATCTTTCGACAAAACATCGTCAAATGGTATCTTGGACAACTAACACCCTTATAAACTTCAAAGACAGGCATCTTGAATTTCGGAGGAATAATTACGCCTGGAACTAAACATAAGTCATGAGCATCTAGGTCAGATGCATTAGCTTCTTTCACTATTTTCAATTGTTCTTTAAAATCGCATAATTCCTTTTCCATTGCTATGAATCTAGGATCGTCCATCTTCATCTTGGCATGAACATTCTGAAGATTAGGTACAGGTTGTGGGAACCGGGAAACTTGAACAACCAGGTTGTCTTGCACAGGCCGAGGTTGTGTAGGAACATCCACTTGTTGAACATTGTCATCAGAAGGAAGATCAAATAGCGGATTAGTCACCACTCTGAAACCAGTCATAGAATCCATATCTTCGTTCTCTTTATTATCCCTTAGTGGTAGTTCAAGTTTGGTCAGACGGTCGAGATGTCAGCTGACAGACAAAGACAAAAGACCGGAATGAGCCACAGAAGAGGAGAGATATATGCATATGCAAAATGCTAAATGCTAATGCAAAAAATGCAGAAATGACATGTTTCATGGAACTCGATTTTTTATGAACGTTACAAAATACCAACGAAAATTCATTTATTGTTTTTTTACTATTGTATTGGATTACAAGAAAACAACTTTATAAGAGTCCTTACTTAATAGCTAAATAAAGCTAAAAAAGCCCTAAGGAAGTCCTTCATCATGCTTGTCGATTTGCTGTCCATTTGGATCTTCTTGAATATAAGTTGTCCATGATTGACGTCTAAAGAGTAGTGTGATAGAGGAAAATAAATCCTCCATCCCTCTTATTCTCTTGATGGAAAGGTAGGAAAGGAATCCCTTTGTTTGCTTGGATCTTCAATGATAATGAAAGTCTTTCGAACTTCTAATGATTCTCCATGATAAAGGAAGCCTCTTGTATTTGTCTTTTGAGTTTCTTGATTCTTCAATCGCTGCCCTTAACTACCTTAGGATATCCAAGTTAGGACTCTTAAAAGCATATTTCAAAATTTTCCTTTGTAATCCTTGTTGGTTTCTATAATGTTTATAAATAACTAGGAATTCCATGAAACCAATGCAATATGATGCTATATGGATGCATCAAACACAGGTAAGCACATAAGGACACAAAGATAAACAAACAAAGGGGGACCCTAGGTTTGCAACGAGCATGGAGCCAAAGGGTATACCCATTCCCAAAGGTTGTGGATTAAAGGTGGTTTGTACCTGCAGAACAAGGTTCTAAAGAGGTTCCCAAAGTCATCAGCCCATCTTTCAGATATTATCAACTTCCCAACTAACTCGGTAATTAATAATATTCTCAAGAGAACTTCATTTGAGTGTAGCATCGCGTAGCACTATTTTGGGAGTACTCCCTCATAGTCCCGCACTACGTCCTAATAAAGGCCAAAGTGGGGTTAAAGGTAACTACGGTCCTTAGTATCATGGACTCCAATTGAGAATAGTAAAAGTTTTCACGACTAAACTCGTTCAACCGAACTATTTTCAAAAGGGTCTCAACTAAGCGGGATTTTCGAATCAACTTAGTCGGGACTCACTCCCTATAAGCCTCATCGAATATATCACCATCCTATCTTAATTTCTCTCAAGTACGGGTGTAGGACTTTGTCTCACCACTCAAAGAAAATAACCCAAAAGGAACAAATGCAAGAGCAAAATGTATAAATAATCAATTAAGCAAGTAAGCAGATATATAAAGCGTAAAACAAATAAATAAAGCAAGATAGGGAAAACCCACTAGAGCCTCCCCAGTGAAGTCGCCATTTCTGTCGCGGTGAAATTTGGATACCAAACTATTGATTAGTTTGAATCGTTAATTCATTTGCAACCGAACTTTGATTTGTCCAAAGGAAGGGATAAAGATCGAAATTCCCACAATGCAATACAAATGCAAGCTAGAGAGTTTTAGGTTCGGGGGTCAGTTAAACTTAGGGAAGGTACTAGCATCCTAAGTTTCTGTAGTACTCTACAGGAACCTCTTGGTTTATATTGTTTATTGCTATGGTTTATCTGCTTAAGGGTTGAAAGACCTAGGGGGTTTATTTCTAAGTATACTCGATAAGATGTCGCATCTTATGCCTACATATCCTTACGGGAGTGGAATTAGAGTACTTGTAGTTCCCCTAAAGGGTATGAGGAATTCTTTGATTGTGGTCAAAGTTCCTACGGGTTTAGGGTAGTTGATTGATTGATTTTAGGAGAAGAGATGTGTCTTCATTTTAAGAGAGATGTAACTGCCACAAGGTGTAGGAAAATAGTCTTTGCATCGTCTTAAGAAAAGGACTTACGTACTCGGATAGGGATCAACGAGGTACACCTTTATCTCTCTTAAGGCAAAGTTCCTACGGCTTGATTGTATTGTTGTGGGGTGGAGATTCTATCTCGCTTAAGATGATTTGGCATCTTTCTCTAATGTGTTTGAATGTATTGTTTTAAATTGTTGAATGTTTGAATATTGTTTGATTTGTATTGTGTTTAATTGTTGATTGTTTTATCTATGTTATAAGATAAAGGTCCTTCCTATGGGGCAGGTCCTAAACTTAAGAAGATCAACTTGAATGGGATCAAGGATCAATGGGAGAATGATGCAAATGATGTGCACTACACACGATTGTTGAATCATGTGTAGGGTTTTCCTTTGGACGGATGCGATGCAATAATGTAAATGACGGAAATGTAAATGCAATAAATAAATTGCGGAAATGTAAAGCCATACACACGCATGAAAGCGCTAAGTGTAGGTGAATGTTTCGTGAAGTGGGTGTGCACGATTGGGTTGTTTTTACGCTGTGAGTGGATTTTAAGCGGATTGATTTGAATTTTAGGGAGATTGAGTTGATGTCAATTTTATGAGAAAAAAGTTATATCAAATTTAAAATAAAATTCTTAGTGAAATAAGAGGTTAATTAAACTTAGATAAAAGCTCTAGTGAATAAATTACTTATTAAAAAAATTGATTATTAAAAGGAATTTTATTATTTTTAGATATAAAAGGTTAATAAATTAATAAGTTTTAAAAAAGGTTTACTAATTATTTTTTTAATAAAATAAAAAGAGTTGATTATTGAGTTATTATTAATTTTAAAGCATAAAAATAGATTTTGCTTATTATCAAAAAAAAGGTTTATTATTTGTTTTAAGAAAAGGCTAATTAAGCATATACTAGATATATCTTTACTTAAAAGAATTATTATTATAAAAGTTGCTAAAAGAGAATCCACATAAATTGGTTAATTAAATTGATTAACAATAAAACAGCTAGCCTAACTTTATAAGAGAAAGGTTTATTTATTAAATGATTAAATTAATATAAGTGAATGATTAGACAGATTTTGTTTTAAATAAAAGGTTAATTAAATTGAAAGGTTAATTAGGGTGTTTGTTGATTAATGTGTATTAGGTGTGTGTGTGTGTGTGTGTGTGTGTGTGTGTGTGTGTGTGTGTGTGTGTGTGTGTGTGTGTGTGTGTGTGTGTGTGTGTGTGTGTGTGTGTGTGTGTGTGATTAGTGTAATATTAGTTATTATATCAAAATAAAACAGATAAAATAAAAAGCAAAAAAACCTAAATCCCCCCCAATTTCCCCTTTTCGTCTTTCCGTCATCTCTCTCTTTGCTTTCCTTCTTCTCCTTCCGATCTCATCCCTCTGTTCTTCTATGGCTCCAAACCTGTGAATACTAAAACAAAACAAATCAGCGAAACAAAAGGTTGAGGGATTAGAATTACCTAGAAAACAGGATCAATGGTAGTTCGCGGATGATTGATCTCCGGTGACGGGTTTTCAAAGGTGATCTCGCGGCGGATGTTGTGCGATAACAGCGACAAAGATTCTTCCGGCGGTGGATTCGCGATGTTCGGTTGAGGTTTTCGACAGAGGTGGATTTCCGACGACAGAAGCGTGAACGAAACCTGACGGCTTTGCGAATGGGACTTTCGGTGAGGCTTACGGCAAAGCTTGAAAGATAAGTCCTCTTTTTCAATTTAGGGTTTTTTGATTTAGAGATTTTCTGGATTTATTTAAGATGTTGTGGTTTTTTGCGTGGATTTCTGCTATGAATTTTTTGTCTCTCTTTGTGTTCTGATATGAGTCTCTTTTATACCCTTCCACGAACCTGTCAATTAAATTTCGGTTAATTTGTTCCCGAATCTGTATGAACATGTATGACCTGTTTTGAAATTATCTTATGGTTTTGTCAACACTCAAAATGGAAGATTTTAATTGCTATCTGATTTTTTTTTGCTTGCCAGGTCAGAAGGTTTATGACTTAATGAAGCTTCTTTGAAGGGACAAGTCAGATTTAGGTTTCGTGTTCTTTTTCACCGTCTTTTTGCAATGGAGTTGGTTAAGTGGTATGCTCTTGACTGGTAGGCTAATCTGCAGGTTAAATTTTCAATACAAAACCATGAAAATTATCATATGACTCGAGCTTCAGCTGTATTGAATTCTGATTTAACTCAAACTTCGGGCAGGGACAACCATCACTCTAACCGTATTGTGACTGACAAATTTTCGCAGGAATCAAAGGTTGAAAACTTCCGACCCTTATGCTTCAAAGAGCTTTAAATTGACCGATGGTGAGTTTCCTACTCGACAGGATCATGCCTGTTGGCTCTCCCTTATCTTCTTGCTTAATTGATCATGTTTGCGTTTTGGTTTGCAGGCTGTTACTGAAGCTCGAAACAGGGTTCGCTGCTGTCCTAAACAGATTCTACGAGTTGGACGCTCTGATGCGAACAAATGCGTGTCTGCGGAGCGTTTGAGATTGTCTCCTTTTGTTTTAGGAGGTAGCTTTAAACACTCGCCTTGGGAAACCTTTGAATCTTGTATAAACATGAGGATTTTGGTCTGCTTATGTACTTGAGTGGTTTTGTTGTTTTCGAAAGCTCGGGAATTTGAAAATGAGGCATTAACTTGTTTACTGGCCTCTTGAATCTGCAAGTGTTGGCATGGAAACATTCAGGATTTACACCATACTTTGCCTTCTTTGCCCTGATAACATTTGAATAAGTCCATGAAAATCCACGACCCCAGAAACGGAACATACATCGGCATTGGGCCCAACTGGTAACATTAGTTTACAGGAGGAGGATAGTCTATATGCTTTTGAGTAATTTGTCTAAAACTGAACTCCATTTCTTAGACTTTCAGTTATGTCTTTATCCTGATATTCACTTGCAGCATCACTGTTTGGACTAATTGTCTTAATTGCAGATCAACGCTTATGGACGATTTGCGTATGGCGCTTCATCAGTTGACAATACCATTCAAGAGGTTTGGGATTTTCTCAGAACGGAAGTCGGAGGATGAGCTAGTGCTCTTTCAATGGTAGGTACAGCATTTGCAAGAGTTTTTGTTTATCTTTAGAGTGGGCATGATGACCCTGTTAGCTTTGCCGTATTGTTGGAGAAACCATAAAGTATCAGTTGATAACAAATACTCCCTGCTTTCGATAACTTGATTGTTTATGGCCTGATTAACTCTTGTCTTGCTCTTCTCCTTTTAACATTTGGCTATGCATTTACTAAAACTGTCCATACATTTCGTTTACGAAACAGGGTTACCCGGATGATGGGCAAACAAACTGGCCATCTTGAAGGCTTAGTGAAGAAACGCCATTATATATTACTAGCTTTGGCAAAACCACATGATACTTCAACTATTGCATTGTAACCTGTGCACCAGCATTGATTTACAGCAAGACATTCTCCTATTTGTTCTTGACCGCGGTAAGGCATACATGGGCATAACCAAACTAGGTGTTCA
This sequence comes from Lathyrus sativus, assembly GCA_963859935.3. Taxonomy (NCBI): domain Eukaryota; kingdom Viridiplantae; phylum Streptophyta; class Magnoliopsida; order Fabales; family Fabaceae; genus Lathyrus; species Lathyrus sativus. Next base: position 298,640,956 of record OZ012737.1, on the reverse strand, counting down.
AAATCCGCATAGTGAACTGTGCGTACGAGCCAGAGATTCCTGGATAGGGTGCAATCCATGCCTGCAGCCTGAACAATAGATACATTACCGGCAACTGGACCATATTCTGCATATTTAGCAGGTCGTACCATCAACTCACTCTCAGGTTAGAAATTAGTAGCTTATTGATTTCCTCAAAATGATTATTTCCTGTGGTGCAGAGGGGTGAGTTGCATTAGCGTGCAGCCATTTGTAGCTAAGATGACCATACCGCTGATGCCATGTTCTTTTGTGCCTGGAAAATGCTAAAGAGATGAGTCGGCATCACTGATAAGCTCCGGGTTAGCACCAGCATTACTGATATCGTCCAATGTCGTATCTGCCATATGCTTATAGCTTTGAAATCTCAGGTCCTCAATGCTCTCAGTTACCGCTAATGCTAAACAAATCAAGTCTTCCCTCAGATTCTTCATTGCTTGGCTTGTTATCCGTGTTGTCGAGAAAGAGTTGGCTGGGACTTGTAAATTACGACACAAACTGCTCGTGAATAACACGGTGTCGTAGGTTCTCAATCTATGTTAAGTTAAGTGTATTCTAAGATTGGAGTGTATTACGTGATAGTGTAATGGGGTTCCTTTGTGTCAGTACTAATCAAGTGTTTGTTTGAATGACAGGTTTAAGAATGTAGAACACAGAGATCCTACGTATCGTGTCGGTCCAAGCACAAGTTATAGGCCATCCTCAAAACTGTATGGGCACACTGCAGAATTTGAACTAGGCACTTTGGATGAAATAAGGTTAGACCATACGCGTGATGGTGTAGTTTGTCATGTATCCCACATTGTGATATGAACTATAAATGTGATGTGGTTTCTGTTTTATGCTACAGGTAAATGCATCAATTTCTTGGTTTTGAACAACAGTTATATGAGGTAATTGCTTATGCCTTTGCATTTGAATACCCTTCTTTTGATCCATTTCTCGAATCCGAACCAGTTTAATTTCCTGATTTTGGTTGGTCTTATTTTGTTATGTGGCTTTCTTATCTTGAGTATGCTTCAAAGTAATGCCAGCGTGAATTTCTTGATTTACGGTTCGGTTATCGTTTCCTCAGTTGTGAATGTTTAACTTTCTGTGCTTCCATGCTGTTTATGCAGAAGTTCAGCAGATGTTTGAGGGGCTACGAGGATAACCGGCGACAGAGATTAGTAGCATGTTGCCATTGGTATCGAGGCTATTGCTACCGGAGTCAAAGCAAGGGTCTCGGCTGCCACGGAGCGCAAGCAATGGTTACTGCTACAAAACCAATTGTTGAATGTTCTGGTGAGGAAAAAAGACTCGAAACTCCACAACCAATGTCAAGTTGTCATCCAGCACTTGAAGATGACGAAATAAATTCCAAATCGTGACAAAAGGGTTCCGGCAGCGCTCGGATGACTGTAGCCCGAGAAACTTTGATCCATTTTGTAATCTCTAGCAGATGCGGGGGAGTCGAGAAGCGAAGCGTTGAATCCAGTGATAAGTCGAGGAGTAGCAACAAAGATAAAGGAAGAAAAGATTTGGTCGCAGGCCCCCTCTCCCTTTTCTTTATAGTCTAAACACCTGTTTGGGAATGTTGTGGGTTTCACTGTTTTGTAGAGAGTTGAACTTAATGATAATCCTTATATTACATTTCCTTGTGGAATAATTCTGTGACAAGAATTTCTAAATCTTTTTATTATAACTGGTATGTAAAACCGGTATGTAAAACTCAAGGTCTATAATGTAGCATCAAAAAAAACCATAAGCCTCTGAGCTTTCGTGGCCCAACCTTACATAGTGAAGTCTTTTGGCTATTCCAACCAAAGTGCTATTTAGGTAAAACTTCAAATGGTGATAGATCTTAGTAAAATTTACTCAAACGGTGTGCTCTCCCACCGATTCAAAAACACAAATCAAACACCACCCGCTCTTGATACCTTAATTTGTCATTTGTATACAAAGGAGCCTTGAATTAAAACTTGGAATCTCTTTTAAAACACGACCCTCATCCTGAGGGGATCCTTTAGAAAGGGGCACAACTTGAAATTCTTTGGCATAATTATTTATGAGGATGAAAGCTAACTCCATTTGAAGTTATCGCACCTGCACAGACTTGTTAGTAACAACAAACATGCACACATAGTAGTCATGTAATAAAATTAAAAAACAAGGACATGGGATTTTATGGTCAAAAATTGGGGTGCAACAGATAGCAGTCAGATTCAGTTCAAAACATGGGTTGGGCTTGCTGGGGGTATGGATAACACTTATTTCATTAAGCCCAAATGCCTGAATTAATGAAACGCAGCGTTTCCTTCAGAAACCCTTCACAACTCAGAATTAAAACGTGGCCCTTGGATCTTCTCCCAGTCAATGGTCAATCCACCATCCAATGGTGAGAACTTCATCTTCTCCATTTCAAAGCTCTTAGCTTCGCGCCCAGCTCCGGCCACCGCCGATGGAGCTCCGATCGTCCCCTTCAACCCTAGTTCCTCCTAGAGGCCTCCAATCCAAGAGGGCAAAACATGAAACACACTCCAAATCTTTCCACGAACTCAATCATGCCCATAGTTTCCTCTGAAACCCCAAGAATCAACATCTCCCAATCTCAACCGAAAATGGTGATCTTCCTATTTTGTCTCTAATTCAACACTTAACCATCTGAAATCCATCCTAGGCCATTCTACAACTAATCTAGTACCCTAGTTCAACATAGTTCTACCTAAATCATGCTATAGGAAGAAGATTACCAACCTGGAAATTCTTGAATAACAGATGCACCAAATCTTCTCTTCAAGCCCTCAAATCTTCTGGACACGATCACTGAACCTCCTTCTTGCTTCTGTATGCAAAAGATTCAATGGAAAGTGCTTCAATCTTGAAACACGATGATGAGTTGCAGGTGCTGAAAATCACTTGCTCCCACACGATCTAGCCACCAATTCTTCTTGGAAATGATCTGGAATCAATCCTTGATACTCATGGAAGAAGAACCAATCAAGAAAATGGAAGGGAATGGAGAAATTTGATGAAACTGATTGCACTTGCAAGCTATGAAAACTCAATCTCAAACTATGCTCAAACCTTCAATGATCACCAACCTCTGCCATGGATTCATTCTACTCAATATATAGATGGAGTTTGGATGATCTAGAACCCTCTAGATCCTTCCAATGAGATTTTACACATCTCATGTCATGAGATTTTGAATCACTTATCATGACATGTACAACCCTTGCAAACAGCTTGGAATTCATCCCATTCACTCTTAATTTCTCCCCTAGTGAGATATTAGAGGTGTTTAGCTTGCCAAGTTCCTTGTTCATGCCTTAATTTTGAGTTATGCATATGTTACTTAATATGCAAGCAAGTGTTTTCCAAAGCAAGTCCATGATTTAGACCTCAAATCAAAAATGTGGCTAAACCATTGTCTTTAAAATGTTTTCTAGAATCAAAATGATATATTACATGCCATGGTTTGGATGTGTAGGTTGAAAATATCAATTTCCAACTTTGACTTATTTAACTTATGCCTTCATTTTAGGTCATTTTTACAACTTTGAGCTACAAGCCTTTTCAACATCTCATGACCTCCTTACTAGCCTTAAAACATCATTTTAAGAAAGTTTGATGTTGAATATTTTTCTATTTGAAGCTTGGAAATAGGAGTTATGGCCCTATGCTTGAAATGATCTATAATCTCCAAATGATCAAAATGCCCTTGACTTGTCAAAGCCATAACCTGAGTTCTACAAATCCTATCAAGGACTTCTAGTATTCTATAGAAATCTAAGAAGATAAGGAACAACATTCATGTTGACCAAAAGTTCATAGGAATCATCCTTCTTGGGCAAAAGTTTGATGCAAGTTGGGTAACTTTCAAGGCCCCAGATTCACATACCTCAGATGACTTGTAACTTGTCAAAGTCATAACTTGAGTTCTACAAATCCTATCAAGGACTTATAGTACTCAAATTAAAGCTAAGAACAAGCTCTACAACATTCATGTTGGGGGTAAGATGAGATGACAATCACATCTTGAGCTAAACTGCTTTAAAGATAGGGGTCAAACTAGGGGATTTTACACTATCAAGCCTTAGGAACCCTAGCTTGAAACTTCTCAAACTATTTAGTCATGAGGAGTTGACCTTGGAATAATCCTTATGGCATCTCAATGCATCAATCTATGATCACATGGCCCTAGGGTTAGGTCTCAACCTTGTCCAAATCATCAGTTGACTTAGGGTTGACCCAATCAAACCCTAATTACACCACTCATGGCTGAGGCTTCTTAATCTTGCACAATAACCTGTCTAGGCCTCAAAGGGATATTCAACACTTATCATGAGCTCTCTCAAGACCTCAAGTCCACATTCTTGGCTTCAGAATCATCTGAGGAGCTCCCCACAACTCTCAAGTTAGGAGACACACACTCTTTTGGTTTCAACCACTCTCTCTGAGGATCTTCTGACTTCTCTGACAAAGATATATACCCTTGAACACTTGAATAACCTTCTTGGCTAGCTTCATAGTCTTGTGTAGCTCTTGATTGGTAGTCATACCTCTTGATCTCCTGCACACATGTCAATGAAATGCAAATGATAATGCTAATGTGAATGAAATGAAACATAAGCTAGGTAAAGAAGAGTTGGTCAAAATTTGGGGTGCAACAACTACACCATGGTTTGGTAGAGGATTATCCTTTACATTTGGGTGGTTGTCTTCGAAAGACAGAATCCTCTTTTCGATTAACTCCCGAACAAGGTGCTAGAGCGCGAAGCATCCTTCTAGGTCATGGCCCAGAGCGTTTTCATGGAATAAACAGCGAGCGTTGGCGTTGTAGTAGTACGACAATGGGTTAGGTGGAGCACCTAATTTCCTCGTCTTGACAAGCCCTCTTTCTATTAGCATTGGGAAGAGATCAGCGTAACTCATTGGGATGGGCTGTATCTTTGGCCGATTCCCTTGGTAATTGGCCCTCGGAGCCCTATTTTGAGGTTGTTGGCCCTGTTGTTGATGATACTGTTGTTGATGATTGGAATGATATTGTTCTTGATGATTGGGTGCCCCTTGTTGAGGACCCTGCTGAGATGACTGTTGAAAAATAGGCGTTACAGCCGCTATGTAAGACGATGAATGATATTGTTGGCGATGATTCCTTGAACTCTGCACCTTCTTCCCATATGTTACAGCACTTACATCACCCTCCTTCTTTTTATGGGAGTTGTTAGTCGGCTTAAACTGGCATTTGAAGTTGTCACCTTCCCACATTTCAAACCAGCTTCGACCTTGACTCCTACCGTAACAATGTCAGAGAAGTTGGTGGTAACGCTGCTGATTAATCTCTCATAGAACTCTGGTCTGACTGTGTCTACAAACCAGTCTGCTAGCTCTTTTTCAGTAAGAGGCGGCTCAACCTGAGCGGAAGTTCCCCGCCACCTTTGCGCATATTCTTTGAAAGTCTCGGTGCTTTTTTGCGTCATACTGAGGAGTTGACAACGATCTGGAGCCAGATCCATGTTATATTTGTACTGCTGAATGAAAGCATCTGACAGATATTGAAAACCATGGAGTTTTGCTTGGTCCAGGCTTAAGTACCATTTGGCTAACGCTCCTTTGAGACTATATTGAAAGCAGTGCACCAGCAATTTATCATTTTCAATGTGCGGAGCCATCCGCCTGCAATACATGATCAAATGTACTTTGGGACAAGTAGTTCCCTCGTACTTATCAAACACAGGCATTTTGAACTTTTGTGGGAATACTAATTCGGATACCAAACACATGTCTTTGGCATCTGACCAAAAACGTTACTCCCTTCGATGGCTCTCATTCTTTTGGCCCTGGTATCCATCTCTACTCTTAGATTTTCATGCTTTTCGTCTTCTGCTTCGGAGCCGTCTAATATATCGAAGATTGGCTGGTGGTTGAAGATAGGTCGGACATGAGTTGGTCCCCCCGCCTGAGTAAAGATGGGATTTGTCGCCATTGGACCGACTTGTGGCTGAATGCTAGATGGTTGAGGATTGTTGATTGGTGGTAGGAAATCCATGGACATGCCAAATGGGAACTCAGTTTTCATAACTGGAGCGGTTGGAAGGCTCGTTGTTGTTGTAGCAACTTCAGAAACCACTGTAACTTGTGTATCCATCTTCGCTTTAATCATATTAAGAACCTCCATGATCTGACTAACATTGTCCTTAATCCCCTCAATGTCATTGTCTATCTGGTCGATTCTTTGATCGTTGCCTGCCATCCTGCGATGAGCTGGGGCCCGGGTGTTGTATTTGTGTGAATTCAGCGTGAATTTCCCCCTCTCTCTCTGACACAAGAACAACGGATGAGCTGGGGAACTCGAATGCAAGACCAATGCGGGATGAGATGCGAATACAAATGCAGATGCAAATGCACAAACCATTCAAGGAAAATCAAAATTTGTTTATAAACAAAAAATGGAACAACATGTAACGACATGCTTTAAAAAGTGTTTTTTCATTGATAATTCAAAATCTGTTACAATGGATGGCTCTTGCTAAAACGCAAGACCTTTCTTAAAAGCAACGAAAGTAAATGCAACATAGGATTACAATCCTCTTTAGGGAAAACAGGAAATGGCGAAACATTGATCATTCTAACAAGATGATCCTTCTCCTTCTTGATCTTCAGTGCGAGCTCGATGCTGGCGAATGATCTCCCACATGTCTTCATTCTCGTGTTGTATTTTGATAAGGGCGTACTTCAACTCTTCCCTACTCACAAGGACTTCTAGTTCCATTTTTATTTCGTGATCACGAGTGTAGAACATTGTCAAAGCTATTTCTTTCGACCAAAGTAGGTAAGCTCTGGTAGTTAAGCAACTTATATTCTCCATTGCAGTTATACCCTAAAGGTGAAGGTGATTCCAAGCGTAGTGGGCGCAGGCTTCTAACTCTGGGTTGCAACCTGTTTCACAAAAGCAAGGTCTTAGCAGCTCTAGCTCGGGCTCCGCCCCGGTTGGATACCCATATTGACGTTGAGCAAGAATGAGGTTGTAGCTGATGACTCCTTTTGTTCCAATGAGAGGTACGTTAGGGAAGTCTCCATAGCTGGGGATCATGGCTAGATTACCAAGACTGGGGTCATAACAAGTGATATCATAGTGTTTGAGAGTGATAAGCTTTGAAATCCATGCATTCTTGCTATAAAGCCTCCAGAGGACGTGAGTCTTGGGCAAATGGGAGGTGAACCATCTGTTGAGCAATGCGAGACAACATGAGAACTGTCTGAGGTCATATAGTGCGTGGCGGTGGATGACCACGTATTTATCTGCCAGTATCTAATTCATTAGATTCTCGATGATGGAGAGACGGATAGCCTCCTCGCTGATGAAATCATGACGACTTGGAAAGGAGTATAAGCCGTATATCAGAAAGGCTAAAATGGCTTCGAAAATACCCAGGTTTCTACTTTCGTAATGAAATTCAGCCATTTCCATCAATGGTTCTGCTTCCATTCCATAGAATCCCCCCTTTGCTCTCATAGTCGGTAGCTCTTATGGCCTAAGATGTAATGCTTTGGCCAAATCCCTTCTTTTTGGTTTTCCATAAGGAGCTATGAAGGTCCACGGAATTTTCAGGTAGTCGGTGTATTCTTCTATAGTTGGAAGTAGCTGAAAATCTGGGAAGATGAAGCAGTGGTACACCGGGTCATAAAATTCAACAAGGGTCTGCAGCATGAATTCATTGACTTGAGTGCTCAGCAATGGCAGAAGATCTCCGTACTTCGCGATGAATGCGGCAGGATTCCTAACAAGCCTTGCTAGGATCCTGAGGTTGCCCAACTTCAAATCAGGGAAAGGGAGCATGCCTCGTCTTACCATGTTGTTGTCTGCAAAAGAAAAATTTGAATTTCCTTGAATGGTTAGTAAATGCAAAAAATGCGATGCAAATGCGACTGGTTTTACAAAACTCAGAAGATCAATTTGTGTCAAACCCTTATTTCATTCATTTTTTGTAAAAGTTACCACCTTTAAGGTACAATACAAGAAGTTCAAGTTACATCAAGAAACTAAGTTTTACAACCTAAACTAATGACTTCAAGCACGTGGCCTCTTCAACTTCTTCAAGATTGTGTTATCCATTACCAATTTGTCCACTATCCCTTTCCAAGCTCCAGAGGTAGGGGGATATTAGAGTCCTCATGGTTGCTTTGGGCGGGCTTGATGCTAGAGAAAAATAAATTCTCCTTTGTTGTTTCTCCATCGATTACTCGTCGTTCGAGCCATTCTATCAACTCATCTTTTTCTTTCACCTCTCGGGCGAGCCTTGTTGTTTCGGAGAAAAGTGAGTGGTATTTTCCTTCCCAAGTATCTCTCTCAAGCTATGCTCTTGCAAGAAGTTCTTGGTATTCTTCCATTTTCTCAATGGGGATGGTGGAGGATGACGACGCAATGGCAATCTACGTGTCCTTTTCTGGAAGGTACGACATCTTCAAATCTTTCGCTCTAGATTGGACCCATTGAATAAATGGCTCCAAAGCTATGCAATTTCTCTTTCCCAAATCTGCTTTCATCTTTTTATGGATGTTCTCCCAAGCGTCAATGGCACTATTCCTCATACTTTCGGTTACTTCTGTGTTGAGATAGAAGAAACCGGATAGAAGCAAATTGTTGGGCTTATCTTTCATTGGAAAACCAAATTGTCGTTGAGCCAAGGCTGGATTGTAATTAATTCCTCCTTGTATTCCAATAAGTGGTATATTCGGGAAACTTCCGCAATGGTCAAAATAGACTCCTCGGTCATATGAGGGATCATACCAATGAATATCTGCTTGAGTCAAAGGGATTATCCTTTGAGACCATCTCCATCCATTGGGATTCTTTTTGAAGGCGTCAGTTGTTGGAAAATGATTGACAAACCATTTGTATAACATAGGTGCACAACAGAGGAAAGCTCCTTTTCCTTGAAGTGTACGATGATGAGTTGAATGGTACGCATCCCCTAACAAGGTAGGCACAGTGTTTCTGCTTAAAAATATGATGATGGAAGGGAAATTGACGAACTCCTCTACCTCGGGAAATAATACTAGTCCATAGATTAATAGAGCTAGTACTGCTTCAAAGGCATCCATACTTCCTTCTTTGGCAAGATAAGTAGCTTTCTTGATTAAGAACTCTGAATGAAAACCCACCACTCCTTTCTTGGTTACACGATGGGCCTTGATCTCTGACGCTTCAAGGTGAAGAGCATCTGCAATTTCTTCGGGTAAAGGTATCTTCTCCAATCCACTATAAGGTTTTTGATCTTTCACGGGAACTCCCATGTAATACGCATACTCCTCCAAAGTTGGTATTAACTGATAGTCGGGAAAGGTGAAACAATGATACAATGGGTCGTAGAATTGAACCAAAGTATTGAGAATCCTTCTTCCATTCTCATTCTGACAAGGCTCAGGATTTTTCCATATCTCTTTCCAAAGTCTTCTGATACCATAGTTCCTAGTTTTCTCAACTCGGAAGTATCGGGCTTCTTGAAAGTGTACCTCTTGGTTTTTATTGTTCCAATATCCATGATATGTCTGGGATTTTACACACAAAGTGATCAACAGAGTTTTACAAAACTAGTCGCAATATGAAATGCTTATGATGAGATGATGAGATGATGCACACACCACACAAAAGCAAGTATGCACACCAAGGCAAAATATTCACAAATATAATGCACATGCATACACAAGGCTTTCCTAAGCTCAAGGTCAAAGCATGAAGTCAAAGGTCTACCCATCCCCAAGGATTTGTACTATGAGATATTTTGTACCTGCCAAATGGGTTCTAACAAACTTCCCAAAGTCATAGTAAATCCTTCGGATATTGCCAACTAACGCGACTACTCGCGTGAGTCAACAATATTCTCAAGATAAACTTGTTTGAGTGAACCATCGTGTGACAACTATTGAGGGACTACTCCCTAACAGTTTCCGCATTACGTCCTAAAAAGGCCAAGTGGGGTAAAAGTGTTACTAAAAGTCCTCAGCTTCACAAACTCATATTGAAATAACTAGTGAATACACGACTACTCATGCATTACTAACCATTTCAAAGAGTGTTTACTGAGCGCGGTTACATCATATGTTAGACATATTGGGACTACTCCCAATAGCCCAACTATTGATCATACCACAATCCTATCTCATGTGTCACTTAAATCCGGGTTAGGATTTATCTCACCTCTCAAGGCACCCAATATTCCACACAAAAACATATATATTGACAAATATACATGTTAAGAAAATATTCACAAACATAGCATATAATCAAACAAAATAGGCTAAACCCTCAAGTTTAATTCCCCAGTGAAGTCGCCATTTCTATTGCGGTGAGAATCGTGATACCAAGCTATTGATTAACTTGAATCTTAATTCTTAAATTCACAACCGGACTTTAATTTATCCAAAGGAAAGGTCTAAATAATGAAAGAACCTTTTGCGCGATGTAACAACAATGCTAAGAGATTCGGGGATCGGGGGTTGGTTATGCCTATGGTAGGTATTTCACATCCTAAACATCTGTAGTACTCTACATGAACCTTTTGTTTGTTTGTATGCTAAGTTTGCTAAATGTTTTCTATGGATTGGGATTGGGTAAAAAGTGTAGGTAAAGACCTAAAGATAGTTTATAAGTTTGCTTGCAAAGACATCGCGTCCTCTGCCTACATATCCTTACTAGGATAGAATCAGACCAATCGTAGTTCACCTCACTAGGGATGAAGAACACTTGATTATGATAAAGGTTCAAAGGGGAACAAACATTACAATGCTTGTATAGAGTTTAAGAAAAATCTCTAGATCTACATTGAACACTCAAGAAAGGGGAGTAAGTAATCATCTCCATGATTCTTACATAGAGTTCACAAACTCTATCTTAAGTTCTAATTGAAGGAGCACTCTAAACAAAGGGTAAGCTTTTTGGACTTAAGCAAAGTCTAATGGATAGGTTCTAACTTAACTAAGTGTATAGATGACTTTACCAAGTCAAGAGAGGGTAATGAGCTATCTATGACCCAAAGGTCAATAGAGAGACTTTCCTTTAGAAGGGAAAAGATGAGGCAACTTGGATGAGAACTAAAGAGCTTCATCACTTGGGGGAAGTAAACTTAACAAAGCAATAATCATTCAAACATGATGAATACAAGAGACATGGTTACAACCAAGAACAAGCAAGCATATTACAATAAGCAAGGATTACAATCAAGAGGAATAGTTACAACCAAGATATCACAATATCAATGACTTCAAACAAGGTAGATGGTCACAACCAAGAACATGCAAGCATATTACAATATCAAGCAAGGATTATAATCAAGGTAAATGGTTACAACCAAAATAAGGTATAATGATATCACAATATCAAGAAGGGGTTCTTACAAGACTTAAGCACAAAAGGTGAAAACCAAAGATATGTCTTGACAAAGATAAAGGTAACAACTAACGCAAACAAGTTATAACTTGATGAATAACTCAAAATTTCATGGGGATTCTAAATGTTAATCAAATGAAACAATTATGATGCTTAAAAGCAAAAGTAATTACAATCACATACACAAAGGAGTTGACAAACAATGCTCACATCAAGTGCAAAAAACAAACTTAAGAAAAGGAATCCAAAGTTTTGAAAGATTAGTTGAAAGAGAGGAGGGTAAAAACCCTAAAAATGAAGCATAACTATTTTTTTATGTAAAGTGTTTCTAAAAGTGAGAATCGAGAATTTTTACATGCCATATGAAAATATGCAAAAATACAAGACAATTGCAAAAAGAACCAATCAAAAATGATGAAAATTGACAAAGTTGTGCTATTTTGAAATTTAAAGAAAAATCAAACATACATAGTAATTAAAAATAAGGATGTGCACTTAGTGGGTGTTGAATCCACCACCTTGTGAATACAAGTTCAAAACTTGGCCAAACCAGCCAGAGGCGCGCGCGTGATATACAAGGGAGAAAGAGAGAGAAATGGTAAGAACAAGGAAAATATGAAAAAAAAAAAAAAGGCAAAAGAGTTGATCTCCACACGGATCAAACTCAGGTCAGGTAGCATGGCAAGGCAATTGAAACTTAAGGCATAACCACTGGTGTGGCGATACATCCATGTATTATGCCACCCTAATAAATACTTATACTTAAAAAAGCAAGCATTTCTGGGCCAAGGCATGACAAGCAAGAACAAGGCAAATGGTGTCAAAACGGTTTCATCATAACTTACTCAAAACAAAGCCAATTTTCACAAAATTTGGGTCTATCTTATGTGAAATTCAATAAGGAACACGATGGCATCATTAGTTTTTCAAGATAAGACACGTAAATTAAAACACGATCGAAGACGCAAATGGAAACTTGGAAATGCATTATGGCAGCTACAACTCAAAACAGAAGTGATTAAGATCAGATGAAGGTATGCACAAACTTCAAATACATAGCCTATGGATTCTAGATGCAAAGAACGTCAAAAAATCAACCAAAACAGAAACTGGCATGTGGTCTGCAATTATTGAACAAAAGTGCTTGAAATGCTGTTTTAAAAATAGGAATAGTTCATGGTGCAGCAGTCCACACTTCACCTCATCAACATTCATTAAATGATTCACACATATCAAAATATGAATTCAAACAGCTTGCAAGAAAACAAAATAACAGCATAAGAGGTGACAACCTCAAAACAGAAGCTGACAGCAAATTTTCCCTTTTGCCAAATCAAGACATACATGATAAATCCAACACACACACATACAGTTCACACCATGACAAAATGGTCTAAAAAAACATTCTATCAAACATGATTAAATGGTTGAGCACAAATCAAATAGCATGACAGAAGCATCAGCCAGCTCTCATTTGGTCATTACAATACCAAATCAAACACAATTCAACACATGCCTCAAAATGAGAGTTATAACTCTATGGTAATGAACACAAACAAGTTCTAGCAGAAAAGCCTAGTTCTAGCAACAACAGATGTAAAATGACAATTAGCACCAAACAAACATGTCCTTGGTTGCAAACAAGCCAAAACAGCAAAACTTGATAAATGGTTGAAAGTAAGGCATTACATGGCAGTGGCTCATGACTTTAGACAGTTCTAACAGCAATATGGATCCTAACATGACAATGCTTGTATCAATCAACAATTAACCCTAATACACCTAATGCACATAACAACTTGCAAGCATATGACAGTGGTTCAAATTAGACAGTTATAGCAGCAAAATAGTGAATCTTAACATGACAATGCCAACAATCAACAATTAGCCCTAAAACTACATGCACATAACAATATGCAAGCTTATGACAAATTGTATCCTATAACAAAAGTGCTATGACAGTTTGGCTTGCACAGAAAAAAGCATGACATGTAAATGCAAATATTCCAATCATGGATTAATGATGCTAACCAGCAATTTCAAGATAGATTCAAACATGATTTTCAAAACAACAAAACATATATATATATATATATATATATATATATATATATATATATATATATATATATATATATATATATATATATATATATATATATATATATATATATATATATATATATATATATATATATATATATATATATATATATATATATATATATATATATATATATATATATATATATATATATATATATATATATATATATATATATATATATATATATATATATATATATATATATATATATATATATATATATATGCTTACCACAGTTGACAATGCAAACAAGATATGGTTATGTCATGATTACAAAACAGCCCTATTACCATGCCTCAAAATGACAGTCCTTGATGCAAACATGACAATGCCAACTATCCAATAAAAACAAGATTCAATGATACTAGACTCTCATGTTAACAAACATAAGTCAAACATAAAGCAATAGTTCAAATTATCACAAATTTCACTTAGCATGGCAATGGCAAGCAACAAATTTCAAGGCATATAGCATATGATAGTTATGACCCTATGACTGCAAGCAAAGTATTGGTCATCATGACTTAAAACAAGCCTCACAATTACATGACTCATCCCAATGATTTTTCAACAAATCCAACAGAACTATGCAACTTACAAGCACATTCAAAACATGTTATAGACAAAGCTTAAACACAAGGATGATCACAAATGTACTAGAATTAAAAATGACCTATGAGTTGAAAAAATGCACATGAGTTGAAAATGGCCAAAACAGAAATGCGCGGATCTAAAGCCAAACCAGTTTCAAATAATACACACATCACATGAATAAAACATACAAGGACTTCTAATCTAAAATGCCAACAAACAGATTCAAGATTTAAAGATGTTGCTGCAACAGAAACAAATCAACATCATTCACAAACAGAACCAGATCAAAACAACATCAAACTTCATAAAGTTGCAAGCAAACTTTGAGCCAAAAGAGGTAGTATCCCTTCAACAATAGCCATGGCAAACATCCACTCATGATTTATATTAAAACTTCAACAATACATAGCACTACACATATTGATGAGCAAAACAAAACCAATCTTGGCAGATTCAAACATGAACTGCCCTCATATTTAAAACACATTGTAACAACTAATGTACACGAATCATATTCATGGCAGTTCAAAATCAAGATAGTGATCACTAACCTCTTGTAGACTTCCAAGCAAGCTTGTACAGTAGGGAAAACCTTGAAGACTCCCCAAATAAGATCCAACCAATGCCTTAATGAAGTTGCAGCTTTTCTTGCACTTGAAGTAAACAAGTGAACTTTAGGAAAGAGCTCAAAATAAGTGATGATGATGGTATTTTAGGTTATGGACAGTTGGTACATCATAAAACTAAGGTGTTTGGAGTGTTAAAGTGATCAAAACAGGCCTGAGCAGAGATTTATCAGATTTTGTGTGTAAAGTCAAACTTTGCTTGGTTGAAAGTTGACTTTTGAGAAAATGAAGTTTTTGACTGGTTTAAAAGCTGGAACACCTCCCACACATCATTTTTGGATTGTGTGGATGGTTTGTGATGATTTTAAATGGGTGAAAATGGTTTTGGGAGGCTAAATGCTCAAGGCAGATTTTTGAGAAGTTTTGGAATGGTTTCTTCACTTATATGCAAAGCAAGGCAAGATGAGAAATATGGTTTTCTCTTGGGTTTTAGAGTTCTCTTGCGTGTGTTTCAACATAGAGGAAACCTCTATTTATAGGCCAAGGAAAGGTTTGGGGCAGATTTGTATTTGGGCATTTTGGAGGGAGTTATGTAAATGCAATCTTGTTCAAGATTTGTTGCAGCTGTAAGTCCAAGTTCTTGGCTCAAGATGATGTAAAAATCAAGTGGCAAGGAAGATATCGAATTGACTGAAGTGTGGCTAGGGAGTAGGGGAGCTGCAGCTGCAAGTTACTTCCATAAAGTTTCTCTTTCTTGATTTGTTTGATTAAAATAATGCCACTTGCATACAACTTGCCAAATCCACCAGGTCTCTTAATTTTCTGCATTTCTATTCATCATACTCTCTAACTATCATATAGAAACATGATAAAATGGCTGATAATAGCTCAAGTGGTTAAAGAGTGAGTTTGTAAAAAAGTGAAAATGGTGAACTCAAGTGTTGAAACCCCAACTTGCTGAATTCATAACTCTCAACTCCTAAGGGCTATGGAGGAGTTCTAGTACATTTTGGAAAGCCCTCATGAAGCTTTACAACTCTCATGTTTTCATGATCTTTAGATTCCAAGTGGAACTAGGTCAAAAATCCACTCAAAGTTTTAGGCCAATAACTTCGAATTTTTCGAAGTGTTTTTTCCGTCTTGTAATGATCTTGGCCATAACTCCAAATCTATGAATTTTCTGCTCATGGACCACTGTGAGACTTTTGTAGGACTTGACAAGACCTTTCCGATGAGCCTTGAACCAACTCAATTGGATGTGTGGTTAGGGAGTTATGGTCTTGCTCCTTTCAAAACCCTAATTTCCCGATTTTTCGATTACTCCTCAATCCTTAATCCAATGGTCATGAAACTTCATGGATAGGTGTAATATGTTACTAGGAACATTTTTTCTTCATACTTTGAGGTCAAATTCCTTATGGTTGAAGAGTTGACGTTTTGGTCAACCGAACGATCGATCAGTGACTACCGAGTCGACTGTTGATGTTCTGGGTCTTTTGAGGCCTTGAAACTTCTTGAGTAGACTTAACTAAGCCATATGAACTTCATGGACCATGATCCCACCATTGTAACATCATTTAAATCAAAATTTAAACTACAGTTGACTTTTCCTAATCGAAAAACCTAATTGGGTATCCTGAACTGCACGGTTCTTGATCCTTGGGTGACAACCTCAAATTAGATTCATAATTGACCCAATGGAGTATATTTGATGATGTGGAGACTTATTTCATGGAGAATCAATCCAATACATTGACTGATTAACCATCGAAACCTCGATTCTCGGCTGTACGGAACCCTAATTCACCTGTATCTTAACAAAGACAAACTTGAAATAGGTTAAGGTTAGATAATCAAATAAATATGATCTTAAAATGATGATGAGGATCTAAGGGTTCAAAATTTGGGGTGCAACAATGAGCCATTACCCGAGGAAGGTCCCGAGAAAAGCTCCCAGTGGCAAATGATATTTGACGGTGCTGTTAACACCTATGGTAGTGGAATTGGGGCAATCATCATGACTCCCCATGGTTCCCATATACCATTCACTGCCAGGTTGACATTTCCTTGCACCAACAACGAAGCCGAATACGAAGCGTGCATTATGGGGTTGCAAGAAGCCATTGATCTGAGGATCAAGAACCTAGATGTGTATGGCGATTCAGCGCTAGTTATAAATCAGATCAAAGGAGAATGGGAGACTCGGCAACCTAATCTGGTCCCTTATATGAATTATGCAAGGAGGCTATTACCCTTTTTTGACAGGGTGGAGTTTCACCATGTGCCAAGAGCGGAGAATCAGATGGCAGATGCTCTGGCTATATTATCCTCAATGTACGAAGTGAACTTTTGGAATGATGCTCCAAGAATAGTCATCTCGCGCCTTGATAGGCCGACATTTATGTTTACGATAGAGGAAGCTTCTGATGGCAAGCCATGGTATTATGACATCCAGAATTTTCTCAAGAATCAGGAGTATCTGCCTGGGGCTTCGGCCCGGGATAAGAAGACCTTGAGGAGGTTGGCTGGAAATTTTTACCTGAACCAAGATGGTGTACTCTACCGGAGGAATTTTGACTTGGTGTTGTTAAGATGCGTGGACAAAAAAGATGCAGGTTTGCTTATGGAAGAGGTCCATGAAGGTGCCTTTGGTACACATGCCGACGGGCATGCCATGTCTCGAAAGTTGTTACGAGCAGGGTATTATTGGTTGACAATCGAGTTTGATTGCTTCAAGTATGCAAAGAAATGCCATAAATGCCAGATTTATGCTGATAAGATTCATGTGTCGCCGAGTCCTCTGAACGTCATGGCATCCCCTTGGCCCTTTTCTATGTGGGGCATTGACATGATAGGCAAGATCGAGCCAACCGCATCCAATGGACATCGCTTTATCTTGGTAGCAATTGACTATTTTACCAAGTGGGTTGAAGCACCTTCTTATGCCAATGTCACTAAGCAAGTGGTAGCCCGACTTATCAAGAAGGACGTCATTTGTCGTTACGGAGTGCCCGAGAGAATCATTACTGATAATGATTCAAATTTGAATAACAAGATGATGAAGGAACTGTGCCAGAGTTTCAAAATTGAGCATCCCAATTCTTCTCCCTATCGTCTAAAGATGAATGGCGCTGTTGAAGCGGCTAATAAGAACATAAAGAAGATTGTGCAAAAGATGGTGGTAACCTATAAAGATTGACATGAGATGTTGCCCTTTGCATTACACGGATATCGTAATTCGATACATACTTCAACCGGGGCAACTCCTTTCTCGCTGGTATATGGTATGGAAGTTGTCCTACCATTGGAAGTTGAGATTCCTTCTTTGAGAATTCTGGTTGACGTCAAACTAGATGAGACAGAATGGGTAAGAAATAGATTGAATCAACTCAGTTTGATGGATGAGAAGAGGTTATCATCCATTGTGTATGGTCGTTTATATCAGAGCAAGATGAAGAAAGCTTTCGATAAGAAGGTGCGGCCTTGAAGCTTTTAAACAGGCGAGCTAGTATTGAAGAAGATTCTCCCTCCACAAACAGATCACAGGGGCAAATGGACACCCAACTATGAAGGTCCATATGTCGTGCGAAAGGTTTTCTTTGGAAGAGCCTTGCTGTTGTCAACCATCGATGGTGAAGGTTTCACATCCCCTGTGAACACAGACGTAATTAAAAAATACTTTTCTTAAAGAGACCCGCTGGAATGAAAAAAGAATATCCAGGTGAAATTGGGGCATCCCGGCGAACCACAAAAAGAACGGGTTCGGGCAAAAGTTAGGGATAAAAAGAAAAGATGTAAACTCACAAACTTGAAAACCTAAAAAGGCGACTTTGGCAAAAATGGGTATCCCGGTGAATTGAAAACCCGAAAGGGCGATTGAGGCAAAGTTAGGGATTTTGAAAAGCAAATGAATGCGGTATGCATTTTGATCTTCAGAGTATAGTGGATTGAGGGAGAACCTGAGGGCCGATCATCTGAATCAATCTCTTCAGAAGACGAGGCATCGGAGAAGCATCAAAGTCATGCGACTCATAGGTGGATCGACACATGGTGTTTTTTTGTGCCACATTGCTGACATTCTGTATATTTTTGTGCCTTTCTGTAAATTTTTGCACAGCTTCCTCTTT
This sequence comes from Lathyrus sativus, assembly GCA_963859935.3. NCBI lineage: Eukaryota > Viridiplantae > Streptophyta > Magnoliopsida > Fabales > Fabaceae > Lathyrus > Lathyrus sativus. The sequence continues at coordinate 298,622,170 of OZ012737.1, read as the reverse complement.
TCAGGGGTTGCATCTGTTGTAAAATCTGCCTATTTACAGGCCATTTGTCAATAAAACATATACTATTCAGTAAATTGTTGTTCGTGCTTTGGCTCTACTATTTTGTTTGCAAAAAAATGCCTGATGTTTGATAAAACTTTAAGTACATAAACTTGCAGGCTTTGCCAATAATCATTAAAACTTTGATTTATTTGAACAATGTCACGGATGATGACTGTGATAGTTTCTAGTGTGTAGGATATCTTGTCATTTGTTCATTGTGCATGGTCGTTACCCTTGGGGCACGTTTTTTCAGAGGTGTATCCCCGGTAGGATCACCATCCCCCACATAAAGAAGGTATGTAGTTGAGGCTCTTTTGTCTCCAGCAGCAGGCCTGAGGCACCTTGTCCCTTGCAAGAGTTTGTTTCTACAAGAAAGTGCAGGTCAAGTGTATACACTTCTCCCCAGCAGTTTTGTCTGTATGCACTTATTCCTCAGCGGTTCAGGTTTGATTTGTTCGGTAGAATGAAGTCATCCTCAGAGGGTCGAGATTGATATCCCCCATGCAGGTTAAGTGTGCTTGCTTATCCCCAGCATATTACAGGTATTCACTTACTCCCCAAAGAGTCAAGACTGAATTTCTTTCCACCAGGCAGATGTGGAATTTTTTCCCAAGCAGCAGAGCAAAGACAGAATTTTGTTTCCCCATAGGGTCCAAGTGTGTTTGACTTTGTATCCCCTCAGAGTTTGATTGTTGACTCAATCCCCAAGTAGAGGTTGTTGTTGTTTCCCTTATTGCTTGTTCCCCAGCGAAGTCGGCAGAGTATACCCTTCCTCAGCAGAGTAGGTTCTTCCCCACGGGTCGGAAGCGCTTCTGAGAAATTTTTTGGTACATCCCTAGCAGTTGGGATGTATTTTGATTTTGATTTCCCACTGAGTACTCCCCGGCAGGGTGGATTTGAATCTCTAGTGGAATAGATTTATCCCAGATGTTTGCTTTATACCCTATAAGGTTTCGATATTCTAGGAGGCCATTCAGGGTTGCTCTCTCCGATAGAGCGCGGGCTAATCTCAATGGATGTTTGCGGTTCTCCCTGCAGGGTCGTTGATTCCCTAGTAGGTTGGTTTTGATTCCAACGGTCGATTGTCTGTCCCCATCCGAGTCGCTTGTACCCAGAAGAGTGATATTCTGGAAGATCATCCAGGGTGTTCCCCTCAGCAAGAGTTGATTTGATTCCCAGCCGAGTAGATTATGTTCTCGTCAGAACAGTGCTACCCATGAGTTCTTTTTCTGGAGGCCATCCAGGGCTTGCTTTTCCCAGCTTAAGTCCAATTGTAATTGGCATATCCCATTTCTCCCTGGCGGAGTTGGCCCTGTTTCTTCAGCATTTTTTTTTACTGATTTGGTTCCGTTGCATTTTGCATTTGTGCATAGCATCCTCAGAAGTGCGTAGCATTTCCATTTCGTATGGAGCATTACGCAATATTCAAACATATGCATTTGAAACATAAGCCAGCTTGTTACCTATTTGTTTTCAGGTATATCTTCAGCAAACGGTTGATTTTACTTTGCTCGCATGGTACTCAGACCCCGGCAATTGATGTTATATCCCTTTAGCGTGCGGTATCCAAACCCAGCATATTATCAGCTAATTCCTGAGCTAGTGTGGTATCCAGACCATGGTAGAAGCTCTTGACAGTTGTGTTCATCTTACTATTTGTTTCCCGATAGAGTTGCTTGTTTAAGTTTCTCTTTCCCCAACAGAGGTTTGTTGTGAATCGTTGTTAGATTCACTTATCAACTGCGTGTTGATCCGGCCTTCGGGTTTGATGATCGCTTTTGTTTAACGAATGCCTGCTGGTTAGTAGATCTTCTCAGTTTCGTGTTGATTCGGCCTTCGGGTTCGATGCCTATTTTTATTTAACAGATGCCTGGCAGTGATGTCAGATGTCCTTCTCAACTGCGGGTTGAGCCGGCCTTCGGGTTCGATGCCTGTTTTTATTTAACAAATGCCTGGCGGTGATGTCAGATGTCCTTCTCAACTGCGGGTCGAGCCGGACTTCGGGTTCAACGCCTGTTTTTATTTAAGAAATGCCTAGTGGTGATGTCAGATGTTCTTCTCAACTTCGTGTTGAGCCGACCTTCGGGTTCGATGCCTATTTGTTTCAAACAGATGCCTGAATGTGATATCAGATGATCTTTCCGACTGAGTTTCGTTGCCTGCATGTTAGCAGATGTTTCTTCCGACTACGTGTCGAGGCTTCTTGATTGGTAATCAGTTAGTTTGTTGTCGTTGCAACTATCAGATTTAGTTATCTCCGGAGATTTTTGTTCCAAATAACGAGTTTGCAGTTCTATTTCCGCGGTTGGCAAATTTCCGGGTTCTTTAGTATTCAACCGTCTTATACCTTGAGTTTTTAAAAGATGTTCGCTCTTAACGCATTCAGGTCCAAGTCGTTTGAATAGGGGCAGCTGTTGTACCCCGAAATTTGACCAACCTTTTTCTTTGCTTGGCTTATGTTTCATTTCATTTTTTAGCATTTGCATATGCATGACATTGTCCTTTTCAGGGGATCAAGAGAGGTGTATCATTCAAGAGAAAAGTTCCAATGGTTTCAAACTCAATTATGAGTGCTTATTCAAGCTATCAAGTGATTATAATCATCGGGAAAAGGGCCAAATGTCTTTGAAAGAGAAGGCTAATGGTTGTTGCTTATCTCCTATCTTGGAGGTCGACAGAAGATCATCAGGGGTTCACAAGTTCATGGTAATGGATAGGAGATGTTTGAGAAGCTCATGAGGTGCTTTGGAAGTCATTGTGAAGCTCATCTATACATTTATTTCACCTGCAAGAGGTCACAATCCAGGGTTGTGCACCTAGGGTTTCATCTGGTCAACTCAAGTTCAACTGAGGACTTGAGGGAGTTTGAGACTTGGTTTTAGATCATTGGAGTCATGGGAAGTTATGTTGAGACATCTAAGATGTCATGATAAGTTCAAATCAAGAATAATCAAGAGCTCAAGAAGTTACTAGATTAGGGTTTCAGAGGATCTCAATGTAAATCCCTGCCTAACTTCAAGAACAAGTTACCTCATGATACAAGTTCAATATCATTTTATTATAAACATGAAACTTGTAGGGCATGTTATAAGATTTCTTTTGAGTACTATAACTCATCCATTGGGTTTGTGGAACTCAAGTTATGATACCAACAATTTATAGGTCTCAGATGAACATATTTTTTGGTCAACAAAAGTCAACTCACTTCCAAGACACTTTTGACCTAGAATCAAGTTTCTCCTCAATTTTTGGTAAACATGAAAGTTTTTCCTCATGGTATTAGATTTCAAAAAAGTCCTAGATGTCTTTCATATCATTTGTGGAACTCAAGTTATGGCTTTGGCAAGGCAAGGTTATTTTGGGAAACTTTGATTATAGGCCATTTTCATTATGGGTTATTTTCATGCACTTGTGCACTTCAAATGAAACTTCAACCAACATGAAAGTTTCTCCTAAGGACCTCTTTTACACCATGAAACTCAAGGATTGTGTGAATTATGCTTGGTTATAGACATTGGGTGAGGAATTTCAAGTGAAAATGAACTTTAAATCATGGTTTGAATTAGATACATTATGGGTCATTTTTATGCCTTATTTTTGTTCAATTCTCTTCGCAATACACTCAAGGCAAGAATGCATAAATTGCTTTGGCACAAAACGGCAAGAAACACGTGCATTTTTCAATTACTTCACAAAGAAGATTCACATTCAAACTTCAAAATTGGATCACATACAAAGCCCAATCTGATCCTCATGTAAAATTCAACTTGCAAGCTGCAAAATGAGGGAGTTTTTTCAAATTCATCAAATTGGAGCTTCATGGGCCTCCAAAAGCATCAGATATCCAACATATAAAAGTTCATAATTCATTTGGAGAGCTTAAAAGTTCATATTTTGGATCCAGAGAGAGCAAGTTCCATTTTCAAATTCTCCAAGAAAATTTCAAATCGTGTTTTCATTTTCACTGCAAATCAAAGCCAATTGAAGTTCAATTCTTCTTCCTTGTGCAAATTGGACTAGATCTGGATGGTTTAAAGTAAGCTAGCAAGCAGTTGAAGCACCAACGGAGTGTCTCCGTTCAGTAAGCTTCTCCTTCACTTTTCTCTCATTCTAGAGCATGATCTAGGTCCATATTGGTTGCATCAGAAGCCCTACCTCGTGTAGGCCATGTTTAATTGTTTAATTTTCATGTTTGCTCAAGTTTTTAGATTTGCATCTTGAGATTGATTTGTTCGATTCTCTTTATTTAGACATGTTTTGGATAAATGGATCTTGGATTTGAAATTTACATGAGCTCAGCTTTCTTTTGGTATGCATTTTGCTGAGTTTGGTGAGGTTTGGATGACCGGAACTCTGGCCAGCTCACCGGAGAAGACGACCGGAGCTAGGGCTCCGGCGTCTGGTCTTAAACCCTCATATCTGAGGTGGCATGCCTTTGACATTTTGACCGCGCGTGTGTTTTATTCCAATTGGCTTGACTATGCATATGTGGATGTTGACTCCATGCTGGATTAATGAAACACATTGTTTCATTAATCTGGCTGAACTTTGATTTGGATTGGGCTTACATAGCTAATCGCACCCCTAGGTTTTTGAGCCCATTGCACGCTGAACTGAGATCCTTTGTATTTCTATTTACTTGTTGCACCTCCCACCTCCTTTCCATTTTATTTATTTTATTTAAATTTCTGTTTTGATTTTTAATTATTAAAAATACCTCCAAATGTCATAAAATTCAAATAAAAATATTTTATGACACTTTGAAATGTTAACTAATTTTTCATAATTTTTATTTTCAATTTCCTTTTATTTTTCAATTTAATTTGAATTTAATGATTGAAGGTGTTTTTCATGTAATTTCCATTTGTTCTTGCTTGATTTTTAGACCATTTGCAACCACCTATGAGTGAGGCTTCCTCTTTATTTTGATGATGAATTGAGATGCCTTTGAGGCTGGTTTTGGTCAAGGTTTGACCTATTTTTGTTTGACTTTGACTTGTTTTTGTTTGACCCTCGATAAACATCCTTCAAGGTGGAGCACTCTCATTGATCAATTCATTTGGTGATGCCTTGATTAGATTTTGGTTTAGTTGTTTTGGCCTCTGGTTGCCAACTTTTTTGAGAGCTTTGTGCATTTTATTTGGCATTTATTGAACCATTCTCCTTTTTTTTGTGAACCTTGCAAGTCAAGTCACCCTAATTGAGGTTCATATAAACTAGTTGACCTAGTTCTTTTGGGAGATGACCTTTGTGGATCCCATATGCATCCTATGACTCTTGAATCATATTCTTGACATGTTTAGGATGCTGGTTTCAATTTTATAGGTCACACATTTGGATGGTTTGTGTTGCAAGTTATTTTTAATTAGGGCTTTCCATTTGCATTTGAATGTTGAAAGTGTTTTGAACTTTGGTTCTTTACCTTGCCCTACTTTATAACTTGTTTTGGTTTGTTTACTTCTTTGGTTTGTGAACCTTATTCTCTTGTTCTCACTTCTGTCCATTGGACTTTGGAACTCATTCAAGTTGATTTGGTACCCTTTGGTTGTACTTGGAGTTTGACTTGAATGAGATGCCACTTTGAGAACCTTTTGTGCTTTCTTTTTGCATGATCACTTTGATGCTCTTGGTGGAGATTTCTCCTTATGTTTCTTGCTGCCCAAGCCTATTCTCCCATCCTCATCTTGATCATGCCTTATTCTCTTTCTTATTCGCTTTCCTTTTGAGTTTAGTTATTGATGCTTGAATGGTTGTAGGAGTTGTTACTTCTCCCATTGCATCTCACTTTTGCTTGGACCTATTTGAGTCTTTTTGCTTGCATTTCTCTTTTGTTTTGCATCTCTTTATTTGCATTTAAGAGGTTGAGACGTGCTTGTGGTGGTTTCTGCCTCACACTTTGTTCCTCCCTCCTTTCTTTGTGTTGCATTTCATGTTTGCATTCCTTTCTTTCATCTCACTTGTGATTGATATATCTTGTGTTTACTTGGTTTTCTTTGCCATGATCCGTTAGGATTCCTAGTCCCTTTGGGAGTGGGAGAGACATTAAGTGTTCAATCCAAGCATGATAACATTAGGATAGTCTTCCCCTCTTAATCTCAATCATAGGAGCACATGGCATGATACCATTAGGGTTGAGTTAGTTTCCCCTTAGTTGTGTCTTCTCTCTTCTCATCTCAAAACTTCTTCAAAACATGTAATAAAGGATAATGAGTGTTGTATGCTACGAGCCTTAAGAATTTGGGAAATGATGATTGGGGGCCTCCTCTCAATTGTCTAGACTGTTTAGCGTATGCCCTTTAGGCGATATGCGACGCATTCACTCCTAAGTCATAGTGTTTAGTGCAAAATGAATTACAAACACAATTCAATTCACTTCTTCATAAAAGACTCAAAAACAAACATCAAACTTTTTCATCCTTCGGGGTTAATTAAAAACCATTTTCAAAGAGAGTGTTGTTAACTCTTGGTTCTACCGCAAATAGGTAACTCCTAAGTCTCTAATGGTCGAGTAGTAATACACCTAACTGCTAGAACTAAGGTTTAACCCTACTCGGTTAAAACACTTGAACCAACCTGTGGTCATGTTAGCCCAAACTACGTTTGCTCTGATTTCTCGTACCAGACGAGGATATGTAGGCACAAGACAACAATGTCTTAGCGAGCAACCTTCCCTACCTTTCACCCGTAGTTTTCCTAAGTACGTTGACTCTGACTTTCCCATTGCACGAGGGAGTATGTAGGTATAGAGTGGCGATGGTCTATCGAGTCTCTTTTCTTTTTCTTTTGTCCCTGTGGCCTGTAACTTAGATAGATTAACACCCTTTAGATAGATAACAAGCGTGGATCCCGTTGAGTACAACGGACGTGAGGGGTGCTCATACCTTCCACTTACGTAACTGACTCCCGAACCCAAGATTTGGTTGCGATGACCTGTCTTTTCCCTTTTTCGTAGGTTTTCTCTGATCGTTTCCTTTCCCTCTCTTTGGGATAAATAATGAACGGTGGCGACTCTTCTGTCTTCCGTCGGCCTCTCTTTGTAGCAATGCGACAGTAGGGCATGTCAAGACCGTTCCAACAAGCTTTGAACCACCTCATATGGATGTGTGGTTAGGAAGTTATGGCCTTGCCCTTTTCAAAACCTGAATTCCTGACTTTTCTGATTACTCCTCAACCCTTGATCCAATGGTTATGAAACTTCATGGATAGGTGTAATATGTTATTAGGAACATTTTTGCCTCAAACATTGAGGTCAAATTCCTCATGGTTAAAGAGTTGACTTTTTGGTTAAACGAACGGCCGATCGACAACTATCGGGTCGCTTGTTGACGTTCTGGGTCTTCTGAGGCCTTGAAACTTCTTGAGTGGACTTAACTAAGCCATATGAACTTCATGGACCCTAATTCCATCATTGGACTACCTTTAAAATCAAAAGTCAAACTACAGTTGACTTTTCCTAATCGAAAACCCTAATCGGGGATCCTGAACTGCACTGTCTTTAATCTTTGGGTGACAACCTCAAATTGGATTCATACTTGACCCAATAGAGCATCTTTGATGATGTGGATACTTGTTTCATGGAGAATCAATCCAATACATTGACTGATTAAACCATTAAAACCTTGATTTTTGACTGTACGGAACCCTAATTCACTTGTATCTTAACAAAGACAAACTTGAAATAGGTTATGGTTAGATAAACAAATGAAAATTATCCTAAAATGATGATGAAGGTCTAAGGGGTCAAAATTTGAGGTGCAACAGTTGTCGCTATTTAAATATCTTCACTAGATGGCATTGAGAGATGATAATCCTCATAGAATCGTAGTGAAAGGTATTTAAATATAGCAAACCAGAAATTTTGTCCCTTAGATCGGATGGTATGCAAAAGGACAAATGCTGAAATGCAATGAGTTCTAAATGACGCTTTATGATGCTTGAGTGCAAGACAAATGCAGACACACGAGCAAAAATAAAAGAACGATAATATGACGAGTAACTACTCACAGGGGACCCGACACACTGGGGAAAGATATTAGGAAAAACAAGAAATAGTTTAAACATGACTAATGATGCTACTTCAAGGGGAATCTTCCACACAGGGACACAAACTCCACCGGGGAATACAAATCCTCAATAGGGGACAGGAAGGAACACACTCCATTGGGGAAGATGACAAATCTCCACCGGGGAAGCGAAAGACTAGAGACACGATCCTCACTAGGGATAAGCCAAAATGAGGAATCTCATATATCAAAGAGTTCGAACATGATCTTCAGGAAAGGATTGCAAACAAGACCAGATGCACCGAGGATGCTAGTATCCACTAGATCTCCGAGACTCGACTGGGGAAAGCAAAACTTCGCCGGGGATACTCGTAACGACTAACTTACAATATTAATAACAATTGGATTTAGGCAATACCAGTAACCACTGGGCTTTTTAAAGGATTTGGTGACGACCATATCTTCAAATAGGAAGTACAAATATATCCCTCAAAACCTTAGGAACAAAAGTTAAATATTCTTAAAGCATTAGAAACATGAACTAATATGCTCAACGCATTAGGATATATCAAATATTTCACGCAAATGCAACATTCGAGTCTCTGGAAATTCCTGAACTTGGGATCCAAAGTATACACCTCCAAAGGTACAAAACCTGATCTTGGGATGGAAAGAAACGTGACTTTTACTTGGAATGATACACAACCAAATCGTCAGTACCTGTCACCCATGGATTTTCTCAATGCCAATTACCAACTGGCCTTACATGAAATATGATTGGTCACCACCAATTTATAAATACCAGACACCACTAGACTTTTCATGCTATACTGGTCACAATCGGGCCTCAACGTCCCTAAGATAAGCTTCTCGAATGAGACTGCCACTCATCGTTGCAAGGGATTAGATAACCTTCTCAAAGAACGATACTGCCACTTATCTGAAAAGATAACGATGATAAGCTTCTCATGGGAGACTGCCACTTATTTGGGGATACATATAAACTAATAAGCTTCTCTGGAGAGACTGCCACTTATTTGGAAAACGCACTGGAAACAAGCTTCTCGAGGGAGATGGCCACTTGTTTCTGGATATAAGGAAACATGATAAGCTTCTCAGGTGAGACTTCCACTTATCTAGTAAAGGTAACAGGGATAAGCTTCTCATGAGAGACTGCCACTTATTGTTGAAGATGGATAAACTTCTCGACAGAGATTGCCACTTATTGTTGAAGATGAATAAGCTTCTCTCCAGAGATTGCCACTTATTGTTGAAGATGAATAAGTTTCTCTACAGAGATTTCCACTTATCGTTGAAGATGAATAAGCTTTTCGCCAGAGATTGCCACTTATTGTTGAATATGAATAAGCTTCTCTACAGAGATTGCCACTTATTGTTGAAGATGAATAAGCTTCTCTACAGAGATTTCTAGTTATTGTTGAAGATGAATAAGCTTCTCTAAAGAGATTGCCACTTATTGTTGAAGATGAATAAGCTTCTCTCCAGAGATTGACAGTTATTGTTGAAGATGGATAAGCTTCTCTACAGAGATTGCCACTTATTGTTGAAGATGAATAAGCTTCTTTATAGAGATTGCCACTTATTGTTAAAGATGAATAAGCTTCTCTATAGAGATTTCCACTTAGTGTTGAAGATGAATAAGCTTCTCTACAGAGATTGCCACTTATTGTTGAAGATGAATAAGCTTCTCTACAGAGATTGCCACTTATCGTTGAAGATGAATAAGCTTCTCACCAGAGAATGCCACTTATTGTTGAAGATGAATTAGCTTCTCGTTAGAGATTGCCACTTATCGTTGAAGATGAATAAGCTTCTCACCAAAGATTTCCACTTATTGTTGAAGATGAATAAGCTTCTCTACAGAGATTGCCACTTATTGTTGAAGATGAATAAGCTTCTCTACAGAGATTTCCACTTACCTGCAAGGCAATGCAAACTGTTCTTCTTGATAGATAGTGCAAAATAAATGCACATCCAGGTAGGTTCGGCGACCGACAGGGACCAAAGTTCAATCTAGAATCAAGCTAGAAAGAAACTGTCAAACAAGACTCCAACCATTGAGGAATGAACTCGAATGGGGGCGCATCTTATCCAATTACGGAAAACGATAGCTGAAACAACCATCATCCACGAGGACTAAACTCTATGGGGAATTGAGAAAAGATGGACGTTTGATGCTTAAGAGCTGACAACTCTATTGGAGAGAGACAACACACCCAGTCACTTGGTGAAAAACACCAAAGTGAAACAAAACAGGTAATAACTAGAGATAGCAAAAATGCACAAATTCTAATCATATGCTTATGTTTATGCTGACAAAACAGACAAAACAAAATTGGAGATGAAATAAACATCTCGACACGGATGCCCAGCCAACTTCACTAAGTTGGACCTCAACGGGGATGATCATGAAGAATAAAAGTTCCATCTCACAATTACAACCTTCTCTGGGAGAGAGTAATCTACTTAGGCCAAAACATCATGACTTCACTTGGATTGCCATCATGAGCTTGAATTCTTTGTTGCAAGAGGAAAATTACAAAGGGAAATTCCAGATCAACCGAAGTAACAACTTAATTGGAGAGTTGGTAAAAGGTACCATGAGAACAAAGCATTTCTGCCCCATGATGGTACGATAATCATCTTCAAGTGACCAACGGCTCTTGCGACAAACAGTCTTCAAACTCTTTCTGCCCCAGATTACGTGGTCTGTGAGAAGAAACCATCAAGAGGATTTTATAAAAGAATTGGCATAAAGATGCTTCAATGTCTTCAAACACTTAGAGAGATTTACAAATCTCGACGTGACTGCCCCAGTTTAACGATATTTGTACAACAAAATCTTCAGACTGTGGAAGTAACGACTGGGGAACAAACTTGCCCCTGCTAGCTGGTAACTGCAACAGAATTGCCCCAGACTAAACTGCTCTTTAAGAGATTCAACTGATCTTGACCTGATAACTTCTGATTAGTTGAATGTTATGATAAATGATTAACAAATCCTTCAAATTGGTTGCCCCAGGCTGAGCTTCCTTTACCAAGTCAAATTCCATAGTTGGCAGCGGTTGTTGGGATTCCTTTGATATTGGATTGTCTTGCACACAATGTCGTTCATTAAAAATTGGCAATTTTCAATGCAAAATTCATGCAAACTTTTGAAAACAAATTTTTGGTGAAACACACACGGCGGAGTGATCAAGTGATCAAAGTGAAAGCGATCCAATCATTTTTCAAATGATGGATAAAGTGATTAACACACACAAACATCAAAGATCATTAGGACTAAGGTTATCCAACCTTGATGTAATATGCTTTCAAAACAACCTTACCTCAATTAGGTCTTTTAAGGGTTGTAATGTGGCTCGATTCACGGTTCATGAAACAAAGGATAAAGGCTCAAAGTTATTTGTTCCCACCCGCTCTCCATGATGAACTCCAATCCTATGCTCAGTTAACTCAAATTATACATTCAGGTTCTTATAGGCTTTAAGAATTGAACTGATGACAGTTGGTGATGGTTCACAAACCTAGTGTAATCACCACTCCCTTATAGTTTTTTATAGCTTTTGCTAATTGAGAATTTTAAAGAGTGAAGACTCTTACATAATTCCTCTCTTTATTATCCTTGACTTTTGTCTGAACTGTTTCGCTCGAATATACAACCAACCGGATGCCCTATTTTTGCCTAAGTCTTCTTCATAGGTTTTGACATAGCGGGTTTTTCGGTTTCTCTTTTTTTTTTGAGAAAGAAGGTGACTACCTAGTTTAATGGCTACGGTGAACCATCATTGACTTTTAAGCTGGGAAAGCATCTTTGACACTTACTTGTTGTGCGCGAAGGAAAACCTGAGTGCACCACCTTTATATGAAAAATGTCTTGCATGCACATATATCCAAGTTAACAAGTTAACTGAGAACTACCCGTCCCAGGTTTGAGATTTAAGGTTTTTTGTTGGTAAAGAAAGAAAACTCCTACTTCTAGGCTCGAAGGGGTTAATGAGGGATTATCTTCCTTATTACTCCAGTTTTTGGGGATTGAAACAATGGCTTACATCATTGACAAAGTTAAATTGAAAGCATATTAGCAGCAGTTATGGATATAGTTTCATCATCCTCACCAAACTTTGCTTTAAACAACAGTTTGGTAAAGAAAACAAATTTTTGCATTTTTTCATTTTATTAAAACAATGAAAGGAAAAAGAAAGAGTGAAACGAATGGACTTAATCAAAAGATGCACAAACATTTCATTAATCTTGCCAATTCAAAATAAATAACAGCTTACAAGCAATATAAATGCAAAGAAAATACAACACAATGCTGAAACAGTCTACAACTATCAGCCTTAGGGGATTAAACTGTTGATAAAACGTAGGAAAAGTACTATCCTCTGATATCATGAATCCAGAGTCTTCTTCTTTAATCCACCATAAGCAGAGAAGGGATTGCTTCTTTGTCAAGCAAAAGGTTGATTTGGACTTGAGGTTTGCATAACTTGAAAGATATGACCCCTGCTCCGATCATCTCTTTTACCTTTTCCTTGAGGACTTAACATTCTTTAATATCATGTCCGAGCGCCCCGTGGTGGAGGGCACAGAAAGTGTCGGTCTTAAAATAACTCCGGTGGGCCTGAGGGAGAATGGGTGGAATTTCCTTCTGGATCAAACCATTCTGCAGGAGTATAGGGAACAAATGGGCATAACACATAGGAATACCCTGGGATCCATCAGTTTGTTCAAGTGGCTGATTGGTAGATGAAGGTGAACCTTCCCATCGCTGGCATAAGACCATGTCAAGCTCCTTTTGGAAGACTTCAAACTTGCTACTTCGTCTCTGAGCCTCTAATACTCCTGTTCTTGGGTATCTATCAGATTCTTGACAGCAGTAAAAAATGCACCTGTGTTATCCCTTACAAGAGAGATCTCTTCTCAGAGTGCTTGATTCTCTTGCTCAAGGAGGTCCATCTTGAGTGCTATTCCTTGTGTTATTCTCTCTCCCTCCCTCTCTTCTGATATCAACGGAACACAGAATGAACCAGAGGACCAATGCCAAGAAGAATGATATGCAAGATGTTGATGCAAATGCGATTGGTTTCACAAAACTCAGAAGATCAAATTGTGTCAAACCCTCATTTCATTAATTATTGGCAAAAAGTTACAACTTTAGAGATTCAATGAGAAGCTTAAAAATTTCATCAAGAGACTAAGTTTCACAACCTAAACTAATGACTTCAGATGCGAGGCCTCTTCAACTTCTTCAAGATTGCATTCTCCATTACCAATTTATCCATTATCCCTTTCCAAGCTCCGAAGGTAGGAGGGATATTGGAGTATTCGTGATTACTTAGAGTCGGTTTGATGCTAGAGAAAAATAAATTCTCCCCTGTTGTTTCCCCATTGATTACTCGTCGCTCGAGCCAATCTATCAACTCATCCTTTTCTTTCACTTCTTGGGCGAGCCTTGTTGTTTGAGAGAAAAGTTAATGGTACTTTCCTTCCCAAGTGTCTCTCTCAAGTTGTGCTCTTGCAAGAAGCTCTTGGTATTCTTACATCTTCTCAATGGGAATGGTAGAGGATGATGATGCGATGACGATCTGCATGTTCTTTTCTAGGAGATACGACATCTTCAAGTCTTTTGCTCGAGATTGGACCCACTGAGTCAATGGCTCCAAAGCTATGCAATTTCTTTTTCCCAGATCTACTTTCATATTTTTATGGATGTTCTCCCAAGCATCTATTGTACTGTTTCTCACACCTTTGGCTACTTTTGTGTTGAGGTAGAAGAAACTGGATAGAAGCAAATTGTTAGGTTTATCTTTCATTGGAAAACCAAATTGTCGTCTAGTCAAGGTTGGATTGTAATTGATCCCTCCTCGCACTCCAATAAGTGGTATATTTGGGAAACTTCCACAATGATCGAAGTAAACTACTCGGTCGTATGCGGGATTATACCAATGAATATCTACTTAAGTCAAAGAGATTATCCTCTGAGACCATCTCCATCCATTGGGATTCTCTTTGAAAGCGTCGGTTTTTGGCAAGTGATTGACAAACCATTTGTATAACAGAGGTGCACAACAGAGGAAAACTCCTTTTCCTTGAAGTGTATGGTGGTGAATTGAATGATGCACATCTCCTAGCAAGGTAGGCACTGGGTTGCCGCTTATAAATATGATGATGGAAGGGAAATTGACAAATTCCTCTACCTCGGGAAACAATACTAGTCCATAGATTAACAGAGCTTGTACCGCCTCAAAGGCATCCATGCTCCCTTCCTTAGCGAGATAAGTAGCTTTCCTGACTAAAAAATCTGAATGAAAACCTGCCACCCCTTTCTTGGTTGCACAGTGGGCTTTGATCTTGGACGCTTCAAGGTGAAGAGCATCTGCAATTTCTTTTGGTGAAGGTAGCTTCTCCAATCCACTATAAGGTTTTTGATCTTTCACAGGAACTCCCATATAGTAGGCATACTCTTCCAACGTTGGCATCAACTAATAGTCGGGAAAAGTGTAGCAATGATACAATGGGTCGTAGAATTGAACCAACGTACTTAGAATCCCTTCTTCCATTCCCATCCTGACAAGGCTTAGGATTTTTCCATATCTCTTTCCAAAGTCTTTTGATACCATAGTTCCTAGCTTTCTCAATTCGGAGGTATCAGGCTTCTTGAAAGTGTATCTCTTAGTGTTCCTTGTTCCAACATGAGATCAACTAAGTTTTGCAAAACTAGTCACAATATGAAATGCTCATGATGAGATGATGAGATGATGCACACACCACACAAAAGCAAATATGCACACAAAGAGATCAACTAAGTTTTGCAAAACTAGTCACAACATGAAATGCTCATGATGAGATGATGCACACACCACACAAAAGCAAATATGCACACAAAGGCAAACATTCACAAATATAATGCACATGCACACACAAGGCTTTCCTAAGCTCAAGGTCAAAGTATGAAGTCAAAGGTCTACCCATCTCCAAGGATTTGTACTATGAGTTGTTTTGTACATGCCAAACGGGTTCTATCAAAGTTCCCAAAGTCATAGTAAATCCTTCGGATATTGCCAACTAGCGCGACTACTCCCTAACAGTTTCCGCACTACGTCCTAAAAAGGCCAAGTGGGGTAAAAAGTGTCATTAAAAGTCCTCAGCTTCGCAGACTCGTATTGAAACAATTAGTGAATACACGGCTACTCATGCATTACCAACCATCTCAAAGAGTCTCCACTGAGCGTGATTGCATCATATGTCAGACATATTAGGCCTACTCCTAATAGCCCAACAATTGATCATATCACAATCCTATCTCATGTGTCACTCAAATCCGGGTATAGGACTTCCTCACCAGTCAAAGCACCCAATATCCAACACATAAACAAATATATTGACAAATATACATGTTAATCAAATATTCACAAATATAGCATGCAGTCAAACAAAATAGGCTAAACCCTCAAGTTTAAATATCTCCCCAGTAAAGTCATCGTTTCTGTTGCGGTGAAAATCGTGATATCAAGCTATTGATTAACTTGAATCTTAATTCATTGAATTCACAACCAGACTTTGATTTATCCAAAGGAAAGGTTAAAGAAAGAAAAACCCTTTTGTGCGATGTAACAACAACGCTAAGAGATTCGTGGATCGGGGGTTGGTTATGCCTAGGGTACGTATTTCACATCCTAAACATCTGTAGTACCCTATAGGAACCTTTTGTATGTTTGTATGCTATGTTTGCTAAAAAAATTCTATGGATTGGGATTGGGTATAAGGTTAGGTAAAGACCTAAGGATAGTTTCTAAATATGCTCACAAAGATATCGCATCCTCTGCCTACGTATCCTAACTAGGATAGAATCAGAGCAATCGTAGTTCACCTCACTGAGGATAGATGAACACTTGATTATGATCAAGGTTCAAAAGGGAACAAACATAACAATGCTTGTGTAGAGTTTAACAAAACTCTCTAATCTAAGTTAAACACTCAAGAAAAGGGAGTAAGTAATAATCTTCATGATTCTTATATAGAGTTAACAAACTCTATCTAGTTCTACGTTGCAATACCAATTGGTTCTAACCAAAAGGAAAGGGAAGGATGTGCTCATCAAGATATCGCATCTTGTGCCTACGTATTCTTATTAACAAGGGGTAGGTCTTTTATACTTTAAGCAAAGTCTAGTGGCTTGGTTCTAACTAAGATGAAGATGACTTAACAAAGTCAAGGGGAGTGTTATGAGCTCTCTATGACCTCTAAGGTCAATAGAGAGGCTTTCCTTTGGAAGGGGAAAAACGGAGGCAGCTTGGATGAGAACTAAAGAGTTCCATCACTTGGGGAAATATTTTTAACAAAGCAATAATCATTCAAACATGATGAATACAAGAGATATGGTTACAACCAAGAACAAGCAAGCATATTAGAATATCAAGCAATGATTTCAATCAAGATAAATGGTTACAACCAAAGCAAACATTAAGATATTACAATATCATAAAGGGGTAAGTTCTTACAAGACTCAAAGATGAAAGGTAAAAACCAATGGCATATCTTAACAAAGATGGGGATATATCTTAACAAAGATGGAAGTGTATCTTGATAAAGATAAAGATGTATCTTGACTAAGATGTGGTTTCTTAAAGCTTACAAGATGTCATAGGTAACTACAATCATCAAGCATAATCAAATAATGTCACAACAATGTAAGTGGGAAGTTCAATGCTTCATAGGGGAAAACTTTATAAAGTCAAAAAGTGAATCAATTAGATGCTTACAAACAATTTTTGAAATTCAAACTCAAGTATACAAGGAAGCTAACAAGCCAATCCCATAATCTCAAATTAAAACTCAAAGAGGATGAAATCCAAAAGTTTGAAATGAAGAAGGAAAGATAGGAGGGTGAAAACCCTAAAATGAATCAACATTTCCTCATAATGTAAAGTGTTCCTAGAATACAAAATTTAGAATTCTTTAAACATTATGTGAAAATACACATTAATACAAAAAATTAGCAAAAAGAATCATTTAAAAATGATTAAAAATGAGAAAGTTATGGTAATTTGAAATTTAATGACAATTAAATAAAATTAAATAAACCAAATGCTAAAAATAAAGAAATGCCTCACCCAAGGCTTGAACCCAAGACCTTGGGGTCATGGGCACAAAATAAGACCAACCCAACCATTTTACGCGTGTGAAATACCATGGAAAAAGAAGAAGAAATATCAAAACATGGAAAAATCATGACAATGAAGCAAAAATGCCCTCGCTGAGGGTCGAACACGAGTTCAATAGCATGGCAAGGTACCTAAGGCAAGGCAAGCAACCACTGGGGTGGCGATACATCCATTGTATCAAGCCACCCCAGTTGAATATATACCCAACAAGGCGTATTTCTGGGCAATGAACATGGAAAATTCAAGGCAAAATGTTAAAAACGATTTCACTCCAACTTCTTCAAATCTCACTCAAATTTTATGAAATTTAAGTCAAAGTCACTTGTTTTTTGATAAGGAATGCAGTGGTACCAACCAAATTTTAAAATGATGCACACATAAAGAAATTCGAATAAACATGCATAATGGAGTTTAGAAATGCATTTTGGAGTTAATGATCAAGGCAGAAACTGGCTTTATGAACAAACAAAGGTCCACTCAAGTCTTGAACACATCACTCATGGATTAACTCCAAGGAATGAACTTAGTTTCTCATTGAATCAAGATATGGATGTCAAGTTGCAAATAGGTGAAAATGTGTTTTGAGTGAACAATCTAGTCCTAGACAAAGTGTTCAAACATGATTCAAATCCAGCACATGCTTATCAGCCCCAACTGCAACATGCTATGAACTTGGCACACATAAAATGGTATTAAGGATTAACAAATCTCAAGGTAGAAACTGGATGCAAATCATGCTTTAAAAAGCCACAAACATATTAAACAAATGACTGACTTAGACAACAACTAAACATATTTATGCCAGCATTAGTGCAACAGTTAAATTGATAATGAAAGAAATGGAAAGACTCAACATAGGAACAACAGTAGGATTTTTGGTACTTCACCAACATCCACCGATGGATTTCAAACATTATGTCTTCACAAAGACCTAACTCACAAGTCTTAGGACAGTAGGCAAATTTGGAACACAAATACATCCCTATGCAAAATCTTAATGACAGCAAGAAACAAAGGCAATAAGATCCACACAGTAGACAAAGCAGTGTTGTTCATCAAAAGCTTCAGCACCAGCCAAACATCTGATGGGATCTAAGCTAGTCAAACTCTTAGCAAAACTTGGACAATAGGCTTAGCAAGGAGTCAAATGTTTTTCATTAGATCGTTGTTGTTTGAAATTAGGTCTTATCATAAGTTCAACTATACACATATGACAACAAGCTAATCTAGTTCAAAAATGTAGGCAAACTATGCTCCTACTCTACATTAAGCAACAACCACAATATAATCCTGATGGGAGACTAAATTGGTTTAACCCCCCCCCCCCCCCCCCCATGAAAACTGGACAGTGCTGAATGTCAAGGTACTATGGCAACCAAAAATCTAGAATTCCAAGAGAAGATCAGGCGCATGACAGTCCTACTTCTATCAAGGTATATTAACAGAGAAGTCCACTGAACTTACCACCCTGAACTTAACCAGCCTGCTTATGATAAACTTTAAGACAATCTAGTTTATCAAAGTTACAACCAAGACCAAGTTGATCTTCCATAACTCAAAAGAAATCCTATTAACAGCAACAACTACATCAACTTGGTTACAACCCCTCCTCAGATGAACATCTAAGCAAAACATACCCTCTAAGAAGAGAAGCTAAAAAAACTGGTAAACATTAGGCATGAGTTGACAAACTCAACCTTTAAGAACAACCTCATGACCATATGATCAACTTAAATATTTCCAAAACAAACAATCTGATCCAACACAACATGAATTTACCAATTCACAAATTCAACAAGGAAGCTAAACTAGACTTAGATAGTTCTACAAACTTGTCATTACAAAGCTAAAACAAGGATGATACAATCCAATCATAAAGAGTCAGCAACTTTAAATACATTAACATGAATTGACGGGTCCAAACTTTCACTCAAAACCCAACAGCAACCCTAAAGTAAGACTCTAATGACAGTCTTATGCATATTACCAAATGCTAGATTAATCCAAATATGCACTAATTGAAAAAAATCACAAACCACAAACATGACCAGGTTTAAGTTTGAACCAACCAAATCTAGGCCTAAACAAAATCATGAAATTGACATTCAATGCCAAGTCTATAAGAGATGCAGACTGAAATGAAGAGTCAACCACTTTAAGCATCAACATGCTTGATAGATCTAAAATAAACTCCAACAGCAGACCTAAGCATTGGCCTCAATCCCACTTAGAAGCAAGCTACACATAAGTGGAACGAAACTCTCCATGCCAAAAAGAGCTGACAGCATCATGTAAGTTATAGTATTTAAAACTAACAGATTGATCAAACCTATAAGATAGGGTAGTTGTTCTTCCAACAGCAAGCTAGTGAGGGTACTAAGTTGACAGCAACAATAGAGGCTCAACATAACAATGTTAGCCTTACATCACCCTATGCCAAACAGATCCAAACTAATGAACCAAGTTAAAGTTGCAGACAAACAACATGACAATGCTAAGAAATAACTGTCGCAACTGCGAAAAACAACCGGCGGAAAACCGAAGAGTCGCCACCTTTCGTTATTTATCCCAAAGAGAGGGAAAGGAAACGATTGGAAAAACCTGACGAAAAAAGGGAAATACAAGGCCATCACAACCATGTCCGGATTCGGGAGTCGGTTACGCAAGGGGAAGGTATTATCACCCCTCACGTCCGTCGTACTCGACGGAATCCACACATTGTTGTCTATCTAAAAGGGTGTGTTGAAACTATCTACGCTAATGGTCAAGGGACAAAAGAAAAAGAAAAGATAAGTAACTCAGCAGAGCATCACCGCTCTGTGCCTACGTACTCCCTCGTGCAATGGGAAAGTTAGAGTCAACGTAATTCGACTAACTACGGGTGAAAGGGGGAAAGTTTCTCGCCAAGACATCGCGTCTTGTGCCTACGTACTTTCATCTGGTATGAAAGATCAGAGCAAACGTAGTTCAGGCTAAAAAGACCACATGTTGGTTCAAAAGCTTTTAGGCCCGAGAAGGGTTAACAATCAGTTCTAGCAGTTGGTGCATGCAGCTCGAGCATGAGAGACTTAGGTGTTACCGTTTGCGATAAAACTAAGAGTTAACAACACACTTTTTCTGAAAATATTTTCTTGATTAAGATCCCGAAGGATGGAAAAAAGTTTGAAGTGTTTTTGTATTTTTTAGATAAGAAGTGTTTTGAGTTTGATTTGTAACTCATGTTGCACTAGAGACTATGACCTAAGAGCGAATGCGTCGTATATCACCCAAAGGGTGTACGCTAAACACTCTAGGTCATTGAGAGGAAGCCCCTCAATCACCATTTCTCAAGTAGCTTAAGGCTCGTAGCATACAACACTTGTCATTCTTTATTAAGTGTTTTATGAATGTTTGAAGATGAGAAGAGAAGAAAGGACACAAATGGGAGACTAATCAATCCTAAAAGTTATCATGCAAAGTGAACTTAAAGTTGGGATTCAAAGGGAACTACCTAATGTTATCATGCATGGTTATACACCTAATGTCTATCATAACCTCAAGAGGTTAGAGAACTTATGGGGAGCATGGAAAAGAAAAGCAAAAGAAGAAGAAGAAGAAAGCACATGCAAATGAAAATGCAAACATAAGATGCACAAGTATAATGAAAGTGGGAGGAAAATAGTGTGGGGAAGTACCCTCCACAAGATCATATCAACCAAGCATGCATATGAGAAATGCAAAGAAGAAAGGAGAAGAAGAAATGCACAAGAGGGAGTCAAACAAACAAGAACAAAACACACAACAATGCACCAAAAGTGGGATGAAATGACCTAAGTCAAACAACATCAACCACACCACCAAAACTACACCAAATGAAAGTGAAAGGAAACTCAACATAAAAGTTAGGATGGGAAGCTATATGAGGGCAGCAAGGACCTCATATCATGCACTCAACCATAAGCATCACAAGAAGATGTAAAGAAAAGCACAAAAGCATCCTCAGGGATTCATCATTTTAGGTGTGCTTCAAATACCTCCAAAGGAGGGACCAAGACACCTTAAATGAGATTCCAAGGTCATTGGGCAGAAGGTAAAGATGGTGAAGAAAGCTCAAAAGCAAAAGAAAATCACATCAAAAAGAAATGCAAGCCAAAACACAAAGGAATGCAAGCATACTTCACATTGAAACCCTAATTGAAAGCTTAAAAGAAAACAAACAAATGAACAAGAAAGAAACAATGTCATGACCTAAAAATGAACAAGCATCATCCTTGACATGTTAGCAACGTGAAACAAAAGGCATTGAGAGCTCAAAGAATTCAAAAATGTCATATCCAAGTCAAACTAGGTCAAGATGTATGTATGAACCTCCCTTGGAGGTAACTTGACTTGCAAGTTACCTCAAAATTAGGAAAATGGTTCAAAAATGATCAAATAAAATGCACAAGGTACCCAAACATGTTGGCAAACAGAGGCCAAAAGATCACAATCAAAATCAATTCACAACACCACCAAAGAAATTGATTCACAAGGGTGTCCCATTGTGAATGAGGATTGTCGAGGATCAAAGGAAATGGAATAAAAGTCAAACCAAAAGTCAACCAAACAGGGGCAAAATGGTCCTCAAAATTTAATCAACTCATCAAGGATATGAGGATTAAATTTTAGTCATTGGATCAAAAAGGAAATGCCAAAATAAAATCAAGAACAAAACATGTTAAGAAATAAGTCAAACAAAACATCTCCAATTAATAATTCCTTTTTTAAATGAAAAATAATCCAAAAAAGAAAAATAAAAAATTCTAAAAATAAAAGGACATTTCAAATTGTCTAGAAAATATTTTTGGGGAATTTTACTAATTAGAGAACTATTTTAATTTGAATTAGTTCTAAACAGATCCAAAATAAACCAAATCAGTTGAAAATCCAAGCTGGGCCCACACGGGGGTGCAAACAGCAATAGAGGGCCCAAGTCCAAAAGGCGCTCAAAAAACTGAGAGTTCAAACAAATTGTGTGTGGCAAGTCAACGCATCTCTATGGTGGAACGCGTTCAGGGTTGTTGGATCAAGAAGTCAACACATCCAAAGGGCTACAGCAGGACACGTGTCCAGGGCTGGGATATTAAATGAAGTGCAGTGTTTTGTGCGTATTGTGTGAGGCATGGTCAAGCATGGTACACGGTGAGTCTTAATCTCATGTGTTGAATAAAAAGGTAATCAGATCCAAGAGCTCATAAACCAACACGTAATCATCTTCATCATTTAAAAGAGGAAACGGAGGGAAAAGTGCAGGCGGTGGCCGGAGAGATCTCCGGTCATCTTCTCCGGCCACTGTGAATAGTGGTGATCAGAAAAAATTCATGAAACTTGCAATTAAACATACCAATCGAATCCTCATGCTACATACATCAATAATCCATGGTTCATTTTCAATTTCAGTCCAAGAATAAGCCAGATCGAACATAACAAGTTTAGAGCTCAAAACACAAATTGTCACGAACATCAACAAGTATGAACCAGAAATGATCTACATAGCTCAAGGATCACAATGATGCAAAAATGACAGACAATCTCATCATAAATAAAGAGAAAAGTTGAATTGAAGATACCTAGTGGAGAGCTTCCACTGAGCCTTCAATTCTTTGATGAAGCTTAGAGAAAATTATCCAGAATCACCCCATGAATTCCAAGGAAGCTTTTGCCATGCTCAATTTTGCTTGAAATGGTGTGAATCTGAGAATTCGAATTTCAATTTTTCCTCCTCTTTCTCAACTGTGTTCTTTCTCAATTCTTCTCCAAAACGTGTTCTGAGGGTTTGTGAATGATCAAGGGATTATATGTGATGGATTTTTGACAGTTTAGAGCCCAATTACAGCCCCTAAAAGCCCAATCAAATTTCACTTTTCTTCTTGTTGGTGAACTTGCAAAAACGTGTATATGGAGCTGCACATGCCTCAAACTTGATTCCTTTAGCTTGCACATGAGGGAAATTGATCACATGGCCAAGAATTGCCCCTTGTTTTGATCTTGTGGTTAAATTTGCACTTGTTACTTCATGGTGAAGCAAACTTGGAAATGGCATACCAAAGCTCCTCAAATTCAAATTCTAAAAATTCCATTGTGTTTAGAATGTGTTTTGCACTCAAAATATATATCAACTTGCACAAAATTGATCTCAAATGAATTTAATTGGATTTTCCCCTTTTAATGCCTTTTCCATGGATTTTCCTTCATCCAATCTTCCATCTAAACCAAATCAAAAGTTCCTTGATGTTTGTTTGACCAAATGAACCCATTTTGAGCAATTTTCATGTTGGAAATATTTTCATTTGAAGTGCGCAAAGTGGTGAAATGGACCCATAATGAAAATGACCTATAATCCTACTTTCCCAAAATACCCCTGACTTGCAAGCCTCATAACTTGCGCTCTACAAACCAGATGAAGTACTTCTAGTACTATTTGGAAAGCTAAGATCATGAGGAACAACTTTCATGTTTTGGTCAAGGTGAGGAGAAACATCCTTCTAGGTCAAAAATGGATTAGAAGTTGGTTTACTTTGGTTGACCAAAATCACATTCATCTGAGGACCTGTAACTTGCCAGCATCATAACTTGAGTTCTAAAAATCAGATGAATGACTTATAGTACTCCAAAGAAAGCTAGAAACATGCTCTAAAAGTTTCATATTAGGGTCAAGATGATATGAGACTTCTATCTTGTAGATAAGTGGTCTTGAAGTTGGGCACTAAATAGGGGATTTTACACTGAGAACCCTAATTTAGTAACTTCTCACACTCCTGATTCTTCTTGACTTGATCTTGAAATGATATATTAGGCATCTTAACAAAACATCCCATGACCATAGAGACTTGGAATTGAGTTTTAATCTCCTTTGATTCCACAGTTGACTGAGGATTAACCAGATGAAAACCCTAGATGCAACATTCTTGACTGTGGCTTCTTCCACATCACACAACAACTTGAACAAGCTTCAACATGGCTCTCAAAGCACTCAATGAGCTTTCTTAACATCCCATATCCATAATCATGAATTCACGATCCTCTAATGATCTTCACTTGGCCTCCAAGTTAGGAGCTGACCCACATACAACCATCAACTCTTTCACAAGACTTTGACCACTTCCTGATGACTTGACGACCATTCATGCTTGAGTAAACCCCTTGCTTGAGCTCAATACTCTGGGTAACCTCCTCTTGCTAGGCACACCTTCTTGATCCCCTGTTAAATGAAAATGTTATGCAATGCAAATGCTAGAACAATGCAAAGAAACAAAAGCCAGCTAAAGAAAAAGGTTGGGCAAATTTTGGGGTGCAACAGCTGCCCCTATTCAAACGGCTTGGACCTGACTGGATGAAAAGCAAACGACTTTCAAACAATCAAGGTAAAAGACGGTTGAATACCAAAGAAACCCGGAAATTTGCCAACTGCAGAAATTAACTGCAAAACTTTGATTGGGGAACAAATATCCAAAAAAATCAAACGCAGACAGTTGCAATGGCAACCAGCTGACTGATCATCCAATAAAGACCACCTGACATCGCCGCCAGTCATCTGTGTAACGCCACAGACATAAAAACCAAAGGCTAGATCAACATGCAGTTGGTAACTTCACCTTAGGAAGAGAATAATACTCACATCATCTAAAAGTAGACGGAAAGACTCCAAATACTCACATCGTCTAATGGTAGATGGAAAGACACCAAATAAAGTTTCACACTGTTTAAGGATATACAGAAAGGAAAACAATACTCACATCGTCTAATGGTAGACGGAAAGACACCACATACTCACATCGTATAATAGTAGACGGCAAGACACCAAAACCGCACTTCAAAATTGTTCATCGAATTGCAGAATTCTTTCATCCATAAGAGTTGATGGAAAGAAAACATCTTCAAAGGGCCACATCGTCAATAGAAATTGACAGAAAGAAAACCATCTTCAAAGAGCCATGTCGTAAATAGGAATTGCCAACAAGGGAAACCAGTCATTCTTCAAAAAGTAACAGTGTCAATAGGAATTGACGGCACGAAAACCCTCCTAAAACGCTATCTCATCCGATAAATAGAAAGAAAACCACGTCCGAAACTCACGTCGTCTAAGGATAGACGGAGAGAAAAAACCTGTTGGGGAAACACGTCGTCAATAGGAATCGGCAGAAAGAAAATCTGCTCGGAGAAACACATCGTCAATAGGGATTGACGGAAAGAAAATCTGCTGGGATGTCGTCATCAGAGGACTGATGGACAAAACATAACCGACATATGATCTGAAACCCGAATAAACCGATGAGCTGTCTGAATAAAACTGTTGGATAAATGCCCCTGTATTGGTTGAAGAGTGATTCAAGTTGCCACAGAAGGCTGACAGAAACTGGCTTATGCTTTGAATGCATATGCGTATGTTTGAATATGGCGTAATGCTCCATACGAAATGGAAATGCTACGCATTTGAGGATGAAATGCAAAGATGATGCAAATATGATAACTACATGCAAAGATGCAGATGCAGGCTCGGGCTGCCAGGGAAAGCTGGACACAACAGAACTACTCCAGCAAAATAAATGTTGAAGAGGTGAAACCAACTCCGCTGGGGGTAACCGGATGCACCCAATATGATTGGACTCTACTGGAGATAGCTTACACGTGCCAATGATGATTGGACTTTTGCTGGAGAGAACAGATGAAGTCTTCCGGCGTACCAAAGGGAATTGGATTTGCAAAGGATCAGGTACGACTGATGCTGGAAAAAAATCCTATCTGAACTCAAAGGTTTTTGGTTGAATGGTCAAGGGATAGTAACATAACTTCCTGACATTCGTCTTGCGCTTGAAAGTTGACTGCCTGCTTGAATAGCTCTGAGGATATGGAAAGGAACAATTCCTGCACTTCTGAATTTTCCCCAGCCCGTGGGATCTCTGTGGGGGGTATTCCTCAAAAGGAAATCTGAAATCTCATACCCCAACAACTTGATATGCATTGCCTAAACACCTTGAACCTCGGAGAGGTGCTTCACAATAATTTCCCAACGGATAAGGAATAGCTTATGCGCTCTTAGGGTGGCGTGCCCTAGCCTTACAATGACTTCGCCCCTGATTGGCTGATCTGTGGGGAAAGTGCTTCTTGGCTGCGAGAGATTCACTGAATCTCGACTTGACTGCTTCATATTAATTGACTTCCGGATGGCTGACTCCCATGCTATGATCATTTGATATAACTTGCCTAGTTCGACGGAGTATTCAGGCATTCCGCATTCTATCCTGATCAATCTTTCCACTCTGGAAACTTTCCTGTTGTCAAGCGCTTACTCGCAAGTAAAACAAGTTGTCCTGCATAAAAGATATAATAAATGCAATGCATATGACAGTTTTCGAAATCCAAGCCTGTTCACTAGAAAAAATTTGTGACATAAAATGTGTGAATCATTTATCAGAATGTTAATATTAATACAATGTTGTAAGAGGAATCATTTTAGGAGTCAATTTCGATGCGATCTTTACCGAAGTATGCTTTCGCAACAAACTTGCTTCAATTAGGACTTTTTCAGGTTGTAACTTGGTCAGATTCACGGTTTACAAGGAAAGGATAAAGGCTCAAAGTTTATTTTAACCCACCCATTCTCCTTAATGTTCTCCAATCCTATATTCAGCTAATTCGACACTAGCGCTCACCTCTCAGAGGTTGAATGATAGGAGTGATGGTTCAAGAAACCACACGTTTTTGGAGTGACAGCCACTCGCTTTTCGTCTTTGGTGCCTGAATCACATGACTTGTTTTTCATCATCATTTTTTTTAATTTCCCTAACTTTTTCCTGGACTAGTGTTGCACCCCAAAATTTTCCTAACCTTTTTTCTTTACCTAACTTGTGTTTCATTGCATTCATTTTAGCATTATCATCTGCATTGCATTGACACGTGTGCAGGAGATCAAGAGGTATGACTACCAACAAAAGGCTACCAAGGTTATGAAGATATATAAGAGTCTTCATTCAAGTATTCAAGGGTTGATATCCTCATCAAAGAAGTCAAAGATCCTCAGAGAAGTGGCCAGACAGTTATATGAGCATGACTCCTAACTTGACAGGAAAGGGAGTTATTCAAATGATGTTGAATCCATGGGAGAAGACCTAGAGCATTTAGAGAGCCTATATGATGTCTTGAAAGTAATTATGGAGTTTGGACAAGTCATTATGCAAAGTATAAGAAGCTACAACCAAGATTGGTGCAATTAGGGTTTCATTTGGTCAACCCTAAGTCAACAGGTGAATTGAAAGGGGTTGAGACTTAATTTCAAGGCCATGTGACCATGGATTGATGTGTTGAGACACACAAGAGATGATTCCAAGACTAACTCATCATGAATCAAGAGTGTGAGGAGTTGCTAGCCTAGGGTTACTATGCTTGACAGTGTAAAATCCCATGGTTTAGTGCCTAACTTCAAGACCACATAACTCAAGATGTGATTTTCATCTCACCTTGACCTCAACATGATTGTTGTAGAGCGTGATCATAGATTTAATTTGAGTACTAGAAGTCCTTGATAGGGTTTATAGAACTCAAGTTATGAAGCAGGCAAGTTACAGGTCATCAGATGAATGTGATTTTGGTGCTTGAAAGTCCACCAACTTCCATGCCATTTTTGACCCAGAAGGAAGCTTCCCCTTAATTTCAGGCCAACATTAATGTTGTTCCTTATCTTCGTATCTTTCCAAGGAGTACTAGAAGTCCTTGATTGGATTTGTAGAACTCAAGATACATTGCTTTCAAGACAGGGGCATTTTGGGAAGTTGAGATTACAAGTCAGTTTGGATTATAGGTCCATTTCACCGTCATACATACCTCAAATGAAGATTTTTCCAACTTGAAAGTTGTTCAAAATGATGTTATTTACCCAACCAAGCACCAAGAATCCATTGACATGGATTGGAATGAGAAGTATGTGAAGAAAGTTTCATGAATGAATCATTTAAAGGCATTAAAATAGAAAAATTCAAATTAATTCACATTGACTCAAAATATTGCAAGTTTGTGCATATTTTGAGTGCTTTTGATGTTTTGAACACATTGGCATTATTATAATTTCAAATTGAAGCTTATTTCATGACCAATTTTGGAATTGCTTCAAGAATAAGTTACATAACAAATACCAACCATTGATTGAAGTCAAGGGTTGAATCATAGCCATTCATTCTCCTTAAATCACTTGCATTGAGTTTGAGCCAATTTGGAGCTGAAAACAGAGCATTTTCGTGACTGTCATGAAGTGGAAAAAGTGAGAAAAAGTGAAAATTGAATTGGATCATAGAGCCAATTTTGGGCCTCCATTTCAGCCCAGATCAACTCTATATAAGATTTTGAGTGAGTTCAGATGAAGGTTGGTGCAAGTTTGAGCAAGAACAGGTAAGAAACAGTTGAGAAAAGTGAGGTGTGAGTAATTTGCAATTTTGGAGATTGAAGCACTTTCAGAGGGAATTAAAGGTTCAAGAAGCATCTCCAATCATCACTGAGTGTTTCTGCATAGCTTTGATCAAGAATTGGTGCTTGAATCTCCCTTTGTTGAAGCATTTTATCAAGTTATTATCTTTCACGATTACTCCTAAATTATGATCAATTAGAGTAGATTTTGCATGTGGTTAGGTTGCTTTTAGGTCCTAGATGGATTTAGGATTAGTCTTGAGACTGTTGGTGAGGTTTCTTGATGATGCACCAAATCTTTGATGATTCGGTTTAGGCTTGTTCTTGGTTGAAATCAAGATTTAATCTTAGATTCATGATCAGTGTAGTGTGTAGTTTTGATTGATATCAAGAATTTGAGGATTGGAGAGACTTTTTGCTGAGGCACCATTTCTGTTGAGCTTCGAGTAGCCTTGGTTATTGAGAGAAATTGAAAAAGAACCATGCCAGGTTGTAGTACGTGGAAAGATGAATAGATCCATACCATTTTTATTGAGTTTAGTGATGTTTGAGTTTCTGGTTATTTTCCCCCCGCCGGAAAAGATGACCAGAATCTTCTCCGACCACCACATGACTCCCTCTCTTTGTATTAGTTAGAAAAGGAAGAAGACGAGTCCTTGGCCGTTAGATCTGGCTTGACTCCATGACTAAGTAAGTAGATCCTACGCGTGTGGTGCATTCTGAGACTTGTTGATTGTTGACCAGTGAGGTGGCATGCTCTAGGCTGTTAGATCAACCTACTTTTTGAATGAACCATCAAGATTAGGACGTACCGTGAACTATAGTCAACCTGGTTACACCTGAGTATGAATGAAACGCACCGTTTCATTAAGCTCCTTCAGCGCTACGTGGCGCATCCCCCCCCCCTTTAGATCTGTTGACCAGTCTTGCAATCTTGTGGCCATGTTATTTTCCAGCTTTTCTTAATTTCTTTATTCATTTTCTTTTTTCTTTTAATGCATTGATTTGTTTTAATTCAAGAAGAATAGGAATAATTGTTAGAAAATCATGAAAAAATCATGAGTGGTTCTTGCCATGCCCTTTATTTTTGTGTGCAATTTAATTGAATTTTTGGCTAATTTTCCATTTAATATCATTTTCCCATTTTAATTAGATGATTAAAAATGTTAAAAATGCATGATTGGCTTGCTGAATTTTGTACTAGATCATGGTTATGATTTAGGATCTGAATTTTTGCATGATTGCTCTAGACATCTTAGGTGACCCTTAGGTATTTTTCTTGGATTTTTAGGGTTCCATATTGATAGGTTTTGAATGAATTCTGTAGGACCCTCCCCATTTGAACTTCACATAACACACTTTAGGTTTAGCATTTAGATAGTTCCCTTAAACTTAGAGTTAGGCTCTGATTTTTCTACCATATGTTCATAACAACCCTAGGAGACCCTAGGATTTTTGGTAAAATATTTAGGGATGATTTTCTATTTTAATTAGATTTTACATCATGGTTGTTTTTAGGATGACCCTAACCTAGCATATCACCTAGCTTGGCTTCAAAAGTGATCTTTTGCTAACTTTAGGTTCCCCACTCCTTCTTGCTAGTATAGAGTATAGGTGGATACCTTTATAGAAGAATTTTCAATGCTTGATAGTGTTCATAGATCCCTTAGGATAGATATCCTCTAGTGCTTAGATATTAGGGTCTTAGAAGTTTCTGTGATGGCTTCTTTCCCCTGTGTGGTTTCCTTACTTGGCATTGCCCTATCCTCCTTCCCCAAGTCTTGATGAGGATCCCTATTGGGAGAGCCTAATCCTTCCTTTGGTTCAATTCTATGCATTCCTCAAGAGGTTGAGCCTTGGATTGACATTCATTAGCATAGTATATTCCTTTAGTTTGTACTATCTTCCTCCTCCAAGTCTTGATGAGGATCCCTCTTGGGAGAGCCTAATCCTTCCTTTGGTTGGATTTTGTACATTCCTCAAGAGGTTGATCCTTGGATTTACATTCATTAGCATAGTATATTCCTTTGATTTATAATATCTTCCTCCTCCAAGTCTTGATGAGGATCCCTCTTGGGAGAGCCTAATCCTTCCTTTGGTTGGATTCTGTCCATTCCTCAAGAGGTTGAGCCTTAGATTCACATTCAATGGCATAGTTGTCGCTTTCGCGAAAATAAGGTGCCGACACAACAGAAGAGTCGCCACCTTTCGTTATTTATCCCTCGGAGCGGGAAAGGAAACAATCGGAAAAACCTAACGAAGAAAGGGTAAGACAAGGTCGTCGCAACCATTGTCTGGGTTCGGGAGTCGGTTACGCAAGGGGAAGGTATTAGCACCCCTCACGTCCGTCGTACTCGACGGGATCCACGCTTGTTGTGTTTACTGGACGAGTTGGTTTATCTATCTACCTATCAAGGCTGGTTTAAAAAAGAAAAGAAAATGACTCGGCAAAGCGTCACACTTTATGCCTACGTATTCTCATCAGAGAACGAGAAATCAGAGTCAACGTAGTTCGACCTACGGCGGGGTACGGGGAAGGTGGCTCGCCAATACATCAGTATTGTGCCTACGTACTCTCAACATGTATGAGAGATCAGAGCTTACGTAGTTCGGGACACTACGGATTATTTCCTGTCTTTTACAGAAGAAGTGTTTTTTATTGTGTTTGCAATTTCAATCGCACTAGAGACTATGACCTGAGAGTGAATGCGTTGCATGTCACCCAAAGGGTACCATACTAAACATCCAGACTTTGGAAAAGAAACTCTCCCACAATCCTTTCTTGGATAGCTTAAGGCTTGTAACGTACGAAAGAAATCATTCATGATTACTGTATCTTAAGCTGTGTTGAGATGAGAAGAGAACAGGCTCAACTAGGAGGGAGACTATCAAGTCCTACTGTTGTCATGCCAAGGATTCATCCTATGGTTGAAGTTTGAAACAGGGAACTCCTAGAAGTTGTCATGCATAAGTTTCAACCTAAAGTTCTAATCATCACTTCCTTATCAAGGGAAATGAGAGTCCTAGGGGATCATGTCAATGATACACAAACAGACAAAGCGTCAGCTTAAACAGTAAACAGTAAACGACTGTAAAATGCATGAAATGCAAGTGAGGGAGGAAATGTGTGTGGGGCATCAGCCTCCACAAGCTCATCTCAACCTCAAGCCAGGAAGAATAACAACAATCATACTGAAAGATAACATGCTGTCAAGCAAAAATATAGTTGCAATCATACAGAAGAAGATAAAATCATGCTATCAAGCAAAATAAACCACATGGGCAAGGGAGCTAGGCTCTACCAAATACCCGCAAGCAAAGCCATACAGTAACAGTACAAGCAGAGGGAGCAGCTCAACCTCTAGTGCAATCATGCTCCTAGATTAAAGCTATTCTAGATATGGACTTATTCTAATGCATCAAGCAAGTCAAACAAGGCACATCAATACAGAAAAGAAACAAACAAGAAAGCAGATCAACTCCTCTCTCTCAAGCTTCAGCTCTTCAGACAGCAATTCAGTCTTCAGACTTCCATCCCTCTTGACAGATATCCATTTGCTTCTCCAGGTTTCAACCCTTCAACATAAGTTTCAACTTATCCTCCTTTTCAAGCTTCAGCTCCTTAATCAGTTCCACCTTCAGGCTTCACTTTCACCACAAGTATCAACTTGATTCCTTCAGGATCTCCAAGCTTCAAAGTAAGTATCAACTCATCCTTTGCTCTTCAAGCTTCAGCTCTTCACTTAATCTCAGTTGCTTAGAAGTGTCAACTTCATCCTCCAATCTTTACTGGATCTTCATTGGGTCTTCAAGTATCAACTTACTCTTGTCCTTACTCTTCAAGCTTCAGCTGAAATGGCTATGCTTAAGGAATCATCCTCCTCCACACTCTTCAATGAAGTCTTCATCTTCACACTCAAGCCCAACATCTCTCAAGATACTCAAAACAGGAGAAATCACTTAACTGGATAAGCTAGGATATTAAACTGCTTACTGACCACCAAAGGTGACCTATAAGGGTTTAACATCAAAGGAATGGTTCCCTCAAAGGTTCTACCTCCTAGGTACCATCACTTATCCCTCCAAAGGAGGGAGGTGAATACCATGGAAGGACCTTGAATCATGGGGAGAAATGGAGGTGAAAGATACCATCCATGTTTAAGAAAGGAATTAACTAAGTCTAAGCTCTACTTAATTCCTAACCCTAAAACAACAACAAAACAAACAAGACTTCAAGCTCTCAAGCTCCTTCTTCAACCTCCAAGTCTTCTACTATGCTCCTCCATGCTCCTCAAAGCAAGACCAAGCCCATCAAGCCCACAAAGCAAAGCAAAACAAAATACAAGCCCACAAGGGCAACACAAACAACAGTCAACTACAAAAATCAATTAAAAATAGTATACTATCATATTAAAATCTAATATAATTTCTAGGGGATCCTATATACCTACCCTTAATACCCTATATGTCCCAATATCTAACTTGACCTAGAAACCCAAAGTTCTAGTGTTATTGTGGACCTATGTTAAGGATTGACCTAATTCTACAAAACCTAAAGTCATCTAACCAAAACTAATCAAAAATTAATCACAAAATTATGGAATAAATCCAGAGGGGAGCTAAAGTACTAATCTAACTATCCTAAAAAGAATGGCCTATGAATTCAAAGGGAACTAGCTAAACAAAATTCTACAAGTCTATGCATCAACATAAAAGGAATTAAAATTCTATTAAAAGAGAAAATACACAAAGAATATTAAAAATGCATGAAATGCAAATATTTTGACTTGATAATTTTCTAGACATTAACATGAAATGGGAGAAAAAATCCCCATGCAAAAATCATCATTTTTCTATTTATTATGATTTTTCAAAGATTAAAATAACATGGAGAAAAAGAAATTAAAATGAGAAATGAT
Organism: Lathyrus sativus; assembly: GCA_963859935.3. Taxonomy (NCBI): domain Eukaryota; kingdom Viridiplantae; phylum Streptophyta; class Magnoliopsida; order Fabales; family Fabaceae; genus Lathyrus; species Lathyrus sativus. The sequence goes on along the minus strand of OZ012737.1, from coordinate 298,588,600 downwards.
TGGTGCAGATAGCAATTACATTCAGTACAATATCCAGATGGGCTCAAAATGGGGGTGGGGATATCAATGCGCGCCAGGCCCAATTATTATTAGAAAATCAATTCAAAAAACATAAAGAAAAAGAAAAAAGAACGGTGCAATAAGTAAAGAAATGCAGTTCAAAATGCAAATGGGCCAAGACACGGGGTGTGGATATCAATCTCAACTAAAGCCCAAACCCTCAGGTTTAATGAAACGCCGTGTTTCATGGTGTCTTCAGACTTCTCTTCATAAGCGAAATGGAATCTCAGCCACACGATCCCCACTCAGTCAAAGGTCTACGCATGATCAAACGGCCATGGCATTGTCTTCTTCGTTTGAATAGGGCTTGGAGGGAAGAACAGCCATGGAAGCTCAGAGCTTCAAACTCATCCTCTCCAATTCGAACCTCATCAATTCTCCATGAAAAACTGAAATTCAAAACCCTAATCTGTCTAGAATTTCACCCTGAATCTAACCATGGCATCAAAATCCATTGAATCATCCTAAATCTCCAAACCCGATCCAAGATCAAAGATATGCTCAAACTTCAGTTCTAACAATTCTTGAAATTAATTGGCTCAGAATAATCACCACCTCACACTGGTTAATTCTTGATATCAAACTCATGCTACAGCTCACTATATCTCATGTTCTTGATCAAAACAAAAATGGTGTCATCAACTGAAACTTCACCAATTGATCTCAAACTTCCCAGAATCCATCACCTAATTGTCTTTAACCATTCTAACCTAACAATTCTACCTAATCATGCTTAAATTATGGTGTAGGAGAAAAGTTACTAACCTGTCAAATCTTGATTAACAGATGGGGTAAACCTTCACTTCAAGCTCTCAAACTCTTCAGAATCAATCCTTGAATGATGATAAAGCTTCTGTTTGCAAAAGATTTGATCAAGAAAGCCTGAATCTCCAAAACCGATTATGACTTGAAACCTTCAAAATCCAATAGCTATCTCCTCAATTCTCCATGGTTTTGCTCTCAATTTGGTATGCACAGCTTCAGTGTGATCAATGGAATGTGTTTGGATTGAAAGAAGCAATGGAAATGAATCAGAATGTGGAATTTGATTTCAACTTGCAATGGAAGCAATTGAAATGGCTATCTCACTCTTCTCTCTAATCTCTCACCAACCTTGCATCTGAGCAGGTTCTAATCCATATATAGAATGCATTGGACCTCTCTAGATCCTTCTGGAATCATCCAATGAGAATTTGGGATTCTCGTGTCATGAGTTTATGATTTCCATCCATCTCATGTATCATCTCATGCCATGCCTCTTGCAGCAACCAATTCTGACTTGAAAATCTCCTTAGATGAGATATATGATGTGTTAAGACACTTAGCAATCTTGTACATTACCTTTCCTTGTGTTTTGCATTTGTGCCTTAAGATGCAAGCAACCATTTTCCAAAGCAAGTCTATGATCTAATCCTCAAATCAAAATTGTGGCTGAACCATTGTTTCTAAAATTTTCTTTGGAGTCAAAATGACCTATCATATGCCATGGTTTGGATGTGTAACTTGGAAATTTCAATTTCCAACTTCAACTTATTTAACTTATGCCTCCATTTTAGGTCATTTTTATCACTTTTTGCTACAAGCCTTTTCAACATATCATGACCTCCCTAATAGCCTTAAAACACCATTTTAAGCAAGTTTTATGTTAAAGATTTTTCCATTTGAAGCTTGGAAATAGGAGTTATGGCCTTATGCTTGAAGTGACCTATAATCTCCAAATGACCAAAATGCCCTTGACTTGTCAAAGCCATAACTTGAGTTCTACAAATCCTATCAAGGACTTCTAGTACTCTCTAGAAATCTAAGAAGATGAGGAACAACATTAATGTTGACCAAAAGTTCATAGGAATCATCCTTCTTGGGCAAAAGTTGGATGCAAGTTGGGTGACTTTCAAGGACCCATATTCACATACCTCAGATGACCTGTAACTTGTCAAAGTCATAACTTGAGCTCTACAAATCCTATCAAGGACTTCTAGTACTCAAATTAAAGATAAGAGCAAGCTCTACAACATTAATGTTGGGGGTAAGATGATATGTCAATCACATCTTGAGCTAAACTTCCTTGAAGATAAGGGTCAAACTAGGGGATTTTACACTGTCAAGTCTTAGAAACCCTAGCTTGAAACTTCTCAAACTCTTCAATCATGATGAGTTGACCTTGGAATCATCCTTATAGCATCTCAATTCATCAATCCATGATCACATGGCTCTTGAATTAGGTCTCAATCCTCTCCAAATCATCAGTTGACCTAGGGTTAACCCAGTCAAACCCTAACTGCACCACTCATGGCTGAGTCTTCTTATTCTTGTACAATGGCCTCTCTAGGCTTCATGATGGCTTTCAAGACATCTCATAAGCTCTCTCAAAGCTTCAAGTCCATCCTCATAGCTTCAGAATCATCTGAGGAGCTCCCACAACTCTCAAGTTAGGAGGCACACAACCTTGGTTTCAACCAATCTCTCTGAGGATCTTCTCACTTCTCTGACAAGGATATCAACCCTTGAACATTTGAATAACCTTCGTGGCTAGCTTCAATCTCTTGATTGGTACTCTTGATTGGTACTCATACCTCTTGATGAACACAAGCTAGGTAAATAAATGTTGGTCAAATTTTGGGGTGCAACAGCTGTCCCTATTCAAACGGCTTGAACCTGACTAGGTGAGGAGCGAACGGCTCTCAGCCAATCGAGGTGCGAGACGGTTGAATACCAACAAACCCGAAAATTTGCCAACTGCACAAGTACACGGTACTCTGACGGGAACAAATCTTCGAACACTGGAACATTAGCTGCACGGCAACTAGCTGGAGACTTGGTCACACGGTAACCGGTAATACGTGGTCGATCGTGCCAACAGGAATCCGAGGAAAACTTTCAGGCATCAGCCGAACTTCATCAGTAAGTCGGGAATAGAATTCTCGGTGAATCATGCACCAATTGGGGATACCCAAACTTCTGCCATCAGGCACTTAGCATCCGCTGAGAGAACTACTTCGTTAACACGGTCAGACTTCAATCATCAAGTCTTCGAGGGAAGTTTCAACTTCACTGTTCAGAAACCTGCTGGGGATGACGCATCTCCGCTGGGGATTCTGGAGAACAATCGAGTAACTCTGCTTCGGGGATCCAGAAATCATTCTGGATGAATCAACTCTGCTGAGGACTTCAAGAATCATCTTGGACAAATAACTCCGCGGGGATTTCAAGAATCATCCTAAACCGATAACTATGCTGGAGCTTTCAGGAGTTGTCCTGAGCAAACACTCTGTCGGGGACTCTAAGCATCAGCTTGAGCAACCAACTTTGGCGACTGCACTGGGGATTTTAAGAATCATCTTAAACAAATGACCTTGCTGGGGAATTCAAGAATCATCTCGAGCAAGCAACTTTGTTGGGAGATTTCAAGAATCATCTTGAGCAGTCAATTCTGCGGCGGAACACCTGCAAAACAAGAACGGTAACAACCTAGATCATGTTTATTATGCATATGCTTCGGCAATGGCACAATGCTCCACACGGTGGAAATGCTATGCGTTTATGATAAATGCTATGCAGTCATGCACAATGATGCGATCCCGTCAGCAAAATAACTGCTGAAGGGAGAATCCTCCTATCAAGGAGAAAGAACCACTCAGATAGGGGGAGGAATCATCCTGCCGAGGAGAAAAAGGTCACACCAATCTCAATTGGACTCCGCAGGGGACACAACTTCAGTTGACTACTGCGGGGGAACGAAGCTCTACGAGAACCTGGACCTACTGAGGGAAAGCGATATCAATCGCGGGAATAAACTGCACGGCCTTCACGGCTACTTCCCTGGAAATAACGACTCCGATGGGGAAATACAGCATCAGTTGTTCAACATTCTACTGGGGAAAACCATTCATGGCCTGAGCAGCTTCCAAGGATTCGGCTCTCTTGGGGGATCTGCAAACCTTGGCTGAGGAAGAAGAAATCATTCTACTTGCTGGGGCGAGTACGAATCTGTGGGGAATCTCAATTCCGCTGGAGACTTCAGTCTTGACCTATCAACTGCTGCACCCTTCGGTGAGTGACTCAGCTGAGGAGATGACGTTTCTTCAGGATGCATCTGATCGGGGGGAGAATCTTCTCTGCCTGGGGAGACGTATCAATGCTCACGATCTCGGGCTCAGACTCTGCGGGGAGAGGCTGCTGAACTTTGCGGGAGAAGGAGGAATCATCCTGCTTGGGGATACGCACGGCGCACTGTCTGGAATATGCTACACCTGTAACAACACAACCAAACAGACAAGACACCCTTCTCAAAGGGACCTATCAAGGTTATTATCTCGTGACAATGTTCAAGTAATTCATTGTTTCAACAATCAGTGGCCTAGGACAGTAAGTTTATGTATGCGCATTTTATCAAAAACATCGGCGTTCTTTTTCGCAAACAAAACAGATAGGTGTTAAACAAGCAAACAGAATTGCTGAATAATATACATTTTATTGATAACGAACCCCTGAATGGGTAAAAATGTTTTACAACAGATGCAAGCTCCTGGGATGAGGAAGCCGCGCAAAAAAACATAAATATACATCAATATATACAAATGTCGGCAACGAGGCGTAGACGAACACCATGAGTTGATCCCTCTATGACCCACTCGACTTCGATACTTCTCCGACGCTTCAGCTTCCGAATAGATTGATTCAGATAAACGGCCCTCAGGTCTTCCAAGCCACTAAACAAAGAAAGTCCACACGCGGAACGCAGTCATTTGCTTTTTCAAATCCCTAACTTTTGCATGAACCGCCCTTTGCGGGTTTTCAGTTCACCGGGATACCCTTTTTTGCCAAAGTCGCCTATCCGGGTTTTCGACTTTGCGGGTGTACATTTTTTCAATTTATATCCCTAATTTTTGCCCGAACCTTTTTCCTTTTTTATGGTTCGCCGGGATGCCCCATTTTTGCCTGGACTCTCTTTTTACTGTCCAGCGGGTCGCTTTCAAGCAAAGTATTTTTTAACTGCGTCCGCGTTCACCGGGGATGCAAAATCTTCACCATCCATCGTAGATAACAACAAAGCTCCTCCCGAGAAGACCTTGCTGACAACATACAGACCTTCGTAATTAAGAGTCCACTTGCCCCGGTGATCGGAGTGCGGAGGAAGAATCTTCTTCAGGACGAGATCACCCGTCTGAAAGCTTCTAGGACGCACCTTCTTATCATAAGCTTTCTTCATTCGGATTTGGTATAAATGACCATGCGCAATCGATGTTAACCTCTTCTCGTCCATCAGGCTGAGTTGGTTCAGTCGGTTCGTAATCCATTCTGCCTCGTCGAGTTTCACACCAACCAAAACTCGCAAAGAAGGGATCTCCACCTCTAACGGTAGGACTGCTTCCATACCGTACACCAAGGAGAAAGGCGTTGCCCCGGTTGAGGTACGTACCGTCGTACGATAACCGTACAGGGCAAATGGCAGCATCTCGTGCCAATCTTTGTAGGTCACAACCATCTTCTGAACAATCTTCTTTATGTTCTTATTGGCCGCTTCAACGGCGCCATTCATCTTCGGCCGGTAAGGAGATGAGTTGTGGTGTTCAATCTTGAAACTCTGGCACAGCTCCTTCATCATCTTGTTATTCAGATTCGAACCATTATCAGTAATGATCCGCTCGGGAATTCCGTAACGACAGATGATGTCCCTCTTTATGAATTTAGCCACCACCTGCTTGGTCACATTAGCATATGAGGCTGCCTCCACCCACTTGGTGAAGTAGTCGATAGCTACCAGAATGAAGCGATGACCGTTAGATGCAGTGGGCTCGATCTTGCCTATCATGTCGATGCCCCACATGGAGAACGGCCACGGGGAGGACATGACATTTAACGGGCACGGCGGCACATGAACTTTATCAGCATAAATCTGGCATTTATGACATCTCTTCGCGAATTTAAAGCAATCCGATTCCATCGTCAGCCAGTAGTATCCTGCTCTCAGGATCTTTCTCGTCATGGCATGCCCGCCGGCGTGCGTACCAAATGTGCCTTCATGGACTTCTTCCATGAGCATACTCGCCTCTTTCTCATCTACACATCTGAGTAGCACGAGATCGTGGTTTCTTTTGTACAACACTCCATCAGGATTGAGATAAAAATTTCCAGACAACCTCCTCAGAGTCTTCTTATCCTGGGTTGACGCACCCGCGGGATACTCCTTAGTCATAAGGAAAGTCTGGATGTCATGGAACCATGGCTTACCGTCGGCGGCTTCCTCGATCGCAAAGACAAATGCAGGTCTATCAAGACGAGAAAGGACAATTCTTGGAGCTTCATTCCAAAAATTGACTTTATACATTGAAGCCAACGTGGCTAAGGCATCAGCCATCTGATTTTCGGCCCTGGGCACATGATGGAGTTCCACTCGATCGAAGAACGGAAGTAGCCTTCTGGAATAATTCATGTATGGCACCAAATTCGATTGACGAGTCTCCCACTCCCCTTTAATCTGGTTAATCACAAGCGCCGAGTCACCATATACGTCTAGATTCTTGATTCTCAAATCAATTGCCTCTTCTAGACCCATGGTGCATGCTTCGTACTCCGCTTCATTATTGATGACTGGAAACGTCAGTCTCGCAGTGAACGGGATGTGGGATCCGTGGGGAGTCGTGATGACCGCCCCTATGCCACTTCCGTAGGAATTAACCGCCCCGTCAAATATCAACTTCCATTGGGATTTCCTATCTGGACCCTCGTCGGGCAACGGTTCATCGCAATCCTTCGCTTTGAGAAACATGATATCCTCATCAGGGAATTCAAATTTCATCGGCTGATAATCCTCGATCGGCTGTTCGGCAAGGTAATCAGACAATACGCTTCCCTTGATGGCTTTCTGGGACACGTACTGAATATCATATTCCGTCAACACCATTTTCCATCTGGCAATCCTACCCGAAAGAGCATGCTTCTCAAAGACATACTTGATCGGATCCATCTTCGAAATTAGCATAGTGGTGTGATTGAGCATGTACTGTCGTAAACGTTTGGCAGCCCAGGCGAGTGCGCAACACGTCTTCTCCAGCATCGAGTAGCGAGATTCACAGTCTGTGAACTTTTTACTCAAGTAGTAAATGGCATGCTCCTTTCTTCCCGTCTCGTCGTGCTGACCGAGAACACACCCCATACTATTCTCAAGAACTGTCAAGTACATGATTAGAGGCCGTCCAGCCACTGGGGGTATCAAGATTGGAGGTTCCTGAAGATACCGCTTTATCTTGTCGAATGCCTTCTGGCAATCCTCATTCCAGATAATTGCCTGATCTTTCTTTAAAAGCTTGAACATCGGTTCACACGTGGCCGTGAGCTGAGAGATAAACCTTGCAATATAGTTTATTCGGCCCAGGAAACCATAGACTTCTTTTTCCGTTTTTGGCACTGGCATTTCTTTATGGCTTTTATTTTCCCAGGATCAACCTCGATGCCTCGTTCGCTCACGATAAACCCCAGTAACTTTCCGGACCGTACTCCGAAAGTACATTTGTTAGGATTCAGCCTCAACCTGAATTTCCTAAGCCTCTCAAAAAGCTTCAGCAAATTGACCAGATGTCCCTCCTCCGTTTGGGACTTCGCAATCATGTCATCAACATAGACTTCAATCTCGTGATGAATCATGTCATGAAACAAAGTTACCATAGCTCGTTGGTAAGTGGCCCCTGCGTTCTTCAGACCGAAAGGCATTACCTTGTAGCAAAATGTTCCCCAAGGAGTGATAAACGTAGTTTTCTCCATGTCCTCCGGCGCCATCTTGATCTGATTGTAACCGGAGAAGCCATCCATGAACGAAAACACGGCGAACTGAGCTGTATTGTCGACCAACACATCAATATGAGGCAGCGGGAAATCATCTTTAGGGCTCGCTCTATTCAAATCCCGATAATCGACGCACATTCGTACCTTACCGTCCTTCTTCGGTACAGGCACTATGTTGGCGACCCACGGAGGGTAAGTAGTGACCGCTAAGAAGCCAGCATCAAGCTGCTTTTGCACTTCTTCTTTGATCTTAACGGCCATATCTGGTCGTGTCCTCCTAAGCTTCTGCTTGACGGGAGGACAATCTTCTCGCAGCGGCAAGTGGTGGACCACAATGTCGGTGTCAAGTCCGGGCATATCTTCGTATGACCAAGCAAAGACGTCACTATACTCTCTTAGCATCTCGACCAATCTCTTCTTGACATCACTCTGCAATGCGGCCCCTATCCTGACGTTCCTGACAAGTTCTTCAGAACCCAAATTCACAATCTCGATCTCTTCTTCATGAGGCAGAATAACTTTCTCTTCTTGTTTCAACAAGCAGGCCAACTCTTCAGGAAGGTCTTCGTCTTCATCAATCTCTTCTTCGGCTTGATAGATCGGGCAATCGAAGTCGAAGTGAGTCGTAGAAGGTCCAGAGTCGATGTCATCTGTTATGTGGATCCTGCAATAACAAGGGTTAAGCTTAAAACAAGGATATGCAGGTCAGCACAAACCCCATTGCCATTTTATTGTTTTTCAAAACAAATATAAAACAGGAATAACAGAGATCACAATATTTGAATACGAAGAAAAACGCCTTTTGATTTATTGATAAAATGCATGTACATAATCAAACAAGGCCCTGACAATAAAACCACTATGCCCCGGGTAGGACATAGGGTTGTAAAATGATTGGAAAAAGTAAATCATTACTCTTCGCTTGTCATCTGGATGATATCCTTGACGGACCAGTTGTTGAGGCTCTCGCCTGGCTTGCTTGGCTGGATCCAAGAGTTTAGGTCACAATCGCTATCTCCGCTGTCTTCAGACACCGTGTTGACGCTTTCAAATATCACCCCGCCACTGGTAAACTGGATCGGCCCTTTACCGCACGACGCACTGCTAGAAGAGGAAGCTTCAGCTCCAGGAGAATACCCCAACCCAAACTTGTCTTGCTTGTTAGGTATCTTTAAAATTCGCCCCCAGCCTGGGGTAGATCCGGCCTGGACAACGGCCCGGGCTTCCTTGAAGGAGGAGAGAGTCATCTCTGGCTTCTCAGTGATCGTAGGAGTTACGTCCTTGACTTTAACAGCTTCGAACGCTTGGCATAGGGTTTCGTGGATTTCCCCATCCATCTCAACATACTTGAAGGATGACAAATGGCTCACCATTATGTCTTCCTTGCCACATACGGTCACGATGCTACCTCTGACAACATACTTGAGTTTCTGGTGCAACGTGGAGGTCACGACACCCGCGGAATGGATCCATGGCCGGCCCAAGAGACAACTATAGGCAGGCATGATGTCCATAATGTAAAAGACCGCGTCGAACGTTTCCCGCCCGACTTGGATTGGCAGGGTCACCTCCCCGAAAACGTGTCGTTTAGTTCCGTCGAACGCTTTCACAACCAGATCACTAGGTGTGCAGATCACTCCACGAGTATCCAACTTCATCAATGCCTTCTTCGGAAGAACGTTAAGTGACGAACCCGTGTCCACCAACACGTGCGACATAATTGTGCCCCTACACTCTATCGAGATGTGCAGAGCGCTATTGTGATTCCTCCCCTTCGGCGTCAGCTCTAGGTCCGTGAAGCCTAGCCCATTTCTAGCATTCACATGAGCTACGACCTCTTCTAGCTGATTTACCGATATTTCTTGCGGTACATAGGCGGCGTTCAACACCTTCAGCAGCGCATTGCGGTGTGCTTCAGAACACAACAACAAGTTCAGAATGGAAATCTTTGAGGGCGTCTGATGGAGATGATCCACAATCTTGTAGTAACTCTTTTTAATCAGCCGCATAAACTCCTCGGCATCTTTAACAAGCAAGTCTGTTTCTGCCCCACGCGGGGCCTCTTCAACGACTTTACTTTTACCCTTATCGGCCGCATCAACTCTGACCGCTTTATCCGCCACGACCTCTGGTGGTGCAAACACTCTTCCGCTGCGAGTGATACCACTGACTCCCGCAAGGTTCTCCACAGTCGTCCCAAACGGTTCTAGCTCCAACCTCTGTCCGTTGCAGTAGACTTCAGCCCCATAATGCCACGGGACGACGTTAGTGCTCTCGAAGGGTATCGGCCCGGCTTTGGTAATAGTAATGGTGGGCGGTCTGGGCGCAGAAATAGTTATCGTCTGGCGAGGGATGGTGATGGTGGCGACTTCATCGGCCTGCTTCAGCACTACCTCTCCTGATCCACTTTCAGCCCTCTGGCTAAACTGCAGAATCCCTTCAGTCATTAGACTTTGAATTCCTTCTACCAACTGCTCACATCCATCAGGACTTGTCGTACAACCCATACACAGCTCTCCACAACCTGGAAAGAAACCTCTTTTCATCAACTTAGATTTAACGAAGCTAAGCGGTGTCTTCAGATCTCTAACGTCAGTCAGCAAATCCAAGCTCTCGTCTTCAATAATGACGTTTACTCCACCTCCCCTATGATTCTGCATAGGGTTCTTCGTGACGTTTGGCACATTATCTGAGAAGTTGATGATCTTAGCGTCCACCATGTCCTACACCTTATGCTTGAAGGCTTTGCAGTTCTCTATTGTGTGGCCTGGTGCCCCTGAGTGGAACTCACAAGTGGCATTCGCGTCGTACCCTGGCGGAGGTGCCCCTGTCAAGGGAGCCAGCGTCCTCTTCTAGATCAACTGTAGCTGAAGCAAAGTCTGCAAGAGTTGCGCGTACGACATGGGCGGTGTCTCGAAGTGACGGTTCGCCAAAGGTGTCCGATTCTGGTACTTTCTGTATCCCTGTTGATTTGGTTGTTGCTACTGCTGCGGAGCTGCCGGGATATTTATACTGGCCACCTGCAGTTCTCTATTGCATGAGCTCCATGAAGCGATCCATTCTCTCGCGGAGTTCCTGAACATCAGTTTGCACTTGCTCCATGATCCTGGTCTGATTAGCTCTAGTCGGATAGCGGTGAATTGGTCTCTGATCAATCCTGGAATCACCTGAGACAACCTGAAACAACCTGAAATAACCTGTCAAACACAAAAGGGTTAGGAAAAACAACAAAATGCTCGTTATGCAAATGCTTCATGCAAATGCAAACGTGTGTCTGTGTGTTAGGGGGATTTCCCCCGATCCTAGTGCCTGAGTGCCAGTGCTGATAATAAGAAGAAGTCCGAGTCCAATCATGGAAATAACAATCTCATATATAAAGCAAGCCTATCAAGGCAGTACACATCATCAGCGAGTACAAGATGAATCAACAGCGTGACCTCAACCAACAAGCCTGGTGATGGTCAGCGTACAACAATGATCAAAACAAAAGGAATACAAATAATCAAGTACGGCCACGGGCGTGATACTCTTCTAACAACTCCTTCATTTCTGGATGATCAGGCAACGTGAGTAACCCTTCGACGAGTAGTTCCCTCTGCCCAATGGTGTACTGAAGACCTTCGACCGAACCTTCCCATGCTCCTTCGCCGAAGCAATCTTCTAACTTCCGCTTCTTGGACTCAAACGTCAGTTTGCGCTCCTTCAGGTTAGCGAGAGCCCTGTTGAGTTGGCCTTCGGCGGCGTATCTGCGAGCAGTTTCCTCATCAAACCTCTTCTCACTATCCTTCACCTGGGCTTCCAGCTTGGAGATCTGTAGCATCAGCTTATCCTCCCGCTCTTTCCTGGTGGCCAGGGAAGCCTTCCAGTGCTGGTTGAACTTGGATATCCTCCGATATGCTTCGTCCAAGTGCTGCTTCTTCGTAGCCAGTACGTCGTTGACAGCTTTGAAGTCTCGACCCATGCGCTCATGCTCGGCTATCTGCTTAGTCAGGTCTGTACCCAGCTGGTTCACCAGCTCTGTTTGCCTTTTGAAAGAATGAACGGCCTCGTTCCTCTCGCTTCGGAGCTGAGCCAATTCTTTCTCCAGTTCCTCATTTGCCCGCTTCAATTCATCTCGCTCAGCTAACACCTGATTATGCTGCTGAATGGGCACAGTAGTAGGCTCTTCAATCATTGGAGGGCTTTCTGGCTTGGTAGGAAGAAACGGCATCCCTATAGCATCTGCTCTGGCTCTGACCCAAGTCACATACGGAGGGTAGGCTTGGTTATTGCTTCTTCCCAACAATGGTTTTCCTCGCTTACTGATGCCATTCCAGGCGCGCTAAAGCTTGGACAACAAATCCCCCTCTAGAAGACCAGTGAGGTACAGAGATTCCTGCACCTCTTCATCCTTCGGCGGAGCTCTCAAAGCATACGCGAACTGTCGGACCAGCAAAGACGAATTGTAGTTTATACAGCCTTTCCTGCCTATCAAAGGCACGTTCGGAAACCCGCTGCAGCTGAAGATCACCTCAGTACCCAGTCTATCTCTGTCAAACCAGTCAATATCCTCTGCAGATAAACTCATCAGACGCTCGGACCACTCAGTTGTGGCTGCAGACGAGACAAAAGGACCCCTCTTGGGCAGATGGCTATCAAGCCATTTATAAAGCAAGGGTACACAACATGAGACATTCTTACCCCTTCTGTTCTCGTTCTTGTAGTGGACTGAATGGTAGACATCTCCTATCAAGGTAGGGACCGGATTCCCTGAAGCATAGATATGAAATGCGTCAAAGTCCACAAAATCAGGCATATTGGGGAACATAATGATGCCATATATGCACAGAGCAAGGATGGCATTGAACGCGACCCAACATCCGTCTTTGGCGCACTGCTGAGCTTTACCCACTAGGAACTGCAAGGAGAAACCAGGAACCTTGTTCCAACTAGTCAGCACCAACTCGGAGGCATCCAGATGAAGTGAAGGAGCTAAACCAGCCAGATCAGGCTCAGCATCCATATGAACAAAAGGCATCTGCCTCTTGATAGGCACACCTAACAAATCAGCATATTCCTCCAGCGTAGGTGCGAGAACAAAATCTTGAAAAGTGAAACATCTCAACGAAGGGTCGTAGAACTGCAGCAGAGCGTGCAACCCATTCAACTCGAACACAGAAGGTTTACGAACCAAACTGAGCAATTTGCCGTAAGATTTTATGAACTCATCTCTCACAGAATCATCTGCTAAAGCTATCAAACCAGTCAACTTAACCACATCAGGGGCAGGGAACTTGTAAGCCACGATCTTCCTCAGAGAGCCCATAACAATACAATAGGAGGCAAGAAATCCTGGATCGGGGAAAACGGTACCTGCAACACATACACACGTTAATGAAATGCAAAAATGAGTATGCGAACTAATGCAAAATGCAATCATGCAACAGGAGATCAAGGCAACTGTGCTGTGGAGATTCTGTATCAACAAAACCGTAACGCTGCTCTATCAAGAACAACCACTGATAAAAAGAAAACCCTGGTGTAGGACCACAAATCTGCTCTGTCAAGAACAACCATCTGATAGGGTCATATACATAGGACCATAATTCTGCTCTGTCAAGAACAAATGTCTGATAATAAGGACCTCTGATACAGGACCAAGAAACTGCTCTATCAAGAACAAACATACATCTGTTGATGAGGTCTTCAGACCCCAATCATAAATCTGCTCTATCAAGAACAAACAACTGATGACCAAAATTCTGCTCTATCAAGAACAAACATCTGATAATAAAACTCTGCTTTATCAAAAACAAACATACATCTGCTGATGAGATCTTCAGACCCCAGTCATGAACCTGCTCTGTCAAGAACAAATATCTGATAATAAAACTCTGTTCTATCAAGAACAAACATACATCTGATGATAAGATACTCTGATCAAAACCTGCCCTATCAAGAACAAATACACATCTGATGATAAGATCCTCTGATCAAAACCTGCTCTATCAAGAACAGTTACATCTGATGATAAGAACCTCTGATCCAAACCTGCTCTATCAAGAACAGTCACATCTGATGATAAGAACCTCCGGTACCAACAAAACCGATTCGCTGTCAAGAAAACCAGGTAGTCTGAAGGTCAAAGTTTCCTGCAATAAACCCAACCCTGCTCACAGGTATGGACCTAAACTGACTCAAGTTCGGCATCCTATGCGTTCATCAGCGTCACAGACATTCAAGAGGGGTGATACGATACCCAGGAGGTGTGGCATCACCAGCTCATGAAGCGGCCTCACTCGGCTGAATCACAAATGATCAGTCCCCAGAGTCGACAATCCACCAAACCAGCAACCGTCTCAACCCAAAGGTTTGAAAGAGAAGCCAACCGGGAGAACCTCGTCTGAGCGTGGATTTCATGAGACACTAATGCCTGCAAAGCAAGCACGCGCCCACTAATTTCCAACACTAATGCTATGTTCACTCAAGCCTGGGTCTGGCTCCTCACTCATCAGAATGCCCCTCCCACAACAGCACAAATAATCATATCATACTGAAAATAAAGTGCGGGAAATAAAATGCGATAAGTAAACACAACCCAACAAGTAAACATACAAGCGCTAGGATTGACTCTCATAGGGAACCGGAGAACCAGAGATTCTGGGTTCGATCCCCAGCAGAGTCGCCAGCTGTCGCTTTCGCGAAAATAAGGTGCTGGCACAACAGAAGAGTCGCCACCTTTCGTTATTTATCCCTCGGAGCGGGAAAGGAAACGATCGGAAAAACCTAACGAAGAAAGGGTAAGACAAGGTCGTCGCAACCATTGTCTGGGTTCGGGAGTCAGTTACGCAAGGGGAAGGTATTAACACCCCTCACGTCCGTCGTACTCGACGGGATCCACGCTTGTTGTGTTTACTGGACGAGTTGGTTTATCTATCTACCTATCAAGGCTGGTTTAAAAAAGAAAAGAAAATGACTCGGCAAAGCGTCGCACTTTATGCCTACGTATTCTCATCAGAGAACGAGAAATCAGAGTCAACGTAGTTCGACCTACGGCGGGGTACGGGGAAGGTGACTCGCCAATACATCAGTATTGTGCCTACGTACTCTCAACAGGTATGAGAGATTAGAGCTTACGTAGTTTGGGACACTACGGATTATTTCCTGTCTTTTACGGAAGAAGTGTTTTTTATTGTGTTTGCGATTTCAATCGCACTAGAGACTATGACCTGAGAGTGAATGTGTCGCATGTCACCCAAAGGGTACCATACTAAACATCCAGACTGTGGAAAAGAAACTCTCCCACAATCCTTTCTCGGATAGCTTAAGGCTCGTAACGTACGAAAGAAATCATTCATGATTACTGTATCTTAAGCTATGTTGAGATGAGAAGAGAACAGGCTCAACTAGGAGGGAGACTATCAAGTCCTACTGTTGTCATGCCAAGGATTCATCCTATGGTTGAAGTTTGAAACAGGGAACTCCTAGAAGTTGTCATGCATAAGTTTCAACCTAAAGTTCTAATCATCACTTCCTTCTCAAGGGAAATGAGAGTCCTAGGGGATCATGTCAATGATACACAAACAGACAAAGCATCAGCTTAAACAGTAAACAGTAAACGATTGTAAAATGCATGCAATGCAAGTGAGGGAGGAAATGTGTGTGGGGCATCAGCCTCCACAAGCTCATCTCAACCTCAAGCCAGGATGAATAACAGCAATCATACTGAAAGATAACATGCTGTCAAGCAAAAATATAGTTGAAATCATACAGAAGAAGATAAAATCATGCTATCAAGCAAAACAAACCACATGGGTAAGGGAGCTGGGCTCTACCGAATACCCGCAAGCAAAGCCATACAGTAACAGTACAAGCAGAGGGAGCAGCTCAACCTCTAGTGCAATCATGCTCCTAGATTAAAGGTATTCTAGATATGGACTTATGCTAATGCATCAAGCAAGTCAAACAAGGCACATCAATATAGAAAAGAAACAAACAAGAAAGCAGATCAACTCCTCTCTCTCAAGCTTCAGCTCTTCAGACAGCAATTCAGTCTTCAGACTTCCATCCCTCTTGACAGATATCCATTTGCTTCTCCAGGTTTCAACCCTTCAACATAAGTTTCAACTTATCCTCCTTTTCAAGCTTCAGCTCCTTAATCAGTTCCACCTTCAGGCTTCACTTTCACCACAAGTATCAACTTGATTCCTTCAGGATCTCCAAGCTTCAAAGTAAGTATCAACTCATCCTTTGCTCTTCAAGCTTCAGCTCTTCAGTTAATCTCAGTTGCTTAGAAGTGTCAACTTCATCCTCCAATCTTTACTGAATCTTCATTGGGTCTTCAAGTATCAACTTACTCTTGTCCTTACTCTTCAAGCTTCAGCTGAAATCGCTATGCTTAAGGAATCATCCTCCTCCACACTCTTCAATGAAGTCTTCATCTTCACACTCAAGCCCAACATCTCTCAAGATACTCAAAACAGGAGAAATCACTTAACTGGATAAGCTAGGATATTAAACTGCTTACTGACCACCAAAGGTGACCTATAAGGGTTTAACATCAAAGGAATGGTTCCCTCAAAGGTTCTACCTCCTAGGTACCATCACTTATCCCTCCAAAGGAGGGAGGTGAATACCATGGAAGGACCTTGAATCATGGGGAGAAATGGAGGTGAAAGATACCATCCATGTTTAAGAAAGGAATTAACTAAGTCTAAGCTCTACTTAATTCCTAACCCTAAAACAACAACAAAACAAACAAGACTTCAAGCTCTCAAGCTCCTTCTTCAACCTCCAAGTCTTCTACTATGCTCCTCCATGCTCCTCAAAGCAAGACCAAGCCCATCAAGCCCACAAAGCAAAGCAAAACAAAATACAAGCCCACAAGGGCAACACAAACAACAGTCAACTACAAAAATCAATTAAAAATAGTATACTATCATATTAAAATCTAATATAATTTCTAGGGGATCCTATATACCTACCCTTAATACCCTATATGTCCCAATATCTAACTTGACCTAGAAACCCAAAATTCTAGTGTTATTGTGGACCTATGTTAAGGATTGACCTAATTCTACACAACCTAAAGTCATCTAACCAAAACTAATAAAAAATTAATCACAAAATTATGGAATAAATCCAGTGGGGAGCTAAAGTCCTAATCTAACTATCCTAAAATGGCCTAAGAATTCAAAGGGAACTAGCTAAACAAAATTATACAATTCTATGCATCAACATAAAAGGAATTAAAATGCTATTAAAAGAGAAAATACACAAAAAATATTAAAAATGCATGAAATGCAAATATTTTGACTTGATAATTTTCTAGATATTAACATGAAATGGGAGAAAAAATCCCCATGCAAAAATCATCATTTTTCTATTTATTATGATTTTTCAAAGATTAAAATAACATGGAGAAAAAGAAATTAAAATGAGAAATGATTGGTGCAGATAGCAATTACATTCAGTACAATATCCAGATGGGCTCAAAATGGGGGTGGGGATATCAATGCGCGCCAGGCCCAATTATTATCAGAGAATCAATTCAAAAAACATAAAGAAAAAGAAAAAAGAACGGTGCAATAAGTAAAGAAATGCAGTTCACAATGCAAATGGGCCAAGACACGGGGTGTGGATATCAATCTCAACTAAAGCCCAAACCCTCAGGTTTAATGAAACGCCGCGTTTCATGGTGTCTTCATACTTCTCTTCATACGCGAAATGGAATCTCAGCCACACGATCCCCACTCAGTCAAAGGTCTACGCATGATCAAACAGCCATGGCATTGTCTTCTTCGTTTGAATAGGGCTTGGAGGGAAGAACAGCCATGGAAGCTCAGAGCTTCAAACTCATCCTCTCCAATTCGAACCTCATCAATTCTCCATGAAAAACTGAAATTCAAAACCCTAATCTGTCCAGAATTTCACCCTGAATCTAACCATGGCATCAAAATCCATTGAATCATCCTAAATCTCCAAACCCAATCCAAGATCAAAGATATGCTCAAACTTCAGTTCTAACAATTCTTGAAATTAATTGGCTCAGAATAATCACCACCTCACACTGGTTAATTCTTGATATCAAACTCATGCTACAGCTCACTATATCTCATGTTCTTGATCAAAACAAAAATGGTGTCATCAACTGAAACTTCACCAATTGATCTCAAACTTCCCAGAATCCATCACCTAATTGTCTTTAACCATTCTAACCTAACAATTCTACCTAATCATGCTTAAATTATGGTGTAGGAGAAAAGTTACTAACCTGTCAAATCTTGATTAACAGATGGGGTAAACCTTCACTTCAAGCTCTCAAACTCTTCAGAATCAATCCTTGAATGATGATAAAGCTTCTGTTTGCAAAAGATTTGATCAAGAAAGCCTGAATCTCCAAAACCGATTATGACTTGCAACCTTCAAAATCCAAAAGCTATCTCCTCAATTCTCCATGGTTTTGATCTCAATTTGGTATGCACAGCTTCAGTGTGATCAATGGAATGTGTTTGGATTGAAAGAAGCAATGGAAATGAATCAGAATGTGGAATTTGATTTCAACTTGCAATGGAAGCAATTGAAATGGCTATCTCACTCTTCTCTCTAATCTCTCACCAACCTTGCATCTGAGCAGGTTCTAATCCATATATAGAATGCATTGGACCTCTCTAGATCCTTTTGGAATCATCCAATGAGAATTTGGGATTCTCGTGTCATGAGTTTATGATTTCCATCCATCTCATGTATCATCTCATGCCATGCCTCTTGCAGAAACCAATTTTGACTTGAAAATCTCCTTAGATGAGATATATGATGTGTTAAGACACTTAGCAATCTTGTACATTACCTTTCCTTGTGTTTTGCATTTGTGCCTTAAGATGCAAGCAACCATTTTCCAAAGCAAGTCTATGATCTAATCCTCAAATCAAAATTGTGGCTGAACCATTGTTTCTAAAATTTTCTTTGGAGTCAAAATGACCTATCATATGCCATGGTTTGGATGTGTAACTTGGAAATTTCAATTTCCAACTTCAACTTATTTAACTTATGCCTCCATTTTAGGTCATTTTTATCACTTTTTGCTACAAGCCTTTTCAACATTTCATGACCTCCCTACTAGCCTTAAAACATCATTTTAAGCAAGTTTAATGTTGAAGATTTTTGCATTTGAAGCTTGGAAATAGGAGTTATGGCCTTATGCTTGAAGTGACCTATAATCTACAAATGACCAAAATGCCCTTGACTTGTCAAAGCCATAACTTGAGTTCTACAAATCCTATCAAGGACTTCTAGTACTATATAGAAAGCTAAGAAGATGAGGAACAACATTAATTTTGACCAAAAGTTCATAGGAATCATCCTTCTTGGGCAAAAGTTGGATGCAAGTTGGGTGACTTTCAAGGACCCATATTCACATACCTCAGATGACCTGTAACTTGTCAAAGTCATAACTTGAGCTCTACAAATCCTATCAAGGACTTCTAGTACTCAAATTAAAGATAAGAGCAAGCTCTACAACATTCATGTTGGGGGTAAGATGATATGTCAATCACATCTTGAGCTAAACTGCCTTGAAGATAGGGGTCAAACTAGGGGATTTTACACTGTTAAGTCTTAGAAACCCTAGCTTGAAACTTCTCAAACTCTTCAATCATGATGAGTTAACCTTGGAATCATCCTTATAGCATCTCAATTCATCAATCCATGATCACATGGCTCTTGAATTAGGTCTCAATCCTCTCCAAATCATCAGTTGACCTAGGGTTAACCCAGTCAAACCCTAACTGCACCACTCATGGCTGAGTCTTCTTATTCTTGTACAATGGCCTCTCTAGGCTTCATGATGGCTTTCAAGACCTCTCATAAGCTCTCTCAAAGCTTCAAGTCCATCCTCATAGCTTCAGAATCATCTGAGGAGCTCCCACAACTCTCAAGTTAGGAGGCACACAACCTTGGTTTCAACCAATCTCTCTGAGGATCTTCTCACTTCTCTGACAAGGATATCAACCCTTGAACATTTGAATAACCTTCGTGGCTAGCTTCAAACTCTTTATTGGTACTCTTGATTGGTACTCATACCTCTTGATGAACACAAGCTAGGTAAATAAATGTTGGTCAAATTTTGGGGTGCAACAATAGTATATTCCTTTGGTTTATACTATCTTCTTTCTCCAAGTCCCTTTCTTAGGATCCATCTTTGGAGAGCCTAATCCTTCCTTTGGTTGGATTCTGTGCATTCCTCAACAGGTTGGGCCTTAGATGGACATTCTATGTTGATACAGCTTAGCCAGATACCTTAGATTGACCTCTAGGACCAACACCCAGTTTCTCTGTCCTATTGACATAGGATCCCTCTTGGGAGAGCCTAATCCTTCCTTTGTTTAGATTCTGTGCATTCCTCAAGAGGTTGAGCCCATGATGGACTCTTGTGTTGAGACACATCTAAACCTGACGTAGCCTGGGATGATTTCCCTGTTGTTCATCTTGGTTATACTTCTCCTCCCTGTTTGATGGATTTGATTTGCTTGTTGCATTAGGATAGATTTGCATGAGTAGAGACTTTTGTTTAGGTGCATGACTGCATTGAAAGGTTGAGCCAGTCTCCCTTTGCTTGATTACATTAAAGGTTGAGCCAGTCTCCCTTTGCTTGTTTGCTAAACTTTTTTCATACTTGTCTCTGATGTTTTCATTAAAGGTTGAGGTGATCCTCCCTTGCTTGTGTGTTCTTTTTCTTTTATGTTTGCATTAGAAGTTGAGGTTTCCTCCTTCTGCTTGTGATGATGCATTGCATGTTTATCCATGCTCTTATTTCAGTAGCTTGATAGCTTTATCCTTTCATCTGCTTAATGATTTTTGCTTTGTTTATGTTCCCCCTTTAACATGTTCCCTTAGAATCTCTAACCTTTCTTCTTCAAGAGAGGTTATGGTAGACTTTAGGATGAATCCATGCATGATTACATTAGGGTAGATTCCCCTTCAAACTCAACAATAGGATGAATCAATTGCATGACAACAGTAGGATGCTTGATAGTTTCCCCTATAGAGTCCTTTCTCTTTCTCATCTCCAAAACAACAGTAAAATACGTAATAAAGGCAAATGCATACCGTACGTTACGAGCCTTAAGCCACTTGGGAAATGATAATTGAGCGGTCTCCTCTCAATCATCTAGAGTGTTTAGTATACGTCCTTTGGACAATATGCGACGCATTCGTTCCTAAGTCATAGTCTCTAGTGCAGTATGAATTACAAACATTCATAAAAAACACTTCTCTCGTAAAAGACAAAAAAACCAACCTTCAAACCTCTTTTTGCCCTGTGGGCCCATAATGCAAGGAAAACCTTTTCTGATAAAAAGAGTGCTGTTAGGCTTCAGTTCTACCGTAAACAAGCATCGTCCCTAACTGCTAGAACTGTTCGTTAACCCTACTAAGGTAAAAACAGATGAATCAAAACCTGTGTTTCGTTAACCCGAACTACGTTTGCTATGATTTCTCTAATGAGAATACGTAGGCACAAGACGCGATGTCTTGGCAAGCAACCTTCCCCTTTTACCCGTAGTTAGCTGAACTATGTTGACTCTGACTTTCCCATTGCACGAGGGAATACGTAGGCATGAAGCTGTGAGGCTTTGCCGAGTCAATTTTCTTTTCTTTTGAACCAGCCCTGATAGGTAGATAGTTAAACCAACCCGTCATATAAACACAACAAGCGTGGATCCCGTTGAGTACAACGGACGTGAGGGGTGTTAATACCTTCCCCTTGCGTAACCGACTCCCGAACCCAGAGACTTGGTTGCGATGACCTTGTCTTTTCCTTTTTGTTAGGTTTGTTCTGATCGTTTCCTTTCCCTTCCTGTGGGATAACTAACGAAAGGTGGCGACTCTTCTGTTGTGCCGACACCTTATTTTCGCAGTAGCGATAGCTGGCGACTCTGCTGGGGATGTCAACGTCCCCTATGTGAGTCAATCCTAGCGCTTGCATGTTTATCTGTTGGGTTTGCATTTATTTCTCACACTTTACTTTCCTACACTTTACTTTCAGTATAATATGATTATTTGTTGTGTTGTTATGGGAGGGACTGATTCTGATGAGTGAGAAGCCAGACCCAGGCTTGAGAGAGAACATAGCATTAGACTGGATTACTGGTGGACTTGCTTGCTTTACTCGCACCAGTTCCCATGTAATCTATACTCAAACGAGGTTCTCTTTGATGACTTCCTATCGGTCCTTTGGACTCGAGAGTATTTTAGATCTGAGGATTGTCGACTCTGGGGACCGATCATTTATGACTCAGCTAAGTGAGGCCTCTTCAGGGGGTGATGATGCCAAACTAGAGATGGTGAACGTATCATCATTTCTTGAAAGTCTGTGACGCTGAGGAACGCATAGGATGCCATACCTGTATCAGTGGATTAGGTCCATACCTGTGAGTGGGACTGGGGTTATGCAGGAAACCTTTACCTTCAGACAACCTGGTTTTCTCTTGATAGTTTGAATCAATGACATTGGTATCAGTGGGTCCTAATTATCAGAGTTGTGTTGTGTTCTCGCCGAAGCAGAATTTTGGTCCTTCTCAACCAATAGCACAGTCATCTTGATCTTTTGCCACATGATTGCATTCTCATTCGCATTTCATTAACGTGTGTTTGTGTTGCAGGTGCATACTTCTCCCCTGATTCTAGTGGTCTTGATCCTTATGGCTGACATGGCATATTTGAAGAAAACAGTGGCTTACAAGCTACCAACACCTGATATCCGAGAATTACGGGGTTTGATTTCTTTGGCCGATAAAAAAGTGATGGAGAACTTCAGAAAAAGCTATGGGAGACTTCTGAATATTGTGTGTAAGCTTTCTACGTACGAGTTGAACAGCCTCTACGCTCTTCTGCAGTTTTATGACCCGCATCTCAGATGCTTCGTTTTTCCAGACTATGTCCTAGCTCCAACCTTAGAAGAGTATTCTGACTTGCTGAGGGTACCTTTGTTGAATCAGATGCCTTATTACCGTGTTGATGATGAACCTGACTTGGGTAAGTTGGTTGTTGCCCTTCATTTAGATGACTCAGAGCTAAAAGGGAAGTTGTTTAGAAAAATTGGAGTTTACGGTTTCTCTTTGCCTTTCCTGGTGGAGAAGGACCAAGGGTTTGCCAAGAAGGTTTGCTGGGAGTTTATTCAATGCCATCTGAGCGTTTTGCATATATGGTATCTTGCTATTCCCAAGTCACCCGGATATCATAGGCATAGATGCCTGCCACATATTTGCTTTCGGGAATCCAGTGCCCACTCTTCTCGGAGACGTTTATCATTCAGTTCACAACAAGAATGAAAACAGAAAGGGGAAGAATGTGGCGTGTTGCGCTCCTTTGCTGTACAAATGGTTTGCTAGCCATCTTCCTAAAACGGGTCCGTTTATTGATTTTACTGAGACTTCATCCTAGTCTACACGATTGATGGGCTTGTCTGCTGACAATATCACTTGGTTTGATAGAGATCTGCTAGGCAAGGAAATTGTGTATAGTTGTGGTGGCTTTCCTAACGTCCCCCTGGTCGGAAGGAACGGGTGTGTTGCACCCCAAAATTTGCCTAATCTTTTTCTTTACCTAGCTTGTGTTTCATTGCATTCATTGTAGCATTATCATCTGCATTGCATTGACATGTGTGCAGGAGATCAAGAGATATGACTACCAACAAAAGGCTACCAAGGTTATAAATCTATCTAAGATTTAAGTATTCAAGGGTTGATATCCTCATCAAAGAAGTCAGAGATCCTCAAAGAAGTGGTTGAAGCCAAATGTGCATATCTCCTAACTTGAAGGTTATGGGAAGCTATTCAAATGATTCTAAATCCATGAAGTTGGACTTTAAGCCTTGAGAGAGCTCAGGAGAAGTATTGAAAGTCATTTTGAAGCCTAGACAGGTCATCAGGTGAAAGATAAGAAGCTACTACCAAGATTGGTGCAACTAGAGTTTTCATCTGGTCAACCCTGGGTCAACAGATGATTTGAAGAAGGTTGAGACCTAATTTTAAGGCCATTTGATCATGGATTGATGTATTAAGATGACCAAGGGATGATTCCAAGGTCAACCCATTATGAATCAAGAGTGTGAGGAGTTCCTAGGCTAGGGTTTCTAAGCTTGACAGTGTAAAATCCCCTGGTTTGGTGCCTGACTTTAAGACCATATAACTCAAGATGTGATTTTTATCTCACCTTGACCCCAAAATGATTGTTGTAGAGAATGATCATAGCTTTAATTCGAGTACTAGAAGTTCTTGATAGGATTTATAGAACTCAAGTTATGAGGCAGACAAGTTACAAGTCCTCAGATGAATGTGATTTTTGTACTTGAAAGTCAACCAACTTCCATGCCATTTTTGACCTAGAAGGAAGCTTCTCATCAACTTCAGGCCAACCTGAATGTTGTTCCTTATCTTCTTAGATTTCCAAAGAGTACTAGAAGTCCTTGATTGGATTTGTAGAACTCAAGATACATTGCTTGCAAGGCAAGGGCATTTTGGGAAGTTGAGATTATAGACCATTTTTTATTATGGGTAAATTTCACCATCTTGCACACCTCAAATGGAATATTGTTCAACTTGAAAGTTGCTCACAATGGGGTTATTTACTCCACCAAGCATCAAGAGTTCATTGATATGGATTAGAATGAGAGTTGGGTGAAGAAATTTTCATGAATGAATCATTAAAGGCATTAAAATGAGAGAATTGCAAATTGATTGGAATTTTCTTGAAAGTTGCTTAAGATTGAAGTAACATAAATTACACACACCATTGATTGGAATTAAGGAATTAATCTTGGCCCTTCATTCTCACCACAATACCAGCAGTGAATTTGAGCATATTTGGAGGGCAAACAGAGCCATTTTCGTGGACTGTTACAAGGGAGTTTTGAAGGAAAAATTGAAAATTGAAATGGACTGTGTGGGCCATGAATGGGCCTGAGATGGATCCAAGCAGCTTGTATATAAACTCCAGACCATGACTGGATGAAAAAGGATGCAATTTGGAGGGAAAAACGGTTAGAACAGTTGAGACTTTGAAGCTTGAAGAGTGAGATTCGAGTTTGGAGTTTGAAGCAAAATAAAGAAGAGTTAAGCATCAAGATTGATCCAGCATTGAGCATTGATCGATTCTGCACAGTTTGGAGCAAGGATTCACACTTGAGAGTGCCACATTTGAAGCTTCTGACCAGGTTTCTTCATCTCACGATTGCTCTTAATTTATGTACAATTAGGTTAGATTAAACATGTGGTTAGGTTAGTGATGATGCCTAGATGCATTCTAGATAGGTTTTGTACTCAATTGTGACAATTCTTGATGTGGTGCCAAAACTTGATGGCTTCGGTTTAGGGTAATCCCAGGGTTAGAATGAAAATGGAGAGTGTCCTCATGATCAGCGTGATGAGAGGAAGGGATTGGTATTAAGTTTTATGAGTTTGGTGAGGTTTGAGAATAGCGCATTGTTCACTTGGCTTGAGGTTGAAGACGACCGGAGCAAGTCCGGCCGCCGTTCGGCTCCGTCTGGTTTAGTTCCCCCCAAACCTCCAGTTCAAATCGTGTTCGTTTGATCTGTTTGAAGCCTTGACCGGTATCATCATCATGTGGCCTTCGTTTGGCCTCATGATGAACTAAAGTTGACAAGCATACGTGGCATTTGTGGATCCATTAGATGAGTAGACGGGTATGCTGCTTGTGTGGCCAGGATTTTGTTTCAGCCGGTTTAATGAAACGCGGCGTTTCATTTAGTGGTTCATTTGCTACATGGCGCATTATGGAGCGTTAGATCAGTTGACTGGTAGCTTCATCTGAGGGCTGTGTTATTTTCTTAATTTATTTTCCTTTTATGTTTTATTCTTTGATTCATTTTTTAATTCATAAAAAATAGGAATATTTGCTAGAAAATTATGAAAAAAATCATGAAAGATTCTTGCCATGTCCTTAATTTTGTTGTGCAATTAAATTGAATTTTTGGTTGATTTTCCATTTATTGTTATTTTTCCATTTTAATTAGATGATTAATAATGTTAAAAATGCATGATTCTCTTTCTGATTTTTGCACTAGATCATGGTTTTTATTTAGGATTTAAATTTTTGCATGATTGCTTAGACATCTTGATAGAGTTGTATGATTTCTCTTTGGTTTTTTAGAAACTCTTAGGTATAGGTTTGAGATAGATTTCTAGGACCTTTCCCTTGTGGATTCCCTTAAGCATACCTTTAGGTTTAACATTTAGATAGTGCCCTTAAACTTAGAGTTAGGCTCTGATTTTTCTACCATAGGCTCATAACAACCTTAGGAGACCCTAGGATTTTTGGTAGAATATTTAGGGATGATTTCCTATTTTAATTAGATTTTACATCATGGCTGTTTTTAGGATGACCCTAACTTAGCATATCAACTAGTTTGGTTGCAAAGGTGATCTTTAGCCAACTATAGATTCCTCAATCCTTCTTGCTAGTATATAGAATAGGTTGATACCTTTGTGGAAGAATTTTCAATGCTTGATAGTTTTCATAGATCCCTTAGGATAGATATCCTCTAGTGCTTAGATATTAGGGTTTCTTAGAAGTTTCTATGATGGCTTCTTTCCCCTGTGTGGTTTATTTCCTGGGCTTTGCCCTATCCTCCTTCCCCAAGTCTTGATGAGGATCCCTCTTGGGAGAGACTAATCCTTCCTTTGGTTGGATTATATGCAATCCTCAAGAGGTTGAGTCTTGGATTGACATTCAATTGCATAGTATATTTCTTTGGTTTATAATATCTTCCTCCTCCAAGTCTTGATGAGGATCCCTCTTGGGAGAGCCTAATATTTCCTTTGGTTGGATTCTGTGCATTCCTCAAGAGGTTGAGCCTTGGATTGACATTCAATGGCATAATATATTCCTTTGTTTTATACTATCTTCCTTCTCCAAGTCCCTTTCTTAGGATCTCTCTTGGGAGAGCCTAATCCTTCCTTTGGTTGGATTTTGTGCATTCCTCAACAGGTTGAGCCTTAGATGGACATTATGTGTTGATACACCTTAACCAGATACCTTAGATTGACATCTAGGACCAACACTCAGTTTCTATGTCCTATTGACATAGGATCCCTCTTGGGAGAGCCTAATCCTTCCTTTGGTTGGATTCTGTGCATTCCTCAAGAGGTTGAGCCCATGATGGACTCTTGTGTTGACACACATCTAAACCTGATGTAGCCTGGGAGGATTTCCCTATTACCCATCTTGGTTACACCTCTCCTCCCTGTTTGATTGATTTGCTTGTTGCATTAGGATAGATTTGCATGAGTAGAGACTTTTGTTTAGGTGTGTGACTGCATTGAAAGGTTAAGCCAGTCTCCCTTTGCTTGTTTGCATTGAAGGTTGAGGTGATCCTCCCTTGCTTGTGTGTTCTTTTTCTTTTATGTTTGCATTAGAGGTTGAGTTTCTCCTTCTGCTTGTATTGCTGAATTGCATCTACATTTGTACTTTCTATTTCTTATCTGCTTTATGATTTTAGCAGTTGTTTTGTTTCCCTCATATGTTCCCTTAGGAGTCTCACTTCCATTGATAAGGAAGTGATGACAGACTTTTAGGTTGAAACCTTTGCATGATAACATCTAGGAGTTCCCTGTTTCAAACTCAACAATAGGATGAATCCATTGCATGACAACAGTAGGATGCTTGTTAGTTTCCCCTGTAGAGTTCTTTCTCCTTCTCATCTCCAAAACAACAGTAAAATACGTAATAAAGGCAAGTTGGTACAGTACGTTACGAGCCTTAAGCCACTTGGGAAATGATAATTGAGCGGTCTCCTCTCAATCGTTTAGAGTGTTTAGTATACGTCCTTTTGGACGATATGCGACGTATTCATTCCTAAGTCATAGTATCTAGTGCAGTATGAATTACAAACATTCATAAAAAACACTTCTTTCGTAAAAGACCAAAAACAAACATTCAAACCACTTTTTGCCCCGTGGACCCGTAATTCAAGGAAAACCTTTTCTGATGAAAAGAATGTTGTTAAACTTCCGTTCTACTGCAAACAGGCATTGTCCCTAACTGTTGGAACCGTTGTTTAACTTTACTCAGGTAAAAACAGATGAATCAAAACCTGCGTTTCGTTAGCCCGAACTACGTTCGCTCTGATCTTTCATACCAGATGAAAGTACGTAGGCACAAGACGCGACGTCTTGGCGAGCAACCTTCCCCCTTCACTCGTAGTTAGCCGAAATACGTTGACTCTGATTTCTCGTTCCAGACGGGAATATGTAGGCACGAAGCTGCGAGGCTTTGCCGAGTCAATTTTCTTTTCTTTCGGACCAGACCTTGATAGGTAGATAGTTAAACCAACCCGTCAGATAAACACAACAAGCGTGGATCCCGTTGAGTACAACGAACGTGAGGGGTGCTAATACCTTCCCCTTGCGTAACCGACTCCCGAACCCAGACTTGGTTGTGATGACCTTGTCTTATACCTTTCCGCTAGGTTTGTTCCGATCGTTTCCTTTCCCTTCCTGTGGGATAAATAATGAAAGGTGCTGACTCTTCTGTCTTTGCCGGCACCTTTATTTTCGCAATAGCGACAGCTGGCGACTCTGTTGGGGACTCCAACGGTTCCTTATGCAAGTCAATCCTAGCGCTTGTGTGTCATCTGTTGGGTTTGTATTTATTTATCGCACTTTACTTTCCTGCACTTTACTTTCAGTATAATATGATTATTTGCTGTGCTGTTGTGGGAGGGACTGATTCTGATGAGTGAAAAGCCAGACCCAGGCTTGAGAGAAAACATAGCATTAAAGTGGATTAGTGGTGGACTTACTTGCTTTGCTCGCACCAGTTCCCATGTAATCCATACTCAGACGAGATTCTCTTTGATGATTTCCTATCGGTCCTTTGGACTCGAGAGGATTTTGGATCTGAGGATTGTCGACTCTGGGAACCGATCATTTGTGACCCAGCCAAGTGAGGCCTCTTCAGGGGGTGATGATGCCAAACCATAGATGGTGAACGTATCATTATTTCTTGAAAGTATGTGACACTGAGGAACGCATAGGATGCCATACCTGTGTCAGTGGATTAGGTACGTACCTGTGAGCGGGGCTGGGCTATGCATGAAACTTTTACCTTCAGACAACCTGGTTTTCTCTTGACAGTTTGAATGAGTGACATTGGTATCAGTGGGTTCTAATTATCAGAGTTGTGTTATGTTCTCGCCGAAGAAGAATTTTGGTCCTTCTCAACCAACAGCACAGTCATCTTGATCTCCTGCCACATGTTTGCATTTTTGCATTTTTGCATTCTCATTCGCATTTCATTAACGTGTGTCTGTGTTGCAGGTGCATACTTTTCCCCTAGTTCTAGTGGTCTTGATCCTTATGGCTGACATGGCATCTTTGAAGAAACCAGTGGCTTACAAACCTCCAACACCTGATATCCGAGAGTTACGGGGTTTCATTTCTTTGGCTGATAAAAAAGTGATGGGGGACTTCAGAAAAAGTTATGGGAGACTTCTGAATATTGTGTGTAAGCTTTTTGAATACGAGTTGAATGGCCTCTACGCTCTTCTGCAGTTTTATGACCCACAACTCAAATGCTTCGTTTTTCCAGACTATGTCCTGGCTCCAACCTTAGAAGAGTATTCTGACTTGCTGGGGGTACCTTTGTTGAATCAGATGACTTATTACCGTGTTGATGGTGAACCCGACTTGGGTAAGCTGGCTGCTGCCCTTCATTTAGATGATTCAGAACTAAAAGGGAAGTTGTTTAGAAAAATTGGAGTTTGCGGTTTCTCTTTGCCTTTCCTGGTGGAGAAGGCCCAAGGGTTTGGCAAGAAGGGTTGCTGGGTTGTATTCAATGCCATGTTAGCCCTTTGCATATATGGTATCGTGCTATTCCCAAGTCACCCAGATTTCATAGGTATGGATGTCTGCCACATATTTGCTTCCGGGAATCCAGTGCCCACTCTTCTCGGAGACGTTTATCATTCGGTTCACAGCAAGAATGAAAACAGAAAGTGGAAGAATCTGGCGTGTTGCGCTCCTTTGCTGTACAGGTGGTTTACCAGCCATCTTACTAAAACGGGTCCGTTTATTGATTCTGCTGAGACTTCACCCTGGTCTACATGTTTGATGGGTTTGTCCGCGGACAATATCACTTGGTTTGATAGAGATCTACTAGGCAAAGAGATTGTGTATAGTTGCGGTGGCTTTCCTAACGTCCCCCTGGTCGGAAGGAACGGGTGTATCAATTACAATCCCTCTTTGCTGGTAAGACAATTTGGATACGCGCTAAGAGGTCCTCCTGAAGAAGAAGAGATACAGGAATCTCTGTATCTCACAGGGTTGCTTGAAGGTGACACTTTGGTTAAAGTAGAGAAAGCTTGGAGCAAAATTCATAGAAAGGGAAAAGTTTTGCTAGGAAAGAGCAACAATAAAGCCTTTGATCCGTATGTAGCCTGGATCTGAGAAAGAGCCGCCAAGTTTCTAATGCCATTCCCTGCAGTGGAGCCATTATATCCCCCCGTGGTCAAATAACCAACCACAGTTGATATTCAGAAGTTCAACCAGGTGCTCCAGGAGAAGGAAGAGCTACAGAAAGCCAACGAAGAGCTGGAGAAAGAAATTGCTCAACTCCGAAGCGAGAAGAGCGAAGCCGTATATTCCTGTAAGAAGCAGACAGAGTTAATAAACCACCTGGGCGCCAGTTTGACCAAGGAGACTGATTCTAGAGAACGTCTTGGATTAGACCTGAAGGTTGTGCACAGTGAGTTGACCACCAAGAAGCAAGACTTGGATAGGGTGTATCTGAAGTTATCCAAATTCGAGACGTTGTGGAACAACACTCTGACCAACCACAAAGAGCGAGAGGAGAAGATGAAGCGGCAGATAGCCAAGTTGAAGATTCAGCTTGAGACCAAGGACAAGAAGATAGAGGCTGAAGCATCACTTTGACGAGACATGCAGTACAGATTGGTCGAAACCAAGGCAAACCTACAGGATTGTCAACTCAGAGCTGATGCTAAGAGGTGCAGAGTGGAAGACTGCTTAGGATAAGGTGCTTGTAGGGACATTGCCAAGGATCTCTAGGATACCATCAGGCAGAGGGATTTGCTGATCCAGAGTCTGCTCACCAAGCCTGACCATCCCACTACGAAGAAGTTATTGGAAGATTTTTGTGCCCGTAGTTGCACTTGATTTCCTTGTGTCTTTTATGCATTGATATGCTGACCACCACCAGGCTTGTTGGTTAGGGTCACACCTTTTGCTTCAGTTGTATTCGATTACAGTTGTACGCTGCCCACGGGGGATTTTTCAGATATATATGAGGATTTCTTTCCATGATTGGATGTTAGACTTTATTTGTCTTGGAAACTAGAATCGGGGGGAATTTCCCCAAGGCACAGACACACGTTTGCATTTGCATAATCATTTCGCATAACATGTGCCTCTGGCTTATTTATATAACCCTCTATGTTTATCAAGTTTGTTTCAGGATTGAGCGAAGGCAGACTCACCGATATTCCACCAGAGCAAATCAGGTCAGAGTCATGGTACAGGTTCAAGCTGACATTCAAGAGCTCAGGGAGAGGATGGATCGTTTTATGGACCTCATGCAAGTGGTCGCCAATGGCCATGAACAACTCAGGACTCTAGTGCAACCTTTGATTGCACGCGTTGACAGCAACGGTGTGTTGCACGGTGGGAGTGCTGCAAACCCTCTGCTTGTTGAGACCCCTCATGCTAACATCCCTGTTACTGGAGGGAATGGAAGTGGCAATGGTAATGTTGTTGCTAATGCTGGAGCTAATGGGAATGCGATTGGAGCCGGAAACGGCAACTTTGAGGACAATGGTAATGTTGGTATGGGCAATGGCAATACTGGTGGAACGGGTAATGCTGGGAACGCTGGTGTTGGTAATCTGTATGGTCTTGATGCTGCTGGGTTTGCTCATGGTAATGGTCATCAACCTTAACAGGAGGATCGTCAAGAGGACTTATTCTCAATGAAAGGAGCCGAGGGTGAACTGAATTCTGAAGCTCGTTTAAGATTCAAAGCGCTCGAGGACAAGATGAAGAGTTTTGAGAACTTGAATTCCATGGGCGTTGATATGACCAAGCTGGGGCTGATCCCAGACCTCAAGGTGCCTCCAAAGTTTAAAGTACCTGACTTCGAGAAGTATAAGGGCACCACTTGTCCCAGTGTCCATCTGAGGTCCTATTACCGAAAGATGTCTGCACATTCTGATGATGAGAAGTTGTTGATGGACTTCTTCCAAGACAGCCTGTCAGGCCCCTCGCTGGAATGGTACATGGGTTTGGAGCCCACAAGTGTACACAGTTGGAAAGACCTTGCTGAAGCATTCGTGCGCCACTATCAGTACAACAGCGATCTGGCTCCCAACCAAGTTCAGCTACAAAATTTGTCTCAGAAGAATAACAAAGGCTTTAAGGAGTACGCCCAGAGGTGGCGTGAACTGGCAGCAAGAGTTCAGCCACCGATGGTTGAGCGAGAACTTCTCGATATGTTTGTGGCTACTCTTCCAGGTGTTTATTACGAGAAGCTTGTCAGTGGTATGTCGGGAAGCTTCTCCGACCTCATAATCACTGGAGAACATGTGGAGAATGGCATCAAACTCGGAAAGATTCAGGGTGTAGATGTACCTTCAGCTAGAGGGGGAAAGAAGCCTTTCCATGGTAAAAGACGCGAAGGTGAGACAAGCTCAGTGTCTAGTGCTCGGGGAAAAGGAAAAGGCCAGCGCCAGCAGGTCGCTAGTATTACTATTCCTGCTGTCCAGCAACCTCAGCAGCAGCAACAACAAAACCAGCAAGGGTACCGGAGCTACCAGGGTAAAGCACCATTGTCAAGTCGTCACCTTGAAACCCCACCTATGTTGTACGCCCAGCTATTGCAGACATTGCTTCAGTTGCAGCTGATTCGGAAGAGAACTTTGGCTCCATTGACAAGGACACCTCCACCTGGTTACGATGCGAATACGAGATGCGAGTTTCATTCGGGGGCACCTGGTCACTCGATTGACAACTGTAAAGCATTTAAGCACAAAGTACAAGATATGGTTGACGCCAAGATAATGTTCTGAATGTTACGAAGAACCCTATGCCTAACCATGGGGAAAGATGGGGTTAGCGCCATCATCAAAGAGGAGGATTCGGACTTATTGACTAATGTCAAAGACCTGAAAACACCACTCGGTTTTGTTAAAGCCAAGTTGATGAAGAAGGGTATTTTCCTGGGTTGTGGGAAGTTCTGTATGGATTGTGCAAACCACTCAGACGACTGTGATCAGTTGGTAGAGGGGATCCAGAGCCTAATGAACGAAGGAATACTTCAATTTAGTCAGAAAGCTGAGAGCAAATCAGGGGAAGTAGTACTCAACCAGAAAGATGAGGTTGCCACTATCACCATCCCCCGTAAAACAATTACCATTTCTGCATCAAGACCACCTATGATCACCATAACGAAGGCTGGTCCTATACCGTTCGAGAGCACTAATGTTGTTCCATGGCACTATGGGGAATATGTCTACTGCAATGGACAGAAGTTGGAGTTAGATCCATCCGGGAAATCTGTTGACAACCTAGTCGGGACTGGGGGAATAACGCGTAGTGGAAGAGTGTTCTCTCCACCGGAAACTGTAGCTGACAGAGCTGATAAGGACGAGAAGACTGACAGAGGCAAAAGTAAGGTCTTCGAAGAAACCTCCCGTGAGGTAGAAAAAGACCTACTTGTGAAAGATGCCGAGGAATTTATGAGGCTGATCAAGAAAAGCGACTATAAGATAGTTGATCATCTTCATCAGACGCCGTCTAAGATCTCCATTCTGAATCTGTTGTTGTGTTCTGAAGCACACCGCAACACCTTGCTGAAGGTTCTGAATGCAACATATGTACTGCAAGAGATCTCCGTCAACCAGCTAGAGGAAGTGGTTGCTCATGTCAACGCTGGAAATGGATTAGGGTTTACTGACTTAGAGCTGACGCCAAAAGGAAGGAACCATAATAGCGCCTTGCATATCTTGATAGAATGTTGAGGAACGGTCATGTCCCTTGTGCTCATGGACACGGGATCATCTCTGAACGTTCTCCCTAAGAAAGCTCTGATAAGGCTGGATACAAGAGGGCTGATATGTACACCCAGTGATCTGGTGGTGAAAGCTTTTGATGGGACTAAGCGGTCCGTCTTTGGAGAAGTATCTCTGCCTATTCAGGTTGGGCCAGAAACCTTTGACGCGGTTTTATATATCATGGATATCATGCCTGCCTACAGCTGTCTGTTGGGTCGGCCTTGGATCCATTCTGCGGGCGCAATAACTTGCACATTGCACCAAAAACTGAAGTATGTTGTGGGTGGCAGCACCGTGACCATCTGTGGAGAAGAGGACATAATGGTGAGCCATTTGTCATCTTTTAAGTATGTTGAGGTGGATGGCGAGATCCACGAAACTTTATGCCAGGAATTTGAGGTTGTTAAAGTCAAGGATGTGATTCCACCGATGATCGAAAAGTCTGAGGTGACCCTCTCTTCCTTCAAGGAAGCTTAAGTTGTGGTTCAAGTTGGTTCTGCCCCGGGCTGGGGGCAAGTCCTGGACATCCCTAACAAGTAAGATAGGTTTGGGTTAGGGTATTCTCCTTCTTCTACTGCCTCATCCTCTCGCAGTACGCCGTACATCAAGGGGTCGATTCAGTTCACAAAAGGTGGAGTAATATTTGAGAATGTCAACGTCGTGTCTGAAGACGACGAGGATAGTGATTATGACCTGGACTCCCGGATTCAGCCGTGCAAGCCAGGCCAGAGCCTCAACAATTGGTCCATCCAGGATGTCATCCAAGTGACGCGTAAAGAGTAATGCTTTGTTTTTTCCAACTATTGTACAACCTTGTGCTCTACCTGGGGCATAACGGTTTTATTGTCAGGGCCTTGATTGCTTATGCATGTACATATTATCAATAAATTAAAGGGCGTTTTCTTTGCATTCAAATTTTGTGATCTCTGTTATTCTTGTTTTATTTTTGTTTTGAAAAACAATAAAATAGCAATACGGTTTATGCTGACCTGCATATCCTCTTTTTAAGCTTAACCATTTGTATTGCAGGATCCACACTACAGATGACATCGACCCTGAACCTTCTATGACTCACTTCGACTTTGATTGCCCGATATATAAAGCTAAAGGAGAGGTTGATGAGGACGAAGATCTTCCGCAAGAGTTGGCACGATTGTTGAAACAAGAAGATAAGATCATTCTGCCTCACGAGGAAGAAATTGAGATTATTAATCTGGGGTCCGAGGAAGTTGTCAGAAATGTCAGGATAGGGGCTGCATTGTAGAGCGACATCAAGCAAAGACTGATCGACAGTATAGTGACATCTTTGCTTTGTCGTATGAAGATATGCCTGGGCTCGACACTGACATAGTGGTTTATCACCTACCACTGCAAGAAGATTGTCCTCCAGTTAAGCAGAAGCTTAGAAGGACACGACCAGACATGGCCGTCAAAATCAAAGAAGAGGTCCAAAAGCAGTTGGATGCTGGATTCTTGGCCGTGACAACTTACCCTCCGTGGGTCGCCAACATAGTACTTGTACCGAAGAAGGACGATAAGGTGCGGATGTGCGTTGATTATCAGGATTTGAATAAGGAGAGCCCTAAAGATGATTTCCCGCTACCTCATATCGATGTATTGGTCGACAATACAACTCAATTTTCCGTGTTTTCGTTCATGGATGGCTTCTCCGGCTATAAAAAAATCAAGATGGCGCCGGAAGACATGGAGAAAACCACGTTCATTACACCATGGGGGACGTTTTGCTACAAGGTAATGCCTTTCGGTCTGAAGAACGCAAGGGCAACTTACCAGCGGGTGATGGTCACTTTGTTTCATGACATGATTCATCATGAGATTGAAGTCTATGTTGATGACATGATAGAGAAGTCCCAAACGGAGGAGGGACATATGGTCAATTTGCTGAAGCTATTTGAGAGGCTTAGGAAGTTCAGGTTGAGGCTGAATCCTAACAAATTTACTTTCGGAGTACGGTCTGGAAAACTACTGGGGTTTATTGTGAGCGAAAAAGGCATTGAGGTTGATCCTGCCAAGATAAAAGCAATACAAGATATGTCTGCGCCAAAGACTGAAAAAGAAGTTTGTGGCTTTCTGGGGAGATTGAACTACATTACTTAGTTCATATCTCAACTCACGGCCACATGCGAACCAATGTTTAAGCTATTGAAAATAGATCAGGCGATTATCTGGAACGAGCATTGCCAGAGGGCATTTGACAAGATAAAACAGTATATGCAGGAAAATCCAATTTTGATTCCCCTAGTGGTCGGAAGACCTTTAATCATGTATTTGACAGTTCTTGAGAATAGCATGGGTTGCATTCTTGGTCAGCACAACGAGACTGGCAGAAAGGAGCATGCCATATATTACTTAAGTAAAAAGTTCACAGATTGTGAGTCCCGTTACTCAATGCTGGGAAAAACGTGTTGCGCACTCACGTGGGCTTCCAAACGTTTAAGACAGTATATGCTCAACCACACGACCATGCTAATTTCAAAGATGGATCCGATTAAGTACGTCTTCGAAAAGCAAGCGCTTTTAGGCAGGATTGCTAGGTGGAAAATGGTACTGACGGAGTATGACATTCAATATGTTTCCCAGAAGGCCATCAAGGGAAGTGTTTTGTCTGAGTACCTTGCCGAACAGCCTATCGAAGACTATCAGCCGATGAAATTTGAATTCCCTGACGAGGATATCATGTTCCTTAAGATGAAGGGTTGTGATGAACCGTTTCCCGATGAAGGGCCAGATCATGGCTCCCAGTGGAAGTTGATATTCGACGGTGCAGTTAATTCGTACGATAGTGGAATTGGGGCAATCATTACGACTCCCTAGGGATCTCACATCCCGTTCACTGCCAGATTAACATTTTCGGTCACCAACAATGAAGCGGGATATGAGGCATGCATCATGGGTTTAGAAGAAGTCATCAATTTGAGAATCAAGAACCTGGATGTATACGGTGACTCGACACTCGTTGTTAACCAAATAAAAGGGGAGTGGAAGACTCGACAGTCGAACCTGATCCCGTACATGAATTATGCCAGAAGGCTGCTTCCTTTCTTTGATCGAGTGGAGCTCCATCATGTGCCTAGAGCTGAAAATCAGATGGCTGATGCCTTAGCCACGTTGGCTTCAATGTACAAAGTCAATTTTTGGAATGAAGCTCCAAGAATTGTCATTTCCCGCCTCGATAGGCCTGCATTCTTTTTTGCAATTGAGGAAGCCTCTGATGGCAAGCCATGGTTCCATGATATCCAGAACTTCCTTATGACTAAGGAGTATCATGTGGGAGCGTCAACCCAGGATAAGAAGACTCTGAGGAGGCTGTCTGGAAATTTCTATCTCAATCCTGATGGAGTTCTGTACAAGAGAAATCACGATCTCGTGCTACTCAGATGTGTGGACGAAAAAGAAGCTAGCTTGCTTATGGAGGAGGTCCATGAAGGCACATTTGGTACGCACGCCGGTGGACATGCCATGACACGAAAAATATTACAAGCAAGATATTACTGGCTGACGATGGAGTCGGATTGTTTCAAATTCGCGAAGAGATGTCACAAATGCCAGATCTATGCAGACAAAATCCATGTGCCGCCGTGCCCGTTGAATGTCATGTCATCTCCTTGGCCGTTTTCCATGTGGGGTATTGATATGATAGGTAAGATCGAGCCCACTACATCTAATGGACACCGCTTCATTTTGGTAGCTATCGACTACTTCACCAAGTGGGTGGAGGCAGCCTCGTACGCTAATGTGACCAAACAAGTGGTAGCTAGATTCATAAAGAAGGACATCATCTACAGATATGGAATTCTCGAGCGGATCATTACTGACAATGGTTCGAATCTAAACATCAAGATGATGAAGGAGTTATGCCAGAACTTCAAGATTGAACATCACAACTCATCACCCTATCGGCCGAAGATGAATGGTGCGGTTGAGGCGGCCAACAAGAACATTAAAAAGATAATGCAAAAGATGGTTGTGACCTACAAAGATTGGCATGAGATGTTGCCATTTTCCTTGCACGGTTATCGTACGACGGTACGCACATCAACCGGGGCAACTCCTTTCTCACTAGTATACGGTATGGAAGTTGTCCTACCATTGGAGGTCGAGATTCCTTCTTTGAGAGTTTTGGTCGATGTGAAACTCGATGAGGCAGAATGGATCAAGAACAGACTGAATCAACTCAGCCTGATGGATGAGGAGAGGTTAGTGTCCATCGCATACGGTCGTTTGTACCAGAGCCGAATGAAGAAAGCTTATGATAAGAAGGTGCGTCCTAGAAGCTTTCAGACGAGTGATCTCGTCCTGAAGAAGATTCTCCCACCACATTCCGATCACAGGGGCAAGTGTACTCCTAACTATGAAGGTCCGTATGTTGTCAGCAAGGTCTTCTCGGGAGGAGCCTTACTGTTATCCACGATGGATGGCGAAGATTTCACGTCCCCTGTGAACGCGGACGTAGTCAAAAAATACTTTGCTTAAAATGACCCGCTGGAAAGAAAAAAGAATACCCAGGCAAAAATGGGGCATGCCGGCGAACCATAAAAAAGGAAAAAGGTTCGGGCAAAAATTAGGGATATAAATGAAAAAAGTGTACACCCGCAAAGTCGAAAACCTGAAAGGGCAGCTTTGGCAAAAAAGGGTATCCCGGTGAATCGAAAACCCGAAAGGGCGGTTCAGGCAAAAGTTAGGGATTAAAAAAGCAAATGATTGCATTCCACATATGAACTTTCACTGCTTAGTGGTTTGGGAAGACCTGAGGGCCGTTTATCCAAATCAATCTCTTCTAAAGCTAAAGCGTCGGAGAAGTATCGAAGTCGAGTGGGTCATAGAGGGATCAACTCATGGTGTTCGTCTACACAACATCGCCGACATTTGTGTATATATTATTGTATATTTCTGTATATACTTGCGCAACTTCCTCATTTCAGGAGCTTGTATCTGTTGTAAAACATTTTGCCTATTTACAGGCTTGTTTATCAATAAATATATACTATTCAGTATTTATGTTTGCTTGTTTTAGCTTTTATCTGCTTTGTTTGCAAAAAAACGCCCGATGTTTTTGTTAAAATGCGCATACATAAACTTGCTGGCCTAGGCCGATAATTGTTAAAACGTTGAATTACCTAAACATCGTCACAGATGATAACCTTGATAGGTCCCTTTGTGAAGGGTATCTTGTCTGTTTGTTCACTTTGTTGCAGGGCCGTCACCCTCCAGGAAGTATGCCAAGATGTATCCTAGGCAGGATCACCATTTCCCCAGTTGAGTCATACGCAGAAGTGTATACTCGTTCCCAGCAGTGGGTCAACATGCAGTTTTCTCGTAGAAGACTATCCGTAAGTGTTCAGCTCTCCATAGTTCAGACTGAAGTCTCCGGCAGAGTTGAAATGCCCCACAGAGTTGTGTTCTCCTCGGCAGGTAGGATTTATTCCAGCATTTGGTTTTCTATCCTTGACCGAGTTTGCAGTCCCCCAAGAGAGTCGAATCCTGGGAAGCCATTTAGGGCATTGTTGGTTTTCTCCAGCAGGAGAGAATGTTTGAATAGTTGTTGCTATACTTCCCCATTGGAGTCTGTATCTCCAGGAAGATTCTATCTGCGAAGGTCGTGCAGTTTATTTCTGCGATTGACATCGTTTCCTCGGCAGTTTGTGGTTCGTATACCCGGTTGATCAAGTACATGTTCTCATAGAACTTTGTTTCCCAGTGGAAAGTCGTTTGAGGTTCGTGTCCCCATGTTGGGTTCAATTGAAATTGGTGTGATTTCTTCTCTCAGCAGGATGATTCCTTCTCCCCATCAGGATGGTTGTTTCTCCTTGACAGGAGGGTTTTCCCTTCAGCATTTATTTTGCTGATTTGGTCGTAGCATTTTGCATGATTGCATAACATTTACCCTAAACGCGTAGCATTTCCATCGTATGGAGCATTACGCCATTGCCAAGCATATGCATGTGAAACATGAGCTAGGTCGTTACCGTTCTTGTGTGCAGGTGTTCCTCGGCAGAGTTGTTTGTTCAGGATGATTCTTGAATCCCACAGCAGAGTCTATTTGTCCAGGATGATTCCTGAATCCCCAGAGCAGAGTTACTTGATAGTTCTCCAGAATCCCCAGCGGAGATGTGTCATCCCCCAGCAGGTTTCAGACAGAGAAGTTGAAATTTCCCTTGAAGACTTGATAATTAAAGTCCGGCAGTAGTGCCAAACTCCCCATGACTTACTGACGAAGTCCAACTGTAATGTTGAAGGAGTTCCTCCTAGCTGACGCAGAGTGCCTGACGGCAAAAGATTAGATATCCTTATTGGTTCATGATTGACTAAGGATTCTATTCCATGACTTACTGATGAAGTCCGATTGTGATGTCGAGAAGTTCTCCTAGCTGACGCGGAGTGCCCGACGACCAAAGATTAGATATCCTTATTGGTTCATGATTGGCTAAGGATTTCTGTTATCGATTTGTTTACGAAGTCCGGCTGACGCCCGATAATTTCCTTGAATGCCCGACGGCATAATTGACTTGATTGTCAAGCGTTCCTAGTGACCTGACGAGTCCAGAGGTGACGTTAAGGAGTTCTTCTGCTGTGATGCAGAATGCCCGACGGCATAGTCGACTATCCTTCACCAGTTACCGTGTAACCAGTGATCCCTTATTGACTTACTGACGGAGTCCGACAGAGATTGTCAAGAGCGCCTAATGACCTGATGAGTCCAGAGGTGATTCTTCTGCTGTGACGCAGAATGCCTGACGGCACATGAAGCTATGTGTTACCAGTTACCGAGTAACTAGTGATCCCTTGATGACTTGATGACAAAGTTCTACAGCAAAATCAGATGATCATCCTGACGGAGATTTGAGATAAATCATTCACCAGCAAGTTGCCGTGCAACTATCGTTTCAGTATTCCGAAGATTTTCCTACCAATCAGAGTACCGTGCGCTTGTGCGGTTGGTAAATTTTCGGGTTTATTGGTATTCAACCGTCTTTTACCTTGATTGTTTGAGAGTCATTCGCTTCTCACCCAGTCAGGTCCAAGCCGTTTGAATAGGGGCAGTTGTTGCACCCCAAAATTTGCCTAACCTTTTTCTTTACCTAGCTTGTGTTTCATTGCATTCATTGTAGCATTATCATCTGCATTGCATTGACATGTGTGCAGGAGATCAAGAGATATGACTACCAACAAACGGCTACCAAGGTTATGAAGCTATCTAAAATTCAAGTATTCAAGGGTTGATATCCTCATCAAAGAAGTCAGAGATCCTCAGAGAAGTGGTTGAAGCCAAATGTGCATATCTCATAACTTGAAGGTTATGGGAGGCTATTAAAATGATTCTAAATCCATGAAGTTGGACTTAAAGCCTTGAGAGAGCTCAGGAGAAGTATTGAAAGTCATTTTGAAGCCTAGACAGGTCATCAAGTGAAAGATAAGAAACTACTACCAAGATTGGTGCAATTAGGGTTTTATCTGGTCAACCCTGGGTCAACAAATGATTTGAAGAAGGTTGAGACCTAATTTCAAGGCCATGTGATCATGGATTGATGTATTAAGATGCCCAATGGATGATTCCAAGGTCAACCCATTATGAATCAAGAGTGTGAGGAGTTCCTAGGCTAGGGTTTCTAAGCTTGATAGTGTAAAATCCCCTGGTTTGGTGCCTAACTTCAAGACCACATAACTCAAGATGTGATTTTCATCTCACCTTGACCCTAACATGATTTTTGTAGAGCATGATCATAGCTTTAATTTGAGTACTAGAAGTCCTTGATAGGGTTTATAGAACTCAAGTTATGAGGCAGACAAGTTATAGGTCCTCAGATGAATGTGATTTTGGTACTTGAAAGTTAACCAACTTCCATGCCATTTTTGACCTAGAAGGAAGCTTCTCCTCAACTTCAGGCCAACATGAATGTTGTTACTTATCTTCTTAGCTTTCCAAAGAGTACTAGAAGTCCTTGATTGGATTTGTAGAACTCAAGATACATTTCTCGCAAGGCAAGGGCATTTTGGGAAGTTGAGATTATAGGCCATTTTTTATTATGGGTCAATTTCACCATCTTGCACACCTAAAATGGAATTTTGTTCAACTTGAAAGTTGCTCAAAATGGGGTTATTTACTCCACCAAGCATCAAGAGTTCATTGATATGGATTAGAATGAGAGTTGGGTGAAGAAATTTTCATGAATGAATCATTAAAGGCATTAAAATGAAAAAATTGCAAAATAATTCATATTGGTTCAAAATATTGCAAGTTTGTGCATATTTTGAATGTACATGATATTTGGAACACATTGGCATTGGTAGAATTTCAAATTGAAGTTTGTTTCATGGCCAAATTCAAGGTTTCTTAAGATTGAAGTAACATCAATTACACACACCATTGATTGGAATTAAAGAATTAATATTGGCCCTTCATTCTCACCACAATACCAACAGTGAATTTGAGCAACTTTGGAGGGAAAACAGAGCCATTTTCATGGACTGTTACAAGGGAGTTTTGAAGGAAAAATTGAAAATTGAAATGGATTGTGTGGGCCATGAATGGGCCTGAGATGGATCCAAACAGCTTGTATATAAACTCCAGACCATGACTGGATGAAAAAGGATGCAATTTGGAGGGAAAAACGGTTAGAACAGTTGAGACTTTGAAGCTTGAAGAGTGAGATTCGAGTTTGGAGTTTGAAGCAAAATCAAGAAGAGTTAAGCATCAAGATTAATCCAGCATTGAGCATTGATCGATTCTACACAGTTTGGAGCAAGGATTCACACTTGAGAGTGCCACATTTGAAGCTTCTGACCAGGTTTCTTCATCTCACGATTGCTCTTAATTTATGTACAATTAGGTTAGATTAAACATGTGGTTAGGTTAGTGATGATGCCTAGATGGATTCTAGATAGGTTTTGTACTCAATTGTGACAATTCTTGATGTGGTGCCAAAACTTGATGGCTTCGGTTTAGGGTAATCCTAGGGTTAGAATGAAAATGGAGAGTGTCCTCATGATCAGCGTGATGAGAGGAAGGGATTTTTATTAAGTTTTTTTAGTTTG
This sequence comes from Lathyrus sativus, assembly GCA_963859935.3. Lineage (NCBI taxonomy): Eukaryota > Viridiplantae > Streptophyta > Magnoliopsida > Fabales > Fabaceae > Lathyrus > Lathyrus sativus. Next base: position 298,545,645 of record OZ012737.1, on the reverse strand, counting down.
GTGAGGTTTGAGAATAGCGCACTGTTCACTTGGCTTGAGGTTGAAGACGACTGGAGCAAGTCTGGCCACCGTTCAGCTCCGTCTGGTTTAGTTCCCCCCAAACCTCCAGTTCAAATCGTGGCCGTTTGATTTGTAAGAAGCCTTGACTGGTATCATCATCGTGCGGCCTTCGTTTGGCCTCATGATGAACTAAAGTTGACCAGCATACGTGGCGTTTGTGGATCCATTAGATGAGTAGACTGGTATGCTGATTGTGTGGCCAGGATTTTGTTTCAGCCCGTTTAATGAAATGCGGCGTTTCATTTAGTGGTTCATTTGCTACATGGCGCATTATGGAGCTTTAGATCAGTTGACTGGTAGCTTCATCTGAGGGTTGTGTTATTTTTTGTTTTCTTTTATTTTCTTAATTCATTTTCCTTTTATGTTTTATTCTTTGATTCATTTTTTAATTCATAAAAAAATAGGAATATTTGCTAGAAAATTATGAAAAAAATCATGAATGATTCTTGTCGTGTCCTTAATTTTGTTGTGCAATTTAATTGAATTTTTGGTTGATTTTCCATTTATTTCTATTTTTCCATTTTAATTAGATGATTAATAATGTTAAAAATGCATGATTCTCTTTCTGATTTTTGCACTAGATCATGGTTTTGATTTAGGATTTAAGTTTTTGCATGATTGCTTTAGACATCTTGATAGAGTTGTATGATTTTTCTTTGGTTTTTTAGAAACTCTTAGGTATAGGTTTGAGATAGATTTCTAGGACCTTTCCCTTGTGAATTCCCTTAAGCATACCTTTAGGTTTAACATTTAGATAGTGCCCTTAAACTTAGAGTTAGGCTCTGATTTTTCTACCATAGGCTCATAACAACCTTAGGAGACCCTAGGATTTTTGGTAGAATATTTAGGGATGATTTCCTATTTTAATTAGATTTTACATCATGGTTGTTTTTAGGATGACCCTAACTTAGCATATCAACTAGTTTGGTTCCAAAGGTGATCTTTAGCCAACTTTAGATTCCTCAATCCTTGTTGCTAGTATATATAATAGGTTAATACCTTTGTGGAAGAATTTTCAATGCTTGATAGTGTTCATAGATCCCTTAGGATAGATATCCTCTAGTGCTTAGATATTAGGGTTTCTTAGAAGTTTCTGTGGCGACTTCTTTCCCCTATGTGGTTTCTTTCCTGGGCTTTTCCCTATCCTCCTTCCCCAAGTCTTGATGAGGATCCCTCTTGGGAGAGCCTAATCCTTCCTTTGGTTGGATTTTGTGCATTTCTCAAGAGGTTGAGCCTTGGATTGACATTCAATGGCATAATATATTTCTTTGGTTTATACTATCTTCTTTCTCCAAGTCTTGATGAGGATCCCTCTTGGGAGAGCCTAATCCTTCATTTGGCTGGATTCTATGCATTCCCTAAAAGGTTGAGCCTTTGGTTGACGTTCAATGGCATAGTATATTCCTTTGGTTTATACTATCTTCTTTCTCCAAGTCCCTTTCTTAGGATCCCTCTTGGGAGAGCCTAATCCTTCCTTTGGTTGGATTTTGTGCATTCCTCAACAGGTTGAGCCTTAGATGGACATTCTATGTTGATACACCTTAACCAGATACCTTAGATTGACATCTAGGACCAACACTCAGTTTCTCTGTCCTATTGACATAGGATCCCTCTTGGGAGAGCCTAATCCTTCCTTTGGTGGGATTCTGTGCATTCCTCAAGAGGTTGATCCCATGATGGACTCTTGTGTTGACACACATCTAAACCTGATGTAGCCTGGGAGGATTTCCCTATTACCCATCTTGGTTACACCTCTCCTCCCTGTTTGATTGATTTGCTTGTTGCATTAGGATAGATTTGCATGAGTAGAGACTTTTGTTTAGGTGCGTGACTGCATTGAAAGGTTGAGCCAGTCTCCCTTTGCTTGTTTGCATTGAAGGTTGAGGTGATCCTCCCTTGCTTGTGTGTTCTTTTTCTTTTATGTTTGCATTAGAGGTTGAGTTTCTCCTTCTGCTTGTATTGCTGCATTGCATCTACATTTGTACTTTCTATTTCTTATCTGCTTTATGATTTTAGCAGTTGTTTTGTTTCCCTCATATGTTCCCTTAGGACTCTCACTTCCTTTGATAAGGAAGTGATGACAGACTTTTAGGTTGAAACCTTTGCATGATAACATCTAGGAGTTCCCTGTTTCAAACTCAACAATAGGATGAATCCATTGCATGACAATAGTAGGATGCTTGTTAGTTTCCCCTGTAGAGTTCTTTCTCCTTCTCATCTCCAAAACAACAGTAAAATACGTAATAAAGGCAAGTTGGTACAGTACGTTACGAGCCTTAAGCCACTTGGGAAATGATAATTGAGCGGTCTCCTCTCAATCGTCTAGAGTGTTTAGTATACGTCCTTTGGACGATATGCAACGCATTCGTTCCTATGTCATAGTCTCTAGTGCAGTATGAATTATAAACATTCATAAAAACACTTCCTTCGTAAAAGACCAAAAACAAACATTCAAACCTCTTTTTGCCCCCGTGGGCCCGTAATTCAAGGAAAACCTTTTCTGATGAAAAGAGTGCTGTTAAACTTCCGTTCTACCGCAAAGGGGCATTGTCCCTAACTGCTGGAACCGTTGTTTAACTTTACTCGGGTAAAAACAGATGAATCAAAACCTGCGTTTCGTTAGCCCGAACTATGTTCGCTCTGATCTTTCATACTAGATGAAAGTACGTAGGCACAACACGGGACGTCTTGGCGAACAACCTTCCCCCCTTCATCCGTAGTTAGCCGAACTACGTTGACTCTGATTTCTCGTTCCAGACGGGAATACGTAGGCACGAAGCTGCGAGGCTTTGCCGAGTCAATCTTCTTTTCTTTTGGACCAGACCTTGATAGGTAGATAGTTAAACCAACCCGTCAGATAAACACAACAAGCGTGGATCTCGTTGAGTACAACGGACGTGAGGGGTGCTAATACCTTTCCCTTGCGTAAACGACTCCCGAACCCAGACTTGGTTGCGATGACCTTGTCTTATACCTTTCCGCTAGGTTTGTTCCGATCGTTTCCTTTCCCTTCCTGTGGGATAAATAACTAAAGGTGGCGACTCTTTTGTCTTTGCCGACACCTTTATTTTCGCAGTAGCGACATGGTGTATCAATTACAATCCCTCTTTGCTGGTAAGACAATTTGGATATGCACTAAGAGGTCCTCCTAAAAAAGAAGAGATACAGGAATCTTTGTATCTCACAGGGTTGCTTGAAGGTGACACTTTGGTTAAAGTAGAGAAAGCTTGGAGCAAAATTCATAGAAAGGGAAAAGTTTTGCTAGGAAAGAGCAATAACAAAGCCTTTGATCCATATGTAGCCTGGATCCGAGAAAGAGCCGCCAAGTTTCTAATGCCATTCCTTGTAGTGGAGCCATTATATCCTTCCATGGCCGAAGAACCAACAACAGTTGATATTCAGAAATTCAACCAGGTGCTCCAGGAGAAGGAAGAGCTACAGAAAGCCAACGAAGAGCTGGAGAAAGAAATTGCTCAACTCCGAAGCGAGAAGAGCGGAGCTGTGTACTCCTGCAAGAAGCAGACGAAGTTGATAAACCACTTGGGCGCCAGTTTGACTAAGGAGAGTGATTCTCGAGAACGCCTGGGGTTAGATTTCAAAGCTGTTAATAGTGTCCTCGCCACCAAGAAGCAAGACTTGGATAGGGCGTATCTGAAGATATCCAAATTCGAGACATTGTGGAACATTACTCTGACTAACCACAAAGAGCGAGAGGAGAAGCTGAAGCAGCAGATAGCCAAGTTGAAGATTCAGCTTGAGACCAAGGACAAGAAGATAGAGGCTGAAGCATCACTTCGACGAGACGTTCAGTACGGCTTAGTTGAAACCAAGGCAAACCTGCAGGATTGTCAACTCAGAGCTGATGCTAAGAGGTGCAGAGTGGAAGACTGCTCTGGAGAAGGTGCCTGTGGGGACTTTGCCAAGGATCTCCAGGATATCATCAGGCAGAGGGATCTGCTGATCCGAGGTCTGCTCACCAAGCCTGACCATCCCACTATAAAGAAGTTATTGGAAGATTTCTGTGCCCGTAGCCGCACTTGATTTCTTTGATTTCCTTGTTTATCTTTTATGCATTTATATGCTGGCCACCACCAGACTTGTTGGTCGGGGTCACACCTTTTGCTTCAGTTGTATTCGATTACAGTTGTACGCTGCCCGCGTGGGTGTTTCAGATATATATGAGGTTATCTTTCCATGATTGGATGTTAGACTTTATTTGTCTTGGAAACTAGAATCAGGGGGGAATCTCTCCCTAGGCACAGACACACGTTTGCATTTGCATAAGCATGTTGCATAGCAGGCGCCTTAAGTTTATTTATCTAACCCTCTATTTTTACAGGTTGTTTCAGGATTGATCGCAGGTTGATCTGAGCAATGGGACAGGTATAAGCGGAACTGAAGGACGTTCAGAGCTAGCTAGGGCAGTTCATGAAGGATGTAACACCCCACTTTACCCCGTACGCGGAATATGATAAATATACAAGAATAATTCATGAAATTCATCAGAGTTCTCCAACACAGTGGGATATCACACTAAGTCACTTCATTTCATTAAAATACTCAATATTATTTAGTTTTCAAGTAAGCAGCGGAATACAAATCAATTCTCCAATATAATTCTCCTCAACACGAGTTCATACAACATAAGTCCAATAAATGAAGATACGTAACAATAAACAAATAAAGTAGTCAAATAACAACGTAATCTCGTCATCCCATGTTACGTATCAGAGCGACTCCTAAGACTCAATAAAATAACAACACACTCCAAGAACTACTCAGGTACCTGGTCACCTGTACTCCCAAGAGAGCACAGACACAACAACAAAAAGGGGTGAGAACTACATTCAATAAATAAACGGTGAAATACACATGCTAAGGAGTAGTTACACACCACACATAAAATAAGCACAAATAACGCACATAAACATGCCACCTCAATCACTTGGCATTCATAGCCCACATTCAATTACAATAATGCAATGTGACTCACTGACTCGACATAATACATGTGGTACCAACACAATCTCATATGGTTCACACTAGAACCCGATTCCCGTCGGAATCCGGATAAGTCGTATATACGTTCCTCTGAACTACAACTTATCTCCACAACAACTTCCACAATAAAGTCCGGATGAAACTAGGCACCCATCATGGATTCCCACCTAGCCATCTCCACAAGACACATGATATGAAATGCATGTCAACACAATGATGCAATGTAATACATCATGCATAATTCACGATCAATCTTGATCCACACGAGCCATCCTCTCACCGTAATCCTCTCGGGAATTACCAAAATCGGACAAGATTTCCACATTCGACCATCTTGGCCCACATCTATCAAAACACCAAGACATCATTGAACCAGAACATGATTCGTTACTAAAACATATACACAATTGACTTCTCAAACATAATTAGATATAAAATATTGGGAAAACAATTCCATTATCTATCCTATGTTATAGCTTTGTTCATTAGCTTTCCAACGCTTCGAACGGGGGTCAAAACGGACTTACGGATCCAAAGTTACGTCCAAAACAATTTCGACCAAAAACATGAACATCCGTGACGGACAGAAAGACGCTGTTACGCTCCGGAACTGATTTTCACCCAATTATTCTTGCGAATCACTTACTCAAAGCACCCAAAACATCACTAAAACATTCCTAAGGTTATACGGCAATAACTGCACAACTTCTATGGTTTATTATGCTCATCTGACAACATTTGCAACACATAAAACACTATTTCCTGCAATTGCTCTGAGTACTTCAGAGTTACCCACATTTGAATATTCCTATTCCTATAGGGACAACATATTACAATTTTTCCTTCAATTACACCCTACGACATTAAAATTACTCACTATCTAATATTCAATCCCTTCAGGGTCAGACATATAACAATGTCAAGGTTCTGATCACGAAGGTTCAATTTTCCATAAGTTTTTCCTATATTAATATTCAACGATACATATCATTTGGCCATTTGGCCATAACCTCAGATTCCTACGGCTACCTCCCTATTTCCCACAATTAACCCAAATCTCTAAACCTTAGAGAAACCTTAGAGCATCGTATTAATAACGATATAACACATTCATTTCTACATATTTGCCCAAATCCCTAAACCTTACATCACCACAACATACCGAAAGGTATACATAGAAAACTATGAAAAGCAATACTCCCCATACAATAATCATTCAAGAACAACAACAATTTTATGGAATTTATCATGCTACGAAAATTAGATCAAGAATCCTCAAGAACACATAATTCCTATGAGAGAAAGGACCTCTCACTACCCTCTCATGTTAATTCACCCATATTGAAATCCATTCTCCCCCCTTACCTCGATTAATTGCTCAATCGTTGAAGAATCTTGAAGGATTGACAGCCCTAGCCTCCTTCTCTTCCTCCTTGTTCTTCTTCTCACTTTTTCTCCCAAAACCTCTCTCTGGCAGTTTATCGTGTTCTAATTCTCTTTCCCCAAAAAAACTTCTCTATTTCCTTTAATCCCTTATTTATTATTTTATTATTTAAATCCTATAATAATAATAATAATAATAATATTCTCCCACTAATAATAATATTCATAGTAATAGTAATAATATGAATAATAATAATATTCCACCAAATAATATTATTAATATGAATAATAATAATAATAATAATAATAATAATAATAATAATAATAATAATAATAATAATAATAATGATAATCTCATTAACATTATTATTAATAATAGTTGGAATAATATTAATCACTATAATGCTCTCGATATCATAATTAACTTACTCCTTTATCTAGGTCCACAGTACCCCAACTAAGGTCACCTCTCTCCCTTACTCCTAACCTCATACCCTTAATTAAGGACACCACACAACTACACATCACAGAAAATACCAAAGCGACTGAATAATTTAAATGGGGTGTTACAAAGGACATGCAAGCGTTGCGCTGGAATCAAGATGCGCTCAAAGAGGAGAACAACCAGCTGAAGAGTCAGGTGGGTTTGATGGCAGAAGTGTTAAGGAATGTACTTAGAAGAGAATGTGAGAAAATGCCCGAAGCTGCAGCCAGCATACTCGCTTCACAGGTGTCTGAAGAACCTGCACCAAGGCATGATAGGCCTATAAGACCCTCTGCACAGCTTGAAGCTCAGGATTTTCCCCGTCAGCGACCACGTCCGGTTTCTCAGGATAACCTTAGAAAGTATGGTAAAAGGATGAAGTTACCTGACAGAACCTTCGATGAAATCCCGATGGATTATGCTCAGTTGGTGCAACTCTTGCTCCAACTTCAATTGGTTGAACCTCGAACTTTGGCTCCATTGACGGGACAGCCACCACTAGGCTATGATGCGGGCGCCCATTGTGAGTTCCACTCTGGGGCACCGGGGCATAACATATTGAACTGTAGCGCTTTCAAGCATCAGGTTCAAGACTTGCTAGACTCAAAAGCAATTGAATTCGTGTCGGGCGGCATGAATGTATCAGGAATCGATATTCCTATTCCCCACCTGAAGCTGTAAAGGGTCCGGGGTATATCCTGGAATTGTTGGAGTCTGAATCCCTTTGTCCTCAGCAGTTGCCAGTTCCTGGACCAAATCTGAGGATGACAGTGCCTGGGCATAAGGAATGTCTCGACCAATATCAGCAGTCTCATGTTTCTCAACAGCAAGATTATTGTCAGCGCCATAATCAGAATAGGCCTCGCAGCAACAATCTGAAAAGAAGGAATGCTCTCCTTCATCCAGTGCCTATGACGCTCAGTCAACTGTTGCCGCATCTAATTCAGTATTCTTTGGTGGAGCCCAAGCTGCTCAAACCGGTGCCAGAGCCGTACCCTCCCGGGTATGATCCCGATGCTCGATGTGGATATCATGGGGGATCCATAGGGCATTCAACTGACGATTGTGAGGCTTTTCAAGCCAAGGTACAACAGTTGATAGACAAAAGGCACATATCCTTTCTAGAGGGAAGGCTGGTCATCCATGTCAACCGTTCATCTGATTGAGTCTGAAGACTTCGAAGGGCCGCTCCCTTCAGCAGCAAATCAGTGTGAAAGCCCAGATCCCAGAAGCTGGCAATCTGCATTTTATCATGACATTTCTTTACATTTGTGATTTCTTTCCTATTTAATTGCAAATTTCGTTTGTAAAGCATGTTGTTTTTCAATTGATATTGATAAATGAAATAAATATGCATGTTCTGAACTAATCCATTCGTGTTCACTCTATTACTTTCTTTTATTTCAAACGCTTGTTTAAGTGGAATCCGGGGAGGATGACGAAATCCAACGATGTGTAAGCTTCCGATGCTATGCTTTTGAATAAAAAACCTGTTGATGATGTACATGCATTGTTTCAATCCAAAAACACCGGAGATATAAGGAAGATAATCCCTTGTTAACCCCTTTGAGCTTAGTTGTAGGAGTTTCTTTCTGAAGATGGAAAACCCTCAATCTTAACCTGGGGCAGGGTAGGTGTCAGTTAATTTGACCAAGCGTTCAAATTACAATAGGAGTGTTCCCGTTCGAGGATAAATCACACCTATATAGGTCGTACCTAAAAAAACCATGATGGTTAAACCTGGCCGATTAGGAGTGAAACAGTCACAATCTCTTTAACAAGTCAGGCGAGCCGTTGTCATGCGATTTGTTCAAAAAAAAGAGAAAGAAAAGAATCGAAAGGAAAAAGCCCGCTAAGTCGAATCTTGCGAACAAGCGACTTAGGCAAAAATTAGGGTACCCCGCTGGACTTCAAAATTGAAGAAACTCTGAAGAGTTAGTCCAGGCAAAAGTTAGGGGAAAACGAAAAACGAAAAGCGAAAAAAGGATTACAAAAGAGAAATCCTCGAACAAGAACGAAATCGTGTGGCTCCGGACGCCAAAAGACGAAAAGTGAGGGACTGTCGCTCCAAAAATGTGTGGTTTCCCGAACTGTCACTCCCATCAATCAACCTGTGAAAGGTGAACGCTAAAGTCGAATTAGTTGAACGTAGGATCGGAGAACATCAAGGAGAATGGGTGGGTTAAAATGAATTCTGAGCCTTTATCCTTTCTTTCTTAAACCGTGAGCCTGACCATGTTACAACCTTTAAAAGTCCTAATTGAAATAGGTTTGTTTCAAAAGCATACTTCGGTGAAGATTGCATCGAAACTGACTCCTTGAAAGGATTCCACTTACAGCGTTGTATTAATGTTGACATATTGATGAATGATTAATACATTTTATGTCACAAAATTTTTTCCAGTGAACAGGAATGGATTTCCAAAACTGCCATATGCATTGCATTTGATATGTCTTTTATGCAGAACATCTTGTTTTACTAGCGAGTAAGCGCTTGACAGCAGGAAAGTTGCTACGATGGAAAGATTTGATCAGGACAGAATGCCGAACTCCAAAATATTCCGGTGAACCGGGGCAAGCTATGTCAAACGATCACGGCATGGGAGTCAGCCATTCCAGAAGTCCGTTAATTCGGGGCAATCAGGTCGAGAATTGATGAATCTCTCGCAGCCAAGGGTACTGCTCCCCCCAAATCTGCCCATGAGGGGTAAAGTCATGACAAGGCTGGGGCAGGCCACCCCGAGAGCGCCGAAGCTATCCTTATCCTGAAGGCGATTAACTTGAAGCACCTCTGTGAGGTTCAAAGTGCTGAGGCCGTTCATATCAAACCGCTAGAGTACAGAGATCTTAGGTTTCCTTTCGAGAAGATGTTTCGAAGATCCCACAGGCTGGGGCAAAAGCAGAAAGCGAAGGAACCGTTCCTCTCCATATCGGCAGAGTTTGTCAGAAGTTGTTAAGATTCTAGGGCAAGCCATCTCGAGTTCGTTTCATGGCATGTTTTTCCAAGCAGGAGCAAGGTCCTCACCAGGTTTAGTTGTGTTTCCCCACAGAGTTTGAACATGGGGCTGTGAGCATTGATGTGTCTCCCCGAACGGAGGTAGATTCTCCCCAACCAGAGTCGATTCCCCAGAAATTGGAGTTGGTATTGTATCCCCAGTTGATTCATGCGCAGAGGTGTATACTTGTTCCCAGCAGTGGGTCAACATGCAGTTTTCTCGTAGAAGACTATCCGTAAGTGTTCAGCTCTCGATGGTTCAGACTGAAGTCTCCAGCAAAGTTGAATTCCCCACAGAGTTGTGTTCTCCCCGGCAGGTAGGATTTATTCCAGCGTCTTCTTTTCTATCCTCGGCCGAGTTTGCAGTTCCCCAAGAGAGCCGAATCCTGGGAAGCTGTTCAGGGCATTGTTTTTCTTCACCAGCAGGCGAGAGTGTTTGAATAGTTATTGCTATACATCTGCATTGGAGTCCGTATCTCCAGGAAGATTCTATCTGTGAAGGTCGTGCAGTTTATTTCTGCGATTGACATCGTTTCCTCAGCAGTTTGTGGTTCGCATACTCAGTTGAGCAGGTACAGGTTCTCGTAGAACTTTGTTTCACAGCGGAAAGTCGTCTGAAGTTCGTTTTCCCAGGTTAGGTCCAATTGAAGTTGGTGTGGTTCACTTCCTCAGCAGGATGACTCCTTCTCCTCAGTAGGATGATTTCTTCTCTCTATCTGGATGGTTCCTTTCTCCTTGACAGGAGGGTTTTCTCTTTAGCATTTATTTTGCTGATTTGGTTCCGTAGCATTTTGCATGATTGCATAGCATCTACCCTAAACGCGTAGCATTTCCACTTCGTGTGGAGCATTACGCCATTGCCAAACATATGCATGTGAAACATGAGCTAGGTCGTTACCGTTCTTGTGTGCAGGTGTTCCTCAGCAGAGTTGTTTGTTGAGGATAATCCTTGAATTCCTCAGCAGAGTTTATTCGGCCAGGATGATTCCTGAATCCCCAAAGCAGAGTTACTTGATAGTTCCCCAGAATCCCCAGCGGAGATGTGTCATCCCTAGCAGGTTTCAAACAGAGAAGTGGAAATTTCCCTTGCAGACTTGATGACTAAGTCCGGAAGCAGTGCCAAACTCCCCATGACTTACTAATGAAGTCAGACTGTGATGTCGAGGAGTTCCTCTAGCTGACGCGGAGTGCTTGACGGCAAAAGTTTAGGTATCCTTATTGATTCATGATTGACTAAGGATTCTATTTCCTGACTTACTGATGAAGTTCGACTGTGATGTCGAAGAGTTCCTCTAGCTGACGCAGAGTGCCTGACAGTAGAATATTAGACATCTTTATTGGTTCATGATTGATTAAGGATTCTATCCCATGACTTGCTGATGAAGTTCGACTGTGATGTCGAGAAGTTCCTCTAGCTGACGCAGAGTGCCTGACGGCAGAAGATTAGATATCCTTATTGGTTCTTGATTGACTAAGGATTCTATTTCCTGACTTACTGACGAAGTCCGACTGTGATGTCGAAGAGTTCTCCTAGCTGACGCGGAGTGCCTGACGGCAAAAGATTAGACATCTTTATTGGTTCATGATTAACTAAGGATTCTATTTCCGACTGAATGACGAAGTCCGGCTAAAGCCCGAGAATTTCCTTGAATGCCCGACGACATAAATGACTTGATGATTCAGTCCGACAGAGAGTGTCAGACGTTCCTAACGACCTGATGAGTCCAGACGAATGCTTCTGCTGTGATGCAGAACGCCTGACGACAAAATCAGCTATCCTTCACCGGTTATCGTGTAACCAGTGATCCCTTGATGACTTGATGACAAAGTCCTGCAACGAAATCAGATGATCCTCGTGACGGAGGTTTGAGATTAATCGTTCACCAGCAAGTTGTCGTGCAACTATCATTTCAGTTTCCGAAGATTTTCCTACAAATCAGTGTATCGTTTACTTGTGCGGTTGGAAAATTTCCGGGTTTATTGGTATTCAACCGTCTTTTACCTTGATTGTTTAAGAGTCGTTCGCTTCTCACCCAGTCAGGTCCAAGCCGTTTGAATAGGGGCAGCTGTTGCACCCCAAATTTTGCCTAACCTTTTTTCTTTACCTAGCTTGTGTTTCATTGGATTCATTTTAGCATTATCATCTGCATTGCATTGACATGTGCGCAGGAGATCAAGAGGTATGACTACCAACAAAAGGCTACCAAGGTTATGAAGATATCTAAGAGTCTTCATTCAAGTATTCAAGGGTTGATATCCTCATTAAAGAAGTCAAAGATCCTCAAAGAAGTGGCCAGACAGTTATATGAGCATGACTCCTAACTTGACAGGCAGGGGAGCTATTCAAATGACGTTGAATCCATGGGAGAAGACCTAGAGCATTGAGAGAGCCTATATGATGTCTTTAAAGTCATTATGGAGTCTGGACAAGTCAATATGCAAAGTATAAGAAGCTACAACCAAGATTGGTGCAATTAGGGTTTCATTTGGTCAACCCTAAGTCAACAGGTGAATTGAAAGGGGTTGAGACTTAATTTCAAGGCCATGTGGACATGGATTGATGTGTTGAGACATACAAGAGATGATTCCAAGACTAACTCATCATGAATCAAGAGTGTGAGGAGTTGCTAGGCTAGGGTTACTATGCTTGACAGTGTAAAATCCTCTGGTTTAGTGCCTAACTTCAAGACCACATAACTCAAGATTTATTTTCATATCACCTTGACCCCAACATGATTGTTGTAGTGCATGATCATAGCTTTAATTTGAGTACTAGAAGTCCTTGATAGGGTTTATAGAACTCAAGTTATGAAGCAGACAAGTTACAGGTCATTAGATGAATGTGATTTTGGTGCTTGAAAGTCCACCAACTTCCATGCCATTTTTGACCCAGAAGGAAGCTTCTCCTTAATTTCAGGCCAACATGAATGTTGTTCCTTATCTTCTTAGCTTTTTAAGGAGTACTAGAAGTCCTTGATTGGATTTGTATAAATCAAGATACATTGCTTTCAAGACAAGGGCATTTTGGGAAGTTGAGATTACAAGTCATTTTGGATTTTAGGTCCATTTCACCGTCATACATACCTCAAATGAAGATTTGTCCAACTTGAAAGTTGTTCAAAATGATGTTATTTACCCAACCAAGCACCAATAATCCATTGACATGGATTGGAATGAGAAGTGTGTGAAGAAAGTTTCATGAATGAATCATTTAAAGGCATTAAAATAGAAAAATTCAAATTAATTCACATTGGCTCAAAATATTGCAAGTTTGTGCATATTTTGAGTGCTTTTGATGTTTTGAACACATTGGCTTTATTAGAATTTCAAATTGAACCTTATTTTATGACAAATTTTGGAATTGATTCAAGAATAAGTTACATAACAAATACCAACCATTGATTGAAGTCAAGGGTTGAATCATAGCCATTCATTCTCCTTACATCACTAGCATTGAGTTTGAGCAAATTTGGAGCTGGAAACAGAGCATTTTCGTGACTGTCATGAAGTGGAAAAAGTGAGAAAAAGTGAAAATTGAATTGGATCATAGAGCCAATTTTGGGCCTCAATTTCAGCCCAGATCAACTCTATACAAGATTTTGAGTGGGTTCAGATGAAGGTTGGTGCAAGTTTGAGCAAGAACATGTAAGAAACAGTTGAGAAAAGTGAGGTATCAGTGATTTTCTATTTTGGAGATTGAAGCACTTTCAGAGGGAATTGAAGGTTCAAGAAGCATCTCCAATCATCACTGAGTGTTTATGCATAGCTTTGATCGAGAATTGGTGCTTGAATCTCCCTCTGTTGAAGCATTTTATCAGGTTCTTATCTTTCACAATTACTCCTAAACTATGATCAATTAGAGTAGATTTTGCATATCGTTAGGTTGCTTTTAGGTCCTAGATGGATTTAGGATTAGTCTTGAGACTGTTGGTGAGGTTTCTTGATGATGCACCAAATCTTTGATGATTCGGTTTAGGCTTGTTCTTGGTTGAAATCAAGATTTAATCTTAGATTCGTGATCAGTGTAGTGTGTAGTTTTGATTGATATCAAAAATTTGAGGATTGGAGAGACTTTTTGCTGAGGCACCATTTCTGTTGAGCTTCGAGTAGCTTTGGTTATTGAGAGAAATTGAAAAAGAACCAAGCCAGGTTGTAGTACATGGAAAGATGAAGAGATCCATACCATTTTTATTGAGTTTAGTGATGTTTGAGTTTCTGGTTATTTTCCCCCCGCCGGAAAAGATGACGGGAATCTTCTCCGGCCACCACAGGACTCCCTCTCTTTGTCTCAGTTTGAAAAGGAAGAAGACGAGTCCTTGGTCGTTAGATCTGGCTTGACTCCATGACTTAGTAAGTAGATCCTACGCGTGTGGTGCGTTCTGAGACTTGTTGACTGTTGATCAGTGAGGTGGCTTGCTCTAGGCTGTTAGATCAACCTACTTTTTGAATGAACCATCAAAGTTAGGACGTATCGTGAACTATAGTCAACCTGGTTACACCTAAGTATGAATGAAACACACTGTTTCATTAAGCTCCTTCAGCGCTACGTGGCGCATTCCCCCCCCTTTAGATCTGTTGACCAGTCTTGCAATCTTGTGTACATGTTATTTTCCATCTTTTCTTAATTTCTTTATTCATTTTCTTTTTTCTTTTAATGCATTGATTTGTTTTAATTCAAAAAGAATAGGAATAATTGTTATAAAATTATGAAAAAATCATGAGTGGTTCTTGCCATGTCCTTTATTTTTGTGTGCAATTTAATTGAATTTTTGGCTAATTTTACATTTAATATCATTTTCCCATTTTAATTAAATGATTAAAAATTTTAAAAATGCATGATTGGCTTGCTGATTTTTGTACTAGATCATGGTTATGATTTAGGATCTTAATTTTTGCATGATTGCTCTAAACATCTTAGGTGACCCTTAGATATTTTTATTGGATTTTTAGGGTTCCATCTTGATAGGTTTTGAATGAATTCTTTAGGAACCTCCCCATTTGAACTTCACATAACACACTTTAGGTTTAGCATTTAGATAGTGCTCTTAAACTTAGAGTTAGGCTCTGATTTTTCTACCATAGGTTCATAACAACCCTAGGAGACCCTAGGATTTTTGGTAGAATATTTAGGGATGATTTCCTATTTTAATTAGATTTTAAATCATGGTTGGTTTTAGGATGACCGTAACCTAGCATATCACCTAGTTTGGCTTCAAAAGTGATCTTTTGCTAACTTTAGGTTCCCCACTCCTTCTTGCTAGTATAGAGTATAAGTGGATACCTTTATAGAAGAATTTTCAATGCTTTATAGTGTTCATAGATCCCTTAGGATAGATATCCTCTAGTGCTTAGATATTAGGGTCTTAGAAGTTTCTGTGATGGCTTCTTTCCCCTGTGTGGTTTCCTTGCTTGGCTTTGCCCTATCCTCCTTCCCCAAGTCTTGATGAGGATCCCTCTTGGGAGAGCCTAATCCTTCCTTTGGTTGGATTTTGTGCATTCCTCAAGAGTTTGAGCCTTGGATTGACATTCATTAGCATAGTATATTCCTTTGGTTTATACTATCTTCCTCCTCCATGTCTTGATGAGGATCCCTCTTGGGAGAGCCTAATCCTTCCTTTGGTTGGATTATGTGCATTCCTCAAGAGGTTGAGACCATGATGGACTCTTGTGTTGACACACATCTAAACCTGATGTAGCCTGGGATGATTTCCCTTTTGCTCATCTTGGTTATACTTCTCCTCCGTGTTTGATGGATTTGATTTGCTTGTTGCATTAGGATAGATTTGCATGAGTAGAGACTTTTGTTTAGGTGCATGACTGCATTGAAAGGTTGAGCTAGTCTCCCTTTGCTTGATTGCATTAAAGGTTGAGCCAGCCTCCCTTTGCTTGTTTGCTTAACTTTTTTCATACTTGCCTCTGATGTTTGCATTGAAGGTTGAGGTGATCCTCCCTTGCTTGTGTGTTCTTTTTCTTTTATGTCTGCATTAGAAGTTGAGGTTTCCTCCTTCTGCTTGTGATGATGCATTGCATGTTTATCCATGCTCTTATTTCAGTAGCTTGATAGCTTTATCCTTTCATCTGCTTAATGATTTTTGCTTTGTTTATGTTCCCCCTTTAACATGTTCCCTTAGGATCTCTAACCTCTCTTCTTCATGAGAGGTTATGATAGACTTTAGGATGAATCCATGCATGATAACATTAGGGTAGATTCTCTTTCAAACTCAACAATAGGATGAATCCATTGCATGACAACAGTAGGATGCTTGATAGTTTCCCCTGTAGAGTCCTTTCTCTTTGTCATCTCCAAAACAATAGTAAAATACGTAATAAAGGAAAATTCATACCGTACGTTACGAGCCTTAAGCCACTTGGGAAATGATAATTGAGCGGTCTCCTCTTAATCGTCTAAAGTGTTTAGTATACGTCCTTTAGACGATATGCGACGCATTTGTTCCTAAGTCATAGTCTCTAATGCAGTATGAATTACAAACATTCATAAAAAACACTTCTCTCGTAAAAGACAAAAAAACCAACCTTCAAACCTCTTTTTGCCCCGTGGGCCCATAATGCAAGGAAAACCTTTTCTGATGAAAAGAGTGTTGTTAGGCTTCAGTTCTACCGCAAACAGGCATCGTCCCTAACTGCTGGAACTGTTTGTTAACCCTACTCAGGTAAAAACAGATGAATCAAAACCTGTGTTTCGTTAACCCGAACTACGTTCGCTCTGATTTCTCTGACGAGAATACGTAGGCACAAGACGCGATGTCTTGGCGAGCAACCTTCCCCCTTTACCCGTAGTTAGCCGAACTATGTTGACTCTGACTTTCCCATTGCACGAGGGAATACGTAGGCACGAAGCTGCGAGGCTTTGCCGAGTCAATTTTCTTTTCTTTTGAACCAGCCCTGATAGGTAGATTGTTAAACCAACCCGTCAGATAAACATAACAAGCGTGGATCCCGTTGAGTACAACTGACGTGAGGGGTGCTAATACCCTCCCCTTGCATAACCGACTCCCGAACCTAGAGACTTGGTTGCGATGACCTTGTCTTTTCCTTTTCGTTAGGTTTGTTCTGATCGTTTCCTTTCCCTTCCTGTGGGATAAATAACGAAAGGTGGCGACTCTTCTGTTGTGCCGGCACCTTATTTTCGCAGTAGCGACAATTGGCTCTTTTGAGCTTCTTTTGATTTCAAAGTCCAGCGGGATGCCCTCATTTTTGCCTAAGTCGCTTGTTTTCAAGATTCGACTTAGCGTGCTTTTTCCTTATGATTCTTTTTTTTTCTTTCTTCTTCTTTTTTTTGAACAAATCGTGTGACACCGGCTTGTCTGACTTGTTTAGAGGATCATGACTGTTTCACTCCTTGGTCGGCAAGGGATAAACATTGTGGTTCTTTAGGCACAACCTATATCGGTGTGATTTATCCTTGAACGGGAACAACTCCTTTTGCAATTTGGATATTCGGTCAAATTAGCTGACACCTACCCCGCCCCAGGTTAAGATTTAGGGTTTTTCGTTTTCAGAAAGAAACTCTTACTACTAGGCTCAAAGGGGTTGACAAGGGATTATCTTCCTTATATCTCCGGTGTTTGGGAATTCAAAACAATGCATGTACATCATCAGCAAGTTTTATTTCAAAAGCATACAATCGGAAGCTTACGCGTCTTTAAACTTTGTCATCCTTCCCGGATTCCGCTTAAACAAGCGTTTGGCATCTGTAAAAAGCAATTAGTGAACAAGAATGGATTAAATCAAAACATGCATATTCATTTCATTAATATCAATTGAAAACAACAATTTTTACAAATGAGATTGCACTTTAAACAAAAAAGAAATTACAAACGTAAAGAAATAACAGGATAAAACGAAAATTGCCAGCTTCCGGGAACTGGGCTTTCACAGTGACTAGCTGCCTAGGGAGATGCGACCCTTGGAGTCTTCAAACTCAGTCAGACGAGCGATGTATGACCAACTTTCCTCCTGGAAAAGATATGCACCTTCGGTCCATCAACTGTTGTACCCTGGCTTGAAAAGCCTCGCAATCTTAAGCTTGATCCAGGAACAGGCAGCAATTGTGGGCAGGGGGATTCTGACACCAAAGATTGTAGGATATACTCTTGACCTACTGCAGCTTTAAGCGAGGGAACAAGAACATTCATCCCCTTTGCAAGATAGGGAATAACTTTACCTGATACCTTCATGTCGCCAGGCGTAAACTCAATTGTCTTCGAATCAATCAAGTCTTAAACCTTATGCTTAAAATCTTTACAGTTTGCAATGTTGTGCCCTTGTCCCCCAGAGTGGAAATCACAATAGGCATTGATATAAAAACCCGGTGGTGGTTGGCCAGTAAGTGGAGCCAAAGTCTGAGGCTTAACCAACTGAAGTTGGAGCAAGAGTTGCACCAACTGAGCATAATCCATGGGGATCTGATCTAAGATTCTTTCTTAAGATTTTATCCTTGGACCATATCTTCTAATCCTGGGATTTTCTTGAGAAACGGGACGCAACTGATGACACGGGAATTTTGGAACCTCCGGTTGTGCAGCAGACTTCTGACGCACCTTACGCTCTAGTATAGGTTCCACCGACAGAAGTGGCGCAAGCATCTTTACTGCAGCTTCGGGCATTTGATCACCTTCTTTTCTGAGCATATTCCTTATCACTTCCATGATTAAGCCCACCTAAGTTTTCAACCGCTGGTTTTCCTCTCTGAGCGCATTCTGATCCAAGCGCAACGCTTGCATGTCTGCAATGAACTGCCTCATCTGGCTCTTAACTGCTCTCAGCTCTGCTTGAACTTGCTCCATAACTTTACGGGGATTCCTATGATCTATCTGATTGTATAACCTGCAACAAACTAGTGGAATACATGAAGTCAGATTAACAGCTCCGATGTACCTGTTATACAAAAATAATATGCAAGATACAAACAAGTATGCAACAGGGAAATCTCAGAATAGCACCAAGGCAAAAGGGAACCCAAGATCCAAACAGGGATAACCATCACACATATATGCACCATACAAGAGTAACTGAATACAAACAGAGTGACCTCGACCAACAAGCCTGGCGATGGTCAGCATACAATAATGAACAAATCCTACACAGGGATACAACCCTCAACTGAGTCTTCAGTTTGATACTCTTTTGAACAAATGCTCTCAGCGAATTCCTCCATAACATGAACTGATACACCCGCTTGACTAGATAAAAGAAGATCATTGATCTGAATACCCTAGAACGTGACTAAGATCCTATTGGAATCCAACAGAGCCTGAACCTGGCTTCTAAGCACTTTACAATCTTCAGTTGAATGCCCCTGTGCCCCAGCATGGTACTCACAGTGGGCGCTGACATCGAAGCCTGGCGGATATGGCGGAATATCTGGATTAATCTTCTTCAGCACTATCAACCCTCCTTTGATCAAATCCGGCAACGACTGACTATATGATACCGGCAACTGAGTAAAATGCCTTTCTAGTTTCCTGGGTCTTCATCTAGCGTGCTGACGCGGTTGATGACGGTACAACTGTTGACTCTGGACACTCGAGGCATCTGAAAACTGAACTTGAGATACAGGAGATTCTGAAAGAATATCATTTCCTCTTTCCCATTCTTCCTGAGAACCAACAAATGATTCATTCTCCTCAACTGAGATATAAAGGATACTTCGAATCTTCCCGCTCTTGAGTCCCCTCTCAATACACTCACCCATTATCACCAAGTCAGCAAAGTTTGACATTCCACCGCTGATCAACTTGTCAAAGTAATGGCCTTTCAAGGTACCCAAGAATACATCAATCAATTCTCTGTTTTAAAGTGAAGGTTGAAC
Source organism: Lathyrus sativus (assembly GCA_963859935.3). Classification (NCBI taxonomy): domain Eukaryota; kingdom Viridiplantae; phylum Streptophyta; class Magnoliopsida; order Fabales; family Fabaceae; genus Lathyrus; species Lathyrus sativus. The sequence continues at coordinate 298,525,890 of OZ012737.1, read as the reverse complement.
ACAAGCAGCTAACTCTCTCCATCTCTACACATATCCTCTGAAGGATTCATTGTCCACCTGAGATAATTCTTGCAACTGTACGCAACTAGGAGCCATGTTAAGATTGTAGTCGTACTGCTTCACAAAGGCATTGGCTAAATCTGACCATGATCGGATGCAACCACTCTCCAACTGCATATACCAACTCAACGATGCTCCATTCAGACTGTCCTGAAAACAGTGAATCATAAGCTCATCATTATGGACATGTGAAGTCATTTTCCTGCAGAACATTATCAAATGCTGCTTTGGACAACTATCTCCTTTAAACTTCTCAATATTTGGCATTTTAAACTTCGGAGGCATCACAAGACCTGGCACCAGACACATGCTCGCAGCACTCAAATTAAGAATATCCTGACTCATCAAGGCATCAAGCTTTTCCTCCAACAATTGACATTTTCCCATAAATTCAACAGTCTGCGGATCTTCAGCATTAACTTTTGGAACAGTTCTCTGAGAATCTGACACAGGGAAAGTGAAACTTTGATATTCTATGTCATGGAGAGAAGAAGAATCTCTATCTCTAGCAATGGGATGCTCTTCAACAGGAATCGACGCAGGCTGAGCTTGAGCAACATTGTTCACTGGAATCCTCTGAATACTGGCCTCTTCTCTAGTCATAGCTGACATGGCTTCCACGAGTTGACTCAACTGATTCTTCATCAATTCAAACTCTGCCCTCGCAACAACCAAGTTCTGCTCTCCTGAGTTCATGATCCTTCTAGAAGCTAACTCTAATCTAATGCGAATGTCGGGAAACCAACTAGTGAAGCAGACAAAAGATGGGTGAGCTCCCTGTTCCGACTGAGGATGGATATGCAAAATTGAGGTGCAAATGCAATGCAAAAATGCAAAATATTAATGCACACACAAGGGATCAAGACTGCTGTGCTGTAGACTGAGAAAGATCAGAGCTCTGCTTCAACAAGAACATAGCACTGCTCCAATAGAAACCAACTGATACCAATAATCCAGATTCAAACTGTAGAGAAAACCGGGTAATCTAAAGGTAAAAGTTTCCCGCATAACCCCAGCTCCACTCATAAGTATGGACCTATTCACTGATAAGGTATGGCATCCTATGCGTTTATCAGCGTCACAGACTTTCAAGAAATGATGATACGTTCACCATTTCTGGTTTGGCATCATCATCTCCCGAAGAGGCCTCACTTAGCTGACTCACAAATGATCGGTTCCCAGAGTCGACAACCCTCAGATCCAAAATCCCTTCGAGCCCAAAGGGCCAGAAAGAAAATCGTCAAAGAGAATCTCGTCCGAGCGCGAATTTCATGGTGAACTAGTACGAGCAAAGAAAGCACATCCACCACTACTCTTCACTACTAATGCTAGGTTTATACTCAAGCCCGGGTCTGGCTTATCACTCATCAGAACTTCCCACCCCACAGCACAGTAAAAATGATATATGATGCGGGAAAATAAATGCGGGAAAATAAAGTGCGGAAGTAAATAAAGTACATATATACAACACCCAAAGATAAACAGACAAGCGCTAGGATTGACTCGCATAGAAAACCAGATTCCCCAGCAGAGTCGCTAGCTGTCGCAACTGCGAAAAACAACCGGCGGAAAACAAAAGAGTCGCCACCTTTCGTTATTTATCCCAAAGGGAGGGAAAGGAAACGATCAGAAAGACCTGACGAAAAAAGGGAAAGACAAGTTCATCGCAACCATGTCCGAATTTGGGAGTCGGTTACGCAAGGGGAAGGTATTAGCACCCTTCACGTCCGTCGTACTCGACGAGATCCATGCATTGTTATCTATCTAAAAGGGTGTGTTGAAACTATCTATGCTAATGGTCAAGGGACAAAAGAAAAAGAAAAGAGAAGTGACTCGGCAGAGCATCGCCGCTCTGTGCCTACGTACTCCCTCGTGCAATGGGAAAGTCAGAGTCAACATAGTTCGACTAACTACAGGTGAAAGGGGGAAGGTTGCTCGCCAAGACATCGCGTATTGTGCCTACGTACTTTCATATGGTATGAAAGATCAGAGCAAACATAGTTCGGGCTAAAAATACCACAGGTTGGTTCAAAAGCTTTTAGGCCCGAGTAGGGTTAATAATCAGTTCTAGCAGTTGGTGTATGCAGCTCGAGCATGAGAGACTTAGGCGTTACCGTTTGCGATAGAACTAAGAGTTAACAACACTCTTTTTTGAAAAGATTTTCTTGATTGAGATCCCGAAGGATGGAAATAAGTTTGAAGTGTTTTTGTATTTTTTAGAGAAGAAGTGTTTTGAGTTTGATTTGTAACTCATGTTGCACTAGAGACTATGACCTAAGAGCGAATGCATCGTATATCACCCAAAGGGTGTACACTAAACACTCTAGGTCATTGAGAGGAAGCCCCCCAATCACCATTTCTCAAGTAGCTTAAGGCTCGTAGTGTACAACACTTGTCATTCTTTATTAAGTGTTTTATGAAATTTTGAAGATGAGAAGAGAAGAAAGGACACAAATGGGAGACTAATCAATCCTAAAAGTTATCATGCAAAGTGAATTTAAAGTTGGGATTCAAAGGGAACTACCTAATGTTATCATGCATGGTTAGACACCTAATGTCTATCATAACCTCAAGAGGTTAGAGAACTTATGGGTAGCATGGCAAAGAAAAGCAAAAGAAGAATAATAAGAAAGCACATGCAAATGAAAATGCAAACATAAGATGCACAAGTATAATGAAAGTGGGAGGAAAATAGTGTGGGGCAGTAGCCTCCACAAGCTCATCTCAACCAAACATGCATATGAGAAATGCAAAGAAGAAATGAGAAGAAGAAATGCACAAGAGGGAGTCAAACAAACAAGAACAAAACACACAACAATGCACCAAAAGTGGGACGAAATGACCTAAGTCAAACAACATCAACCACACCACCAAAACTACACCAAATGAAAGTGAAAGTAAGCTCAACATAAAATTGAGGATGGGAAGCTATATGAGGGCAGCAAGGACCTCATAACATGCACTCAACCATAAGCATCACAAGAAGATGTAAAGAAAAGCACAAAAGCATCCTCAGGGATTCATCATTTTAGGTGTGCTTCAAATACCTCCAAAGGAGGGACCAAGACACCTTAAGTGAGATTCCAAGGTCATTGGACAGAAGGTAAAGATGGAGAAGAAAGATCAAAAGCAAAAGCAAATCACATCAAAAAGAAATGCAAGCCAAAACACAAAGGAATGCAAGCATACTTCACATTGAAACCCTAATTGAAAGCTCAAAAGAAAACAAACAAATGAACAAGAAAGAAACAATGTCATGACCTAAAAATGAACAAGCATCATCCTTGACATGTTAGCAACGTGAAACAAAAGACATTGAGAGCTCAAAGAATCCAAAAATGTCATATCCAAGTCAAACTAGGTCAAGATGTATTTATTAACCTCCCTTGGAGGTAACTTGACTTGCAAGTTACCTCAAAATTAGGAAAATGGTTCAAAAATGATCAAATAAAATGCACAAGGTACCCAAACATGTTGGCAAACAGAGGCCAAAAGATCACAATCAAAATAAATTCACAACACCACCAAAGAAATTGATTCACAAGGGTCTCCCATTGTGAATGAGGATTGTCGAGGGTCAAAGGAAATGCAATAAAAGTCAAACCAAAAGTCAACCAAACAGGGGCAAAATGGTCCTTAAAATTTAATCAACTCATCAAGGATATGAGGATTAAATTTTAGTCATTGGATCAAAAAGGAAATGCCAAAATAAAATCAAGAACAAAACATGTTAAGAAATAAGTCAAACAAAACATCTCCAATTAATAATTCCTTTTTTAAATGAAAAATAATCCAAAAAAGAAAAAGAAAAAATTCTAAAAATAAAAGGACATTTCAAATTGTCCAAAAAATATTTTTGGGGAATTTTACTAATTGGAGAACTATTTTAATTTGAATTAGTTCTAAACAGATCCAAAATAAAAACAAAAATAAAATAAAACTAAAATAAGGAAAAAGCATGGTGTAAAAAGTAAACCAAATCAGTTGAAAATCCAAGCTGGGCCCACACGGGGGTGCAAACAGCAATAGAGAGCCTAAGTCCAAAAGGCGCTCAAAACACTGATAGTTTAAACAAATTGTGTGTAGCAAGTCAACGCATCTCTATGGTGGAACGCGTTCAGGGCTATTAGATCAAGAAGTCAACACATCTAAAGGGCTACAGCATGACACGTGTCCAGGGCTGGGATATTAAATGAAGTGCAGCGTTTTGTGCGTATTATGTGAGGTATGGTCAAGCATGGTACACGGTGAGTCTTAATCTCATGCGTTGAATAAAAAGGTAATCAGATCCAAGAGCTCATAAACCAACACGTAATCATCTTCATCATTTAAAAGAGGAAACGGAGGGAAAAGTGCAGGCGGTGGCCGGAGAGATCTCCGGTCATCTTCTCCGGCCACCGTGAATGGTGGTGATAAGAAAAAATTCATGAAACTTGCAATTAAACATACCAATCGAATCCTCATGCTACATACATCAATCATCCATGGTTCATTTTCAATTTCAGTCCAAGAATAAGCCAGATCGAACACAACAAGTTTAGAGCTCAAAACACAAATTGTCACGAACATCAACAAGTATGAACCAGAAATGATCTACATAGCTCAAGGATCACAATGATGCAAAAATGGCAGACAATCTCATCATAAATAAAGAGAACATTTGAATTGAAGATACCTAGTGGAGAGCTTCCACTGAGCCTTCAATTCTTTGATGAAGCTTAGAGAAAATTATCCAGAATCACTCCATGAATTCCAAGGAAGCTTTTGCCATGCTCAATTTTGCTTGAAATGGTGTGAATCTGAGAATTCGAATTTCAAATTTTCCTCCTCTTTCTCAACTGTGTTCTTTCTCAATTCTTCTCCAAAACATGTTCTGAGGGCTTGTGAATGATGAAGGGATTATATGTGATGGATTTGTGACAGTTTGGAGCCCAATTACAGCCCCTAAAAGCCCAATCAAATTTCACTTTTCTTCTTGTTGGTGAACTTGCAAAAAAGTGTATATGGAGCTGCACATGCCACAAACTTGATTCCTTTAGCTTGCACATGAGGGAAATTGATCACATGGCCAAGAATTGCCCCTTGTTTTGATCTTGTGGTTAAATTTGCACTTGTTACTTTATGGTGAAGCAAACCTGGAAATGGCATACCAAAGCTCCTCAAGTTCAAATTCTAAAAATTCCATTGTTTTTAGAATGTGTTTTGCACTCAAAATATATATCAAATTGCACAAAGTTGATCTCAAATGAATTTAATTGGATTTTCCCCTTTTAATGCCTTTTCCATGGATTTTCCTTCATCCAATCTTCCATCTAAACCAAATCAAAAGTTCCTTGATGTTTTTTTACCAAATGAACCCATTTTAAGCAAGTTTCATGTTGGAAATATTTTCATTTGAAGTGAGCAAAATGGTGAAATGGGCCCATAATGAAAATGACCTGTAATCCTCCTTTCCCAAAATACCCCTGACTTGTAAGCCTCATAACTTGAGTTCTACAAATCAGATGAAGAACTTCTAGTACTTTTTGGAAAGCTAATATTATGAGGAACAACTTTCATGTTTTGGTCAAGGTGAAGAGAAACATCATTCTAGGTCAAAAATGGCTTGGAAGTTGGTTGACTTTTGTTGACCAAAATCACATTCATCTGAGGACCTGTAACTTGCCAGCATCATAACTTGAGTTCTAGAAATCAGATGAATGACTTCTAGTACTCCAAGGAAATCTATAAACATGCTCTAAAAGTTTCATATTAGGGTCAAGATGAGATGATACTTCTATCTTGAGATAAGTGGTCTTGAAGTTGGGCACTAAACAGGGGATTTTACACTAAGAACCCTAATTTAGTAACTTCTCACACTTCTGATTCTTCTTGACTTGATCTTGAAATGATATATTAGGCATCTTAACACAACATACCATGACCGCAGAGACTTGGAATTGAGTTTTAACCTCCTTTGATTCCACAGTTGATTGAGGATTAACTAGATGAAAACCCTAGATGCAAAATTCTTGACTGTGGCTTCTTCCACATCACACAACAACTTGAACAAGCTTCAACATGACTCTCAAAGCACTCAATGAGCTTTCTTAACATCCCATATTCATAATCATGAATTCACGATCCTCTGATGATCTTCATTTGGCCTCCAAGTTAGGAGCTGACCCACATACATCCATAAACTCTTTCACAAGACATTGACCATTTCCTGATGACTTGACGACCATTCATACTTGAGTAAACCCTTTGCTTGAGCTTAATACTCTGGGTAACCTCCTCCTGCTAGGCACACCCTCTTGATCCCCTGTTAAATGAAAATGTTATGCAATGCAAATGCTAGAACAATGCAAAGAAACAAAAGCCAGCTAAAGAAAAAGGTTGGGCAAATTTTGGGGTGCAACAATAACCATTAAAACTAGGCTTTGATAGTTTTCAAAATATTTTAGTGTTTACTCCTCATAACAACTTTAGAGCCTATCTTTATAATACAACATGCTTTCACCAAAGTAATATCATACTAAAATTCAATGACATTCCAAACAGCAAACACACATGGTATTCACACATACTTTGACAGCAAAGTTACAACTTTAACATGATAATGCCTATCTTTTACCAAAACAAAAATCCACACATACATGGTGCACAACAACGAGATGGTTCAAAGCTACATACCTCTTGTAGACCTCCTTGAGCAAGCTAGCAGCAAGAGCAATGTATTCCCTCCTCCTTTGAGCAAACCTTGAGCTTTCTTCCTTTTCAAGCAACAAATGGGTTTTTAGGACAGATCTAGCAAATGAGGTTCCAGTTGCTTTTTAAGGTTTTAGACAGTTGAAATATACACAACAACAAAGCTCAATATTGGCAACATATCATAAATATATCATTCATGAATGAAATACTTTAACAAAAGCAAATATCATAACCACAAACATAAGTTCTTGACAAAGAAACCTTATGGGACAGCAATGACTATATTTCACAACAAGCATCTCAAAATTGTAAAACATGACAATGTATGAATAATAAAGAGGTTGTGCATTACATACCTCTTGTAGACAAATCTTGAGCAAGCTAAAAAGCTAAGAAACCCAAAAATCTTCTTCTTTGGCAAAGATTGGAGCTTTCTTCCTCTTGAAGCAACAAACTATCTTTCAAGACAGTTTGAGTTATGAACTTCCCAGGTGGTTTTTGAGACTTTGGATAGTTGAAATATGATATATATGAGGTGTTGGGAGTGTTGAGGTAGTAGGAAAGGCTTTAAGTAAAGACTTGGCTTCCAAAGTGCATGAAAGTCAACATATCAAGGTATGAAGGTTGACTTTTGGGAGAATGATGTTTTTGGGTGGTTTGAGTGTATGAACACCTTCTACACAATGTTTATGGATTGTGTAAATGGTTTTTAGTGGCTTGGAAGTGGTGGAACTGAGTTTGGGCAGAGTTTTGCTCAAGACAGTTTTTTAGTGAAAACTTGAAGTTTTTGAAGAATGAAGCTTTTTGGGAAAATGAAAGAGAGTTGAGAGTTGTGATTTCTCTTGGTTTTTAAGAGTGCTCTGGTGTCTAACATAATAGAGAATACCTCTATTTATAGTGAAAATGAAGGTAAGGGCAGATTTGGGTTTTGCCACTTTTGGAGGGAGATTATGAAATCTTGAATGAATCTTGCCAAGATCTTTGTGGCAGCTCTACATGTCAGCTCCATGGGAAAGTGCTAAGCAAAAATCAAGTGAGATGGGAAGGACGGGATGGCTGAAATGAAGCTAGGAAGGTAGGGGACTGTTGTTGCCCAAAAGTTTCTCTTTCATGGCTTTTAATCATTATTATAATGTCCATTTGCTCCAAATTGCACAAACCCTCCAATTCTTCATTTCTTCTGATGTTTGCATCATCCAAGCTTCATAATATCAGAAAAGAACAAGATCCAATGGCTGAGGGTAGCCCAAGTTGATGAATTCTGAATTTTGAAAAGTGTTGGATTGGTGATCTCAAGTGTGGTAGCCCTAACTTTCATGATCCATAACTTTCTGCTCACACATGCTATTGAGGAGTTCTACCACAATTTAGAAAGCCCTCAAGTAGATCTATAACTTTCATGTTTTTGATATTTACAAATTCTAGATGGAACTAGGTTGAAAAACCCTTCCAAGTTGCTGAAAAATCAAGCTTAAAAGGCCAAATAACTTAGAAATTTTCTAAGTTATTTCCCTTCTTGAAATGAATTTTGTCATAACTCCAAATCTATGAATTTTTTGATCATGGACCACTTTGAGACTTTTGTAGGACTTGTGTGTGGTTGAGGAGTTATGGTCTTGCCCCTTTCAAAACCCTAATTCCCGACTTTTGCAATTACTTCCTAACCCTTGATCCAATGGTCATGAAATTTTATGGGAAGGTGTAATATGACATAAGGAACATTTTTGATTCACATCTTGAAGTCAAATTCCTTATTGTTGAAGAGTTGATTTTTTGGTCAACCGTTCGATCAATCGGTGACTATCGAGTCGACTGTTGATGATTCGGGTATTCTGAGGACTTGAAACTCTTTGGATAGACTTTACTAAGCCATAGGAACTTAATGGACCATGATCCTACCATTGAAACACTTTTTAAATCAAAAGTCAAACTACAGTTGACTTTTCCTGATTGAAAACCCTAATCGGGTATCTTGAACTGCACTGTTCTCAATTCCTGGGTGACAACCTCAAATTGGATTCATACTTGACCCAATGTAGTATTCTTGATCTTGTTTAAAGTTGAATCAGTCCAAAAAATTGATTGATCAACCATCGAAGCCTTGATTTTGACGGTACAAAATCCTGATTCATCTGCATCTTGACAAAGATGAACTCTGAAATGGGTTAAGGTTAGTTAATCAAATGAATACGATCCTAAAATAATGATGAGGATCTAAGGGGTCAAAATTTGGGGTGCAACAGCCGCTTCGACAGCGCCATTCATTTTGTGCCGATAGGGAAATGAGTTATGATGCTCAATCTTGAAATTCTGGCACAATTCCTTCATCATCTTACTATTCAAGTTCGAACCATTTTCAGTAATGATTCTTTCGGGAATTCCGTATCTGCAGATGATGTCCTTTTTGATAAATCGGGCTACTACTTGTTTAGTAACATTAGCGTATGACGCTGCTTCGACCCATTTGGTGAAGTAATCGATAGCTACCAAGATGAACCGGTGTCCGTTGGAGGCGGTGGGCTCAATCTTGCCAATCATATCAATGCCCCACATGGAGAAAGGCCACGGGGACGCCATAACATTCAAAGGGCTTGGCAGCATATGAATCTTGTCTGCATAAATCTGGCATTTATGGCATTTCTTCGCAAACTTGAAATAATATGTTTCCATCGTCAGCCAATAATACCCTGCTCGTAATAACTTTCGAGACATAGCATGTCCGCCGGCATGCGTGCCGAAAGTACCTTTGTGGACCTCTTCCATAAGCAGATTAGCTTCTTTCTCATCCACACATTGCAATAGCACCAAATCATGGTTTCTCCTGTATAGAACACCATTTGGATTCAAGTAGAAGTTGCCAGCCAATCTCTTAAGAGTCTTCTTATCGCGGCTAGATGCCCCAATTGGATACTCTTGGTTTTTTAGGAAATTTTGGATATCAAAATACCACGGCTTGCCATCGGAAGCTTCCTCAATGGCGAATATGAAAGCGGGCCTACCAAGGCGAGAGATAACTATTCTGGGAGCCTCATTCCAGAAGTTAACTTTGTACATCAAGGACAACGTCGCAAGAGCGTCTGCCATCTGATTTTCTGCCCGCGACACATGGTGAAATTCTACCTTGTCAAAGAAAGGCAACAACCTCCTTTCATAATTCATGTAAGGTATCAGATTAGGCTGACGAGTCTCCCATTCTCCCTTGATCTAGTTCACGACTAGCGCGGAGTCTCCATACACATCAAGATTTTTAATTCTCAAATTAATAGCCTCCTCGAGACCCATGATACACGCTTCATATTCAGCCTCATTGTTGGTAACTGGAAATGTCAATCTGGCAGTGAACGGGATGTGAGACCCATGGGGAGTAGTAATGATTGCCCCAATTCCACTTCCATATGAATTAACAGCACCGTCAAATATTAATTGCCATTGGGAACCCCGCTCAGGACCTTCATCATGCAACAACTCCTCGCAATCTTTCATCTTTAGGTACATAATATCCTCTTCAGGAAAATCAAACTTCCTTGGCTGGTAATCATCGATTGGCTGCTCGGCAAGGTACTCTGACAGAATGCTACCTTTGATATCCTTTTGTGAAACATACTGAATGTCGTACTCTGTCAGTACCATCTGCCATCGGGCAATCCTTCCTGAAAGCACCTGCTTTTCGAAGACATATTTGATCGGATCCATCTTCGAAATCAGCATGGTTGTATGATTTAGCATGTATTGTCTGAAATGTTTGGCAGCCCAAGCAAGTGCACAACACGTCTTTTCGAGCATTGAGTAACGGGACTCGTAATCTGTGAACTTTTTACTCAAATAATAGATTGCATGCTCTTTTCGTCCAGTCTCGTCATGTTGACCGAGAATACAACCCACGTTGTTCTCAAGAACCGTCAAGTACATGATTAGTGGCCTTCCGGCTACTGGGGGTATCAATATCGGAGGCTCCTGCAAGTATTCTTTTATTTTTTCAAATGCCTTTTGACAATTTTCATCCCAGACAATCGCCTGATCTTTTTTCAACAATTAAACATTGGTTCACACGTGGCGGTGAGATGAGATATGAACCGAGCAATGTAGTTCAATCTCCCCAAAAAGCCACGAACCTCTTTCTCTGTTTTTGGCGCTGGCATTTCTTGTATAGCTTTTATTTTTGCAGGATCAACCTTAATTCCTTTTTCACTAACAATAAAACCCAATAGCTTTCCAGATCTCACGCCAAAGGGGCACTTATTAGGATTCAGCCTCAGCCTGAATTTCCTAAGCCTCTCAAAAAATTTCAGAAGATTCACCAAATGCTCTTCCTCCGTCTGGGATTTGGCAATCATATCATCAACATAGACCTCAACCTCTTTATGCATCATGTCATGAAAGAGCATTGTCATAGCATGCTAATATGTTGCCCCAGCATTCTTCAAACCAAAGGGCATTACTTTGTAGCAGAACGTTCCCCACGGGGTAATGAAAGTTGTTTTCTCCATGTCTTCCGGCGCCATCTTAATCTGATTATAGCCCGAAAAGTCGTCCATGAAGGAAAACACAGAGAATTGAGCAGTATTGTCGACCAATACGTCAATATGAGGAAACGGGAAGTCATCCTTAGGGCTCGCCTTGTTCAAATTCCGATAGTCGACACACATCCGTACCTTACCATCTTTCTTCGGTACAGGTACTATATTGGCGACCCAAGGAGGGTAAGTTGTAACAGCTAGAAAACCAACGTCCCACTGTTTCTATACTTCCTCTTTAATCTTTACGACCATATCTGGTCTCGTTCTTCTGAGCTTCTGCTTGACCAGCGGACATTCTTCACGCAATGGCAAGCGATGGACCAAAATATCAGTGTCTAACCCAGGCATATCTTCATAAGACCAAGCAAAGATGTCACTATACTCTTGAAGCATCTTGATCAGTCTTTGCTTGATATCGCTTTGCAGCACAGTCCCTATCCGAACATTCCTGACAACTTCTTCGGAACCCAAATTAATGACCTCAATTTCCTCCTGATGAGGCAAAATGATTTTCTCCTCCTGTTTTAAAAGTCGAGTCAGCTCTTCTGGTAAGTCGTCATCCTCAACAATCTCTTCCTCGGCTTGAAATATTGGATGCTCAAAGTCGAAGCGAGTCATAGGGAGTTCTTGATCGGTTTCATCTGAAATATGGATCCTGCAAGGGAAATGGTTAAATGCTTCAAATGATATGCAAACAAAGCACACAACCATGTTGCCATTTTATGGTTAAAAATAAAAAATAGAAAAACAAGGATGACAAAATTTGCATGAGAAAAACGCCTTTATTTGATGATTAAAGCAAAGCATACACATAAACAAGTAGGCCCTAAAACAAAACCACTATTCCCCGGGTAGGACGTAGGGTTGTACAATAATCGAAAAAACAAAGCATTACTGTTATGTCGTCACTTGACTAAAGTTCTGAATAGACCAGTTGCATAGGCTTTGTCCTGGCATGCTGGGCTTGATCCATGAATCCATGTCACAGTCGCTATCTTCATCTCCGCTGTCAGACACATCATTAATTCTTTCAAAACTGACTCCTCCTGGAGTAAACACAATCGGCCCCTTGAACCGTGGCGCGCTCTGTGATGAAGATGACGACGACGGGCGATATCCCAAACCAAGCTTGTCCTGCTTTTCAGTTATTGCCTCAACACGCTTCTCTTCAGCAGTACGGTCGAATTGCAGCGTTCCTTCATTAATCAGACCTTGAATACCTCTTCTTAAACTATCACATCCCTCAGGCCGGGCTAAATAGTCAACACAATCCGCATCACAACCAGGGAAGACTCCCCCTTCAACAACCTGCTCTTTACATAGCCCAGAGGCATCTTCAGTTCATCTACATTCATGACCAAATTCAGACTGATATCTTCCAAGATGGCACCCACCTTTGCAGATCCGTGAGGTGGCATCGGATTTTTCTCTACATTGGGTGGACCATGATCAAAGTTTATAGCCGTACTATCTATCAGGTCCTGCACTTTGTGCTTGAATGCATGACAATTCTCTATGCTATGACCGGGTGCCCCGGGGTGGAATTCACAATGTGCATTGGCATCCTAGCCAAAAGGAGGTGTGCCTTTCGGCGGAGCTAACGTCCTTTTCTCAATAAGCTGCAGTTGTAATAAAGTTTGAAAAAGCTTAGCATACGGCATTGGAGGCACATCAAATACTCTTTTCATGGCCCTATCCCGACCTTGGAACCTTTGCGGAGCAGAATTCTGTTGCCTCTATTGCTGTTGCGGCTGTTGCTGTTGAGGTACGGGAATTGTCACACTGGCAACCTGCTGCATGCGATAATTCTGACTTCTATTTTTTCTCCGAACACTATATACCGAATTAGTGTCTCCTTGCTTTTTATTTCCAAATACCTTTTTCCCTCCTCCAGCTGAGGCTGATTCTCCTGCTTGAATCTTTCCGATCTTGATGTCGTTCTCTATACGCTCTCCCATGAGTATCATATCAGAAAAACTACCCATTGTACAACCGAGAAGCTTGTCATAATACATACCAGAGAAAGTGCCTACAAAAATATCCATCAATTCACACTCTGGTGGCTGCACCCTAGCTGCAAGCTCACGCCACCTCTGGGCGTACTCTTTAAAACTCTCGCCGTTCCTTTGAGAAAGATTCTGAAGCTGGACCCTGTTAGGAGCAAGGTCGCTGTTATACTGATACTGCTTTACAAAGGCTTCCGCCAACTCTTTCCAGCTACCAATCTGAGTGGGCTCTAACCCCATATACCACTCCAGTGACGGTCCAGACAAGCTATCTTGAAAAAAATGCATCAGCATTTTTTCATCACTCGAATAAGCAGACATTCTCTGATAGTAAGACCGTACATGAACTCTTGGGCAGGTATCCCCCTTATACTTGTCAAAAGTAGGCGCTTTAAACTTGAGCGGCACCCTCAAGCCAGGAACCAACCCCATATTAGCCATGTCTAACCCCATGGAATTCTGATTGGCAAGACCTCTCACTTGTTCCTCCAACAGCTTGAACCTTCGGTCATTTTCTGTGGGCATCTCGAGACCCATGCCCGACATAGAGAAAGCATCCTCTTGACGATCCTCGCCCCAATGAGGATCCACATTATCATACCCAGCGTAAGCGGCATTAGGACCAAAGCCATTTTGATTAAACTTGGGACCATACCCCACATTACCAAAGCCCTGATTAGCAACACCCGACCCAAAACCAGCGTTGTAGGCACCCATCCCAAAAACGTTGTTGCTTGCGTTGCCAAAACCTGCATTGCCAAAGCCCGCATTGCCATAGCCTACATTGGTACCACCAATACCTACACCAGTGTTTCCAGCCCCAACACCAAAACCAGCATTTCCAACTCCAACATTTCCGTTGATTTCCACATGTCCGTTACCATTACCAGCTACATTCCCATTCCCAGCTACATTACCGTTCTCACCAGCATTGAGAACGACAACCGGTACAGCATCACCCGCTCGAGGAGTCTCGCCATGAGGAGGATTAGTAGCAACCCCACCATGTAGCACACCATTACCGTTAACTCGTGCAATCAGAGGCTGCACCAGAGTCTGAAGCTGCTCTTGGCCCTTGGCCACAGTTTCCATAACCTGCATGAATTGCGCCATCCTGTCGCGCATCTCCTGCATCTCAGCTTGCATTTGATCCATAGCTTTCTTGCAATTACCTCTTGTGGAGTATCGATGAATTCGCTGATCGGCAATCCTGAAACAACCTGTACCAACAGAGGGTTAGAAAAACAGCTCGAGGTACCTGTTATGCAAATGATTCATGCAAAATGCAAACGTGTGTCTGTGCCTTAGGGAGATTTCTCCCCCGATTCTAGTGTCAGAGTGCCAGTGCTGATAATAAGAAGTCCGGATCCAGTCATGGAGATAAAGTCTCAAATATATATATATATATATATATATATATATATATATATATATATATATATATATATATATATACATATATATATATATATATATATATATATATATATATATATATATATATATATATATATATATATATATATATATATATATATATATATATATATATATATATATATATATATATATATATATATATATATATATATATATATATATATATATATATATATATATATATATATATATATATATATATATATATATATATATATATATATATATATATATATATATATATATATATATATATATATATATATATATATATATATATATATATATATATATAAAGAGCCCAACAAGGCAACATACAATGTCACTAAATACATGGAGAATCAACAGCATGACCTCGACCCACAAGTCTGGTGATGGTCAGCACACAATAGTGATCAGAAAATACAAAGGATTACAAAGTAGTCAAGTACAGCAACGGGTGCGAAAATCTTCTAGCAACCCCTTCGTTTTGGGATGATCAGGCTGAGTGAGTAACCCTTCGACAAGTAACTCCCTCTGCATAACGGTGTACTAGAGACCTTCAATGGAGTCTTCCCACGCTTCTTTGCCAAAACAGTCTTCTAACCTTCGCTTCTTAGACTCAAAAATCTGCTTGCGATCCTTCAGGTTCGCAATAGCCTTGTTTAACATGTCTTCAGTGGCGTACCTACGAGTAATTTCATCATCAAACTTCTTCTCACTGGCCTTCAACTAAGCCTTCAACTTGGAGATTTGTTGCTTCAGCTTGTCATCCCGCTCTTTGTTGTTAGCTATAGTGGCATTCCACTGCTGGTTGAATTTGGAGATTCTCAGGTAAGCACTATCCAGGTTCTGCTTTTTGGTGGCAAGCACATCGTTTACAGCCTTGAAGTCCAAACCTAAACGTTCACGCTCAGCCCTCTGTTTGGTCAAGTCTGTGCCTAGCCGGTTCACCAGCTCTGTCTGTTTTTTGAAGGAATAGACGGCTTCGTTCCTCTTGCTTCTAAGTTGAACCAGTTCTTTTTCCAACTCCTCGTTGGTCTTCTTCAGCTCTTCCTTCTCAGCTAACACCTGATTTTATTTCTGAATGGACACCGTAGTAGGTTCTTCAACCACTAGAGGGCACTCTTGCTTAGCAGGTGGAAAAGGCATCCCTACTGTTTCTGCCCTACTTTGAATCCAAGTCATATAAGGAGCATAAGCCTGGCTGTTGCTCTTACCCAATAGTGCTTTCCCTCGTCTGCTGATGTCATTCCAAGCATGCTTGAGCTTGGCTAACATATCCCCATCTAGGAGCCCCGTGAGGTACATAGATTCCTGCACCTCTTTGTCTCTTGGCGGACCTCTCAAGGCGTACGCAAACTGTCTGACAAGTAATGAGGGATTGTAGTTAATACATCCTTTTCTTCCGATCAAGGGCACATTAGGAAAACCACTGCAGCTGTAGATGACTTCAGTACCTAGCATATCCCAATCAAACCCAACGATGCTCTCTGTTGATAAACCCATCAGGCGTTCAGACCACTCAGTTGTGGCTGCAGAGGAAGCAAAGAGACCCTTCTTGGGCATGTGGCTATCAAACCATCTATAGAGTAAGGGCGCACAACACGACACATTTTTACCCGTTCTGTTTTCATTCTTGTAATGAACAGAATGATACACATCACCAATCAAGGTGGGAACTGGATTTCCGGATGCGAAGATATGGAAGGCGTCCAAATCTATAAAGTCTGGCATGTTGGGAAACAAGATGATGCCATAGATGCAGAGGGCAAGAATAGCGTTGAATACAATCCAACAACCGTCCTTAGCGCACTGGTTGGGCTTTCCCAACCAGAAACTGTAGAGAACATCCACGAACCCCATTCCAACTGGTCAGAAGCAACTCTGAAGCATCCAGGTGAAGGGCAGTAGCTAGGTTAGCCAGATTAGGCTTAGCATCCATGTGAACAAACGGAATCTGATTCTTAACAGGTACACCCAACAACTCAGCATACTCTTCTAAGGTAGGTGCAAGAATGAAATCCGGAAAAGTGAAGCACCTCATCGGAGGGTCATAGAACTGTAGCAATGCATACAACCCGTTCAACTCATAGACTGAAGGTTTACGAACCAGACTGGGCAACTTCCCATAAGATTTCCTGAACTCCCCTTTCACTGTATCATTTGCCAAGGCAGTCAAATGAAGCAGCAGAGTAACATCTGGGGTAGGGAGCTTGTAAGCCACATTCTTCTTCAATAATCCCATGCTATCAAACAGAGGTCAAGATTATCGGAACCGGTGGATAGTATATGCACCTGCAACACAGACACATGTTAATGACATGCACATGAGTATGCAAATGAAAATGCAAAAATGCAAGATGCAATCATGCAGCAGGAGATCAAGAGTGTGCTGTTGAGGAGACCAAGGCTCTGTTTCAACATAATCACAGCACTTCCCTGACAATAAAACCCTGATGTTAATGATTATGCTTTGTCAAGAACAACACATCTCTGATGATAAGAACCCTCTGATACCAATAATACTGATTCACTGTTAAGAAAACCAGGTTGTCTGAAGGTTAAGGTTTCCTGCAATAACCCGACCCCGCTCAAAGGTATGAATCATATCCACTGACAAGGTATGGCATCCTATGCATTTCCCAGCATCACGGACTTTCATGAAATGATGATATGTTCACCATTTCTGGTTTGGCATCATCACTCCCTGAAGAGGCCTCACTTAGCTGAGTCACAAATGAACGGTCCCCAGATTCGACAATCCTCCAAACCAATAACCTCTCAAGCCCAAAGGGCTGGAAAAGAAGTCAACCGGGAGAATCTCGCCTGAGCGTGGATTTTGTGAGACACTAGTACATACAAAGCATGCACGCGCCCACTACTTTCCACAACTAATGTTAGGTGTACACTCAAGCCTGAGTCTGGCTTATCGCTCATCAGAGCCTCCCTCCTACAACAGCACAATAATCATATCATACTGAAAATAAAATGCGGAAAGTAAAATGCGATAAATAAATGCAAACCCAACAGATAAGAACACAAGTGCTAGGATTGACTCGCACAGGGGACGCCGAATCCCCAGCAGAGTCGCCAGCTATCGCTACCGCGAAAATAAGGTGTCGGCAAAATAGAAGAGTCGCCACCTTTCATTATTTATCCCACAGAAAGGGAAAGGAAACGATCGGAAAAACCTGACGAAAAGGTATAAGACAAGGTCATCGCAACCATGTCTGGGTTCGGGAGTCGGTTACGCAAGGGGAAGGTATTAGCACCCCTCACGTCCGTTGTACTCAACGGGATCCACGCTTGTTGTGTTTATCTGACGGGTTGGTTTAACTATCTACCTATCAAGGCTGGTCTGAAAAGAAAAGAAAAATGACTCGGCAGAACATAACAGTTCTATGCCTACGTATTCCCGTCTGGAACGAGAAATCAGAGTCAACGTAGTTCGCCTAACTACGGGTAACGGGGGAGGTTGTTCGCTGAGATATCGCCTCTCGCACCTACGTACTTTCACACAGCATGAAAGATTAGAGCAAACGTAGTTCGGGCTAATGAGACCACAGGTTGGTTCAAAATGTTTTACCCGAGTAGGGTTAACAAACGGTTCTAGCAATTGGTGTATGCAGCTCGACCTTTGGAGACTTAGGCGTTTACCGTTTGCGGTAGAACCGAGAGTTAACAAAACTCTCCTTATGAAAATGGTTTCCAAGGATTAAAGGTCCCAAAGGACAAAAAGAAGTTTGATCTTTGTTTTTGAAGTCTTTTAGAGAAGAAGTGTTTTGAGTTTTGTTTGTAACTCATGTTGCACTAAAGACTTGGACTTAAAAGGGAATGCGTCGCATATCACCCAAAGGGTACCACGCTAAACACCCAAGCTATTGAAGAGAGACCCTCCAACAACCCTTTCTCAAGTGCTTAAGGCTCGTAGCATACAACACGTGTTAATCTTTATTAAGTGTTTTAAAGATATTTGAAGATGAGAAGAGAAGGGACGCACTAAAGGGGAACTAATCCAATCCTAAAGTTGTCATGCAAAGTTGATCCTATGATTGAAGTTAGGAGGGAACTAACTAATGTTATCATGCATGGTTAGAACCCTAATATCTGTCATAACTTCTCTTGAACAAGAGAAGTTAGAGTCCCTAAGGGAACATGGCAAAGGAAAGCAACAGCAAAAGAAATAATCTGAAAGAATAAAACTGTAAGTAAAATGCATGCAATGAAGCAATACAAGCAGAAGGAGACAAACTCAACTTCTAGAAAAAACAAGCAAAAGAAACACAATACACAGGCAAGGGAGACAAACTCAACCTTCAGCCAACAAGCAAAGCCAAACAGTAACAGACAAGCAGAAGGAGACAGACTCAACCTCTAATGCAAACAAGCAAAGGGAGGCAAGCTCAACCTTTCAATGCACTTAGGCCTAAACCAACTACATGAAAGCCTATTCTAATGCAACACACCAAACAAACAGTCACACAAATACAGTCAATCAACAAGAATACAACAAACAAAACAGCAAGCCAGCAGCCCAACAGCAAAGCAGTCTTCTAGCAGCAAAGCAGCCTAACAGTTTGTAGTTGTCTTCATGTCCAAGTTATCCATCAAGAGAAAAGGGAATAAGGACTTCACCTTCAAGCTTCAACTTGCTCCACCAAGAGATGATATGAATTAACACAAAGATCATTGCATGATGAGGGGGAGCATGATGGAAACCAAAGGAATCCATCATGGCATTCAACCACTCATCTAAGATTGGTATCCTCAAAGGTTTTACCTTTTGTGGTAGGCCTTTAGTCCTTCCAAAGGAGGAATAGGCTCCCACAAAGGAACCTTTCATCATTGGATAGGAAATGGAATGCAAACCAAAGCAAACCACAATTATGAAAAAGGAAGAAACTCCTAAAGGCTCTAAAAAACCCTAATTCTACAAGCTATAAAAGCAACACTCTAAAGGGAATTAATGCACCAAATTAAACCTTAAGATTCAATCTACAGAGGCAGCAATATGTCTACTAAACCATCAAAAGAGATTTGAAAACTTATCATGAACTAATGGCCACCATTGAGGTTCAACTATGGGAAGTACTATGCTAGAGGCATCCTACAAACAGCCTAGATGTAAAATCTAACTAAAATAGTAAATCAACTCCTAAAAATCTATAAAAAATCCTAAGTGATCCAAAAGGTATTACGAACCTATGGTAAAAAAGTCTAGGGCCTAAATCAATGTTTAAGGGCACTAATGAAATTCTAAACCAAAAGTTGTCAAATGAAAGTTCAAGTGGGGAAGCCTCTAAAAACCTAGTTCAAAACTATGCTTAGAATCATCTAAAAAATGTAATAAAAACCATACAATATCCTAAAATGTGTCAACACCCACCATGTAAAAAATCAGAGATTAAATCCAAGCGTTGACATGGAAACAAAAATCTAGAAACTAACATGGCATTATTTCTATTCATGGAAAAGCACATAAAAGAAAAATACAAAATTAATTGGAAAAAGAATTAAAATTGCAATTAAAAAATATGACAATTTTCTAGACATGTCAAACTACATACATGATTTTTTCCAAGATTTATTGGCAACAATTAACATTTTTTCTGAATTAAAATCAAACAGCCATCAAAACAGAAAAATAAAAGAAAAGAGAAATTAAAGGGAACAGGCTGGGGTACTGATAGTAATTGTTCTACGTGTATATCCGTGTGGGCCCTGCGTACGGGGGTGGGAATAGCATGTGAACTAAGGCCCAGCTGAGGTTAATGCAAAACACTGCGTTTTGTTAAGTGGAAGAAGGCCACTCCGTGATGCAATCCTGGTCGTGCGCGCGGTATACCAAGTCCATGCGACCAGCTCGATCGGACGGCTGACACGAATTCTGGAGATTTCAAATGGAAACGGAGGGAACTCACCCCGCGGTGGCGGATGGTGGTCGGACTTCGCTCCGGTCATCTTCTTCATTTCACCAACAATGGCACTTTCTCATTTCTTCACCAAAACTTGATTTTCTTTAACCAAAACCGTGTATTTTTTCGTGTAGAATCCAAATATCCAAGAATCACTCAAGAAAATTCAACTTTCACAAAACTCAAAATTGATGATACTAATCTCTTCCTTTCACTTCCTACATCATGAATATCAAATTCTTTTCTATTTTCATCCACTAACAAGAGAGAAAATCAAAGTACAACCTAGGGTGTCAAATCTTGAAGTTTCATGGAACTTAACCAAACTAATCCTAAAAGCTTCTACATACTCCAAGGATCATAATTATGTAAAAATGGCACAATAACTCATCAAAAACAGAGCGTATAGATGAGAAATAAGAACCTTGTTCGGAGCTTCAATGGTGGAGTGTTCTTGCACGATTTTTTGATCAAAGTTGTTCAAAATCGTTCAATGATGCTTGGAGAAGCTTCTTGAATGACTAATTCCCTCTGAAATTGCTCCAAAGTAGAAATTCAATTTTCACCTCTAACAAACTTTTTTCAAGTGCTTTTTACCTCATTCAAGCTTTTCAAATCACCAACCTTGCTATGAATTCATCCAGAAACGTATATAGACTTATTTTGGATCCTTATTTGGCCCAATTGTGGCCCAATTCACTCAATCCAATTTTCCAATTTTTCTCACTTTTTCCTTTGTAATTTCCATGAACATAGTGTGTGGAAGCTTCCAATTCTGTTCATATCAGTTCCTTATGATGCAAGGATCATGTGTGGCTGAGATTAATGCCTTGGAAATGAATGGATGGTTGATTTCCATTATGTTGCTTTTTGGTGAAGAAACCATGAAATTGGCATAGAAAATGAATTCAAACTTGGTTTCTGATTTTTCCAATGTTCTTAAAACATTATTTGGACTCAAAAAATGCACCAATCATGACATAAATTGATTTAATTGGCATTAAATCCAAACTAGGCCTTTTCAAAATTCTTTTCATGAAATTTTCTCCATACATTCTCATTTCCAAGCTATGCCAATGATCCCTTGAGGTTTGGTTGACCAAATAATCCCATTTGGAGCAACTTTCAAGTTGGCAAGATTTCCATTTGAAGTGTGCAAAGTGGTGAAATTGACTTATAATGAAAATGACCTGTAATCTCACTTTCCCAAAATACCCCTGCCTTGCCAAGCTCATAACTTGAGTTCTACAAATCCAATCAAGGACTTCTAGTACTTTTTGGAAATCTAAGACCATGAGGAACAACTTTCATGTTTGGGTCAAATCTAGGAGAAACATCCTTCTAGGTCAAAAATGCCTTGGAAGTTGGTTGACTTTTGCAGACAAATTTCACATTCATCTGACGACATGTAACTTGTCAGCTTCATAACTAGAGTTCCATAAATCCAATTGAGGACTTATAGTAATCAAAATAAATCTAAGAACATGCTCTACAAGTTTCATGTGGATGCCAAGATGAGATGAAGATCACATCTTGAGCTATGTGGTCTTGAAGTTAGGCACTAAATAGGGGATTTTACACTGAGAACCCTAATTTAGCAACTCCTCACACTTTGAATTCTTCTTGAATTGATCTTAGAATGACATCTCAAATGCCTCAACACAACATCCCATGACTACAAAGACTTAGAATTGAGTCTTAATCTCCTTTAATAGCACAGTTGACTCAAGGTTGACCAGATGCAAACCCTAATTGCAACACCTTCAGCTGTGACTTTCCACACTTGCCATGAACACTTGACTGAACTCCACCATGACCCTCAAGGACTCCAATGAGATTCAATGACAATCCCCACCCCTAACCATGGGGTTATGATCCTCAGATAGGCTCCTAGACAGGAGATGAACCACAATCACTTGCTTGCCTTTCTTCAAGGACTTTGACTTGCTTCTGATGATGATAACCACTTGATGGTTGGAATATAATCCCTTGATTAGGCCTTGAACCTTTGATAACCTCAATTGGCTAAGCACACCTTTCCCGATCCCTTGTAAAATGCAACATGACTATGCAATGTGAATGCTACAACAATGATATGCTAATGCAATGAAACATAAACCAAGTAAGAAAAAGGTTAGGCAAATTTTGGGGTACAACACCAGACCCATTGCTCTTCGTTAACAGACAGAAGGCATTTTACATTCTGAACCTTAAGTTCTGAAAGATTGATTTTGTAAATGTTGTTCTTCTTTTTTCCATGTAAGAGGATTGGGCCATCTTTTTTACTGATAGCTTTACAACATTTTTGATTGAAGATTATGTCATAACCATTGTCACTTAATTGACTTATGGACAATAGATTATGTGTTAATCCTTCAACAAGTAAAACATTAGAAATGGAAGGGAGTTTACCATTACCTATAGTTCCAGAGCCTATGATTTTTCCCTTCTGGTTCCCTCTAAACTTCACATCACCTCCAGATCTAAGTTCCAGGCTTTGGAACATAGACCTTCTTCCCGTTATGTGACGCGAGCAGCCAGAGTCCAGGTACCAAGACTGGTGTTTCAACTTTGCTGCTAAGGATGTCTGCAACAAAAATAATTTTGTCCTTAGGTACCCATAATTTCTTGGGTCCTCTGGGGCTAGTAGGTTTGAAATTATTTCTGAATTTCTTTCCCTTATAAGCATCCTTGTTCTTCTGAGGTTTTGGTTTATTAAACATAGGTTTGTTCAGATCAGAACGTATGCGTTTAATATCATTTAAATGACCAAATTTGAAATGAGTATATAGAGGAGAATACTTAATGGTCAGTTTATCAACAGGTTTTGGATTTAAATCCTTCCTAGAAGGTGATTCATATCCAATACCCTTTCTGTTGTTTCTGCTTACACCATAGATCATTGAAGCCATCTTGCTTCTATCTAGGCCTCTGGCCAGAAACTTCTGAAAGCTATAATCATACTCTTCTAAAATATTTTTAGAGCATGATATAGGATCTGAGTCAGTTTTCTGAGCTTTTTCTAAATCATTTTTTATTTTAAGATTGTTTTCCTTAAGCTCAGCAACTTCAGACCTCAGCTGATCATTCTCAGATGCAAGACAGCTTTGAAGCTTCTTGTATTTGAGTTTGATTCTGCTGTAACTTTCCAGAATTTCTGACAAACTTTTAGAAAGTTCTGCTCTAGTGAGTTCAAAAAATACCTCCTTAGAATCTGATTCTGATTCTGATCCAGCAGCTTCTTCATGGTCCTCCACGTTGTCGCTTCCGCGAAAATAAGGTGCCGGCAAAACAGAAGAGTCGCCACCTTTCATTATTTATCCCTCAGAACGGGAAAGGAAACAATCGGAAAAACCTGACGAATAGGTATAAGACAAGGTCGTCGCAACCGTTGTCTGGGTTCGGGAGTCGGTTACGCAAGGGGAAGGTATTAGCACCCCTCACGTCCGTCGTACTCGACGGGATCCACGCTTGTTGTGCTTATTGGACGAGTTGGTTTATCTATCTACCTATCAAGGCTGGCTCAAAAAAGAAAATAAAATGACTCGGCAAAGCGTCGCACTTTATGCCAACGTATTATCATCAAAGAATGAGAACTCAGAGTCGACGTAGTTCGACCTACTACGGGTTATGGGGAAGGTGGCTCGCCAATACATCAGTATTGTGCCTACGTACTCTCAACAGATATGAGAGATCAGAGCTTACGTAGTTCGGGATAACGCGGATTACGGGGATTCAGATTCATCTGTTTTATCGAGTAGGGTTAAACAGCAGTTCCAGCAGTTAGGGACAAAGCCTGTTTGCGGTGGCGCTGAAGTTTAACGACACTCTTTTCTTCAGAAAAGCTTTCCTTTGACTTATGGGCCTACGGGGCAAAAAGGTTTGAAGTTTGTTTTCTGTCTTTTACGAAAGAACTGTTTTTTATTGTGTTTGCAATTTCAATCGCACTAAAGACTATGACCTGAGAGTAAATGCGTCGCATGTCACCCAAAGGGTGCCATACTAAACATCCAGACTGTTGAAAAGAAGCTCTCCAACAATCCTTTCTCAGATAGCTTAAGGCTCGTAACGTACGAAAGAAATCATTCATGATTACTGTATCTTAAGCTGTTTTGAGATGAGAAGAGAACAGGCTCAACTAAAGGGAGACTATCAAGTCCTACTGTTGTCATGCCAAGGATTCATTCTATGGTTGAGGTTTGAAACAGGGAACTCCTAGAAGTTATCATGCATAGGTTTCAACCTAAATTTTTATCATCACTTCCTTATCAAAGGAAGCGAGATT
This sequence comes from Lathyrus sativus, assembly GCA_963859935.3. Lineage (NCBI taxonomy): Eukaryota > Viridiplantae > Streptophyta > Magnoliopsida > Fabales > Fabaceae > Lathyrus > Lathyrus sativus. The sequence goes on along the minus strand of OZ012737.1, from coordinate 298,500,992 downwards.
CCTAGGGGATCATGTCAATGATATACATAAACAGATAAAGCATCAGCTTAAACAGTAAACAGTAAACAGTAAACGACTGTAAAATGCATGCAATGCAAGTGAGGGAGGCAACGTGTGTGGGGCAGTAGCCTCCACAAGCTCATCTCAACCTCAAGCCAGATATGAATAACAACAATCATACAGAGGAAATAACATGCTATAAAGCAAGATAGAATAACAACTGCAATCATACAGAAGAAATGAAATAAAATGCTATCAAGCAAACACAAACCACATGGGCAAGGGAGCAGGACTCTACCGAATACCCGCAAGCAAAGCCATACAGTAAAAATACAAGCAGAGAGAGCAACTCAACCTCTAGTGCAATCATGCTCCTAGCTTAAAGTCAGTCTAGATATGAACTTATTCTAATGCATCAAGCAAGTCACAGCAAGGCACTGCAATACAGAAAAGCAAATAGACAAGAGAGAAAGCAGATCAACAGCTCCCCCTTTCAATTCCAAGCTTCAGCTCTTCTGACAGCAATTCAGTCTTCATACTTCAACCACCCTTCAAGGCTATCATCCTCCATGACAAGTATCAACTTGCTTCTCCAGGTTTCAACCCATCAAATATAAGTATCCACTTATTCTCTCTTCTCCAGGCTTCAGCTCCTCAGTCAATTCCACTTTCAGACTCCACTCCTAACCACAAGTATCAACTTGATTCCTTCAGGCTCTCCAAGCATCAATGTAAGTGTCAACTTATCTTTTATTCCTCAAGCCTCAACTCTACACTCAATCTCAATTGAATCCTCTTCATAGGTACCAACTTAGTCCTCAAGCTTCAGCTCTCTTTGCTTCACCAGTATCAATTTGGTCTTCTTCTCCTACAAGCTTCAGCTTCTCAGAGTAGTCTTCAATCACCTGGAAGTGTCAACTTCTTCCTTCAATTATTTTTCAAGCCTCAGCTCTTCACTCAATCTCCATTGGATCTTCAAGTATCAACTTGTTCTTCTTGCTCTTCAAGCTTCAGCTGCAATGGCAATGCTCAAGGAATCATCCTCTTCCACATTCTTCAATGAACTCCTCATCTTCAAACTCAAATCTTTCAAGATACTCAACCCAGAAGACAATTTATTTAACAGAATGAGTGGAAATGATAAACAGCTTATTGACAACCAAAGGAAGCCTGTAAGGGTTCATCATTATGAGAGACTGGTTCCCTCAAAGTTCTACTCCCCAGATAAAGCCACTCATCCCTCCAAAGGAGGGATGTGAATATCTTAGAAGGACTTTTAGTCATTGGGAGGAATGGAAGCACAAGATGCTTTCCATATTTGTGAAAGAAGTCATTCTAATTATAAGGCTCTCCCTATGTCTCCTACCTCCTAAATCTTCATCAGACACCCTCAGGCACAAGCAATTCCAAGCAACAAGCAACTTCAAGCAACTTCAAGCATTCTCACCTTGTCTTCAACTTGTCTTCAATCTCAACCAAAGGCAAACAAAGCAAAACCCTAATCTAAGGGGATTAAAGAAGTTAATCTAGTTGAATTAGTAAGTTAGGATCACCTAAAACCTAGTACTAAAGTTAGTCCTAACTAAAATACTAAAACCAATTGTAAAATCCTACAAAAATAACTATGGGAACCTAGGTCAATCATGACTCTACCACATTAATTCCATAGATCAAATCATTAAATAATACCTAGAAATAAATTCTACACTACAAGGTACTAAACCTAAACCCTAAAATGAAGCACCTAAAGCTCAATCTAGAAAACACACCTATTTTCATCACAAAAATTTGATAAAAATGCTATGGGGACATACATGTCTAACCTAATCATACACAAAAAATCAGGATCAAAATCATCACCACATGATCACACAAAATTCCACAACATTAGGTATCAAACATAACTATTTTAATATCAATTAAAATACAAAATTCCCATAAAGTCAGAAAATGCATGAAATGAAAATATTTTTTATCTAAAAAATACTAGACTCAATCATGAGTATAATGCAAAAAGAATGGGATTAATTGGATTAATTTTCAATTTATTATGAATTAATCAATAACCATGAAAAAAATGAAGAAAATAAAGAAAATCCAATTAAAATAATAAGACCACGGTGCAGATAGTAAACACGCTCAGTTCATTATGACAATTGGGCCATCAGGGGGGTGGGGATAACAATCTGAACTTAAGCCCAAAACCCCAACTTAAATGAAACGCAGCGTTGGAATGTGATTCAGAGTCCTTCACAAATTGAGATCAATACGTGGCCGTTGGATCATGCCTTCAGTCAAAGTCCAACCAAGATCTGATGGCTATCAAGTCATCTTTTCTAATTCAAACCTCTGCAACTTGCGCGCAGCTCCGGCCACCACCGGTGGTGCTCCGATCACCATTCCACAACCCTAGTTCAACATAGAGTCCACCATAGGCCACGATCCCTTAATGAAACATGTCCCAAATTCCCTCATGATTTCATTCATGCCTTTAATTCTCTCTGAAACCTCAAGATTCACCATAACCAACTTTCAACCGAAAATGGTAAAATCCTAGATTGGTCACTAATTCTCAAATTAACTATCTAAAAACCTTCCTACACCGTTCTACAATGCATCTAACACCCTAATTCATCTTGATTCTACCTAATTCATGCTGGAGGAAGAAAGTTACTAACCTGAAAATCTTGGATGAACAGATGCACTAAACCTTCAAATCAAGCTCTCCAACCTTCCAGACACGATCAATGGATCCTTTCCTTGCTTCTGTATGCAATAGAACTGGTTGAAAACTCCTGAATCTTGAAACCCGATGGTGACTTGCAGGTGCTGAAATTCAATTGCTCATACACGATTCAGCAACAAATTCCCTTGGATTATGATCTGGAATCAATCCCTAGCATCCATGGAAGAAGTTGCAATCAAGAAAATGGATGGAAAGTGAAGAAATTGGTGAAACCGAATTCAGTTGCAAGCTATGCAATTTCAATTTCAATCTATGCTCTCTCCTCCAATCATCACCAACCTTTCATCTGAACCTCTTCTACTCAATATATAGAACATCTGCGAGTGATCTAGAACCCTCTAGATCCTTCTAATGAGAGTTTCAATCTCTCATGTCATGAGATTTTCAACCATATGCCATGCTATGCATAGTTCTGTTTGCAGCTTGGAACCAATCCCATTCTCTTCCAATTTCTCCCCTAGTGACATTTTGAAAGTGTTTAGCTTGCAAAGGGCCTTGGTTATGCCTTGATTCTAGGTTTTGCTAATGTTACTTAATATGCAAGTAACTACTTTTCAAAGCAAGTCCACAAATTAGACCTCAAATCAAAAATGTGGCTAAACCAATGTTCTTAAAATGTTTTCTAGAGTCAAAATGATATATTACATGCCATGGTTTGGATGTGTAGATTGAAAATATCAATTTCCAACTTTGGTTTATTTAACTTATACCCTCATTTTAGGTCATTTTTGCAACTTTGAGCTACAAACATTTCCATCATCTCATGACCTCCTTACTAGCCTTAAAACATCATTTTGAACAAGCTTGATGTTGAACATTTTTCCATTTGAAGCTTGGAAATAAGAGTTATGGCCTTATGATTGAAATGACCTGTAATCTCCAAATGACCAAAATGCCCTTGACTTGTCAAAGCCATAACTTGAGTTCTACAAATCCTATCAAGGACGTATAGTACTCTCTATAAAGCTAAGAGGATAATGAACAACATTCATGTTGACCAAAAGTTCATAGGAATCATCCTTCTTGGGAAAAAGTTTGATGCAAGTTGGGTAACTTTCAAGCTCCCAAATCCACATACCTCAGATGACCTGTAACTTGTCAGAGTCATAACTTGAGTTCTATAAATCCTATCAAGGACTTATAGTACTCAAATTAAAGCTAAAATCAAGCTCCAAAACATTCATGTTGGGGGCAAGATGAGATGACCATCACATCTTGATCTAAACTTCCTTGAAAATAGGGGTCACACTGGGGGATTTTACACTGTCAAGCCTTAGAAACCCTAGCTTGAAACTTCTTAAACTCTTCAATCATGATGAATTGACCTTGGAATCATCCTTATAACATCTCAATGTATTAATCCATGATCACATGGCCTTTGAATTAGGTCTCAACCTTCCTCAAATCATCAGTTGACCTAGGGTTGACCCAGTCAAACCCTAATTACACCACTCATGGCTGAGGCTTCTTAATCTTGCACAATGACCTATCTAGGCCTCATGATGGCTTTCAATACTTCTCATGAGATCTCTCAAGACCTCAAGTCCTTCTTCATGGCTTCAGAATCATCTGAGGTCTTCCCACAACTCTCAAGTTATGAGGCACACCCTCTTGGTTTCAACCATTATCTCTGAGGATCTTTTAACTTCTCTGACAAGGATATCAACCCTTGAACACTTGAATAACCTTCTTAGATATCTTCAGAGTCTTGCCTAGCCCTTGATTAGGCAATCATACCTCTTGATCTCCTGCACACATGTCAATGAAATGCAAATGATAATGCTAATGTGAATGAAATGAAACATAAGCTAGGTAAAAAAATGTTGGGCAAATTTTGGGGTGCAACAGCTGCCCCTATTCAAACGGCTTGAACCTTACTGGGTGAGAAGCGAACGGCTCTCAACCAATCAAGGTGCGAGACGGTTGAATACCAACAAACCCGGAAATTTGCCGACTGCACAAGTACACGGTACTCTGATGGGAACAAATCTTCAAAAACTGAAATATTAGCTGCACGGCAACTAGCTGGGGGATTGGTCACACGGTAACCGGTGATACATGGTCGATCATGCTGTCAGGCATCAGGATTCCTCGGGACTCATCAGGTCAACAATCAAGTTAATCATGCCATCGGGCATTCAAAGAAATTTTTGGGCGTCAGCCGGACTTCGTCAGTAAGTCGGGAATGGAATTCTTAGTCAATCATGAACCAATTAGGGATATCCAACTTCTGCCAGCAGGCACTTCGCATCAGCTAGGAGAACTGCTTTGTCAATACGGTTGGACTTCAATCATCAAGTCTTCAAGGGAAGTTTCAACTTTGCTGTTCGGAAACCTGCTGGGGAGGACGCATCTCCGCTGGGGATTCTGGAGAACTATCAAGTAACTCTGCTTCGGGGATCCAGAAATCATTCTGGGTGAGTCAACTCTGCTGAGGACTTCAAGAATCATCTTGGACAAATAATTCCGTGGGGACTTCAAGAATCATCCTGAACCAATAACTCTGCTGGAGATTTCAGGATTCATCCTGAGCAAACACTCTGCCGGGGACTCTAAGCATCAACTTGAGCAACCAATTCTGGCGACTTCACTGGGGATTTTAAGAATCATCTTGAGCGAACGCCTTCGCTGGAGAATTCAAGAATCATCTTGGGCAAACGACTTTGCTGGGGGATTCAAGAATCATCCTGAGCAAGCGACTCTGCGGAGGAACACCTGCAAAACAAGAACGGTAACGACCTAGCTCATGTCTCATATGCATATGACGATGGCGCAATGCTCCACAGGGTGGAAATGCTACGCATTTATGATAAATGCTATGCAATCATGCAAAATGCCGCGATCCCGTCAGCAAAATAAATGCTGAAGGGAGAATCTTCCTGTCAAGGAGAAAGAACCACTCTGGTGGGGGAGGACTCATCCTGCCAAGGAGAAGAAGTCGCACCGATCTCAATCGGACTCCGCATGGGGAAGCAAACTTCAGTCGACTGCTGCAGGGGAACGAAGCTCTACGAGAAACTGGACCCGCTGAGGAAAGCGATGTCAATCGCAGAAATAAACTGTACGGTATTCGCGGTCGAACCTTCCTGGAGATAACGACTCCGGTGGGGGGATACAGCATCGGCTATTCAACACTCTACTGGGGAAAACCAATCAGGGCCTGAACTGCTTTCCAAGGACTCGGTTCTCTTGGGGAACTGCAAACTCGGCTGAGGAAGAAGGAATCACCCTGCTTGCTGGGGAGAGTACGACTCTGTGGGGAATCTCAATTTCGTCGGAGACTTCAGTCTGGAATTATCAATCGCTGCACACTTCAGTGAATAGTCTCCTGCGAGACCTGCACTTGTGACCTGGTGCTGGGGGATGAACACATGCTTCGGCGCCTGACTCAGCTGGGGAGATGCCGCTCCTTCAGGATACATCTGATTAGGGAGAGAATCTTCTCTATCTGGGGGAACATATCAATGCTTTACGATCTCCGGTTCAGACTCTGCGGGGAGAGGCTGCTGAACTTTGCTGGAGAAGAAGGAATCATCCTGCTTGGGGACGCATACGGCGTACTGCCTGGAATAGGCTACACCTGCAACAACACAAACAAACAGACAAGACACCCTTCTCAAAGGGACCTATCAAAGTTATCATCTTATGATAATGTTTAAGTAATTCATTGTTTCAACAATCAGTGGCCTAGGCCAGTAAGTTTATGTATGCGCATTTTGTCAAAAACATCGGCGTTCTTTTCGCAAACAAAACAGATAAATGCTAAACAGACAAACAGAATTGTTGAATAATATACATTTTATTGATAACGAACCCCTAAATGGGTAAAAATGTTTTACAACAGATGCAAGCTCCTGGAATGAGGAAGCCGCGCAAAAATAAAACGTAAATATACATCAGTATATACAAATGTCGGCAACGAGGCGTAGACGAACACCATGAGTTGATCCCTCTATGACCCACTCGACTTCGATACTTCTCCGACGCTTCAGCTTCAGAAGAGATTGATTCAGATAAACGGCCCTCAGGTCTTCCAAACCACTAAACAATGAAAGTCCACACGCGGAACGCAGTCATTTGCTTTTTCAAATCCCTAACTTTTGCCTGAATCGCCCTTTCGGGTTTTCGATTCACCGGGATACCCTTTTTTGCCAAAGTCGCCCATCCGGGTTTTCGACTTTGTGGGTGTACATTCTTTTTTTATTTATATCCCTAATTTTTGCCCGAACCTTTTTCCTTTTTTATGGTTCGCCGGGATGCCCCATTTTTGCCTGGATATTCTTTTTCTTTCCAGCGGATCATTCTTTAAGCAAAGAATTTTTTAACTGCGTGCTGTTCACCGGGGATGCAAAATCTTCGCCATCCATCGTGAATAACAACAAAGCTCCTCCCGAAAAGACCTTGCTGACGATGTACGGACCTTCGTAATTGGGAGTCCACTTGCCCCTGTGATCGGAGTGTGGAGGAAGAATCTTCTTCAGGACGAGATCACCCGTCTGAAAGCTTCTAGGACGCACCTTCTTATCATAAGCTTTCTTCATTCGGCTCTGGTACAGACGACCATACGCAATCGATGCTAATCTCTTCTCGTCCATCAGGCTGAGTTGGTTTAGTCGGTTCTTAATCCATTAGGCCTCGTCGAGTTTCACATCAACCAAAACTCGCAAAGAAGGGATCTCCACTTCTAACGGTAGGACAACTTCCATACCGTACACTAAGGAGAAAGGAGTTGCCCCGGTTGATGTACGTACCGTTGTACGATAACCGTGCAGTGCGAATGGCAACATCTCGTGCCAATATTTGTAGGTCACAACCATCTTCTGTACAATCTTCTTGATGTTCTTATTGGCCGCTTCAACGGCGCCATACATCTTCGGCCGATAAGGAGATGAGTTGTGGTGTTCAATCTTGAAACTCTGGCACAGTTCCTTCATCATCTTGTTATTCAGATTCGAACCATTATCAATAATGATCCGCTCGGGAATTCCGTAACGACAGATGATGTCCCTCTTTATGAATTTAGCCACCACCTGCTTGGTCACATTAGCGTACGAGGCTGCCTCCACCCACTTGGTAAAGTAGTCGATAGCTACTAAAATGAAGCGATGATCGTTAGATGCAGTGGGCTCGATCTTGCCTATCATGTCGATGCCCCACATGGAGAACGGCCACGGGGAGGACATGACATTTAACGGGCACGGCGGCACGTGAACTTTATCAGCATAAATCTGCCATTTATGACATCTCTTTGCAAATTTAAAGCAATCTGACTCCATCGTCAGCCAGTAGTATCCTGCTCTCAGGATCTTTCTCGTCATAGCATGCCCTCCGGTGTGCGTACCAAATGTGCCTTCATGGACTTCTTCCATGAGCATACTCGCCTCTTTCTCATCTACACATCTGAGTAGCACGAGATCGTGGTTTCTTTTATACAAAACTCCATCAAGATTGAGATAAAAATTTCCAGAAAGCCTCCTCAGAGTCTTCTTATCCTGGGTTGACGCTCCCGCAGGATACTCCTTAGTCATAAGGAAGTTCTGGATATCATGGAACCATGGCTTGCCGTCGTAGGCTTCCTCGATCTCAAAGACGAATGTAGGTCTATCAAGACGAGAAAGGACAATTCTTGGAGCTTCATTCCAAAAATTGACTTTATACATCGAAGCCAACGTGGCTAAGGCATCAGCCATCTGGTTTTCAACTCTGGGCACATGATGGAGTTCCACTCGATCAAAGAATGGAAGTAGCCTTCTGGCATAATTCATGTACGGCACCAAATTCGATTGGCGAGTCTCCCACTCCCCTTTAATCTGGTTAATCACAAGCGCCGAGTCACCATATACGTCTAGGTTCTTGATTCTCAAATCAATTGCTTCTTCTAGACCCATGATGCATGCTTCGTACTCCGCTTCATTATTGGTGACCGGAAACGTCAGTCTCGCAGTAAACGGGATGTGGGATCCATGGGGAGTCGTGACGATTGCCCCAATGCCACTTCCATAGGAATTAACCGCCCCGTCAAATATCAATTTCCACTGGGATTTCCTATCTGGACCTTCGTCGGGCAACGGTTCGTCGCAATCTTTCGCTTTGAGAAACATGATATCCTCATCAGGGAATTCAAATTTCATCGGCTGATAATCCTTGATCGGCTGTTCGGTCAGGTACTCAGACAATACGCTACCCTTGATGGCCTTCTGGGAAACGTACTGAATGTCATATTCCGTTAACACCATTTGCCATCTGGCAATCCTGCCCGAAAGCGCCTGCTTCTCGAAGACGTACTTAATCGGATCCATCTTCGAAATTAGCATGGTGGTGTGATTGAGCATGTACTGTCGTAAACGTTTGGCAGCCCAGGCTAGTGCACAACACGTCTTCTCCAGCATCGAGTAACGAGATTCACAATCTGTGAACTTCTTACTCAAGTAGTAAATGGCATGCTCCTTTCTGCCCGTCTCGTCGTGCTGACCGAGAACACACCCCATACTATTCTCAAGAACTGTCAAGTACATGATTAGAGGTCATCCAGCCACTGGGGGTATCAAGATCGGAGGTTCCTGCAGATACTGTTTTATCTTGTCAAATGCCTTCTGGAAATCCTCGTTCCAGATAATCGCCTGATCTTTCTTTAGCAGTTTGAACATCGGTTCACACGTGGCCGTGAGCTATGAAATAAACCTTGCAATGTAGTTTATTCTGCCCAGGAAACCACGAACTTCTTTTTCTGTTTTTGGTACTGGCATTTCTTGTATCGCTTTAATTTTCGCAGGATCAACCTTAATGCCTCTTTCACTCACGATAAACTCCAGTAACTTTCCGGACCGTACTCCGAAAGTACACATGTTAGGATTCAGCCTCAACCTGAACTTCTTAAGCCTCTCAAAAACCTTCAGCAAATTGACTAGATGTCCTTCCTCCGTTTGGGACTTCGCAATCATGTCATCAACATAGACTTCAATCTCATGATGAATCATGTCATGAAACAAAGTAACCATAGCTCGTTGGTAAGTGGCCCTTGCGTTCTTCAGACCGAAAGGCATTACCTTGTAGCAAAATGTTCCCCAAGGAGTGATAAACGTAGTTTTCTCCATGTCCTCCGGCGCCATCTTGATCTGATTATAACCGGAGAAGCCATCCATGAACGAAAACACGGAGAACTAAGCTGTATTGTCGACCAACACATCAATATGAGGCAGCGGGAAATCATCTTTAGGGCTCGCCCTATTCAAATCCCGATAATCGACGCACATTCATACCTTACCGTCCTTCTTCGGTACAGGCACTATGTTGGCGACCCACGCAGGGTAAGTAGTGACCGTTAAGAAGCCTGCATCAAGCTGCTTCTGCACTTCTTCTTTGATCTTAACGGCCATATTTGGTCTCGTCCTCCTAAGCTTCTGCTTAACGGGAGGACAATCTTCTCGCAGCGGCAAGTGGTGGACCACGATGTTAGTGTCAAGTCCGGGCATATCTTTGTATGACCAAGCAAAGACGTCACTATACTCTCTTAGCATCTCGACCAATCTCTGCTTGACATCACTCTGCAATGCAGCCCCTATCCTGACATTCCTGACTAGTTCTTCAGAACCCAGATTCACGATCTCAATCTCTTCCTCATGAGGCAGAAAGACTTTCTCTTCTTGTTTCAACAAGCGGGCCAACTCTTCAGGAAGGTCTTCGTCTTCATCAATCTCTTCTTCGGCTTGATAGATCGGGCAATCAAAGTCGAAGTGAGTCGTAAAAGGTCCAGAGTCGATGTCATCTGCTATGTGGATCCTGCAATAACAAGGGTTAAAATTAAAACAAGGATATGCAGGTTGGCACAAACCTCATTGTCATTTTATTATTTTTCAAAACAAATATAAAACAGGAATAACAGAGATCGCAACATTTGAATACGAAAAAAACGCCTTTTGATTTATTGATAAAATGCATGTACATAATCAAACAAGGCCCTGACAATAAAACCACTATGCCCCGGGTAGGACATAGGGTTGTACAATGATTGGAAAAAGTTAATCATTACTCTTCGCTTGTCATCTGGATGATATCCTTGACGGACTAGTTGTTGAGGCTCTCGCCTGGCTTGCTTGGCTGGATCCAAGAGTCTAAGTCACAGTCGCTATCTCTGCTGTCTTCAGACACTGCGTTGACGCTTTCAAATATCACCCCGTCACTGGTAAACTGGATCGGCCCTTTACCTCGCGACGCACTGCTAGAAGAAGAGGAGGCTTCAGCCGCAGGAGAATATCCCAACCCAAACCTGTCTTACTTGTTAGGTATCTCCAAAATTCGCCCCCAGCCTGGGGTAGATCCGGCTTGAACAACGGCCCGGGCTTCCTTGAAGGAAGAGAGAGTCATCTCTGGCTTTTCAGCGACTACAGGAGCTACGTCCTTGACTTTAACAGCTTTGAACGCTTGGCATAGGGTTTCATGGATTTCCCCATCCATCTCAACATACTTGAAGGACGACAAATGGCTCACCATTATGTCTTCCTCGCCACATACGGTCACGATGCTACCTCCGACAGCGTACTTGAGCTTCTGGTGCAACGTGGAGGTCACGGCACCCGCCGAATGGATCCATGGCCGGCCCAAGAGACAGCTGTAGGTAGGCATGATGTCTATAATGTAAAAGACCGCGTCGAATGTTTCCGGCCCCACTTGGATTGGTAGGGTCACCTCCCCGAAAACATGGTGTTTGGTTCCATCGAATGCTTTCACAACCAGGTCACTGGGTGTGCAAATCACTCTGCGGGTATCTAACTTCATCAATGCTTTCTTCGGAAGAACATTGAGCGATGACCCTGTGTCTACCAACACGTGAGACATAATCGTTCCTCTACACTCTATCGATATGTGCAGGGCACTATTGTGGTTCCTCCCCTTCGGCGTCAGCTCTAGGTCAGTGAAACCTAAACCATTTCCAGCATTCACGTGGGCTACGACCTCTTCCAGCTGGTTTACCTATATTTCCTGCGGTACATATGCGGCGTTCAACACCTTCAGCAGTGCGTTGCGGTGTGCTTCAGAACACAGCAACAAATTCAGAATGGAAATTTTCGAGGGTGTCTGATGGAGATGATCCACGATCTTGTAGTCACTCTTTTTAATCAACCTTATAAATTCATCGGCGTATTTAACAAGTAAGTCTTTTTCTACCCCACGAGGGATCTCTTCAACGACCTTACTCTTACCTTTATCAGTTGCATCAGCGTTGTCCGCTTTGTCCGCCACGACCTCAGGTGGTGCAAATACTCTTCCGCTGCGAGTGATTCCACTAATGCCCGCCAGGTTCTCCACAGACGACCCAAACGGTTCTAGTTCCAACTTCTGTCTGTTGCAGTAGACCTCTGCCCCGTAATGCCATGGGATAACATTAGTGCTTTCGAAAGGTATTGGCCCAGCTTTGGTGATGGTAATCGTAGGCGGTCTGGGTGCAGAAATAGTTATCGTCTGGTGAGGGATGGTGATGGTGGCAACCTCATCATCTTGCTTCAGCATTACCTCTCCTGATCTACTTTCGGCCCTTCGGCTAAATTGCAGGATTCCTTCGGTCATCAGACTTTGAACTCCCTCTCTCAGCTGTTCACATCCATCAGGACTAGTCGCACAACCCATACACAATTCCCCACAGCCTGGGAAATAACCTCTTTTCATCAGCTTAGCTTTAACGAAGCTAAGCGGTGTCTTCAGATCTCTAACGTTAGTCAACAAATCCAAACTCTCGTCTTCAATAATGGCGTTTACTCCACCTCCCCTATGATTCGGTATAGGGTTCTTCATGACGTTTGGCACATTATCTGAGAAATTGATGATCTTGGCGTCCACCATGTCCTGCACCTTGTGCTTGAAGGCTTTGCAATTCTCTATCGTGTGGCCTGGTCCCCCTGAGTGAAACTCACAAGTCGCATTCGCATCATAACCTGGCGGAGGTGCCCCTGTCAAGGGAGCCAAGGTTCTTTTCTGGATCAGCTGCAACTGGAGCAAAGTCTGCAATAGTTGCGCGTACGACATGGGCGGAGTCTCGAGGTGACGGCTCGACAGAGGTGCCCGATTCTGATACTTTCTGTACCCTTGTTGGTTCGGCTACTGCTGCTGCGGCGGCTGCTGTGGCTGTTGAACTGTCGGGATAGTTATGCTGGCCACCTGTTGGTTAGGGCCTTTACCCTTCCTTCGAGTGTTTGTCACGACACTCGTTTCTCCTTCCCGTCTTTTGCCACCATAAGGTTTCTTTCCGCCTCCTCCAGCTGAGGATGAATCACCTTGAATTTTCCCCAGTTTGATCCCATTTTCAATGTGCTCACCCGTGATAATGAGATCTGAGAAGGTTTCGGACATGCCGCTGACCAATTTCTCATAATAAACCTCTGGGAGGGTGGCTACGAACATTTGCACAAGCTCACGTTCAACCATCGGCGGCTGAACCCTGACTGCCAATTCACGCCACCGCTGGGCGTATTCCTTGAACCCCTCGTTGTTCCTTTGCGACAGATTCTGCAGTAAGACCCGGTTCGGAGCCAAGTCACTTTTGTATTGGTAGTGGTGCACGAATGCTTCAGCAAGGTCCTTCCACGTGCGCACACTGGTAGGTTCCAGACTCATGTACCATTCGAGGGAGGGCCCGGACAGACTGTCCTGAAAGAAGTGCATCAGCAACTTCTCGTCCTCAGAATGAGCGGACATTTTCCGGTAGTATGATCTCAGGTGGACGCGAGGGCAAGTGGTGCCCTTGTACTTTTCAAAGTCAGGTACCTTGAACTTGGGAGGCACCTTGAAATCAGCAATCAGTCCCAACTTGGACATATCAACACCCAGGGTGTTCTGGTTCTCGATATTTCTCATCTTGTCCTCGAGTGCCTTGAACCTTAGTGTCGCTACTGCGAAAATCGGCGCCGGCTGACAGAAGAGTCGCCACCGTGCGTTATTTATCCCTCAGAGCGGGAAAGGAAACGCTCGAAGTAAACCTCGCAAAAAACGGGAAAAAGGTATGGTCATCGCAACCAAAACCTGGGTTCGGGAGTCGGTTACGCAAGGGGAAGGTATTAGCACCCCTCACGTCTGTCGTACTCGACGGGATCCACGCTTGCTTGGGTTGTCTACTGGATGCAAAACAATCTATCTACGGCTGCTAAATCTAAACGGAAGGGAATTTCCAGTCTCCTAACACCCTGACAGGGTTCACTATGGCGTCCAACCCTCTGTATGATTCCATGGAAGACGTCCCGCAAGTGAACAACATTGCCGCAGACCAAGTTGTACGGCCTTCTGTTGAGAACCGAGATCGACATGAGCAGTTTGTTGCCCGGAATGAGCGTCCTCCTCCTGTTACCAATCAAGGTGTTGCTTTCCCTGTGATGAATTACCGAAGAGATATTCCAGCGGCTGGGATGGTAGATCCAAGAGCCCTTGACGATGGTAGAAGACTCCGAGTGTTGGAAGAGCAAATGAAAGCTTTGAAAGCCAAAGATGCTGTTAACCTGGATGCTGTAGGCATGTGTTTGGTTCCTGACCTGGTGTTGCCTTACAAGTTCAAAGCACCGAAGTTCGAAAAGTACACAGGAGATAGTTGTCTGAAGCTGCATTTGATGATGTTCTGTCGAAGAATGACTGCGTTTGCGCGAGATGATAAGCTGATGATCCATTGCTTTCAAGATAGTCTGACTGGGGCATCTTTGAGGTGGTATATGCAGTTGGAGAGAACTCAGATTCAATCATGGACGGAGTTAGCCAGAGCTTTTCTGAAGCAGTACGATTATAATCTAGACATTGCTCCCTATCACATGCATTTGCAAGAATTGTCTCAAGAGATCAATGAACCGATTAGGAAGTATGCTCAGAGATGGAGAGAATTTGCTGCTAGAGTGCGTCCACCGCTGTTAGACCAAGAGCTGGCAAGCATGTTTGTAGATTCCCTACAATATCCGTACTTCAAAAGATTGCTCGGGATTCCGGCAAGTTTCTCTGACGTGGTAGCATTAGGAGAACGCCTTGAGTACTCCATGAGAATTGGGAAAATTCAGATTACTTCATATGATCAAGCTAGTGAAACTGAATACCCTTGTGACTATCAGAGTGAAGAAGAAGTTGTGATCAACTCAGTCATGCCAAAGGTTGAATATCCTCGAAGCGAATCAGTGAATTTTGTTGGTTCATCATCTTATCAGAGATCAGTACCTCCCGTGGCTTGTTATACTGAACAACCAGCCGTGCCTGGGGCACCCTATCAGGAATCTTATGTCGCTTCCATTGCTAAGCAGCAAACTCGTGGCCGAGGTTACCAGAATCAGCGTCAGAATCAGAACCGACCTCGTAACAATTTGGAACGAAGGAATGCTCCTTTTCACCCAGTGCCTATGCCGTATAGCCAGTTGCTACCATCTTTGATCCAGAAGTCTTTGGTGGAGCCGAAAGCTCTTAAGCCAGTTCCAGAACCTTACCCTCCTGGGTATAATCCCCACGTTCAGTGTGGTTATCATGGGGGATCACCGGGGCATTCGACAGAAGATTGTAAAGCATTTCAGGCGAAGGTACAGCAGTTGATTGATCAGGATCGCATTTCCTTTCGAGAAGAATTTCTGTTTGTTCATCCAAACCCCTCAGCTGTCTAAGCTCGTAGACTCGGAAGGTATTCTCCAGCAAAAGCCAGTGGTTCAGACAGGCGGGCGCCTCAGTATTGGCAGTCCTCAGACCTTTACATCATTTGCATTTGTAGTTTCTTTTCTGTTAGTTACTACCTGCTTTTAAGCATTGTATGTTTCGAATGGTGATAATAATAAAGTGACTATGCATTTTTCTGAATTAATCATGTCGCTGTCGCTCATTTATTGCATTGCATTAACACTTGCATTTTATTCACTCCATTTTTTCGCTGTGACTAGCAGAGTTAGGAGGGAGGATGATGAAACTGAAACTCATAACCAATGATTGTATGCTTTCAGATAAGACCGTACCGATGACGTACAAGGCATTGTTCCAAATCCCCAAACACTGGAGATATAAGGAGTTAGTCCCTCGTTAACCACTTCGAGCCATGAAGTAGAAGTTTTTTCGGACTTTTTAACCCTCACATCTTAACCCGGGGCAGGGTAGTTGTCAGTTAGCTTGACCTAGCATTCAAGTCTTACAGAGGAGTGTCGTCTTTCGAGGACCAACCAGTTTATACCTTTCAAGAGGTCAAACCTCATCAATCAGGAGTGGGACAGTTACAATCCTTTCGGAGCAATCAAGACAACCAGTGTCACACGACTTTGTTCCAAAAGAAAGAACGAAAGAAAGCCCGCTAAGTAAAAAGAAAGAAAAAGCTAGAAAGCTAATACTTAGGCAAAAATCAGGGCATCCCGCTGGACTTCAAAAGAAATCGAAAAAAAATCGAAAAGAACTCAAAATGAGTCAGTCCAGGCAAAAATTAGGGAATCAAAAGAATGAAAAAGAGGGGATAAAAAGAAAATTTCCCCCAGCAAATCCCAAAGTCGTGTACACAGACACCGAAAGCGAAGAAGGAGTAACTATCGCTCTAGAAGAAAAGCTTGTGAATTCCTTAACTGTGGGGCTTACCATTCAACATACTTCTCGAAGAGGCGAGTGCTTGTGCCAGGTTAACTGAACCTTAGGATCGGAGATCATCACGTAGAAGGGGTGGGTACAAATCAAGATTTGAGCCAAATATCCTTTGTTTTACGAACCGTGAACCCGACCACGATACAACCCTTAAAAGACCTAATTGAGGTAGGGTTAGTCTGAAGCGCATTACGATAAGGTTGAGTAACCTGACTCCTTCTTGACTTGCTAGTCACATCCTTGTTGTATTTTCACTGACCACGTAAGCACTACGTTCGAACTTCGGTTCATTCGTCACTCATAATCATATGCATGTAAATGAGTGACAGCTCAATTTTTTTTCAAAATCTGCATAACCACTGCATTAAGATTACCATTCGTGGATAGACAATTTTAATTGCAGGTTAGTAGTTGGCATGAAAGAAATTCCAGCAGGAATAACCGAGCAGGACTGAGTAATTCAGCAGTCTGAACCAGAATGGGGAATATTGTGAAGCCCAATGAATCAGGGGCATTATCTTCCGGTGAGTTCGGAATCAGTCAGTCTGAGGACAAGTCCCGAAGCTTCAGTTGAGCAGGGGCAGTTTGTTTGAGAAACAGTTGATCAGAAGTGCGTCTTCTTGAGACCCAATCATGGGCAGCTATGCAGAGCGTTGAGATTTGAAAGCAGAGACTTTCAGTAGATAATCAGATCGGGTTAAGTCGCTAGAACGCTCATTCAGGGGCAAGTCATCGCAGAGAATGCTGAAACCAACTGGGTTGTTAGGTGTTTAATTGGAGATTAAATTCTGTTGTCGTGCAGATAACGGGTCAAGTAATATTGAAGTCTTCTCGTAGCAAGCTGTTCAGAGCAAGCACTCCCAAGAGTTAGATTGGGGCAAGTTGAATTGTACTGGGGCAAGTTGTTAAGCAAGTCTTGTTATCCCCAGCTGAGTGTACTGGGGCAAGTTGTTCAAACCAGTTTGTTCATCCCCAGCCGGAGTTGAGTATCGGGGAATCATGTCAGTACCCTTATCAAAAACCTTAAGAAGGTCTTGTTGTCGTTGGATCATTATCCTGCAGTTTAAACCTGTTACGTGTCAGTAACCAGTCGTTTCCAAAGTCCAGTTCTCGCCTGGCAAATCGGTAACCAGTTCTCTTCTGGCCCACCCTTCCATAAGTATCAGTTCTCGTCTGGTGCAGTTTATTGTAAGTATCAGTTCTCGTCTGGTGCAGTTTATTGGTAACCAGTTCTCGTCTGGTCACCGTTTCTTCAAGTGTTGTATCAGTTCTCGCCTGGTACATGTCATTGAGTAACCAGTTCTCGCCTGGTCATCGTGTGTTTTACCCTATGTGTTATACTAGTTCTCGTCTGGTGTACGTCAGCTTTCAGCCAGTTCCCGCCTGGTTGTCTTTTTCTCAGTCTGTCATCCAGTCAGCCCTGTCTAATGTTCAAAAACACAAAAAAATCAATTCTTGTCCCTAACCTATTTTCCTATCAGTTCTCGTCTGGTAGTCTACCTTTGAATGCTAGTTCTCGTCTAGCATTTTCCACTGTGTACATAATCCATGTTTACCCTAAGCCAAAAAAAACAAAAAAAACCTAAAGGTATCTGACACAGTATTTCCCAATGACCCGCATGTTGTCATGTTCCCCGATACGAAGCTCGATTAATGCCAGTGCTCCGAGTAATGTTTGAATTCCTTGTGGATGTTGTTAAATCAGAATTGCTACTCTTCAGCAGATGAAAGTTGCTCATTATCCCCGGAAGAGTCGAGATCGTATTTTACCCCGTATCAGAGTAGGATCAGAAGGATCCTCAGCAGATTAAGATTGATATCCTTGATAGTAGGAGCATTTCCAGCAGTGTGCCTCGCGCAATCAACCTCAGTTTGGGTCAGTCCCCGCAGAGTACAATCAGTTGCCAATGGTTTGAAGGAAGCATCCCCGAGCAGAGTTGTTTTCTTTCCCCAGTGAAGTCGCCAAGCAGGGTTGCCTTTTCATTTCTCCAACAGGGCAATTATCCCCAGCGGATTTGATTTCCCGTTTCCAGTATTTATTTTGCTGAGATGGTTCTGTGACTTCAGGTCATCCCCAGTAGAGTTGACGTTATCTTCGGCATTTATTTTGCCAAGTGGTTTTCAGACCTGGTGTTCTCTGGCAGCTCGAGCCTGCATTAGCATTCGCATATATAGTCATTGCATTTATACAAACACATAGCATTTCCATGCCGTCTGGGCCTCGCATTTTCAAACAGAACGCGTAACATTTACATGTCATATAGGGCATTGCATCATTATCAAGCATACGCATGTCGAAACATAGACCAGGGTGGTTACCTATTGGATTTCGAATTTGTTCACCTGCAGAGTTGTTTGGTTCAGCTTCTCGACTTCCCCAGCGGAGTGATTCTTCATATTTGGTTGCTACGTCAGCATCGGAAAAAACAACAACAACAACGAAGATTGACATATCGAACTTCTGAAGCTGCCCCCTTCGTCGAAATAGGTGCCAGGCAGTTCCATTCAGAATTCCCCAAGAGAATTGTCCTCAAGTTCGCAGTGAACTGTGAGTTGACCAGATTTGATCCCATGAGAGAGATGGGAATCAAGGTGTTTGCTTTACGAAGCGTTATTTCAATACTTGTGGCGTCACACAGGTGTTGAAAAGGAGAAGAAATTCTATCAGAAAATTGACCAGTTGTTGCCGTGACAACCAAACTTCAGTTTATTGGAAGCTATTCCTCAAGCAGTTTTGCAGTATATTCTCGCGGTTGGCAAATTTCAGGGTTCCATTTGTATTCAACCGTCGTCTACCTTGAATGTTTGAAGGCTGAGCGCTCTTCACCCATTCAGGTCAAAGTCGCTTGAATAGGGGCAGCTGTTGCACCCCAAAATTTGACCAACCGGGTCTCGTATCTGGCTCGATGTTTCGACGCATAATCGCATCCGCATCTGCATATTGCATACATTGCATTGTTCATTCGTTTTGATTTTATCAGGGATCACAGCTCTCGTCTCGTGTTTCAGGTGTTTTTTTTATCAGTTTAAATCAGTATAATCGATTTTTGGGATATTTCGGTGCCCGTTTATTTTTACCGATTATTTTTGTGCGCTCTCGCGGTATTATGTGTCGTTCGGGAATTGTTATGATTTTTTATGGATTTTATTGGCTATTTTCAGGATTTAATAGGATTTTTTTAATAGTATTAATTCTTTTAAATAGATTTTTAAATCATTTTTAGGATTTAATAGATTTTAGATGAATAATATAGATTTTATCTTTTTAAATAGGATAATATAGATTTCTTTTAAATAATATAGAGTAATATAGTTTTTAGAATTTTATAGAAATAAATAGCATTTTTTAGAATATTATAGATTTTATTTTGGTTTAGATTTTCTTTTAATTAGTTTAATAAGAATTTAATCATTTTAGATATTAATATAGATTTTGTAGATTTTAAATAGTTTTTTAAAATGGTTTTAATAGCTTTTGATCACTTTAATAAATAATAGGGATTAATTGTTTTAGAATATAATATATAGATTTTTCATTTTATAGAAATAAATAGATTTTCCATTTTTATTTTCTTTTACAGATTTAAAATCATTTGTAAATAATATAGATTTAATTCAGAATTAGTTTAATTGAGTTTAGTTTAGGTTAATCAGAATTTTAGTTGGCTTAATGTTTTAATTCAATTCAGTTTTTTTTAAGTTTTTGGCCAGTTTTCGTAGTGGGCCTTGGTGTCCAAATTCGCAGGCCCAGAGTCCTCTTTTGTCCAGCTTGCAGTCCAGAAATTCAGCAAAAAATCCAATTCATTCCAGCTTTTTCCAGCGAATCCTAGAAGCTTCCAGAAGGTGCCAGATTTTCTCAGCTTTTAAATACCCCTCGCCACGTGTTGTTCAAGGCTGGCCCCACGCGTTTCACCCATATGCATGCCACCTCACCCCACGTTACGCTTCCCACTCTGCCACGATCTCAGCACGCCACGCCAAGCCAATACGTGGCAATCATGCAGCAAACTCCTCCACTGACGCAGCCACGCGTCGCCCCCTGAAGGCTCCCCTGTTGCATGGCCGGCGGCCATGCAGCCGCCGCGCCTGAATCCCTCCGGCCACCACCAATCCCAGAAACCGCCACCTTCATCTCCTTCCTCCGATCATCATCATTCATCTTCCTCACCCAACTTCCGGCCACACTCAACTAATCTCCAGAATCACCATTTTCCAGATTCCGATCAACAACCTCCATCAAGCAACACCTTCATCCTGCAACGTCGTCCAACAAGAACGAGATCCCAGAAACTACCACTGAACCTCCAATCTACAGCATTCAACAATTCATGAACAAATTTCAGTGGACGATCTTCAAGATCCAGGAACGTCAACCAACTTCGTCTCCGATCTTCGCCTCCACAAGAACAAGCAATGACTTCATCAGCGAACAAATCCAAGAACATCTCCAGAAGAACTTCTTCAAGCATCATCATGTGTTCAACCAGATCTTCATAGAGCTTCATCAAGAATCCCAGAAATCCAGTTTTCCAGAAGAACTCCGATCGAACATGCAAGATCTTCCATCAAGATCATCAACAACGCCTTCCCAGAAAACACCAGAACTCCAACATTTATCATCTTCCACGATCCACAAAGTTCTCAGAAACCCAACCATCATCATCTCACGAGTTCATCGCCTTCACAAACATCCAGAAGAACTCTTCATCAAGAACATCATGCTCCAAATCTCCAGAAGGCTTCATATGAGCACCTTGTTCTTCATCCTACGTGCCAGATCGTCTAGATTCACGCTCTTCTGATCAAGATTCGCACGAAACCCAGAAAGCTTCAAAGTCTTTGTTCAATCTTCAGCGAACGCTCTCCAAGAAAGTTTGTTCAGTTTGTTTTTAGTAGCTGTGAACGGAGGTGGTTGAGTCTGGGAGGAGGAAATTTCGTTAAGACGGAGACGAGAAGACGGAGACGAGGGGAGGAGAGGAAATTTCGTTAGGGTTTCAGAAACTGAGAAAGGAGAAAGAGAGGAAGGAGAAGGGTCATGGGCCCCAGGCCCACAATTTTTTTGGGGAGACACCTCACGTTTTTTTTGGACAAGTTCTGGGCCTTGGGCCCAATGAAGCCAACTGCTGGCCAACACTCCATTCACTCACGTACCCCCCTTCCGTGTTGCAACAATAGCAGCTGGGCTGGGCCCAGTCTGCAGTTCAGTTTTGTTTATTTTTTATTTTTCTTACTTGTTTACTCCCCCTGTAATAACTGACACCCCCTCCCCCTTTTTTTGTTATCATTTTTCTTTTGTTTTGAGAAATGTGAAAAAAGAAAAGAAAAGAATATTTTGGAAAAAAAAGAGAAATATTATAAAAAAATAGAAAAAGAATTGAAAAGAATATTGGAAGAAAAAAGAAATAAAAGAAAGGAAAA
Organism: Lathyrus sativus; assembly: GCA_963859935.3. Taxonomy (NCBI): domain Eukaryota; kingdom Viridiplantae; phylum Streptophyta; class Magnoliopsida; order Fabales; family Fabaceae; genus Lathyrus; species Lathyrus sativus. The sequence continues at coordinate 298,479,265 of OZ012737.1, read as the reverse complement.
TATACATAGAAAAATATAGTGAAAAAATAGAGAAAAATATTGAGAAAAGGATTTGAAAATATGAAGAAAAAATATGTTGAAAAGAAAAGAAGAAAAAAGGAAAAAAATATTAAAGTGTCGATTTAATATTTTTTCAAAGTACATTTTCTTTTAGGGATATTTCCATAGAGGTTATTTTACCGATTTTAGGATAGTTTAGAGGCCCACTTGTTAGGGGGTTATTTTCCATTCGATTTTTTAAGATAGAATAGGATAGCGTTTCCTAGGAGATTTATTTCCAGTATTTACTCATTGTAATCATTTTTCAGAGATTAATAAAACGAGATTTGAGCTGTGGTCCCGAAGTAGCCGAACTACAGCTGCTCTGATTCTTCGTACCAGACGAAGATATGTAGGCATAGGATGCGATATCCTAGCGAGCACACTAACAACTAACCTGTTGTTCTCTCGCGGCTGTGCGATCGAGACTTTCCCGCTGACGATTAATTGTAACCTTTTTCTCTCTTGCCCGAGTGCATTTGAGACCAAGCCATAGTTTTGCCCATAGGTTCCCGACCCTGTGAAACCAGTTGTTTTTCTCACTGCTGTGTGAGAATGTTTGTTTAGCCGTAGTTAGTCTGAACTACGTAAAGCTCTGATCTTCCATGCTGTGGAAGTACGTAGGCACAAGACGCGAGGTCTTGGCGAGCCAATTTTCCCTGTAGTCCCGAACTACGTTGACTCTGACTTTCTCTCTTGAGAATACGTAGGCATAGAGTGCGACGCTCTATCGAGTCAATTCCCTTCCGTTTAGATTTAGCAGCCGTAGATAGATTGTTTTGCATCCAGTAGACAACCCAAGCAAGCGTGGATCCCGTCGAGTACGACGGACGTGAGGGGTGCTAATACCTTCCCCTTGCGTAACCGACTCCCGAACCCAGGTTTTGGTTGCGATGACCATACCTTTTCCCCGTTTTTTGCGAGGTTTACTTCGAGCGTTTCCTTTCCCGCTCTGAGGGATAAATAACGCACGGTGGCGACTCTTCTGTCAGCCGGCGCCGATTTTCGCAGTAGCGACACTTAGCCGTGCTTCAGCAGTCAGCTCCCCTTCAGCACCTCTCTGGGAGAACACATCGCCTTGACGATCTTCTAACCATGGCTGAGGCCCGAACAGATTTCCAACACCTGCATTGTCGTTGCCCAGCCCAACATTGACGTTAGCTTCAAAATTTCCATTACCGACGCCCGTCGTATTGCCATTGAGTCCCATGTTAGCTATCACATTGCCGTTGGCACTGCCATTCCCCCCGGTCACGGGGACGCCATTCTGAGGAGTTTCAACAGGCGGAGGGGTAGGCACGGTCCCACCATGGAGTACGCCATTGCTATCGACCCTTGAAATCAGAGGCTGAACCAAGGTTCTGAGCTGATCCTGGCCATTGGCGACCGCTTGCATGAGCTCCATGAAGTGATCCATTCTTTCGGGGAGTTCCTGAACATCAGTTTGCACTTGCTCCATGATTCTAGTTTGATTTGCTCTGGTCGGATAACGGTGGATAGGTCTCTGATCAATCCTGGAACAACCTGAAACAACCTGTAAGCAAAAAAAAGGGTTAGGAAAAACGACAAAGTGCTCGTTATGCAGATGCTTCATGCAAATGCAAACGTGTGTCTGTGCGTTAGGGAGGTATCCCCCGATCCTAGTGCCTGAGTGCCAGTGCTGATAATAAGAAGTCCGAGCCCAGTCATGGAAATAACATCTCATATATACGAAGAAAGCCCATCAAGGCAATACACAACATCAGTGAGTACAAGATGAATCAATAGCGTGACCTCAGCCAACAAGCCTGGTGATGGTCAGCATACAACAATGATCAAACAAAAGGAATACAAATAGTCAAGCACGGCCACGGGCGCGAAACTCTTCTAACAACCCCTTCGTTTCTGGATGATCAGGCCGAGTGAGCAACCCTTTGACGAGTAACTCCCTCTGTATAATGGTGTATTGAAGACCTTCGACCGAATCTTCCCATGCTCCTTCGCCGAAACAATCTTCTAGCTTCCGCTTCTTGAATTCAAACGTCAGTTTGCGCTCCTTCAGGTTAGCGAGAGCCCTGTTTAGCTGGCCTTCAGCGGCATATCGGCGAGCGATTTCTTCATCAAACCTCTTCTCACTAGCCTTCACCTGGGCTTTCAGCTTAGAGATCTGTTGCATCATCTTATCCTCCCGCTCTTTCCTGTTGGCTAGGGTGGCCTTCCAGTGCTGGTTAAACTTGGATATCCTCCGATACGCTTCGTCCAAGTGCTGCTTCTTCGTAGCTAGCACATCATTGACAGCTTTGAAGTCTTGACCCATGCGCTCACGCTCAGCTATCTGCTTAGTCAAGTCTGTCCCCAGCTGGTTCACCAGCTCTGTCTGCCTCTTGAAGGAATGAACAGCTTCGTTTCTCTCGCTTCTGAGCTGAGCCAATTCTTTCTCCAATTCTTCATTTGCCCTCTTCAATTCATCTCGCTCAGCTAACACCTGATTATGCTGCTGAATGGGCACGGTAGTAGGCTCTTCAATCACTGGAGGGCTTTCTGGCTTGGCAGGAGGAAACGACATCCCTATAGCATCTGCTCTAACTCTGATCCAAGTCACATACGGAGCGTAGGCTTGACTATTACTTTTCCCCAGCAATGGTTTTCCCCGCTTACTGATACCACTCCAAGCGCGCTGAAGCTTAGATAACATATCCCCGTCTAGAAGACCAGTGAGGTACAGAGATTCCTGCACCTCGTCATCCTTCGGCGGAGTTCTCAAAGCGTAAGCAAACTGTCGGACCAGCAAAGATGGATTGTAGTTTATACAGCCCTTCCTGCCTATCAAAGGCACGTTCGAAAACCCGCTGCAGCTGAAGATAATCTCGGTACCCAACCTATCTCTGTCAAACCAGTCAATATCCTCTACAGACAAACTCATCAAACGCTCGGACCACTCAGCTGTGGCTGCAGACGAAGCAAAGGGACCCCTCTTGGGTAGATGACTATCAAGCCATTTGTAAAGCAGGGGCACACAGCACGAGACATTCTTGCCCCTTCTGTTCTTGTTTATGTAGTGGACGGAATGGTAGACATCTCCTATCAAGGTGGGGACTGGATTCCCTGAAGCAAAGATGTGAAAGGCGTCGAAGTCTACAAAGTCGGGCATATTGGGGAACAGAATGATGCCATATATGCACAGAGCGAGAATGGCGTTGAACACGACCCAACATCCGTCTTTGGCGCACTGTTGAGCCTTTCCCACTAAGAACTGCAAGGAGAAACCGGGAACCTTGTTCCAACTAGACAATACCAACTCGGAGGCATCCAGATGAAGTGACGGAGCTAGGCTAGCCAGATTAGGCTCAGCATCCTTATGAACAAAAGGCATCTGCCTCTTGATAGGTACACCTAACAAATCAGCATATTCCTCTAGTGTGGGTGCGAGAACAAAGTCCTGGAAAGTAAAGCATCTCAACGGAGGATCGTAGAACTGCAGCAGAGCGTGCAACCCATTCAACTCGAACACAGAAGGTTTATGAACCAAACTGAGCAATTTTCCGTAAGATTTTCTGAACTCATCTCTCACAGAATCATCTGCTAAAGCAATCAAACCAGTCAGCTGAACCACATCAGGGGCAGGGAGCTTGTAAGCCACGGTCTTCCTCAGAGAACCCATAACTATACAATAGGAGGCAAGAAATCCTGAATCGGGGGAAACGGTACCTGCAACACAGACACACATTAATGAAATGCAAATGAGTATGCAAAGCAATGTAAAATGCAATCATGCAGCAGGAGATCAAGGCAACTGTGCTGTGGAGATCCTGTATCAACAAAACCATGATGTTGCTCTGTCAAGAACAACCACTATATCTGATAATAAGAAAACCCCGGTATCAGACCACAAATCTGCTCTGTCAAGAACAAACATCTGATACAGGATCTCTAATACAGGACCAAAGCTCTGCTCTGTCAAGAACAAACATCTGATAATAAGGACCTCTGATACAGGACCAAAACTCTGTTCTGTCAAGAACAAACATCTGATAATAAGGACCTCTGATACAGGACCAAAACTCTGTACTGTCAAGAACAAACATCTGATAATAAGGACCTCTGATACAGGACCAAAACTCTGCTCTGTCAAGAACAAACATCTGATAATAAGGACCTCTGATACAGGACCAAAACTCTGCTCTGTCAAGAACAAACATCTGATAATAAGGACCTCCGATACAGGACCAAAACTCTGCTCTGTCAAGAACAAACATACATCTGCTGATGAGCCCTCTGATCCCAATCAAAAACCTGCTCTGTCAAGAACAAATACATCTGATGATGAGAAACTCCGGTACCGACAAAACTGATTCACTATCAAGAAAACCAAGTAGTCTGAAGGTTAAAGTTTCCTGCAACAAACCCAACCCTGCTCACAGGTATGGACCTAAACTGACTCAAGTTCGGCATCCTATGCGGTCATCAGCGTCACAGACATTCAAGAGGGGTGATACGATACCTAGAAGGTGTGGCATCACCAGCTCATGAAGCAGTTTCACTCGGCTGAATCCCAAATGATCGGTCCCCAGAGTCGACAATCCTCCAAACCAACAACCCCCTCAACCCAAAGGGTTGAAAAAGAAGTCAACCGGGAGAACCTCGTCTGAGCGTGGATTTCATGAGACACTAGTGCCTGCCAAGCAAGCACGCGCCCACTAATTTCTACAACTAATGCTATGTACACTCAAGCCTGGGTCTGGCTTCTCACTCATCAGAATGCCCCTCCCACAACAGCACAGATAATCATATCATACTGAAAATAAAGTGCGGGAAATGAAATGCGATAAATAAATACAACCCAACAAGTAATCATACAAGCGCTAGGATTGACTCTCGCAGGGGACGTCAGATCCCCAAACTGACTCGCATACGGGACGTTGGATCCCAGGAAACTATCAAGTCCCCAGCAGAGTCGCCAGCTGTCGCTTCCGCGAAAATAAGGTGCCGGCAGAACAGAAGAGTCGCCACCTTTCGTTATTTATCCCTCAGAACGGGAAAGGAAACGATCGGAAAAACCTGACGAATAGGTATAAGACAAGGTCGTCGCAACCGTTGTTTGGGTTCGGGAGTCGGTTACGCAAGGGGAAGGTATTAGCACCCCTCACGTCCGTCGTACTCGAAGGGATCCACGCTTGTTGTGCTTACTGGATGAGTTGGTTTATCTATCTACCTATCAAGGCTGGCTCAAAAAAGAAAAGAAAATGACTCGACAAAGCGTCGCACTTTATGCCTACGTATTCTCATCAGAGAATGAGAACTCAGAGTCGACGTAGTTCGACCTACTACGGGTTATGGGGAAGGTGGCTCGCTAATACATCAGTATTGTGCCTACGTACTCTCAACAGATATGAGAGATCAGAGCTTATGTAGTTCGGGATAACGTGGATTACGGGGATTCAAATTCATCTGTTTTATCGAGTAGGGTTAAACAGCAGTTCCAGCAGTTAGGGACAAAGCCTGTTTGCGGTGGCGCTGAAGTTTAACGACACTCTTTTCTTCAGAAAAGCTTTCCTTTGACTTATGGGCCCACGGGGCAAAAAGGTTTGAAGTTTGTTTTCTATCTTTTACGAAAGAACTGTTTTTTATTGTGTTTGCAATTTCAATCGCACTAAAGACTATGACCTGAGAGTAAATGCGTCGCATGTCACCCAAAGGGTGCCATACTAAACATCCAGACTGTTGAAAAGAAGCTCTCCAACAATCCTTTCTCAGATAGCTTAAGGCTCATAACGTACGAAAGAAATCATTCATGATTACTGTATCTTAAGCTGTTTTGAGATGAGAAGAGAACAGACTCAACTAAAGGGAGACTATCAAGTCCTACTGTTGTCATGCCAAGGATTCATCCTATGGTTGAGGTTTGAAATAGGGAACTCCTAGAAGTTATCATGCATAGGTTTCAACCTAAAGTTCTATCATCACTTCCTTATCAAAGGAAGCGAGATTCCTAGGGGATCATGTCAATGATATACAGAAACAGATAAAGCATCAGCTTAAACAGTAAACAGTAAACAGTAAACGATTGTAAAATGCATGCAATGCAAGTGAGGGAGGAAACGTGTGTGGGGCAGCAGCCTCCACAAGCTCATCTCAACCTCAAGCCAGATATGAATAACAGTAATCATACAGAGGAAATAACATGCTATCAAGCAAGATAGAATAACAACTGCAATCATACAGAAGAAATGAAATAAAATGCTATCAAGCAAACACAAACCACATGGGCAAGGGAGCAGGGCTCTACCGAATACCCGCAAGCAAAGCCATATAGTAAAAATACAAGCAGAGGGAGCAACTCAACCTCTAGTGCAATCATGCTCCTAGCTTAAAGTCAGTCTAGATATGAACTTATTCTAATGCATCAAGCAAGTCACAGTAAGGCACAGCAATACAGAAAAGCAAACAGACAAGAGAGAAAGCAGATCAACAACTCCCCCTTTTAATTCCAAGCTTCAGCTCTTCTGACAGCAATCCAGTCTTCAGACTTCAACCACCCTTCAAGGCTATCATCCTCCATGACAAGTATCAACTTGCTTCTCCAGGTTTCAACCCATCAAATATAAGTATCCACTTATTCTCTCTTCTCCAGGCTTCAGCTCCTCAGTCAATTCCACCTTCAGGCTCCACTCCTAACCACAAGTATCAACTTGATTCCTTCAGGCTCTCCAAGCATCAATGTAAGTGTCAACTTATCTTTTATTCCTCAAGCCTCAGCTCTACACTCAATCTCAATTGAATTCTCTTCATAGGTACCAACTTAGTCCTCAAGCTTCAGCTCTCTTTGCTTCACCAGTATCAACTTGGTCTTCTTCTCCTACAAGCTTCAGCTTCTCAGAGTAGTCTTCAATCACCTGGAAGTGTCAACTTCATCCTTCAATTCTTTTTCAAGCCTCAGCTCTTCACTCAATCTCCATTGGATCTTCAAGTATCAACTTGTTCTTCTTGCTCTTCAAGCTTCAGCTGCAATGGCAATGCTCAAGGAATCATCCTCTTCCACATTCTTCAATGAAGTCCTCATATTCAAACTCAAGTCCAACATCTTTCAAGATACTCAACCCAGAAGACAATTGATTTAACAGAATGAGTGGAAATGATAAACAGCTTATTGACAACCAAAGGAAGCCTGTAAGGGTTCATCATTATGAGAGACTGGTTCCCTCAAAGTTCTACTCCCCAGATAAAGCCACTCATCCCTCCAAAGGAGGGATGTGAATATCTTAGAAGGACTTTTAGTCATTGGGAGGAATGGAAGCACAAGATGCTTTCCATATTTGTGAAAGAAGTCATTCTAATTATAAGGCTCTCCCTATGTCTCCTACCTCCTAAATCTTCATCAGACACCCTCAGGCACAAGAAATTCCAAGCAACAAGCAACTTCAAGCATCCTCACCTTGTCTTCAACTTGTCTTCAATCTCAACCAAAGGCAAACAAAGCAAAACCCTAATCTAAGGGGATTAAAGAAGTTAATCTAGTTGAATTAGTAAGTTAGGATCACCTAAAACCTAGTACTAAAGTTAGTCCTAACTAAAATACTAAAACCAATTTTAAAATCCTACAAAAATAACTATGGGAACCTAGGTCAATCATGACTCTACCACTTTAATTCCAGAGATCAAATAATCAAATAAGACCTAGAAATAAATTCTACACTACAAGGTACTAAACCTAAACCCTAAAAGGAAGCACCTAAAGCTCAATCTAGAAAACACACCTATTTTCATCACAAAAATGTGATAAAAATGCTATGGGGACATACATGTCTAACCTAATCATACACAAAAAATCAGGATCAAAATCATCATCACATGATCACACAAAATTCCACAACATTAGGTATCAAACATAACCATTTTAATATCAATTAAAATACAAAATTCCCATAAAATCAGAAAATGCATGAAATGAAAATATTTTTTATCTAAAAAATTACTAGACTCAATCATGAGTATAATGCAAAAAGAATGGGATTAATTGGATTAATTTTCAATTTATTATGAATTAATCAATAACCATGAAAAAATGAAGAAAATAAAGAAAATCCAATTAAAATAATAAGACCACGATGCAGATAATAAACACGCTCAGTTCATTATGACAATTGGGCCATCAGGGGGTGGGGATAACAATCTGAACTTAAGCCCAAACCCCCAACTTAAATGAAACGCAGCGTTGCAATGTGATTCAGAGTCCTTCACAAATTGAGATCAATACGTGGACGTTGGATCATGCCTTCAGTCAAAGTCCAACCAAGATCTGATGGCTATCAAGTCATCTTCTCTAATTCAAACCTCTGCAACTCGCGCGTAGCTCCGGCCACCACCGGTGGTGCTCCGGTCACCATTCCACAACCCTAGTTCAACATAGAGTCCACCATAGGCCACGATCCCTTAATGAAACATGTCCCAAATTCCCTCACGAATTCATTCATGCCTTTAATTCTCTCTGAAACCTCAAGATTCACCATAACCAACTTTCAACCGAAAATGGTAACATCCTAGATTGGTCACTAATTCTCAAATTAACTATCTGAAAACCTTCCTACACCGTTCTACAATGCATCTAACACCCTAATTCATCTTGATTATACCTAATTCATGCTGGAGGAAGAAAGTTACTAACCTAAAAAATCTTGGATGAACAGATGCACTAAACCTTCAAATCAAGCTCTCCAACCTTCCAGACACGATCAATGGATCCTTTCCTTGCTTCTGTATGCAATAGAACTGGTTGAAAACTCCTGAATCTTGAAACCCGATGGTGACTTGCAGGTGCTGAAATTCAATTGCTCATACATGATTCAGCCACGAATTCCCTTGGATTATGATCTGGAATCAATCCCTAGCATCCATGGAAGAAGTTGCAATCAAGAAAATGGATGGAAAGTGAAGAAATTGGTGAAACCGAATTCAGTTGCAAGCTATGCAATTTCAATCTCAATCTATGCTCTCTCCTCCAATCATCACCAACCTTTCATTTGAACCTCTTCGACTCAATATATAGAACATCTGTGAGTGATCTAGAACCCTCTAGATCCTTCTAATGAGAGTTTCAATCTCTCATGTCATGAGATTTTCAACCATATGCCATGCTATGCATAGTTCTGTTTGCAGCTTGGAACCAATCCCATTCTCTTCCAATTTCTCCCCTAGTGACATTTTGAAATTGTTTAGCTTGCAAAGGGCCTTGGTTATGCCTTGATTCTAGGTTTTGCAAATGTTACTTAATATGCAAGTAACTACTTTTCAAAGCAAGCCCACAAATTAGACCTCAAGTAAAAAATGTGGCTAAACCAATGTTCTTAAAATGTTTTCTAGAGTCAAAATGATATATTACATGCCATGGTTTGGATGTGTAGATTGAAAATATCAATTTCCAACTTTGGTTTATTTAACTTATACCCTCATTTTAGGTCATTTTTGCAACTTTGAGCTACAAACATTTCCATCATCTCATGACCTCCTTACTAGCCTTAAAACATCATTTTGAACAAGCTTGATGTTGAACATTTTTCCATTTGAAGCTTGGAAATAGGAGTTATGGCCTTATGATTGAAATGACCTATAATCTCCAAATGACCAAAATGCCCTTGACTTGTCAAAGCCATAACTTGAGTTCTAAAAATCTTATCAAGGACTTCTAGTACTCTATAGAAAGCTAAGAGGATAAGGAACAACATTCATGTTGACCAAAAGTTCATAGGAATCATCCTTCTTGGGAAAACGTTTGATGCAAGTTGGGTAACTTTCAAGCTTCCAAATCCACATACCTCAGATGACCTGTAACTTGTTAGAGTCATAACTTGAGTTCTATAAATCCTATCAAGGACTTCTAGTACTCAAATTAAAGCTAAAATCAAGATCCACAACATTCATGTTGGAGGCAAGATGAGATGACCATCACATCTTGAGCTAAACTGCCCTTAAAATAGGGGTCACACTAGGGGATTTTACACTGTCAAGCCTTAGAAACCCTAGCTTGAAACTTCTCAAACTCTTCAATCATGATGAGTTGACCTTGGAATCATCCTTATAACATCTCAATGTATTAATCCATGATCACATGGCCTTTGAATTAGGTATCAACCTTCCTCAAATCATCAGTTGACCTAGGGTTGACCCAGTCAAACCCTAATTACACCACTCATGGCTGAGGCTTCTTAATCTTGCACAATGACCTATCTAGGCCTCATGATGGCTTTCGATACTTCTCATGAGCTCTCTCAAGACCTCAAGTCCTTCTTCATGGCTTCAGAATCATCTGAGGTTTTCCCACAACTCTCAAGTTATGAGGCACACCCTCTTGGTTTCAACCATTATCTCTGAGGATCTTTTAACTTCTCTGACAAGGATATCAACCCTTGAACACTTGAATAACCTTCTTAGCTATCTTCAGAGTCTTGCCTAGCCCTTTATTGGGCAATCATACCTCTTGATCTCCTGCACACATGTCAATGAAATGCAAATGATAATGCTAATGTGAATGAAATGAAACATAAACTAGGTAAAGAAATGTTGGGCAAATTTTGGGGTGCAACACACGTCAGCCATTAGTGCTACATTAGCACACTCATCTTCAGATTCTAATGAAGATTCAGAAGCATCTGAATCATCCCACGTGGCCATTAAGACTTTCTTCTTCTTTTCAAACTTCCTTCTGGGTTTCTCCTTCAGAAGTTTGGGACATTCATTCTTATAGTGGCCAAGCTCCTTGCACTCATAGCACACTATATCTTTCTTTCCAGGTTTTATATGTCCAGAAGAATCACCACGCTGATCAGATCTGTTGAAGTTTCTGAAATTCCTTTGTTTGTGCTTCCAGTGTTGATTAATCCTCTTGGACAGCAGGGACAATTCATCTTCTTCTTCTGAAGATTCTTCAGAACTTTCTTCAATAACCTGCAACGCTTTAGCAGATTTGTTAGATTTTAAAGCAAGTGACTTACCTTTCTTCTGAGGCTCGTCTTCCTCCAGCTCAATCTCGTGACTCCTTAAGGAACTGATCAATTCCTCCAGAGTGATCTTGTTTAGATCCTTCGCGAGCTTCAGAGCTGTCACCATGGGTCTCCATCTTGTTGGCAAACTTATGATGATCTTCTTGACATGGTTAGAAGTAGAGTAGCCTTTATCCAGAACCTTCAACCCAGCAGTTAGGATCTGAAATCTTAAGAACATAGTTTCTACAGATTCAGACTCCTCCATTTTGAAGACTTCATACTTCTGGATGAGGGCCAGAGCCTTTGTCTCCTTTACTTGGGAGTTCCCTTCATGCGTCATTTTGAGAGACTCAAACATATCAAATGCAGTATCTCTGTTTGTTATTTTCTCATAATCAGTATGAGATATTGCATTTAATAGGATGGTTCTTGCTTTGTGGTGGTTTCTAAACTCCTTCTTCTGTTGATCAGACATAGATTTTCTGTCAACCTTTTTCCCTTCATCATTGGTAGGATGAATGTAACCATCAGTTACCAAATCCCACAAATCAGCATCATAGCCTAGAAAAAAGCTTTCTATTCTATCTTTCCAGAAATCAAACTTCTCACCATCAAACATGGGAGGTTTGGTGTTGATTCTGTCTTTATCATTGTATATGTTGTTGTATGAAGTTGAAGTTGAAGCTTCAGGAGCCATGATGAATAAAGAACACGATATTAGGAGTTTTTCTCAACTGGATCTTTTTCTGTCACGGTTAAGTGAGAGCACTAACAGAACCGGAGCTCTGATACCAACTGAAGGTGAAAAAAACACTTAGAATGGGGGGGTTGAATAAGGCTTTTAAAAGCAACTTAGGAGATAGAAAGAATAACACATTATTTTTATCCTAGTTCGTTTGAACTCAAACTAATCCAGTCCACCCTACCCAGGTGATTTGCCTTTCTCAACAAGGACTTAATCCACTATATCAAACTTGATTACAGTGTAAACCACTAAGACAACTGTCTTAGTCTTCTCAAGAAAATCTGACCACAACTTGGTTTTCTTAACGAAATCTTTTACAAAGATAAACTAACAATTTGTGTTTAAGGTTTTGCTTCTAACAAGCTATATCACAACAGTGATGTTTACACAAAATTAAGAACGGATATAAAAATTGTAAAGCTTGAAGAATATTTGAATAAGAGCTTGTGAGTTGATTTTCTTTCAAATGATTTGTCAATATTCATCAAAGTTGGAAAGATACTGAAGCTTGTTTAAATACTACTTCAAGTCCTTCTCTCAAAGATTGTACATTGTTGTACGTTCTACTGCTTCTGTTGCCTTTTTGTCCTCTATTGACTTTTCTTTTCCAGGAAGAGGAATGTTCAGATAAGTGCTTTGTGTCTGAATTCTTGTGTCATGCATAAATGAGGAATAGTGTCGTTGGAGCAGACATTGGGATTAGCAATGAATCTTTTCTTTGAGCTGGCATCTTTTCAACTAAATAAAATATATCCTTCAAATATTACTAACATCAGATCCTCTGATGTAGTTCCTTATTCTTCAGATCAGAGTCTTGCAGCAATAGTGCTTAAGCGTGAATGTTACAATCAGCGTAGAGTTGAACATCAGAGCCTTTGTACTTGCAGCGTGAAGTACTTCCAGAGTCTTATGAAACAATGTTGTATGCTCTTTACTCAAATTCTTCTTAGTATCACTCAGAGTCATCTGTAGCAGATCAGAGTCTCTTCAGTCAACGCTCAGAGTCTTCTGAAATGTTGCTTCTGACGCTCAGAGTCTTAACGTTCTTTTCAGTTGCAGATGTAATTTTTGCTTCCAGATGAATATATAATTTAAGATCTGAAAAAAAATTACTTAAACACAATTAGAGTATATATTTCCTTTATGCAAAATTTCATTTATGTTATGATCAAAACAATGAGATATATTAAACACCAATCTGTGTTCTAACAGTGTCGTGATAGAGTTTGTGTTGCAGATAGTGTGAGTTGGATAAGAGTATTCTTGAGGAAGGACATTTAAGTGGATTGAGTATCCATACCGGTGCTATGAAGAGGTACCCGAACTTGATGGAATTGTTTTGGCGGCCGAGTATGAAGAAAGAAGTGGTTGAGTTTGTATATGATGGTTAAACTTGTCAAGAGTTGAAGATTGAACACCAGAGACCATTGGGTCTGATGCGACGGTTGAATATTCCAGAATGGAAATTGGATAGTATTTCCATAGATTTTGTGTCGGGTTTGTCGAAGACTGTAAGAGGGATATGATTCAGTTTGGGTGATTTTGGATAGATTTACTAGATCATCTCATTTTATACCAATGAGGATTAATCATTCTATGTTGAAGCTAGCTGAGATGTATATTGAGGAAGTTGTGAAGTTGTACGAGATATCGTCGAATATTGTGTCAGGTGGAAATCTGAGATTTACATCGAGATTTTGAGAGAGTTTACAGACAGAGAGAACTATTTAGTCTTTAGAGGATTTGCTGAGAGCTTGTGTGTTGAATCAAGATGGATCGGGGGGATAGTTAATTATCGTTGATTGAGTTTACCTACAATAACTGTTATCATTCTAGTGTCGGAAGGGCATCGTATGAGGCTTTGTATGGTAGGAGGTGTAAGACTCCTTTGTGTTGGTATGAGTCAGGCGAGAGTGTGGTACTCGGACCTGAGATTGTACAAAAGACGAATGAAAAGATCAAGAGGATCCAAGAAAATATGTGTTTTGAGAGTTACGATGGTAACTGGTGTTGGCCGAGCTATGGAGTCTCGGGAGCTCACACTATGTTTTGTTGGTCTATATCAGAGTAGTGCAGTGGAAGCGTGGGAGAAGAACCATGTTAGATTGTTTTACCATTGTTACTTGTGAAATTACATTATGTGTTTCACGTGCCTAAGTTGAAGAAGTACATTGATTCAGATGGATGGTGTACAAGTGAGAGATAATTTGATTGTGAGGCATTGCTTGTTCGGATTGATGAACGAGAAGCAACTTTGAGGTAAAGAGATTGCCTTGGAAGAGGTAGTTTTGGGATGACCAACTAGAGAAAGTTGGAATTGGGAACTTGGAGATCAGTTGAGGGAGTCGTGTCCGACTCTGTCTCCTTGAGGTAATTTTCGAGGACGAAAATCCTTTTAAGTGGGGGAGAGTTGTAACACCCCAAATTTAATTGGAATATTTTAATTAATTATTTAATTGAGAATATTCGTATTTCGATGGTTTTCGGTGATTTTGTGGATTATTGGGAATTATGCATTTTTGGACTATCTATTTAATTAATAGTATACTATATGAGAATATTAGTATTATTATTGATTGAAGTGAATATAAGTGAAATAAGGGTAAATTGGGCATTATGAGGAGTTAGAAAGGGTGTTATGGGAAAAGCCCAATTGTGTGACCCAAGTCTAAGTTTGACAAAATAGAACTCTGAAGGTTTAGGATTCATTTTGTTTTGGAAGATCCCGGAGATAATCGTGAAAGCTTTGAATGGGTTAAGGTATGAGGAGTATAGCTTTTCATGATTTTCAATGTATGCCTTTCGATGTGTTTATGGTTGATTTAAGATTTAAGGTATTTTGGGTTGATTGTGGGAAAATTAGGGGAATTGACGATAAGACTCTGAGGTTATGGCTAGTGGTATGTATCACTGAATATTTGATATGAGAATTAGGAAACCTTAGGCCTTGTGGCCGAAACCTTAGATTATTATATGTATGACCATAAGGGATAGGGATATGTGATATGAGAAATTATGATGCCTTCGGAGCAATTGTAGGGAAATTGTGATTTAGGACATGAATATGTTCCGGGATTGGCCTAATAAACCGTAGGTTTTGTGCCTTTATCGTTGTGTGACCTTAGGGATGTTTTGGGGACATTGGGTAAGTGAATCGTATGGGTATCTAAGTGGATTTAAGTTCTGATGCGTAGCAGAATTTGCTGTCATCACACTGTTCTCCTGGCGAAGAAAGCTTCGCCTAGTGAACCACGATGTTCCCAGACTCGCCTAGCGAAGAATCCTTCGCTGAGCGAACAAACTCGCCCTAGACTCGCCTAGCGAGCATTCCAGCGAACATAGCAGAGTTTCGCGAATGTTGATCGTGTGCAGCGATGCTGTGATATTTGATTTTGTGATCCCTGTGATGAGTTAACATGAGTAGGACAGGGAATTTATGTGATTAATAGGTGATAGTATGAGGATCACCGCGAGTGTAATTTGATGGATTAATAGGAGATAATATGGGATAATACTATGAATTAATATGTGATAACATGATGGGTTAATATGAGTGTGAATATGAGCTCTATGTGATTTGTACATGATGACATGATGATTTCTATGATGTATTATGATGATTATTATGATGAATTGTGATGACATGATGTATGATGATGGTTATTATGATGAGTTATGATGACATGACGTATGATGATGATTATGATGATGAGCTATGATGTTTGATGATGATGAATATGATGAATGATGATGCACCTATGATGTTATTATGAGGATGATTTGTGACGTGTGCATCATGCATTCATGTGCATCCGAACTTCGGTTCAGAACCTCAATTACTTTGGCTTCAATCCCATTGTGCGGATGTGAAGTATTTTGACGTGCTCCGGTTCTCTAGCAGAATCGATCCTATTAATGGGGATCTATGGAGGGTTGATGGTCCAATGTCCATCGTGCTGTGATGATTGGTACCGCATGCATTGAGTCTTGTTGCATTTCATTTATGAGTCTTTTTGTATGAATTATGACGTTGTGGCCTTCGAGGCATATTTGAGGAATATGAATGTGTTGAATATAATTATGATGTCGTTTATGCATTAATTGTTAAACATTGATTATTATGAATTGTTTTACTCACCCTGCCTGTTTGAATGTTACCTCCACGTGGGTAACGTGCAGATGACCCAGTTTAGCCGTGGACGTCGTCGATGAGTATTTTTGAAGTTTTTGAGTGTTTTAGCCTTTTGGTTAGCTTAGAGGGTCTTGCTCTGATATGTAACATCGGGTTGGGTTCTTTGAGTTGATTTTATACTATTGAAGTCATTTTGATTAATTTCCCTTTTTGAGGAAAACTTTGATTTATGCTTTGAGTTCCGCTGTTTTATGATGTTTTGATGTATTTTGCGGAAAACCCGTAGTTATGGAGTATTGACCTATTTTGATGACATTGAGAAATGTACGCCCTTTTGGTGGCTTTTTATTGAGATTTATTTATTTACTCTGAAAACCGTGTAATTTTGCCTTAATAACCGTGGGGTAGAAAAGGGTGTTACAAACAACATAAGTCATGCTCATATATCAGCATATCATCATCATAATTCACAACAAGTAATACAATATCATCACCGATTATGCAAATATCCAACGTTCATCACATATGTCATAAATTCAATTAAAATCATGTTAAATCGTCAAATCATAGCATCATCATTCAAACAATACTTAACGATGTATTAACAGTACTCAAAACATCAATGAAACTTGAAAAATCAGAATATGTTATTTAATACCATCAAAACAAGTATTTAAGCCCACTTAAGGCTCATAACAGGTTACCCGCCACAGACATGGCACCCACCATGGACATCACAACACACACATGTCACATGCATGACGACCGTCTCCAAAATTGAGTATGGGTTTCATGGCAGGTTACCCGATATGACCATGGCACCCACCATTGACCTGCATAATGCAAAATTTGTCTTTTTCAATGGAGTTCAATGCATAACTCCAATTTTTGACTCTAACATCTTAAATAAGTTTATAAAATTAACCAAAGAGATCATACACCAATTCATACATGTTAATTCACCCATTTAACACAATCAACATGATAATTTTTCATATCAATGTTATGCACAAACCATCAATCACCAATAATGGCATATTTTCATCAACAGCTCAAAACAATATTTGTGCACATATAATGGTACACAAAGTTCATACGAAATTCATCATACAATAATAATTAAAGCACCAAATTTAAAATTATTCATTAGAACACTCAATGCTATTGGAGGTTAAGGACTCCTCAATTATACCCCTTAAGCACATACCCATTATTGAAATGATTATCCCTTTATCTTAATTCCTAGCAAGCAATCTAATTTGAATTGGTTTTTAGTTGTTCTTCTTCTTCCTCCAAAACTCTAACCTTTTATCTCCCTTATGCCTCTAATTCTCTTTTCACGTACTGATAAAAAAATCCCATAAATCTAAGTTATCTCTTAACCTTATATAATTAGGATAACATTATTAAAAATATAATTCTTTCCCTTATTAACCATCTCTCTTCCTCCTTCCTCCTATCTATTTCTCTTAATTTACAATTAAGTTCCAAACTCCCTATGTTCATTTTAATTAAATAATTCAATTAAAATACTATTACTTAATTATTAAAATAGACTCTAATAATTCTAGTCCACCTCTACCAATTTTTAATCACTCTCCACACCTCCCCCCTCAAGGTCACACAACCCTAACACCCAAATTAATTTAATTATCACACATAATAATTAAATTAAAAATAAAATTAAATCACTAATAAACACGTAAAATAACAATTCAGAAACTGAGGTGTTACACTCTTTTCTTGGAAGAGACTTTTTGGAAAGAAAAATCTAGAATCAAATGGGCTCGGAGGTGATTGAAACACTTCTTATTTTCATAAATTATCTAAAATTAATCACTCCACTAAAATTATTGTTTCTTTGAGAGTGGAGGATAACATTATTACTAATCATTCTGACATTGCTAATCATGCTGTGAATCACTTCACCATTCTCTTTAACTCTTCCTCTTTTTCGCAGGACAATAATTTGAAGATGTTATTCCTATGCTCATCACTAAGGACATCAATTATTTATTAACCATCTTTCCTTCTGATGAGGAAATTCAAAATGTTGTCTTTTCTTTGAATCTAAATAGTGCTCATAGACCGGATGGTTTTGGATGTGGTTTTTCCAAAATTATTGGGACATTATTAAGGATGATGTGGTAAAAGTTGTGTTGGAATTTTTCATAAAAAACTGGATCCTTCCTAACTTCAACTCAAATTTCATTATGCTCATTCCCAAGATAGACAATGCTAGTATTGTGGATAAATTCATGCCTATCGCCATGGATAATTTTAAGTTCAAGATCCTCTCTAAAATTCTGGCTGACAGGCTTGGTTCCATCATGCCAAATATCATTACTATGTAGCAAAAGGGCTTCACTCATGGGAGACTCATAAGGGACTGCATTTCCATTACTTCTAAAGCCATTAATATTTTTCCTAACAAACCCATTGGTGGTAATCTCTTCCTCAAAATTAACATGGCTAAGGCCTTTGATACGTTGGAATGGAGCTTCCTCATTAAGAGGTCTTAAAGAAATTTGGCTTCTATGACATTTTTTGTGTTTGGATTAACACTATTCTTCCTTAAGCTAAGCTTTATATTCTCTTAATGGTAGTCTTCATGGTATTTCTCATGTAAAAGAGGTGTCAGACAAGGTAACCCCTTGTCCCCTCTCTCTACTGTATTGTTGAAAAGGTTCTCATCAAAGGGATATCTAGGCTTGTGGAGCATGGTAATCTTGAGTTGATCAATGGTTGTAGGGCTATGAAAGTTCCTCCCCACTCCCTTTATGCTGATGATGTGGTCCTATTTTGAAAAGGAAAGTTGTCTAACATTGATGCTTTATTGGATCTGTTTTATAATTATGCTAAGATATCTGGCCAGAACATCAATCCCTCAAAATATTTCAAAATATATCATTTATGCTGGATCCTCCAAATGCTCCTGGAAAATTCTTTTTGTCTCCTAGGTGATGGTTCAACTATTGATTTCTGGATGGATCCTTGCTGTGGTAAAGGTTTCATTGAGTCCCTTAATTTTAACCCTTCCAACACCAGTGATCTTACCTCCAAAGTTCAACACTTCATAGCCAATGGTAGCTGGAATTTCTCTCCATAGATGGTCACAGAATTTCCTCAAATCACTGCTGCAGTCAACAACTCCCATATTCCTCTTGATTATAAAGAGGATGAGTAAATTTAAAGCCACTCTCTTTCTAGTTCTCTTACTCTAAAGGAAGCATACCTGAATCTTAAACCTCTTAATCCTCATGTGACATGGTCTAAGAAAATTTGGAGTTCTTCTACTCCTCCTTATAGCTCTCTTTTTATTTAGAAACTCATGCATAATATGCTGCCTTTGATGATAACCTTAAGCTTAGAGGTTGCAGTCTTCCCTCTAATTGCAGCCCTCTGATTTTAAGGAAGACTCTACTTTTCATATCTTCTTCAATTGCCAATTGGTGGTTGCTATTTGGTCCTAGTTCAGTAGCCTGATTAATGTGGCTTTCTTCCCTCTCCAGCCTTCTGATTTGTGGTCGTTCTATGCTACCATTATCAACATCAATAATACTATTTGGTATCATAGGAATCAATCTCGCTTCAACAACAACACGCATAGTCTGAATGTGGCAAAGAACTGGATTTTGTCAAACTTGAGTATCTCTCCGAAACACACCTTTCTACTGTCCAGTCCTTCTATTAGAGATTTCCTTCTGCTTAAAGCCTTTCAAATCAAAGTTCACCCTCCTAAAGCTACTATTCTCAAGAAGATAATTTGAAAACCTCCTATTGTTTCTTAGGTAAAATGTAATATGGACGGTGTTGTTATTCGTTGCCCTGGTTTGTCTTCATGTGGTGGTATTGTTAGAGATCATTTGACAGGTTCTTAGGTGGCTTGACTGTCAATTTAGGCACTAGAACGACTTATCATGTTGAGCTCATTGGCTTCATAAATGCCATTGAATGTGCTCATGAGAAAAATTGGTTTAACTTGTGGGTGGAAACTGATTCTAATTTGGTTATCCTTATAACTCTTCTTCTCTTGTTCCTTGGATGCTAAGAATCAGGTGGAGCAATTGTTTGGTGTTAATTAGGAGCATCAATTTCACTATCTCCCATACCTTTAGAGAGGACAATGTCGTAGTCGACAATTTAGCCAATTCAGGACTCTCCTCCCCCGGTTTCAATTGGTTACATTCGCTTCCCATAAGTTTTTTTAGTGTCTTTAATCATGATAGGTTGGGTCTCCCCAATTATAAACTTATTTTCAATTGATGGGTTTGGTTTTGACCTCATTTTTGTACCTCTTTCTAGATTTTTATTAAAGTTTCTTATTTAAAAAATAAAAATTCAGTCACACTAGCTATAGCATCATCAAAAATTATATTATTCTTTTTGTTCTAAATCAACTAGCAAAAGGTCATCAAAATAATGCTCAAAATAATGCTCAACCGCATTTAAATCTCTTATTCAAAGACACTCTAAAGTCAAAGTAAAATAAACATTAAATTTTAATATAAAAATAATACCATAATTAAAATCATAAATCCTGACTTTTAAATTAAAAATAGTAATTATAGAAACAAAAACAATTTTATGTATATGGAGTAACTTTTGGTTGTAACAGTGAAAATAAACACACTACATCATCATTACATGATATGACCCGAAATTATAGGATCCAGTGCATCTTATTTTATACTCATAAAACCCTTTCAACTTCCACTCCTTTGTAAGAATACACTGAAAACAAAGAGAGAGAATCCATCACCAAAAAGTAAAGCTAAAGAGAAATCATTAAACATAGAGTATAATAGATTTTCATTTGATTATTATTATCATTATTAGTATTATATTCAACTCTGATCTCTTCTCTATAAACAAACAACTGTAACAAACAATATACCTATAACTCTCTATCACCTATTATCTCTTTTTCTATCTCTTTTTCATTGTTTTTATACCTATATTCGTTCATTGTTTTCTTCTTTACCTTCGTGCATCATTTCTCAAACATGTCATCAAATCCGGAAGAACTCTTTCTTATCAAAAAAGATAAACAAGAAGAGATCAATATTGATAATGATAAGAAAGAAACAGAAGAAACCTCGAAAACTCTATCATCAGCATCATCGTCGTCATCAGAAGAAGAAAAGGTCCAAGAGAAAGATGAAGAAGAAGATGAAGATGGTTTCAGAACTCCAACAACGTTGGACCACAAGATTACAGTGCTCACATGTCCACCTGCACCAAAGAAAACGAAACAATCTCTGAAAAGAAGAGCAGTATACTGTAACTGCAGACAGTTACCACTTGATCTGTCAAAAGAAGTTGAATTATTGTTACAAACTCAGCATATCCCATTTACTGATTTACATGGCGCCAAGAAAATTCGAAGAGATAATAATCAGAAAACTACCAAATGATGCTACTTTTGTATCAGATTTCTCTGTGTAACTTTACGTATAATTCTTAAAGGGGTGCAATTAACTTCTTCCAAATTTTTTGTGAGTATAATTTTTCATATCTTTTTGGTAATTATGCATTAACCTTGTATACTTTATTTTTTTCATTAGTGAGATTTTAAATGTTTGTTGTTGTTGGTTGGTGAGGATATATTTGAGATAATAAAGAGATCGTAGCTTCAACTTCTACTAACAAAACAGTAACTAGCACAAATTTTGTTTTTTTATTTATCCATCTTTTAATGAAGGGATCCACAAAAATTGTTAAGATCTAACTTCTATGGTTTGAGTATCCTTGTACTCTTTTCAATATATTTTTTGTTTATTAAAAAAAAATTAATTTTTGTAATTTCAAAAAAGTTTAATAGTATTCACAATTGTTTAAGAGTTTTCAATTGATAGTTATGATACAATTAAAGTATCTCAAATGATTTAGTTATTGTAATTGTTTAATAATAATAATAATAATAATAATGTATATGAATTAAATTTTACACTAGAACTACAAAATCTCAATAGGTCTAATATAATTACTTTCTAAAGTTTATATATATATATATATATATATATATATATATATATATATATATATATATATATATATATATATATATATATATATATATATATATATATATATATATATATATATATATATATATATATATATATATATATATATATATATATATATATATATATATATATATATTAGAAAATATGAATATTTAAAAAATTATTACATTCAATTTTATTTTACTATTTTATATATTTTTTATTTATTTTTATTTTCAATTTTTTATAACTTTTATCTCAACTTTATTTCTTTGTAATTTATTCGACAATAACTTTCTAGCTTAGTCTTACAAATATTAAATAATTTTTTCATATTAATTATAAGTAAAAATAATAAATATAAATAAAATATCAATATGTGAGTTAAAATTGTGAGAGTATGTTAATTTTTTAAAAATACCATTAAAGTAAAAAAATGAATGAATTATTTCCAAATAATATTGCGAGTAGATCTCACTTAAACACTCAAGATGGTTTGTTTGTTACGTTCCAAATCTTTATATTTAAGAAAATATGATCAAAATTTGTAGTAAAACTAAATTGTCAGCTTTATCGATACATATAATTTATTATAATCTTAAAGAAAGTGTAATCATAGAATTTTAAATATTATTAAGTAGTATTTTAACATCAATTTTTAACGTGTAAAGGTAAAAGTTTTCAACTAAGTAGATAATAACGTTTATAATAGTATATAAATATTTTATAACTTTACTGCACCGACCAGTTACTTTTGTACCAGAATAACATGTTAGAGCAACACACAGAATAAAGGAAGAGAATTTATTCTGATTGATTTATTCTTAACGTAAACAAACAAAATCAAGATTCATATACTTGAAATGGTTTTCATTTGTCTCCTATATGATTCTTCCTTCCTGGTTACGCTTGAAGGTTGTCTTTGGATTCCATTGAAAGAAAGCATGAACCAGTTCTTATCACTAGGGCCAGTAATGATAGCATAGTATATTATTTTCTGTAACATGTATAGTGTGAACTTGAATACTGCATTTTTTCTGCTTTATTTGTACATTTTGTAATCAAAAATGATATTCTTACACCCATTTTTACACCCAATACTTACACCGTATGCACTGTTCACCGTATTTATACGGTGAACAGTGTTTTTTTATTAAAATAATATATATTTTTTAAAATATTAATTTTAAAAAAATATATTTTTATTTTTAAAATTTATTTTATAACACAAATATAGTATTGCGCATTAACCAATTTCAGAGTTGCATTAACCACAAAAATCTACATCATTAACCAATTATTTTACCTATAATTTATTAACCACTTTCACTGCTTCATTAACCAATAAAATACACACTATTAACCATATTCTGAAGAATTTGATCAAGTATTTGTGAACAGTGAATTGGGTGTAGGGTGTAGAAAATGGTGTCAACATAGCAATCCTGTTTTGTAATCATGTGTGTCTTTGTGGTTTGGGAAATGATGCGTTTTCTCGAGTATATTTTTGTACAACTTTGTCTAGGAATAATTTTTGTAATGTTGTGTGTTTGTTAATTTTCTATGAGGTGTACCTTAATATTAAGAATTTGAAATTTTAACATTTTTGATAACCGGATTCATGCCTATTATAAAAAATAAGAAAAATAATATTATTGTTATTTTATTAAACTATTCTTAATGAAAAACGGACTCTAAATAAATAAATAAAAATTATCAAAATTCATATGAACATTCTTGTATTTATCTGTCTATTATTTTTAAATGCTAAACAAATTTTTACGATAAAAGATACAACAAATACACCAACCAACCGAAGAGTAGATAACCAAAAAAAAAAAAAACATTAGATCTAGAAGAAACACACAAATATAAATAATTAGAAACCTCATCAAACGGAATTAGATTATGTCTTAGACTTCCAAGACCGCCATCAACATATTAAAGGACACAAAAAGGAAACTAAAAACTACAAATCACTACCAACTTCAAAACTGGAATAAACTCTCAATCCACTAACAGTTTAGGCAAATGATATGACTCTGAACTCAGTTTGAGAAAGTGTATCATTCCAAATCTACTCTACCTAAAAATTATTTTAAGGCAAAAAAAAATATTTTTCCTCCATTTCCTTCACAATTGTTGAAACACCTTTAAATATACCATCATTACGAATCCTTCAAATATATTATATAATATCATGCTAAATTATAGCAAAAGTTTCGTTAGACTTATACCTACCACCTAGATAGAGGAAAAACTCAAACAAGAGTTTATGATAATTACGAATAACCACTTAACAACCTAATAAATAAAAGATCATATATCACATTGACAACACTAACTCACAGGTGACAAAGAGATGAGAGACCGACTCAACCATACCGTCACACAAGGTACAAACAACCTCGTTAGAATCAGCAATCACCCCTTTTTGAACAAATTTTCTCTAGAAGGAAACCTATCTTGCAGAAGTTTCCAAGAGAATACCAACACCTTAGAAAAGTCCTAACTAATCTAAATTAAAGGGAGAGTCTAGTACTTAACTAGATTTGGATACAAATGAGGAGTATAAAAGCCTAACTGAAAAAGATAACAAAAGCAACAAAGAAACCACCGTCTCCTGAATGATTCCACTTCAAGTTATCTTTGTCCTTAGAGAAATTCAAATTATAGACCATAAACAAAAGGTCATCAACCACATGTAACTCACAGAGGAAAAATGATCTCCTCCACCTGAGATCCAAAACAAGGTTCTCTTCTCCATTATGTCAATCTCTCCCACCAAACCATCTTGTTAGGTAGATACTGAATAAAGACCAGACAACTTATGTTTAAGAGTGAAAATCCTACCTAAGGATCCTCTCAAAAATAAAATCCAGAGGCTTGAACCCTAAATTCTATGTATACCATCACCAAATCAACCAGACGTATCAACCTCTTTGGATCCAAGAAGAGACACTCTTTTCAACCACAAAGAAGTTGATCAGAAACCTAAAGTTCCTCCCTGAAGAGAGGAAACAACGCAATATATTTGGCCACAAAAATCTCACACCAAATACTAAAACTCTATTAACCAATCTCCATTTCCATTTGGACAAGAGGGCTTGATTTATCAACTGGAGATCCCTAACTCTAGCCCCCATTGTTCTTAGGTTTACAGACATTTTCCCACTTGACCCATGATTTCTTAAAATCACATTTCACACCTCCACAGAGGAACCTTTTTTGAATATTAACTAGCTTCTTCCAAATCCTCACAAGAATATTCATGAAAGACAAAAAGAAGATAGAGATTCCATTAAGCATAAAATTAATAATGACCTTTCTACCCCTGTTATATTTGGATTTTTTAGCTAGTGGAAAGTCAACGAAGAATGTTAAAGAAAAGACATTTGCTATGAGAAAGTATTAATGAAGTGTCTTAAAGAGCATTAATGTTGAAGCGACTGACCAAATACAAGGGATCAACCGAGCCATCGACACAGGAATATATGGTTTGGAGGAATCTTAGGGATAAAATCTCCAAGACCAAGATCGCTGGGAGATATGACAAAAATCTCGAAAAGGATAGTTGACAAAGCCTTTTTATTTCATAAAGAGGACTAGCCGACTGAACCATGTAAAGTGAAAGACTTGGTAAATTTACAAGTCTAAACGCCTTGATAATCAACGGCACGTTAGAGCGGTTAGCGTCGAGGGTTTGTGAGGAAGTTGGAAGCAGTTACAACTAAACATGGGTTTTACACAAATAGTATCGTGGATAACACGTAAACATGTAACACTCTAAAAATTTAGAATTATTTATCTAAATGATTGTTTGTGATTATTTGTGAATTTTGATTTATTTACATGATGTATGTTGATGTGTGGTGGGGAAATAAGGGGAATATCGGGTGATGAATAAAATTATGTAGATTTAAATAATTTAGTTTATATTATTTGGAATAATAATAATAATTTTAAAATAGATATTAAGGTGAAAAAGGAGAAGGAGGGTATGATGGTAATGTTGTGGGGAATAAGTGAGGGCATAAGAGGTGTACTATAAAAAGGATCCTAGGGGTAACAAAGACAAAAGATAAAATTAGAGAGTTATGGTTCATTCTATACGATCATGAGATTGGAGAAAAGCTATGGAGAAAGGGTTACGACACAGAGAACCAAAAGGGGATTTCCATAGGAAACACGAAGGAAGAGAGATTGATTACTAGGAACTGAGGTAAGGGGGTGATCTGGTTTATTATGATTGATATGGATTAACGTAGATATATGTGTAATACTCTAATTTTTACCCCTAAGATCCCACGTATCGTTTGCATCATCTAACACAAACAAGATCACGAACTTTGGTTCTTTTGCCCTCCTCTGTAGCTCTACTTCTAAGGGAGATCATCGAGCACCCCAATATTTCTTGTTTGTTTTATATATTTGTTTGTTTATGTTTATTAACCCTTATTCAAAATACCAAAAATATGTTTGTTTTCCCTTTACTAGCTTTTTCAGAAGAAGGTTCGAATCAAGAACATCAAACACTAGTAGTTCCTTAGCTCAATTGTAATTCATCTGAACAAAGTCAAAGTGGATCTACAAACAATTCAAAATTATATGATCAAGGTTTTCCCAAGATTTGATCAATTTTAATTCAAAAGACTCTAAGGTTCATGTGCTTACTTCTTTTCCTTCTTTGACAAGTCAAGAATCGAGGCAGAGCCAGAACATTCCAGCCAACAAAGTATTTTTCAAGTTTTTCCAGCACTGCAATCAATTTTCACTATGGTCCAATCGATTTCACCCTTCATATTTGCACCAGATTTCAGATTTTTCAGTAGTGAAATCGATTCGCACTATAGTGCAATCGATTTGCACATGACAGATTTGGCCAGATATAACATTTTCAAATTCTGCAGCATTTTGGCACCAAAAGTCACTTGTTTCACATGAGAATATTCTAGATCACTTCCAAATGATTCCAATACATAATCATAATTATTTCCATCATGCACCCTTATTTTAATCACACTTTTTAACCATTTGATCTTTAATTTTGCTTCTAATCCAATTTCCAAGTCGAGATTAAACTCTAAAACAAATTCCAAACCACCAAAATTCCCAAGCCTAAACTCTATAAATATAATCCTCATTTCATTCATTCTTCAAGCTTTTGATAGTTAAATTCACCTTTCTAAAATTTCTCTCAATTTTCTTCATCTACCAAATTCACCAAAAGTTCTTCCTCCATTAAAGTTAGTAAGATTTTCATTGAAGCTTATTAATCTTTGAGCTAAACCTCCATCAAAACACTTATTCAACATTAAATTATGTAGATCAAGACTTTGGAGTATGGTTCTTGAAGTTGATTTGAAGCATTTTCAGACTTTGAAGTTGTAACTCTTGTGCCATCATTGTTGTGCTTGATTCATCTTCCACAATGTGATCTCTTGTTAATTCTTATTGTTTGATCTTTGGATCTTGCAAATTGTTTTTCGTTGGTATTATTTGTTGTTGTTTTACTTGAATTTTCATGCACAATTACACCCTTGATCATGAGGTGTTTGAAGAAATGATTGATCAAGGATTTAGCATTTTTCAAACTGGTTTTTCTGTGATAGCAGGTGCAAATCAATTTGCGCCGCTGTGCAATCGATTTGCATTTTATTTTTGGCTTGAATGTGTTATCTGGAACTGTGCAATCGATTTGTACTGTGCAATCGATTTGTACAGTGCAAAATGAGTTTTTGGCTATGTTTTGGGGGTGTTTTGGTTCTTTTTCTTTCTTCTTCCATTTCCTTTTGTTTTATCTTGAATTGTGGTGTTTATTGATCAAATTTGTCTTTAAATTCCATGGACTTTGGGTGTTTGACGAGGTTGGATAAACCTTCATTAGTTCAAGTACATATTTAAGTGGATCATTGGATTCATTTTAGGTGATTTGAATTAGGTTTAGTACCTTAATCCACCAAGAAGAGTGATGGAACTTAAAGATAGAATGATTCAAATGTTGTGGTTCAATTTGGCTTCCCTTCTCCCCTCTTCTCTTTTTTCTTTTGGTAAATGAAAATTTTACATATCATTGGACTTCTCTTTGAATTTATGATCAAGATGAGACCACTACCTCTTTTCTATTAGTGTGGCAAGTTTTAGGATAATGACCTACATGTCATCTCTGTAACTTGTATTAACATGCACTATTATTGATCGACCTTAGATAGTTGTGACTTTTACATAAGTCCGATTACGATTTCTTAACATAGCACTAAATTATCCCTAAATCGGAATCGTGTTGTTTTTGTAAGAGATTTATCAATCTCCTATTCCCAATAGTGTGGTGTGGAATAGATTGTTTTCCTTATCGTTAAAGGAGTTAATTGGCATACTCGTAAATTTTATTCGAGTTGGAGCCTTTCCCTTAATGATGTATGGATTCATGTTCTCACGCTTATGGTTGATTAGTCGAGTATTCTCCAAAAAAAACAACCAATTGTTCTTTATTATTAACATTAACATACTAACTATTATTGCACTAACTTTTACTTTTTACCTTTTTAATTTTTCTCTCTTTACTTTCTTGTCGTTTATTTTTATGCTTTTATATTTAGCATCCATCTTTATCATCTTATTTTCTCTTTGTCCATTTGGACCTTTATTTGTGCTTTTGATCTTTTTTCTCTTTGTCCATTTGGACCATACTCCTCTTAAGACATTAATAAATACTTAAACACTAAAAGACTCGACTCTTAAATCCGAACTGTTATGACCTTATGCTTGGACTTTGGACTTTGAATTCCCTGTTTTTGAAGCGGAAGAAGAGGATATTGAGGAGATTCCAAATTAAATTACTCGGTTGCTTGAGCACGAGGAGAAGACCATTTAGCCTCATAAAGAGCTGGTGGAATTGATTAATTTGGGTTCTGAAGATGATAGAAAAGAAGTCAAAATTGGGGCACTGCTTCAGTCAAATGTTAAGAACAGGATGGTAGAGCTTCTTAGAGAGTATGTTGATGTATTTGCTTGGTCCTATCAGGATATGCCAAGTCTTGATTTTGATATCGTGGAGTACCGATTGCCGTTAAAGCTAGAATGTCTACCAAAAGAAAAAAAGAGAAAAAGAATGAAAAATGATGATGAAAAAAAAATGAAAAAATAGTCTGAATAACAAGATGATGAAGGAATTATGTGATGAGTTTAAGATTGTGCATCATAGTTCTTCTCCTTACATACCTAAGATGAATGGGATTGTAGAAGCTGCTAATAAGAATATCAAGAAGATTGTTCAGAAGATGGTTGTTACATACAAAGACTGTCATGAGATGCTCCCTTTTGCTTTACATGGGTATCGTACATCCGTACACACTTCAACAGGGGGAACCCCTTTCTTTCTTATTTATGGTATGGAAGTTGTGCTCCCAATATAAGTTGAAATCCATTCTATGAGAGTTTTGATGGAAGCTTAATTATCTGAGGCTGAATGGTGTCAAAGTAGATACAATCAGTTGAATTTGATTGAAGAGAAAAGAATGACGACCTTGTGTCAAGGTCAATTGTATCAACAGAGAATGAAGAAAGCTTTTGACAAGAAGGTTCAACCTCGTGTGTTCAATGAAGACGACCTCGTTCTTAAAAAGATCTTGACTTTTTCTACCGATTCTAGGGGCAAGTGGACTCCTAATTATGAAGGTCCGTATGTTGTTAAAAGAGCCTTCTCTAGCGGTGCATTAATTCTTACAAATATGGATGGTGAAGCGTTTACTCGTCCCGTGAATGCCGATGCAGTCAAGAAATACTTCGCCTAAAAAAATAAAAGAACAACTCGCTAAGTTGCAAACCCGAACGGGAGGCTTAGACAAAAGTGGGCGTCTCGGTGGCCTGAAAACCCAAAAGGGCAGTCCAGGAAAAAATTAGTGACAAAAACAGAAATAAGCATTCTGATTGACTGAAAACCCGAGAGGGAGATCTAGTAAAAAGTTAGGGATTATGGCAAGTAACTACATTCGGTCGGTCTTGATCATTTGAAGCAACATTACCTGTCAGCAATTCTCTTTCAACCATTCTCGACGAAAGTTTTGAGCATAGTGGAATTCAAAGTTGTTGGGGAGAATAGTGATCATTGTATTTCAATGTAACCCTTCCCGTGTATTTACCATTTTTCAAACTTTGTAATGATCCATGGAGTTATGCCATTTGTGGACTACCATTCTATTAATAAAATTTGGACCTTTGTCCCTTTATTTTCAATTCTTACTTTATTTCTGTTTGCAAAATTTCATTTATTGTTGATGATGATTTTTGAAATAAAATGTGAATAGTTGATTTAAAATTTTGAAAATTATAAAAACATTTTCCTTTGACTAATGAATATAAAAAGTAATGTCAACAGTTACTCTAAGAATAGTATAATCATGAAGCATAAAGCTTAGTGTTTTCCTTAGCAGGGTTCGTTCTTACTCCCCTAGTAGATTTTGTCGATAGTTCCTCAGCAGAGTTTGTTCCTATGGATATAACCAGGTTTCCCTTTTTAGTTGTTAACAAGATTATGGGTTCCCTCAAATATTTGTTATGATGTATTGGACTCATAAGATCTATTATTTCACAATTGAATACCAGTTTGAGTCTTTTTCTCCAAATGAATACTGTTTGGTTTTTCCTCAACTAGGTCTCGATCCAGATTTTCTTCAGCAAATTATGTTATGATTAAGTAGTTGAGCAGTTTTGAGATCCACTTCTTCTTTATGTGTAACTCTAAGATTCATCTTTTGTTGTCCCCAATGTCGCACCTCGAAAATTCATTCGAACACACGACCCTCGCGCAAAAGGCGCGGAAATGCGGTTCGACAGAGTCGCCACCGAACTTTATCATCTCGAATGAATGGGAGAGGAAAATATAGAGAAAACCTCATAGAAGCGGAAGGAACACGGTCGTCGCAGCCAAATGTTCCTGGGTTCGGGAGTCGGTTACGCGAGGGGAAGGTATTAGCACCCCTCACGTCCGTTGTACTCAACGGGAACCACTTAATTCGAGTTGTGATGGATGTTAGCTAAGCTTAATTCTTCTCTTCTCAATACTAGATACTAAAGCGGTACTATAAAGGCTAAAGACGCTAAGGGGGAAGGGGATGGTTAGAGGATAGGGTGCTCGCCAAGGATTGGGGCCCTTGTGCCTACGTATGCTCATTCGGACGAGAATGAGAAATCAGAGCGTCGTAGTTCGACTACGGGAAAGGATAGGGGGAAGTGGGAGATGGAGGGGATTGTGCTCGCCAAGATCATCGCCATCTTGTTCCTACGTATCTTGTATTTGAGAATGAATAAAGAATCAGAGCATTCATAGTTCGTGGTAACAACCACGAAGAGAAACGGGATTTGAATGAGTTTGAAGGGGGTACGGATGACAATTACTCGAAGCTTAAGAAAGACTTCTAAGACCCAAGTAATCGGGAGAGTGAACCAAAGACTTAGAACTCTCTCTTTTTCATCTTGAAGAATAAGGTTGTGTTTGAAAGGGTGAAGTTGAATTGATGACGATTACTTGAAGCTTAAGAAATACTTCTCGGATCCAAGTAATCGGGAGAGCGAACCAAAGACTTGAAAATCTCTCTTTTTCATTGCAAAAGAAGTTTGTTTGAATGGGTGGGGTTAATCGGATGACGACTACTTAAAGCTTAAGAAAGGCTTCTCGGACCCAAGTAGTCGGGAGAGCGAACCAAAGACTTGGAACCCTCTCTTTTTCATCGTGAAAAGAAAGTTGTTTGAGTTTGAAAAGGAGTTTGGAAGGATGAGTAGTTGGACGATGGTTGAACGTTGTCGAGTTGTTAATGTTATTTAAAGGCGTCAATTGCTCACACACGAATAAGATAACTCGCATCTAAACAACTGAAAGCAAGACCAAAGACTTGAACCTACTCTTTACACCTTGAAAAGAATTGAATAGTTGTTAATAGATTGATAGTTTATTTCGAAAATCCGCTTGACGTTGGATCAAGGGTTTGACTTATTATCGCGTGCAAAACGTGTAATGGATATGGTTTGAGAAACGGGACCGACTTGACTTACACATCAAGGGTCGAGTTGTGTGCAATAGGTTGATGGCGAATGCGTATGAGCACTCGAATTACAGGGTGTTTGAAAATGGCTCGATGACGAATCGAGAATTAGTTTGAAAATAGTTTGATCCGCTCTAGTCCCTATGGGTGCTCCTAGGAGATAAACTAATAATCAAAGAAATGCGAAACATACATCGGAATGGGAGAGGGGTACATGTAAGTTACACGGGATTGCACGAAATAAAGGGGTCTCATTGTTAGGTAGCCCAAGAGAAAGTCGTGTGTGTGCATTGTGTCCTAAACTACGCCTTGAGCAAAGTCGGGCACGACTCAATATTAGGGTTCCTGCAAATGACCAATGATACAATAGTCCACCAATTCGACTTTTAGGATTTCGATAGTTTATTATGTGTTTTCGAAAAATGTGAGTGAGAATGAATAATATGATATGACAATATGAATATGGCAAGATAATATAACAATAATATCCACAATAATATTTAACGAAATTAAAGTTGTTGGTTAGTTTAGTGAGTCGAATCAGGACATGAAAGAATGAGATCTCGTCTTAATCGCAAACATAATGCCGATTAATCGAAGGTATCCTATCACGATCCCAAAGTAAGGAAAATGACCCCAATGTTCATTCCCCATAGATTTGAAATCGAGAAGGTTATCAACTTCGATACGCGACACTTACGAATAAAAGACTTCATCGATCCAAAAATCGAAATAAAAATGGAAATGAAATATAAAATGAAATATTCTCGAATAAATCATCATCTATCAATAATTTGACCGATAATAATTATTAAAATTCGGCATAGACCAAAAAAGTGATAAAAATTGAAAGTGAAAAGTTTGAAAAAAGTTGGTCTCGGGTTTGTTATTATTCGTCAATAGTTTGACAAACTATAACTTGGAGGTCTCGTCATCGACCCCAAACAGATGAAAATGGGACAAAATGTCCAATAATAAATAAAATAAAATCTAAGCTCTAAAAATTGAATTTCTAAAAAAAACTCTAAAAGAAAATAAAGTTATGAATATATAATCCAATAACCATTAGAATAAATAAAAAAATAATAATAAACTATATTTGTTGCAAAATCATGAAATACATTAATATTAATAAGCCATTAACTAAAATAAAATTAAAAAAAAATTAAAAGAGTGTGCATATGAATCATCATGGACTCTATGGTTCGTTCATCAACAAGAAAAATCTGTTTTTAAAAAAAGAAAACTCAAACCAAAATATATAAAATAAGAATATAAAAAAAAAAGAGTGAAAAGGGTAAACATCAACCAAAACACGGCTTGTCACCAAAAGGTACTCGTGTTAATCGCTTTTTAACATAACCACGTTTCAGCATAAGCATGAGAAAAGACATCCAAGTGCTACCAGATTCTCCCCCCACCTTCAGCCTAATCGTGAATCTCAATCCCTTTTTCTCGCTCAACTCGGTTTCGTTCCAAAAGCTTCAATCAGGTTTGATGGTTTGATTTCAAAAGTTCTGATTCAATTTCTTTTTCATCTCATCTCATTTTTCATTTCAGTTCTGTTCTTGGGTTATGAATCTGTTTATGGATTATGGTTTTGATTTAGGGAAAGGTTGAATGGCAATTTGTGAGTTATGACTGAGGTAGAAGATGGATGAAGGGTTGCTGTTGGTGTTGGGTTTCAAGAAGAGGAGCCAGTTTTTTGATTTGGTATGCGTTTCGGTTTGAATGATAAAGATGATTGTTTCATGAAAGAGAAGGTTTGCGGAAGAGAGTATGATGGAGAAAGGATTAATGGAGGTTCAGAGTTGTTTCTGAGATGATGGTGATTGGGCTTTGTTGAGTAGGTTGATGAAGAAGAGGCCGATTTTCGAAGAAGATGAAGAGAGGAGTTGGGAGGAAGAGAATGGAGGCTCGGGTTTTTGCTTAACAATTTTCGTTTCCTCTTTATATCAGATGGAGAAGAGTAAAAGTGGAAGTAGCGGTGTGCTATGTGGAATGAAGGAACCTCAGAAAATGATTCTCACTCAATCTCCTCTTTTGTCTGTAGTGAGGTAAAGACTTAATTGGTTTTCACTGTGTTTCTGTACTTTTACTGTGGTAAATGGTATTCAAATTGATTTGTAATTATGTTTGAAAATGATGCAAGGGTTTTAACTATTTCTTTTTTTTGTTTGTGAACTGATACAGGTTGCAGGAAGTCGTTTGGCTTGGGAAGGAATTGAAGCTTGGCTGACGGTTTCTTTTGAGACTCGGTGTGCATATATCATGGCTTATGTGGGACCATGTTCTGTAGGCTTCAAAGTTAGAATGGTATAGCATTTTCATGAGTCGATGAAGCTGCATGATGGCTTTTCCCATAGGTTACGTTTTGGCATTTTGTGAAATCAATTAATGTCAATTGCTACTGCTGTAGAATTTACATAACCATTAGGAAATTCTGTCACGTGCGAGGTGCGGTTCGTTGCATGTTGAAAAGTTGGGATGCAACTTGTATTGTGACAAACTCCCTTTCTGCATTGTTATGAATCATGTTGCATGAGATTACCATGTGCAGTGGGGTCCATATCATGACAGTATAGGAGCTGTGAATACGGACCATGTGGCTTGCTATCATAGCCTTATTAATCCTTCATTTTTTGTGTTTTTCGTTCTTCTGGTATATATGCGTTTTTTCCACATTTTTGCCTTGTTGTTTTGTAGGTCCATGTGCTGAAAGTTGTTGTATGCATTGAGTGATGACTGGTTTAGGATGGGGCCTATTTCGGACTTCAAAAAGCTGGGGGTGAGGTACGTACGCTGCGTTTTGGCTCATAGAAAGTCCCATTTGCTTTTTACCAATTTTGTGTGGGTCATGATTTGTGGTGCAACGTTGATATTTTCTTGTTTTTCTACAGCCACCATTTTGCATTTTGATGCAAAAAGTTAAAGGGTATGCGCGAGGCCTAATTCCTGTGTGTGCGTAACTTTCACAACGTGGAATCCTTGGTTTGCTGAACTGGAGATCCGCAATCTGCAGATCATGCTCTTAGAATGGGGGACTGGCGTAACCTGCCAGTACATGGTACAAGCTTGCTGTTTTTTTTATGAACTAATACCAATTATTCTTCATTCTGCTACTGACTTGGACGTAAAAAATGGATATTTTCTTTGTAGCATTGAATTAGGATTGTGATTTTGTGAAGGGCAAGGTGTGCTGCAAACTGGTGAAGCGAGGTTGTGCCAATGGAATTTGCGTAGTGGTTGTACAAATGCGTTGGTATCGTGAGCTGCTGTGGGTTTGCTCATGCCGTCAATTGCTTATGTTACAGCTGGTGTCTCGAAATTGTCATTTTGCAACGTTGCCTTCCAAGTTGTACCAATTTCTTTTGAAAATTATGAGCTTTTTTTATACAAATTATGCATCTACGAATTGTTGGTTATGCGTATCCTCCGTACTCTTTTACAGCTGTAACATTTCTGACTTTTGTATTTTCATCGCAGGATATGAGCTGTTATAATGTGTGTATACGGGATACGGTTCTACGCAACTGATGGATGTATGGCTCTACGTAACGGTTATTGTATGGTGTGTGCAGAACATGACGGTTTTGTCGCGTGAAGTCCATCGCGTGAAGCCTGCCATTATGGCTTTTGCGAATAACAGTTATGGATTTTATATGGTCTGTGGATAACAATTTTGATTCAAGGATATGGAACCAGTTTTTTTTTGCCTTGTTCATCACCGCAGGTACGTGCTAATGTTCACTAGAAACAAAAACCTACTTTTCTTTCTTCATCGAATGATTTCATTATGTTGTAGATTGGTCATGGCGTAATTGTTTTCTTGCAGATTTTGGGAGTTAGCTTTTCTTTCCTCTTGTGTGAGTCCGGTTGCAACGCACCTCAGGATTATTCAAGTTGTTTAACGGTTCCACAACTTATTCTCTTTGGGGGACGATGGACCCTTAAAGGTGAGAGCTTCAGCAATCTATTGTATTTTGGTAAAACTCATCATATTGCTGTCGTAAAAAAACAAGAATCTCCAGAAACTTTCTCCATTATTTTTTTTCACTAATACATGGCTTGTTTGACATGAAATTATAGGTGATAGCATTTATGGTTGTGATGTGGGCCACATGAGCAAGGTTATTTGAAGAATGGCACCGCAATTTGCTATTGTGGAGGCACTTAAGCATTGTGTGAGACTATCATGTACGAAGTCTGTTGAAGAGGAGGGGTCAGATTATGACTTTTTGTCGTATGTGTTGTGTAGCTCATTTTCATGTTATGGCAAATTGCTATTACAACTTTGGGTAGTGGTTGTCCCTTTTTGTATGAATCAATTTTGACAGGCTTTGCAAAAAGTGGAGATGACGTGGAGGCTGCGGAACGGTTTACTACGTGTCTTGGCTGCACAGCTGCTGTGACGGTTTTCTAGTTTTTTTTTCTATCACTTGGAAACGTTGTGGATTACTGAGGACAGCTCATGTGTCCTGCTGCTTAAGGCTTTCTTTGATCTTGGTTATTGTTGCACATGGCCTTGAAATGGGTCCCATTTTTCTACCTTTTTAACCTTTGTATCACAAACTACGTAATCCTTTGAAATATCATAAGAAATTTCTGAGATCACAGTTCACATTATTAGAATGGTATATTATTTGCATCATGATTCTGGCCTCTTGGAATTTTGAGTCTTGCAACTAGTAAATGTATACTTGCAATTTTGAATATTGGATAATACCGTCAACCGTACTCTCATTAGGCCAATGTTTATTGAATTTAACACTTGTAATACCATCCTTACTGTATCGTGGACATGAACAGCTTCGTGTAACAACTTTCCCATAACTTGAAAACCTCTTTTTCAAGGCTTGCTATTTTATCATAATTTAGCTCCATGGGATTAATAAAATACTAAACATAAACTTAATCATGGCTTGATTATTTAGGAGTCTTGAAAAGAATGACCTGGATCATACTCACTTGACTCTCATGGATAAAATGAAACGGGGCTATATTAATCCAAAATCTCAATTAAAAGTCAACTTGGAGCAAGGCCAGGATAAAATTGGAAGTGATCTTTCTAACATTTCTAGTTAACGAGCCTTTATCATTTATATCATGAATGACACCCAAAACGCTCGTTCTCTTGAGAAACCTTAAGACCAATGAACTTGAAATTTGGTGATCTTTTGGAAAGAATATTACTATGAACAAAATTCAAGTTCTTGCCTTAACTTGAATGCAACAATCAAACGAATCTCCTCTGAATAGGGAAAAAACCCCAAATCACCAGAAAACTCCTGATTCTTTGCTTTAGTAGACCAATGGAATGTATGATTAAGAGGCTAGCGATATGCAGATGGGTACGAAACAGAAGTCACCTAAGTATAGGACAAAGAAAAAGGTAGGACAAATTTAGGGTATGACACCCAACAGAAGTTATATGAGGAATCCCCACTCAGAGTTTTACCCTCTAGATGTGTTGTTGTTGCTTTGGATGTACCCAAGTGGAGAGCAATGTTATTTCCCTCAAAGAAGTATTGATATAGTAGTCACCTGTCGTTTTTTTTCTTGCCTAGTATTGGATATTGATTTAAATTTCCTTACAGCTTGATTTTCTACTATGATGTTGGCTTCTTGCATTCCTCATTAAGTCCATGATGTCTTTCTCTCTAGGTTGTTCTTATTCAGATATTTTTCCTCGCTGATCCCCAATGAAGGAAGTGCGTAACTACTTCGGATGTTCCCTAGTGAAGTCGCTGATGACGTTTCTATTTAAGCAGTATTGATATAGTAGTCACTTGTTGGGTTTTCTCTCATCTATATTGAGTATTGATCTAAAATCTCTCGCAGCTTGACCTTTTGCTGTGATGATAAATTCTTGTAAGTGCTCTTGATTGGCTGCATTTTATGGCAAAACATTAGAGTTTGCATGTATGTCATAATGAATGTTAAGACATACATAATGATGTGTGTGCAGGGTAAGTTAACTATAAGTTAAGCTGAATGTCATACAGAATGTCATGACACTGACCGTATGACATCCAGCGGGTAGGTTAGTTTTTTTGGTATCTAGAAATCAGGAAACAAATCAGGAGCTCAAGCTGAAAGACAGAAGACATTTGAGAAGCTCTAAAGCGAAACAAATGCTCCTGAATTAAAAGGCAAGCGTGCAGATGATTGAAGAGTAGGGTTTGTTATGATTAAACCTAACTGTGCGTATCAAGGCCCAAAGGAATGACTGCTCTATAAATATCAGAAGGAGCAATCCTAGCAGTAAGGATTTAGAGAGGAGCATAGAGAGTGCATATTACAGAGTCCTTGTGAGTGAAGAAGGTTGTTCTTCACGTAAGTATTGTGAGTGAAGAAAGTGTGTTCTTCACGTGTGTATTGAGTCTTAGGAATACTTGTTTACCAATCTACTGTCTGCTGCATTAGTTAGGTAGATTCTAAGTTGTGTCTCACTCAAAGCTTTTAAGCAAGAGTGTGTGTGTCCCTTGATCAAAGCTTTGAAGCAAGATCAAGGTGTGTATGAAGTGTTTCTTCATCTTTACTCTGAAACTGTAATTGGATATCACTGTGGTGTGATTGAGGGGGAGTGAGTGGGAATACTCAGGTCTAGAGTGTCTCTAGGTTGAAGTGTTATTGGGTAGAGATTAAGTGAGAAGTGCAAACTGGTTATTTGACTTTGAATTGATTCTGCTAATAGTGAAGTTCCTCCCTGGCTTGGTAGCCCCCAGATGTAGGTGTTGTTGACACTGAACTGGGTGAACAATTGCTGTGTTATTTACTGCTTTTGCTTACAATTTAATTAGTTAGTACAGTAGTCAATGTCACAGTGGATGTTATAACTTTGACAATAACATCCATCGTGTGCTTGCCAGAATTTCAATTGGCATTAGAGCAGGCACCCTGCCTGTTTATTCTTGGTGAGATCTAGGGAAATAAATTTTGGTACTATGGATAAAGATATAGGATTCACTAATAGACCTCCAATTCTGGATGGTTCTAATTATGATCATTGGAAACCTAGGATGATTGCATTTCTAAAATCCTTAGATAACAAGGCTTGGAGAGCTGCAAACTTTGGCTGGGAACATCCTATGAAGACTGACAAGGATGGAGTAGATGTGTTAATTCCTGAAGAGGAATGGAACAAAGAGCAAGAGGCATTAGCTCTTGGGAACTCTAAAGCATTGAATGCACTCTTCAATGGTATAGACAAAAACATCTTCAGAATGGTACACCACTGTGAACTAGCAAAGGATGTTTGGGACACTCTCAAAACTACACATGAGGGAACTTCCAAGGTCAAAATGTCAAGACTTCAAATGCTGACCACCAAATTTGAAGGTCTGAGAATAAAGGAAGATGAGACCATTCATGAATTTTACATGAATGTTCTTGAACTTGCAAACACCTCAGGAGCCTTGGGAGAAAATATGACTGAAGATAAGCTTGTAAGGAAGATTCTCAGGTCCTTACCTAAGAGGTTTGCCATGAAGGTCACAACCATTGAAGAAACCCAAGACATATGCAACATGAAAGTGGATGAACTCATAGGTTCTCTCCAAACATTTGAGATGGGCATGTGTGATCAAACTGTAGAGAAAAAGAGCAAAAGTATAGCTCTTGTCTCAAACACTGCTGAGGATTTAGAAGAAGAGGGTGGTGAAAAAGAGGAGAATTTGTCAGAAGCAATAGCCTTGCTTGGAAGACAATTCAATAAACTGATCAAAAGGATATATCATAAGTCAAATCCCTATGCCAAGAACACCTCTTCTGACAGCAGCAGAAAGAGTAACTCTGAGGAGAATTCTAACCAAGGCAAAGGAACTCAATGCCATGAGTGTGAGGGATATGGACACATCAGAAAGGAATGTCCTACATACCTCAAAAAGAAGGGAAAAGGCCTAACTGTCACCTGGTCTGATGAAGACTCTGAAAGTGGATCAGAAAAGGAGTATGCCAGGCATGTCACTGTTCTAAATAATGTAAGTTCATCTGAAGATGACTCAAGTGAGGATGAACTGACTTTTGATGAGCTTGCAGCTTCATACAAACAACTGTGTTTCAGAAGTGCAGAGGTATGCAAACAAGGAGAAAATCAGAAAGGGATCATTAAGAAGCTGGAGGCTTAGAAGAAGGAACATCTTGCAACAATAGACTCACTCAACAGTGAGGTCAGCCTGTTGAACTGTAAACTTGAGCAGATGACAAGATCAATCAGGATGCTGAACCATGAGACTAACACTCTTGAAAAAATTCTACAGAGTGGTCAGATAGCAGGAGACATGTCTGGACTGGGGTTTATTGGTGAACAAAAACCCATCTTGGGGGTCAAGAGACCAGAGTCTGAAAATCAGAGGTCAAACCAGATGTCACGACCAATGTCACAACATCAAAGGAACAAGAACATGAAGCAGACAAGAGGAAAGTTCCAAAGGTAGAGGTGTCATTACTGTGAAAATTTGGTCACCTAAAACCTTTTTACTTCAAATTTCATGGATATCCTAATCACAATCATCAAAGAGCTCCTTCCAAGAAGCGACAATGGGTGGTCAAGGAGGTTATCCTAATATCTCACACCTCTCTAAGAGTGTCAGCTAAAGAAGACTGGTACTTTGATAGTGGCTATTCTAAACACATGACTGGCATAAAGAATCTGTTGGTGGACATCAAACCGCATTCCACTAGTTATGTGACTTTTGGTGATGGAGAAAAAGGAGAGATCAAAGGGGTTGGGAAACTGGACTGCCCTGGAGTACCTAACCTGGACAATGTATTGCTAGTGAAAGGACTGACTGCCAACTTGATCAGCATTAGTCAACTCTGTGATCAAGGACTAAGTGTGAAATTCACTGAAGAAGAATGTATGGTCACAAATGGTGATAATAAAAAAGTAATGAAGGGGTCTAGATCTAAAGACAACTATTACTTATGGGAGCCTAAGACTCAAGTAGATCCATCACATGCTCTATGGCCAGAGAAGCAAAGGAGGTAAAGTTGTGGCATCAAAAACTTGGGCACCTTCATCTAAGAGGAATGAAGAAGATCATCTCCAAGGAGGTTGTAAGAGGAATTCCAAACCTGACTATTGATGAAGGGAAGATATGTGGTGACTGTCAAGTAGGCAAGCAAACTAAGACATCTCATCCAAGGGTTGGCCACCTGATTACCTCCAGAATTCTGGAACTACTGCATATGGACTTGATGGGACCAATGCAAGTAGAAAGTCTTGGTGGTAAAAAGTATGCCTATGTGTCGCTACTGCGAAAATCGGCGCCGGCTGAACAGAAGAGTCGCCACCGTGCGTTATTTATCCCAACGGAGGGAAAGGAAACGCTCGAAGTAAACCTACCGCAAAGACGGGAAAGGAATGGCCATCGCAACCAAATCCTGGATTCGGGAGTCGGTTACGCAAGGGGAAGGTATTAGCACCCCTCACGTCCGTCGTACTCGACGGGATCCACGCTTGTTTTCTAGTACGGATTGTTATTCTATCTATTCTACAGGTCAAGGGTTAAAAGAAAATAAAATGACTCAGCAAAGTATCGCACTTTATGCCTACGTATTCCCGTCTGGAACGAGAAATCATAGTCAACGTAGTTCGCCTACCTACTGGAAAGGAGGGGAAGGTTGCTCGCTAGGATATCGCATTCTATGCCTACGTACTTTCATACAACATGAAAGATCAGAGCAAACGTAGTTCGGGCCATGTACGACACAAGTCTGTCTTGATTGTTTTTATCTCCTTCTGAAAAAGGGTTCTTCTGATTACGCGTCCAAGCGGGCAAAAATGACGTTTTGATGAGTTTACATTCTTTTACGAAAGAAGTGTCTTTTATTGGATTTGAAATCTTATTGTGTTTTTCTGTTTGTTTTTGAGAAAGAAGAGACAGAACTCTAACCTATGGTTGCAAAGGGAATCACACTAACCTAATGTTATCATGCATGGGTTAAGACCTAATGTCTATCATGTTCCTCTCTTGCGCAGAGAGAAACAGAGATCCTAAGGGATAAACGGAAACAGAAACAATAGCATATATACAATAAAGCAGTAAAATGCATGGATGCAGCAATACAAGCGAGGCAAGGGAGTCCCACTCAACCTCGAACCTAGAAAACAACAGGCAAAAGCGAACAAAATTCGCTTTCAACCTAACAGATTAAATGGCAAACAATACAGTCAGGGAAATTCAAACAATACATCAAAAATTATAAACAGCAAAAATAAACAGCAAGCAGCAGTCTTCATCAACATTTGTCTTCAAGTCATCTTCAAAACATCTACAAGCTTCAAGCAAGCATCAGTCTTCATCTTCACAGCCTTCAAGCAAGGTCTCTATCTTCAATCTTTCAGGGCTTTTCTTCAAGTCTCACTCTCCAAGATGAGTAGCAGTCAACAAGGTGAATTGGATGTTAAGCAGTCAGTTGCCTACCAAGGGTGGCCTACTGACTGTTAACCTGATACAGACAGTTTTCTCTCAAAAGTTCTATCTTTTAAATACATTCACTAATCTTTCCAAAGGAAGGAGGTGGGTATTTAAAAGAGACTTTGAATCATAGAGAAAGAATGTAGGCAAACAAGACCTTCCATGTTTGTGAATCAAGTTTCTATTCTAGAGCTCTACCTAGCTCCTAGATCCTATAACCTTCATCAGCTACAAGCAGGCTGCAATCTTCATCAACTCTTGAAATGGGTCTTCATTCCTTTTGTCTTCAATGGCTTCATCAGCAAAGTCTTTAACTCAAACCCAAACCCCAAGCAGGCCCAATACCCCACACAGTCAAACAATAACCCTAGAAAGGCCACACCATACAATCAATCAATTACAGAAATATACTAAAAATACTAACATAATAGGGGAACTTCTAGCATTTTCTAAGGGATCTATCACTTACCCATAATACCCATATAGTCCCATCTTCTAATTTGTCCTAAAGAAAACCCAAAAAGAAACTTGTTTTGTTATACCTATATTATATTCACAACCCTAATTGACTATCCTAATAGTTTCTAACTAAACTACCTAAAATAAATCCTAAAAAATAGTATAAAAATCAGGGGGGCACCTAATATCCATATCTAGTTATACTAAAAAGAATGGGGTAAAAATCCTAAAGGAAGCTCCTAAACTAAATTCAACAAATAGTAGCATAAACCAAAAGAATTAAAAAAAGCTATTAAATGTAAAAATATGCAAAAAATATGAAAATGAAATAAAATGACAATTTTATGTTTTCATATTTTTCTAGACAAAAAATGGAAAATGGGAAAAAAGTCTCATTAAAAAATATGCATTTTTCAATTTGTTATGAATTTTTGAAGTTTAAAGAAATTTGGAGAAAAAATTAATATGAAAATGGATGAGGGGTGCAAGAAGAAATATCATTCAGTTGTTATCAGGAACTGGGCCCATACTGGGGGTGCTGGAAGTAACGCGCCCCAGCCCAATGATTAAAAAAAACACATTAAAGCTAAAGAAAACAGAAAAAAAAACAGTGTGAATAGCAGGTTTTTATAGTTAAAAACAATTGGGCCTTGGACAAGGGGGGTGGGGAAAGTAACGCGTGTGAGCCCAGCTAGCTCACTTAACCAAACGCAGCGTTTTGACGCTGCAGCTCCCTCCATTTCGCGTGTTCGAATCTGAGCCATTGGATGGCTTTTCCAGTCAACAAGTCCAGGCGTGATCGTACGGTCCATACATCATCTTCCTCCTTGGGACACTTAGGGTTTGCAGCAACCATGAAACACAATCCCATGCATCAATCTTCCTCACCTTCGTTCTCTCTCATTACTCCACCATTTAACACGATCCAAGAACCAATTCTGACTAGAATTTTATGTAGAATCCAACCATACCATTAGATTGCATTAAAACTCTCTCTATCATCCTACCCGAACGGTACAACCCCATGGCTCCAAACTTTCTTCAGTTTTCAACCATCACAAAACTCAACAATCTTTATATATAAATGATCCCTATGTCATGCTCATTAAAACTAGCCAAAAATCGTGCATTATCATCCATTAAATCATCCATTCCAACTCCATCAAGAATCAACCTCCATTAATGAAACCTCACTAATTGGTCTTAAACTCATCCAAATGAATCACCTAATGGTCTCTAATGGTTTCACAATAAGAACTAACCCTAGCCATGCCTACATCAAAGTGTGGGAAAGATTTTGCATACCTTGATCCTTGCAATGGTAGGTGTTGAAAAGCTTCGAATCAGGCCTTGTAGATCTTCAAGGATGGTCCTCAGGTGATGAACAATCCTCTGCTTGCACAAG
Organism: Lathyrus sativus; assembly: GCA_963859935.3. NCBI lineage: Eukaryota > Viridiplantae > Streptophyta > Magnoliopsida > Fabales > Fabaceae > Lathyrus > Lathyrus sativus. The sequence goes on along the minus strand of OZ012737.1, from coordinate 298,435,055 downwards.
ATTTGATGGAAATGGCTTGTATCTTCAGATCCAATCCCTTTTGCTCTCTTGCAACTTCACTTGGAAAGCTCCAATTCTTCAACAATGGAACCTTACTCTAGCATGAACATGTTCAGGGAGGTTTGTGGTGATGATTTGTGGAAAAAAATGGAAGGGTAATGAAGAGGAAGATGAAGTTTCAATACAAATTGCAAATGGAAAATTTTTGGTTCAATTTCTATTTTCTACCACCATTAACATCAACAATCACCAACCTTGAATCAATGCAATTCATATTCAATATATAGACTGATTTAGAAGGGTCTAGAATCATCTAGATCAATCTAGAAAGAACTTGAATTTTCTATGATATGGTAACTTGCATTTCACTTCCCACCACATGAGATATCATGACAAAAACCCTTGCAACTTGGTTAATTAGCTTGAATATCTCCTTACATGAGAATTAGGATAATGTACAATGCATATTTCCCTTATTCATTAAGCTTTTCCTTGTTTTGGTTTGGTATGCCATTATGCAAGCAAGCAAATTACAAAGCAACCCCAAGATTTAAGCCTCAAATCAAAATTGTGGCTGAACCATTGTTCTTAAAATGTCCTTGGGAGTCAAAATGACTTATCATATGGCATGGTTTGGATTTGGAACTTGGATTTTAGGATTTTCCATTTCACTTGAATTAACTTATACCTCATTTTTAGGCCATTTTTATCACTTTTTGCTATGAGCCTTTCCAACATCTCATGACCACCCTACTAGCCTTAAAACATCATTCTAAGCAACTTTGATGTTGAAGGTTTTTCCATTTGAAGCTTGGAAGTAGGAGATATGGCCATATGCTTGAAATGACCTATAATTTCCAAATGACCAAAATGCCCTTGGCTTGCCAAGGTCATAAGTAGAGTTCCACAAATCAGATGAAGGCATACTATACCTTTATAGAAAGCTAAGATCATGAGGAACAACTTTCATGTTGGCCAGAAATCCATTTGAAAGCTCCTTGAGGGGTAAACGTTGCTTGGAAGTCAAGTAACTTTCACAGACAAATTTCAGTGTCCTCAGATGACCTGTAACTTGCAAGAACCATAACTTGAGTTCTATAAATCTCCTTGATGTCTTCCACCACTAAAATTAAAGGTCTTGAGATCCTCTACAAGTTTCATGTTGGCCAAGGATCCATTTGAAGCTTTCATTTTGAATTATCTTGCTGGGAAGTTTGCCCTAAATCAGGGGATTTTACACAGAAACCCTAATTCAGAAACCTCTCTTCTTCTTGATTTCTCTTGATTTATCCTTGGCACAACACCGTATGCTTTCTCTTGATTTCTTATTGATTTCTCTTGATTTTTCTTGATTTATCCCCGTCTGAAAGCTCCGAGGATGTATCTTCTTATCATATGCTTTCTTCATACGGCTCTGGTACAAACGACCGTATGCTAGAGAAGCTAACCTCTTTTCATCCATTAAACTCAGCTGATTCAACCTGTCTTTCACCCATTCTGCCTCGTCTAGTTGAACATCTCGTAATACTCTCAGGGAAGGAATCTCAACTTCCAGTGGTAACACCGCTTCCATCCCGTATACCAACGAGAACGGGGTTGCCCCGGTTGATGTGTGTACCGTCGTACGATAACCGTGCAAAGCAAAAGGTAGCATCTCATGCCAATCCTTATAGGTCACCACCATCTTCTGCACAATCTTCTTTATATTCTTATTGGCCGCTTCAACAGCGCCATTCATCTTGGGTCGATAAGGGGAGGAGTTGTGATGCTCGATCTTAAAACTCTGACACAGCTCCTTCATCATTTTATTATTCAGGTTTGAACCGTTGTCGGTAATTATCCGCTCGGGGATTCCATATCTGCAAATGATATCTCTGTTGATGAACCTGGCTACCACCTGCTTAGTCACATTCGCATAGGATGCCGCTTCAACCCATTTGGTAAAATAATCGATCGCTACCAGAATGAACCGATGTCCGTTAGAAGCCGTCGGCTCGATCTTTCCAATCATATTGATTCCCCACATTGAGAATGGCCATGGCGACGACATCACATTCAGAGGACTTGGAGGCACATGGATCTTATCTGCATAGATCTGGCACTTATGACACCTTTTCGCAAACTTGAAACAATCGGTTTCCATAGTTAGCCAATAATAACCTGCCCGCAACAGCTTCCTCGTCATAGCATGCCCACCAGCGTGCGTACCAAATGTACCCACATGTATTTCCTCCATGAGCAGCTTCGCCTCTTTCTCGTCCACACAACGTAGTAGCACCAAGTCGTGATTTCTCTTGTATAGGACACCGTCCGGATTTAGATAGAAATTACCCGCCAATCTCCTGAGAGTCTTCTGATCGTGACTAGATGCCCCAGCCGGATACTCTTTGCTTTTCAGGAAATTACGGATATCAAAATACCAAGGTTTATCATTAGATACTTCGTCAATGGCAAACACGAAGGCAGGTCTGTCGAGCCGAGAGATAACAATTCTGGGAGCCTCATTCCAGAAGTTGACTTTATACATAGAAGACAATATGGCCAGGGCGTCAGCCATCTGATTTTCTGCTCGTGGTACATGATGCAACTCAACCTTGTCAAAGAAGGGCAACAATCTCCTAGCGTAATTCATGTATGGTATCAAATTAGGCTGACGTGTCTCCCATTCTCCTTTTATTTGATTCACCACCAGAGCTGAGTCTCCGTATACATCCAGATTTTTGATTCGCAAATCAATGGCTTCTTCAAGCCCCATGATACAAGCTTCGTATTCGGCTTCATTATTGGTAACTGGAAAGGTCAATCGAGCAGTAAACGGGATGTGCGACCCATGTGGAGTAGTGATGATTGCCCCTATTCCGCTACCGTAGGAGTTTACAGCTCCGTCAAAGATCAACTGCCATTTGGAACCCAATTCTGGTCCTTCGTCTGGCAACGACTCTTCACAATCTTTCATCTTTAGGTACATGATATCCTCGTCAGGAAAATCAAACCTCATCGATTGGTAGTCCTCAATAGGCTGCTCTGCCAAGTACTCAGATGATACACTCCCCTTTATAGCCTTCTGTGAGACATACTGGATGTCGTATTCGGTCAAAACCATCTGCCAACGGGCAATTCTCCCCGATAGTGCCTGCTTTTCGAATACGTATTTGATAGGATCCATCTTCGAGATGAGCATGGTTGTATGGTTCAGCATGTATTGCCTCAAACGCTTGGCGGCCCAGGCTAGCGCGCAACAAGTTTTTTCGAGCATTGAATATCGAGATTCACATTCACTAAACTTCTTACTCAAGTAGTATATTGCATGCTCTTTTCTCCCTGTCTCGTCGTGCTGACCGAGAACACAACCCATACTTCCCTCAAGAACTGTCAAATACATAATCAAGGGTCTCCCGGCCACTGGGGGTATCAAAATAGGAGGCTCCTGCAAATACTGTTTTATTTTATCGAACGCCTTTTGACAATTTTCATTCCATGTTACAGCCTGGTGTTGCACCCTAAAATTTGCTCAACCTATTTCAGTTGGTTTATGTTTCAATTGCATTGTCATTTGCATAGTAGGTCATGTACATAGTCTAATCATTTGCATAGCATAGCATAACAAGTCATCTGACAAGGGATCAAGTGCTATTTTTCATCTCAAGGAATGTATTCAAGAGGCTCTTATCAAGATTCAAGTCTATTCAAGTCACCAAGAAAGAAGGTAAAGCTTTGGGAAGTTTGAAGGCCAGGCAGTGGGTTTCTCTCCTATCTTGAGGGCATGGAAGACCTAAAGGGTCCTTTTGAAAGTAAGACAAGTCATTGGCATGGTTACAAGAGCTACAGTTGAAGACAGTCAACCAGGGTGTCATCTGGGTCAACTCTGGGTCAACCCTAGGTCAAATGATTGATTGAAAGGCATCAAGGTCTATTTGAAAGATGTGGGGTTCATCATTTGACATGTAGATATGGATGTGGTGTTGAGCCAAGGAGAAATCAAGAGAAATCAAGAAGAAGAGAAGTTTCTAAATTAGGCTTTCTGTGTAAAATCCCCTAATTTAGGTCAAACTTCCAAGCAAGATAATTCAAAATGCAAGATTCAAATGGATCCTTGTCCAACATGAAACTTGTAGAGGATCTCAAGACCTTTAATTTGAGTGGTGGAAGACCTAAAGGAGATTTATAGAACTCAAGTTATGGTCCTTGCAAGTTACAGGTCATCTGAGGCATCTGAAATTTTGTCTGTGAAAGTTACTTGTCTTACAAGCAACGTTTACCCCTCAAGGAACTTTCAAATGGATTTATGGTCAACATGAAAGTTGTTCCTCATGATCTTAGCTTTCTAGAAAGGTATAGTATTCCTTCATCTGATTTGTGGAACTTTACTTATGTCCTTGGCAAGCAAAGGGTATTTTGGTCATTTGAGAATTACAGGTCATTTCAAGTATATGCCTAAAACTCATACAAGGAAGCTTCAAATGAAAAACTTCACAACATCAAAGTTGTTCCAAATGACATTTTGAGTCTAGAAAAGTGGTCATGGGAGTTGTAAAATGCTCATAGCTCAAGATTGCAAATTTGGTCAATTAAAAGGTGAATTTAATGAATAAAGGTGACTTAAAAATGAGATTTTTCATAACATGTCCAAATGGGATGAAATTGTAGGTCATTTTGATTGGAAATAATGTTTTGAGAACATTGGCAATAGTGGATTTTTGAGTTTAGTTCAAAGTTTGAGAGTTATCATGGCTTGCTTATGATTAAAGTAACATATGCCAAATCACAAGGGATTTGTGTACAAGAAGTTTCCAGCAAGTTCTAGATGTTTCCATGGGCATCTATATAAACCCTAGAGCTCCTTCAATGCAGGGTTACACTTCATTTTGATCAAAACCCCATAGTTTCATTCTCTCTTGCATTTTTGCAAATTCATCCAAACTCTCTCAATTCCTCATCATTCTTCAAAGTTCTTGATCCTATCATACTCCATATCCATCATAGATCACATTGCAAGCAAGATCCAAGTGTATTGGTGCAAGAATCGTGTGTTGCAAGTTCATAATTCAAATTGCAAAAGGAATTGGTTACAAGAATTCAAAGCCTTTGAGCAAGCACAAGTGCATACAGAATCAAGATCTTGGTCTATTGATTGCTATTGGAGCATTGCTGAACTTGAAGTGGAGATTTCATCCATCTGTTTTCAACTTTACACCAGGTTAGTAATCTCTTCGAATTGGCTTAATTTAGTTAGCATGATGTAGGTTGGTTAGGATAAGAATGACCTAGGTAGTTAGACGAATAATTCTGGAGATTTTGACTGATTTTGGTGGAGGTTGATATGTGAGCACACCAACTGCTTGGATCTAGAACTAGAAGGATAGGAGGTGTTAAGTCATGTGGTTTAGCTTAGGTTAATCAGTGATGCAAGGTGAGTATTTTGATGGCAAGAAATTGGAGAAAGAAGAAGTTGGAAGTTTGAGTATCCATGGATGTAGAGCTATCGGGTTTGGCTTTTTAGAGCATGTTAGGGCAAACTGGATCCATGGCTGTGTTCAGGGAGGAAAGTAGATCAATTTCGCCTTTGGAAGTTTTGAGTTTCATGGAGAAACGAGGGAGCACGAGTCCCTGGAAGATTCACGTGTGAAGGTTCAATTTCCATGGTTTTTACTACAAACCCTAGCTCGTTGGAGAAGATGACTCCACAAGCGTTGGATCATTCGCAGACCATTGACCAAGAAACTCATCCAACGGCCCAGGTTTAAAGTTGAAATGAGAGGGAAGAGTCTGAAGCCAAAACGCGTTGTTTCATTAAACGACTTTGCTGGGCTTAAGTGCACAATTGCTAGCCACACCCCCGCTTGCCAGGCCCATTTCCAATTGAACTGAGTTTATTACTCCCTGCACCGTTTTCGTTTTATTTTCTTTTTGTATTTTCTGAGCATGCACTGGGCCCAGGCGCGCTTTGCTACGCCCACCCCCAGTCTGGGCCCATCATTCATTTTTCAATGCGTTTTCTTACTAATTGCACCCCTAACCCACTTTACTTCACTATTAATTTCCTTTATATTTTTTAATTGTTTGAAAATTCATAACAAATTGAAAATTCCATATTTTTGAGTGGTTGTTTTTTTACTATTTTCATATTTCTGTGTAGAAAAATATCATGTAATAAAATTTTCATTTTAATTTCTTTTAATATTTTTTGCACATTTTTTCTTTTAATGCCTTTTTAAATAGATTTAATTTGTATATAGTTTTGTAGAATTTCTTTTAGGTGGTTCTCATAATCTTTTTAGGCCAATTTTTTTAGTATAACTAGATACATATATTAGGTGCCCCCTTGATTTTTATACCAATTTTTTAGGATTTATTTTAGGTAGTTTAGTTAGAAAACATTAGGCTAATCATTTAGGGTTGTGAATATAACATTAGGTATGCAAAACAAATTTTCTTTTGGGTTTTCTTTAAGACAAATTAAATGGTGGGACTATAGGGGTATTATGGGTAAATAATAGATCCCTTAGAAAATATTAGACTTCCCCTATTCTACTATTACTACTAGTATATTTCCTGTATTTGCTTGATTGTGTGGTGTGCCCTCTCTAGGTTTATTATTTGACTGTGTGGGGTATTGGGCCTGCTTGGGGTTTGGGTTCGAGCTAAAGACTTTGTTGATGAAGCCCATTGAAGACAAAAAGAATGAAGACCAATTTCCAGAGTTGATGAGGAGTATATCTTGCTGGCAGCTGTTGAAGGTTATAGGATCTAGGAGTTAGGTAGAGCTCTAGAATAGAAACTTGATTCATAAATATGGAAGGTCTTGTTTGCCTCCATTCTTTCTCTATGATTCAAAGTCTCTTTTAAATACCCACCTCCTTCCTTTGGAAGGATTAGTGAGTGTATTTAAAAGATAGAACTTTTGAGAGAAAACTGTCTGTATCATGTTAATAGTCAGTAGGCCACCCTTGGTAGGCAACTGACTGCTTAACATCTTATTCATCTTGTTAACTGCTCCTCATCTTGGAGAGTGAGACTTGAAGAAAAGCCATTGAAAGATTGAAGATAGAGACCTTGCTTGAAGATTGTGAAGATGAAGACAGATGTTGTGCAGACTGTTGTTGGCTGTTTATTTTTGCTGTTTATAATTCTTGATGTGTTGTTTGAATTTCTCTGACTGTATTGCTTGCTAATTGATCTGTTAGGTTGAAAGCGAATTTTGTTCGCTTTTGCCTATTGTTTTCTAGGTTCGAGGTTGAGTGGGACTCCCTTGCCTCGCTTGTATTGCTGCATCCATGCATTTTACTGCTTTATTGTATATATGCTATTGTCTCTGTTTCCGTTTATCCCTTAGGATCTCTGTTTCTCTCTGTGCAAGAGAGGAGCATGATAGACATTAGGCTTTCACCCATGCATGACAACATTAGGTTAGTTTGATTCCCTTTTCAACCATAGATTTTAGAGTTTTGTCTCTTCTTTCTCAAAACAAACAGAAAAAACACAATAAATATTTCAAACACAATAAAAGACACTTCTTCCGTAAAAGAATGTGAACTCATCAAAACTTCATTTTTGTCCGCTTGGACCAGCAATCAGAAAAACCCTTTTTCAGAAGGAGATAAAAACAATCAAGACAGACTTGTGTCGTACGTGGCCCGAACTACGTTTGCTCTGATCTTTCATGTTGTATGAAAGTACGTAGGCATAAGATGCGATATCCTAGAGAGCAACCTTCCCCTCCTTTCCCGTAGGTAGGCGAACTACGTTGACTCTGATTTCTCGTTTCAGACGGGAATACGTAGGCATAAAGTGCGATACTTTGCCGAGTCATTTTCTTTTCTTTTTAACCTAGACCTGTAGAGTAGATAGAATAACAATCCGTACCAGAAAACAAGCGTGGATCCTGTCGAGGATTACTCTGAGCGTAACCGACTCCCGAATCCAGGATTTGGTTGCGATGACCATTCCTTTCCCGTCTTTGCGGTAGGTTTAGTCTGAGCGTTTCCTTTCCCTCCGTTGGGATAAATAACGCACGGTGGCGACTCTTCTGTTCAGTCGGCGCCGATTTTCGTAGTAGCGACAGCTGGCGACTCTGCTGGGGAAACCCCGTCCCCTGGCTGCTAAGGACTGCGATAGTTCCTTATGCATTTGGGATCCAACGTCCCTTAAGTGAGTCAATCCTAGCGCTTGTTTTCCCATCGAGGATTTTGTATGGATTTATATTTCTGTCATTTACCTTCAGCATTATATTATTGTTATTATTGCTGTATTGGGGTTGTGACGGGTGTTCTATGATTGAGAGATAAGCCGGACCTGGGCTTGAGTGCACTTAGAATTAGAGTAGAAAGTAGTGGGCGCGTGCCGGCTTTGCTTGCATTAGTGTCCCACAAAATCTACACTCGGACGAGGTTTTTCTGGTTGACTTCTTTTTCTACCCTTTGGGTCGAAGGGGTTGTTGGTTAGTTGGATTGTCGACTCCGGGAACCGATCATTTGGAAGTTGGCTAAGTGAGGCCTCTTCAGGATTTGATGATGCCACTCCTTCTGGGAATCGTATCATCAACCCTGAAAGTCTGTGACGCCGACGACCGCATAGGATGCCATACCATTGTCAGTTACTAGGACACCTACCTGTGAGAGGGTTTGGGGCTATGCAGGTAACTAGACCTTCAAATACCGGTTTGTTTCTTGATTGGAGATTCAGGGTATTTATGGACAGTTATGAGGTCTATCAGAGACCAGTCAGAGTTATGATATGAGGTCTGTCAGAGACCAGTCAGAATTATATTATGGGGTCTATCAGAGACCAGTGTTGGAGCTTTGTATCGGGTCTGTCCAAGACCAGGGTTTGAGGAATTCTGGAGGGTCCATCTGAGACTTTTGATATGGTTCAGGCTTCTCAGCCATGGCATTTGGTCCCTGTTGCATCTATTTGCATTACATTGCTCGCATAACCATTATCATGTGCATTTCATTAACGTGTGTCTGTGCTGCAGGTGCATTTGCATATTCCCTGATTCTAGTGTCCGGACTCCTGCTTATTGATCATGGCTGGTTTGAGAAAGACAGTTGCGTACAAGTTACCTACACCGGACATTACTCCCCTACTTGGTCTGATGTCCCTTGCTGATGAGGAGGTTAGGAGAAGTTTCAGGATGAGTCATGGAAGATTGTTGAGACTGGTCTGCAAGCCAACTGCTGTTGAGATGAATGGGCTGTACACCTTGATGCAATTCTATGACCCTGCATTGAGATGTTTCACGTTTGCTGACTTTGTTTTGGGGCTTACCCTGGAAGAATACGCGGAGTTTATCGAGCTGCCGGTGCAAAATAAGGTTCCTTTCATCCATCGGGACGCTAAGCCCCAGCTGGAGGACTTAGCTAAAGCCTTGCACATGAATGCTTCTGAACTATTAGTGACTTCTTGGCTTGGGGTTCCAGGTTTCTCCCTTGATTTTCTGGTTGGCAAAGCTCAAGAATACGCCAAGAGTGGGTGCTGGATAGGCTTTAATGCTATCTTGGTTCTATGCATCTACGGAATAGTGTTGTTTCCCAATTTACCCAATTTCGTGGACTTGGACGCTTTTCATCTGTTTGCTGCTGGCAACCCGGTACCCACTTTGATTGGGGATCTCTATCATTCATTGCACTACAAAAATGAAAATAGAAGAGGAAAGACTGTTTACTGTTGTGCGCCGCTGTTGAACATGTGGTTCAAGAGCCATCTCCCCCTGAAGGGACCTTTTGTAGATAGTGCAACCACAACTGACTGGCCAGAGCGCCTGATGAGACTATCTTCTGAAGACATTGAGTGGTTCGACCGAGACTTGTTGGGGTCTGAACTTATTTTCAGTTGTTCGGGGTATCCTAATGTTCCTTTGATAGGAAGAAAAGGGTGCATCAATTACAACCCATCTCTGTTTGTTCGCCAGTTTGGATACGCGTTGAAGAACCCACCTAGGGAGGAAGAAGTACAGGAATCTCTGTACTTCACCGGTGATTTGAATGGAGAGTTACTAGCCAAGCTTCAGCACGCCTGGATGCGTATCAACAGAAGAGGGAAACCACTGTTGGGGAAGAATGATTGTCAGGCTTATGCACCCTACAAAGTTTGGATCCAAGAGAGAGCAAGACAGTTGCTGATGCCATTTCCAGCTGCACCAGTCCCTATTCATATTCCGGTGGAAGAACCAACCACTGTTACTATGGAGGTCTACGAGCGAGTTGTAAAAGAAAAAGAAGCCTTGATGAAGATCAATGAAGGGTGTCACACCCTCATTTTCACCGTTAGCCTTTTATACCCTACATTCGGCATATCATACATCATTCTATTGTGTATCGAGCATGCGGGTTCACAAGGTACGAACTAGGCTGTTTGGTTGTAACTTATCTATTTTCGGACTACATGAAAAAAGGTTCATCACCTAAGGTTTGATCTAAGGAAAAAGTCTACTCATGAAAATTTTGGCAAGGGGAAGTTACTTGACAAAATACAAGGATATTCAAGATAAATATTAATAGACATGAATGCTAGGCCAAATCCAAAGCTCCTTCATACATGTTTATTTTTATGGCATAAGTGGAGTGCAAATTATTAAGGCATGAATCAAGATCATCAATGCATAATTCAAGATTTCATTTTTAAGCACATGAGGGAATCCATCATCCAAAATTCAATATTCATGAATGGAGATAAAAATAATACTAAGAGGAATTTTGTGACATTACAATCATGTCATTTGTTACAAAAATTCCAACTCTAGATAATGTTTAGAAATTGATCTATTTCTAAATCTTCATTCAAGTCTTTAATCAAATCTATGATATGGTACTCTTCATACTACAACATTTTTTTTCATGTGCTACATTATGTTCACAAACATCCAAGAAATATGCAAGAATTAAATCAACATTGGAATGTTTATGGGCCAAGATTATGCATGTTCAATCATAGGCAAAACAGCCCCATGCAAGAGTTGAAGAATTACTACATGTCACAAAATCAAGAGGACAACATGTACTATGTTACAAGATCATTTTTTATGTCACAAAGTCAAGGAAATAGCATGCAAATGATATATTTACTTGCTAAATATCAGTTTGCAAATGCTGTCAAAGAGTGGTAACAATTGGCTACATGGCAAGATACAAAGCAATATCATCCAAGAGACTAATGGGCAAAAAGAGGGATAGTAGTATAGTATGCTACAGCAGAAAAATGCAGCAAGTCATACTAGAAATAGAAGGGAAAAGTGGGGCTGCACAAAAGGAAGAAAAAGGCATTGCCAAGAATGGAAAGTTGGTGATGAAAAGGTGTGCAAAGTGTGTGGCTTTAGGACAGCAGAAAAAGTTGACAGAAAAGGTGGAAAATGGGCTGCAAGCAAGCATAGAAAACATAGTATTCCTTACTATCAAAACAGAACAGAACACAAGAAGCAAGCAGAGTAGAGACTACACATAGAGAGCAAAGAGTAAGAGCAAAAAACCATAAAATAGTTAGCAAGAAACCCCAAAAAAAAACAGAAAAAAGAGAGTGAGATAGAGACACAAGAGGATCATTGAGAAACCAAACCTTCACAACATAGAGTGAAGAGGGGAGAGCACATCCAACAAAGGTCATTGGAGTACTTGCAAGAAGAATAGAAAGCTCTTGGTATCCATTTCTTCAAATCTTTCTCCTTTTATTCTTTGCTTTTATATTCATTTCATTCACTCTTTTATGTGTTGTTGAACTGTATATCATGTAAGATCCCCTAAGGGACTAAGAAACCATCCTCAAGGAACCACAAAAACGAAACGAAAACATAAAAAAAAATGTGTGAGATTTCGACCTGGACCAGCAACACGGGCCGTGTCACACGACACGGCCGACCGTGTCACGCTACTGTATGAAGTTTTTTTCCCCAGGCCTTGCAACACGGGCCATATCACACAACACGGCCGGGCGTGTTGCATCACTGTTTCAACTTTTTTCACCCGTGTCACACCACTGTTTCCTCGATTTTTTTTGAGTCGTGTGGCTTATGTTTGTATGATGTTTGTATGTGAATATTGTTATGGCCCTTGTTGACCTTTGTTTCCAAAAACTATTTTTAAAAGTAAACTCTTGATTTTATCGAGCCATTTTTGACCATGTAAGTCGGATGCCTTGTGCACCGCCATCGACCTAAATCGCATCACTTCAAATATCTTTACAAGCAATAAATCTTGATCCAACATCAAGTGTTTCTCTTTTCGCATAAAAATACAAAAAAAAAACACAATAAAATATATGATTGGAATTATGCACCATGAACTTTAAAGTGGTGGAGAAGGAATGAGAATGGAACCCTCCTACACTCATTCCGAATGTTTCGAATACAAGGCGCTCGACTTGGTTATTCGATACATTCATCTCTATCCAAAGTCTTTTGTATAATCCTAGTCAATAACACATTTTCTTCAAAAAAAAACTAAAAACAACATCAACTCATCAAACTATTTTTGCCTTAGGGCGTCAATCCAAAAAAACCTTTTTCAAGGTATAAAATCAACCAACAAACAACAATTTCATAAAGCCTCCGAACTACGGAGCTCTGATTCTTCACTTCTTTTAAGTGAGGATACGTAGGCACAAGGGCCACAATCCTTGGCGAGCATTAAAATAAATAAACCAATCCCTCTTTTCCTTAAACAAGCAAACTTTTAGAATAAAACACCCATTCACGCGAAATAACCTAGGAGGTTCCCATCGAGTACGATGGATGCGAGGGGGTGCTAATACCTTCCCCTCGCATAACCGACTCCCGAACCCTAAGACTTGGTTGCGATGACCACGCTCTTTTCCCAAAGGTTTTATCGCTATTTCCCTTTTCCCCCGTGGGATAAATAAAATGCGGTGGCGACTCTGTGTCATTTTTCGCGTAGCGACAAAGGGTTAGAAAAGGAACTGGCTCAGATGCGTAGCGAGAAGAACAAGACTGTGCATTCTTTCCAACAGCAGATCGAGTTAGTAAACAGGCTAGGTGCTGAATTGACTGAAGAGAAAAAGAAGCGTGAACGCCTGGGGAAAGAATTCAGAAGCTCTCATGATGTATTGGAGTCCAAAAAGAAAGCACTCGATGTCGCCCACCGGGAAATCTCTTCTTGTAACAAGACATGGAATGCTACGCTAACCAACAACAAAAAGAGGGAAGATAAATTGAAGCAGCAAATTTCTGAACTCGAAGAACAGTTGAAGGCTAGCACTAAGAAGTATGAAGAGGAGGTGATGGCGAGATATAGTCTCCAGAATGCATTGAACAAGGCCATCGAAGGCAAGAAAGAAGTTGTGTCTCAGAAGCGGAAGCTAGAGGATCGCTTCGGAGAAGGGGCATGGGAGGAATCCGCTGGTGATTTGCGATGTGTTCTCAAGCGAAGAGATCTACTCGTTGAGGGTCTGCTTACCCGACCAAGTCATCCAGAGACTAAGAAGTTATTAGAGGAATACCGGGCCTATGGGAGTACTTGACCATTTCATGTATTAATGTGGATGCTTTATTTGCATTTGTGCTGACCATCACCAGGATTGTTGGTTGAGGTCATGCCTTCTTATTGTACGCTCACTGATATTGTATTCTTGGCTTGATGGATTTCTCTGCAATATATGAGGTGTTTTCTATGGTTCGGCTCCGATCTTCGTATTGTTGTCACTGTCACCGCACTGGCACATTCGCACTAGAATCGGGGAATGATGCGCCCTAATGCACAGAACATGTTGCATTGCATTCACATTCATATTGCATTACAGGTGATTATTGAACTGTATCTCATTTCCTGCACTGCACCAGGTCTTTTCAGGATTGAAGGTCAGCGCCCGCACCGATACTCCACTCGTACCAATTGCCGAAGAATTATGGATCAGATGCAGAATGAAATGCAGGACATGCGAGAGAAGCTGGCGCTATTCATGCAGACAATGGAGACCATTGCGAAAGGCCAGGAGAATTTGCAAGCTTTGGTGCAGCCTTTGTTGGTGAGAAATGCTGGGCACGGAAATGAAGACCATAATTCTGTGCGAGTCGACACTATTCACGGAGATGGTACCCCCACACCGGTGGCTCCACCTGTGGTAAACATACATGCTGTCAATGTGAACAACGGCGCTGCCGCCGGGAACGGTAACGTTGGAATCGGTAACGAGACTGTCGTCAACAACGTTGGGCTCGGAGATGTCAACCTGGGTGATAATATGGGAGGTAATGGCTTCGGTAATAATGGATTCGGCTTCAATGACCAGGGGTTTGATCATGCTGGGAAGTACGGCTTCAACGCTCAAGGCTTCGGACAGGACGGATTTGGTATGACTAATCAGGGTTATGGCGGATTCGGAAATGGAAATGGCGCTGGGTTAATGGCTTTTGGACCTGCAGGAGTCGCTCCGGGGTATGGTATTAGGGGGCGAGGCCCTATAATGAATCAGACTAGAGTTGGCCGTAACAACGGGTACGATGGATACGGAACTGGGAACGGTAATTGGCTAGAAGATCAGCAAGAGGATGCTTTCTCCGGTGGAGGTTTCGAAGGTCCTATGGATGACTCTCAGAGAATCAAGATGCTCGAGGAGTAGATGAAGGGGGTCGTGAATCAAAGCGTTGTTGGCTTAGATATGACTACAATGGGTCTGGTGCCTGGCCTGAGGGTACCAATAAAATTCAAAGCTCCCACATTCGATAAATATAAGGGGGATACCTGTCCAAAAGTGCATGTGCGGTCATACTACCGAAGGATGTCGGCGTATTCAAATGATGAGAGGATGCTGATGCATTTCTTTCAAGATAGCTTGTCTGGTCCTTCCCTTGAGTGGTATATGGGATTGGAACCAACTCAGATAAAGACATGGAAGCAGCTAGCTGAAGCGTTTGTGGCTCACTATAAGTACAACAGTGACTTGGCACCCAACTGGGTCCAATTGCAGGGGTTGTCCCAGAAGAAGGGCGAGAGCTTCAAAGAGTATGCGCAGAGATGGCGCGACATGGCTGCTAGAGTTCATCCTCCTCTAGAGGACAAAGAAATGAATGATATGTTCATAGGAACATTTACCGGTATGTTTTATGACAAGTTGTTTCGCACGTCCTTAGGCAGTTTCTCAGACTTAATCCTGATGGGAGAGAAGATTGAAAGCAACATTAAACAGGGAAGATTCCAAGCTGAGGAATCCACTTCAGCTGGCAGTAACAGAAGGGCTTTCGGTGGGCGCCGTCAAGGTGATGCAAGTGCAGTGTTTGGGGGCCGAGGCCGAGGCCGGGGCAGAGGGCGAAACCAGTACAATCAGCCGCAGCAGGTGGCAAGTGTTACTATTCTATTTCAGCAACAACAAACGCAACAACAGCAACGGCAGCCACAACAGGGGGTACATCCTGCTCAGCGCAGAATCCAGGGGGGCAAACCAAGGAGGGTGTTTGAAACGCCTTCTTCAACGTATGCAGAATTGCTACAGACGTTACTGGGTTTGAACTTGGTGGAAAAAAGGACTATGACGCCAATAACAGGCACTCCTCCGTACGGTTACGATGCGAACAAGCACTGTGAATTCCACTCCGGGGCTCCTGGCCACGATATAGAGGGTTGCCACGCATTCAAGCATGTGGTGCAAGATCTATTGGATAGTAAGGCTATCAATTTTGGACAGGCGGGTCCGAACATAGTGCAAAAGCCCATGTCCAACCATGGGGCAAATGCCATTTTAACTGAGGAGGGTTTGAATTTGATTATGAATGTTGATGACCTAAAGACACCGTTGTGTGAGATAAAGAGAAGGTTATTGCAAGGAGGTGTGTATCCAGGTTGCGACGAGTATTGTTTAGAGTGTTGGACCCAAGCTGGGGGGTGTGCTGAATTGAAGAAGGGTATTCAGACCTTAATAGATGGAGGCACATTGCAATTCGACAGAACAGCAGCTGAGGAACCGGAAGAGGTATCAGCAGACAGGCAAAGTGATGTAGCTACTGTGACGATTCCCCGAAAAATGATAACTATAACGGCGTCGGCCAAGCGACCGCCGATCACCATCACCAAGGCAAGACCAATCCCTTATGAGAGCACTAAGGCAGTCCCCTGGACCTATGGGTTGGAAGTATACTATGATGGGGTGAAAATTGATGTTAGTAAGCAGCCAGTTGAGGTTGTAGACAACGTCGTCGGTACCGGAGGGATGACGAGAAGTGGGAGAATCTTCATATCGCCTGAGGTAGAGGCTGAACGATTGGCGAAAGGAAAAGGAAAGATGAATGAGAATGTCCCGGTGCAGAGGAACGAAAAAGAAACGTCGTCGAAGGATGTGGAAGAGTTCATGCGCCTTATTCGTAAGAGTGATTATAAGATTGTTGAGCACCTTCAACAGACGCCGTCAAAGATATCCATACTGTCGTTGCTATTGTGTTCCGAAGCTCACAGAAATGCATTGCTGAAAGTTCTGGATACGTCCTTCGTACCCCAAGATGTTTCTGTGAATCAGCTAGATGGGGTGTTGGCGCATGTGAACGCAGGCCATAGCCTGGGATTTACAGACTTTGATTTGACCACGAAGGGGAGAGAGCATAACATGGCGTTGCACGTCTCTGTTGAGTGTAGGGGCTCAGTGTTGCACCCTAAAATTTGACCAACCGATTCTCCTATCTGACTCGTGGTTTAAACTCATATTCGTAAATCAGACGCATGATATTTGTGCACAAACGGAGGATATCAGAGTTTACAGCTTGATTTTCGTCCATCAGATATGGCAGATCCAGTCTAGATCATCAGGGTTTTATTTTCGGGAAAGTGTACGCTCCTCGGTGATTTTTAGCTTGCACAGTGATTTTGGGGATATTCTGATGCCCGGGGTTCTCTGTTCGATTCGATCTGGTCTCGTGCGCTCTTTTGTGGGGGTCATTTGTATTCATCTGCGTTTTTAGGATTTTAATAGACTTTTGCGGATTTTTAATAGGCTTTATAGATTTTTCTGGAATTTAAATAGGGTTTTTTGTATTTTTTATAGTTTAAATAGATTTTCAGAATTTTATATAGGTTTTTAAATAGATTTAATAGTTTTTAATCTTTTTCTTAGAATATATTAGATTTTAAATATAGTTTTAATTGTTTTTAGATAATATAGAAAATAATATAGTTTTTCTTTTATTGATAATAGATTTTAATAGATATTAAATAATGGTATAGCATCTATAGAATATTAATAGTTTTTTTAGAATACTAAATAATAGGGTAATAGAAATTAAATAGTTTTAATTTTTAGATATAGATAATATAGTCTTTTTTAGAGTTTAATATAGTTTTTAGGATTTTTAATAGTTAATAGCATTTTCTCTTTTTAGAATATTAGGTTTAAATAGATTTTTTATTTTCTTTTATAGAGTTTATAATAACTAATATAGTTTTATTAGGGTTTATAGAATTTAATTAGATTAGTTTTTAGATTTGATTAATTGGGTTTAGTTTAGTTAAATTGGGTCCAGTTTAGTAATTAGGCTAATTCAGATTTTTGTGGTTTTTTTAATAATTTTCGTGTGGGCTTTTCCCAGGCCCAATACATGTGTTTGTCCAGATTTTTTCAAGTCTCCAGCTTTTTTCCTCCATTTTCCAGACCATTCCAGAAGATTCCAGCGTTCTCAACATTTATAAAGCTCGCTCGCCACGTGTTAGGAGGAGGTTGGCCACACGCGTCCCACTCTGAGGACCCCACCACACACTCAGACTCTCTCACACTCACACACGTGCCCCACCACTTTCTCTCTCTCTCTCTGTGCATGCGTGCCACGCGTTGCACCTGCACCATTCCCTCTACCACCTGTCATCACCACCCGCGTCGCCGGAGAAGCCACCGGCCGGCATGCAAGCCCCGTCCGGCCGCCCTTAACACCACCGTCTTGCCGGAAACTGCAGAAATCTCCAGAAACCCTCTTTCCGACTACGATCTTCATCTTCCTCCTCCGTCAACATTCATCGTCCCCTCGCCGGAAAACACATACTCGCTGGAAACTTCAAGAACCGTTCCAGAATTCATCAGTCTTCAGCGTGTGTCAAGAACAGTTCTCCAGATCTCCTTCCATCTTCATTGTTCTACAAGCACGATTTGACAGAACACGTTCGAGCGTTCATCCTCATCCAAAGATTTTTCCAGAACGCGTGAATATTCATCATCTTCATAAGGAAATTCCAGAAATCACTCAAACCCCAGAACAACCCTTCCAGAACTCCATACAATCATCATCAGCCTCCAGATCTCCTTCCACGTTCCCAGATTCGTCTCATCGCCAGAGAATCCCCAGCGCGTCTTCATCGTTATTCATAGGTCTTCGTCTACTCCCAACCACTTCAAGACCTGTAAAGATCTTTGAAGTTCTTCGCCCACGGTGCTTCTTCTCCAGAACGTCTTCAAAGTCTTCCATAAGTATCAAGATCTTCCGCTTTCTCGTAGTGACCTTCAAGTAGTTCTTCAAGATTCTCCAGGTTTTCTTCAATTCCTTCAACGAACTTCGAGGATTCGCGGCGTCGTTCACACCTCAAGCCAGGTATGTTGTTCTTCCACTCTGATTCGTTGATGATTGTTGAATGTAGATTTCCGTTGGGATTTCAATTAGCATTTAGGATTAGGTTTTTTTTTATAGTTTAACGAAGGGGATTTTGGTGAGATCTGGGATTTGAGGTTAGGTTTTAGTGGAGATTTCATGTGAGATGTGTGAAGTTTCTTTGGGGTTTTCTGGAGATAAGTTACAGAGAGGGTGAGGAAGACGAAGGTTGAAGACGGCTAGGGTTACGGTGAATAGTGTTTGGGGTTGGGGGAAGGTAGATAGGGTTTTGTGTGTGGGTTAGGGTTAGGTTTGGGCCAAGCCCAAACACGTTTTGCTGATGCACCCCCTTGTTACTCATTTTCCCCTCCCTCGTGTGAGAAGCCAGAGTGGGATTGATTTGGGCCTTACGCCCAATGCTACCCGCACCCCCTCATCTAAGCCCAATGGGAATTAATAACTGAAAAAGCTGCTAGTCTGCACCCCCCTGCGTTCATTTTAGTTTTTGTTGTTTTTTCTGGTTAATAAGCTTGGGCCCTGCGCCCCAGTGCTGAGCGCACCCCCCATTCTGGCCCAGATCTGGAATGAGCATGAAACATTGCTTCCAGCACCCCCTCCATGTTATTTCAATTTTGTTTTTTTTTCAATTTCTTTTATTTCTTTGCATATTAGAAAATTCATAATAAAATGTAAATAATTGATTTTTTTAATTCTTCTTTTTTCTACCACTTTATAATAATGTCTAGAAAATCATATAAAAATAAAAATGCCATTTTATTTTTGTTTACTATTTTTTGGATATTTTCCATTTAATTGACTTCTTTTTAATATTTTTAGTGCATGCATATTATTAGAAAACTCATAAAAAATAGTATATTCGATCAAATAATTCCGTTCTTTTTTCCGTAGACTCGTAATTCAATGTAGAATTTTATAGTGCAAAAACATTAGCTTAATCATGCATTTTCAGTTTAATTGCATTTTTTGTTTTGCTTTGATATTAAATAATTGGTTTGTGGATATGTCTGTGTTGCTGATTTTAGTTCTTTCATCTGGTAATGAATTTTGTTCTGTTTTTTTTTAGTAGGTTGTCCTAGAGCCATGTAGGTTCCCCATAGATTTTTGTTAGATTTTTGTAGGATGTTCTGATATGATTTGTCTGAGCTTGAGGATAGGAGAAGTCTTGATGGCTTCTGACTTTGAAGATCAACTGTGGTTGAACTTCAGAGGTAGTTTCTTGTGGTTTGATGGCCTGTGGGTTCTTCTTGAAGATGGGAGCTGGTTGAAGTCTTGTTGGAGCTTGCAAGGATGCATTGGATTGAGGCTTAGTCTAGGAGCTTGTTGTCTGTTTGTGAGGTTCGAGATCCTGAAGTTTGAAGGGAGTTTATGGTACTTTCCTGAGGACGACACTATGAATGACTTTCATTCTTTCTTCTCACCTCTTTCGTAAGTATCCAATGATGTTGGAGCCAACTTGTGAGTTTAATTTCTCCTGAGGAGGAATGTAAACTGATCACATGTTGTTGAGCCACATGGGATACGATTCCTAAGTGGAAGCCCCCTAGTACTTTCCTGAGGAAGGTCCTATGGGTCTATTCACTTAGTTCCATTAGTCTATCTAGGATTTCTTAAGTATCCAGTGATGTTGGAGCCAACTTGTGAGTTTAGTTTCTCCTGAGGAGGAATGTAAACTGATCACAGTTGTTGAGCCACGTAGGATACGATTCCTAAGTGTCAGTCTCCTAGTACTTTCCCGAGGAAGGTCCTATGGGTCTGTTCACTTAGTTCCCTTAGTGCATATAGGTTTTCTCAAGTATCCAGTGATGTCGGAGCCTTCATGTGAGTTTAATTTCTCCTGAGGAGGAATGTAAACTGATCACAGTTGTCGAGCCGCATAGGATATGACTCCTGAGTAGTAACCTCCTGGTACTTTCCTGAGGAAGGCACTATGAGTCTGTCTGCTTAGCTCCCTTTCTCTGGTAAGCTTGTTCTGAAGCTTGGAGGCTGGGATTGATTCCTTTTGCTTAGGAGTTTTGCTTAGATCTTTGCTTAGGGTGTTGTATAGGGTTTTGTTTAGAGATATATTAGGAGATTGTTTCAGGTTTGTTAAGGGCCTTGCCCAGGAGTGGTTTCTTGTTTTGTAGATAGAGGCTTGTCAGGTTAGCTAGCCTTCTCTTTGTATTGTTTGACTTGTATGATGTTATGTTGCATTAGACTTAGGTGTTCATCTAGATAGTTCTGAGTAGGTGCATCTTAGAAGTAGACTTTGTGTGCATGAGAAGATGAGGTGGTCCTCCTTCTGCTTGTTTGTTATTGAGTGGCTTTGCTTGTTGGTATTTGGTAGAGCTGAGCTCTCTTGCCTCTGTGGTTTGCGGCCTTTGCGCCTTGTTTGTTTAGTTGTTGCATTCATGCATATTTTCAGTATTCCTTTACTTTGCAGTTTCTTGTTTGTAGTTTGGTCCTGTTGCCATGATCCCTTAGGAGCTCTGACTTCTCCGCTGCGGAGTCGTCATGATAGACATTAAGATGGTCAACCAGGTGTGATAGCAGTAGGTAGATTCCCCTGTTCTTCAGTCATAGTTTTAGGGTGTCTTCTCCCTTTCCTTTCAGTGGTAGCTTTTGAGTAGCTTGATCCGTAGTTAGCTGAACTACAGCTGCTCTGATTCTTCGTACCAGACGAGGATATGTAGGCATAGGATGCGATGTCCTAGCGAGCACACTAACGACTAACCTTTGTTCTCTCGCGGCTGTGCGATCGAGACTCTCCCGCTGACGACTAATTGTTATCCCTTTCTATTGCCCGAGTGCATTTGAGACCAGATCGTAGTTGTAGGTCCCCGAGCCTTTAGAATCAGTTTGTTTTCTCACCGCTGTGTGAGAGCGCCAGTTTACCCGTAGTTAGTCGAACTACGTTTGCTCTGATCTTTCATACCAGATGAAAGTACGTAGGCACAGGACGCGATGTCCTGACGAGCAACCTTTTCCCCGTTTAGACGTAGGTAGTCGAACTACGTTGACTCTGACTTTCCCATTGCACGAGGGAATACGTAGGCCCAGAACACCGTATGTTCTGTCGAGTCCTGTCCTTTTATTTTCTTTTCAGACCGACCATTAGCGTAGATAGATAATACACCCTTTACCTATAAACATCGAGCGTGGATCCCATCGAGTACGATGGACGTGAGGGGTGCTAATACCTTCCCCTTGCGTAACCGACTCCCGAATCCAGGTTTTGGTTGCGATGACCATACCTTTTCCCGTCTTTGCGAGGTTTACTTCGAGCGTTTCCTTTCCCGCTCTGAGGGATAAATAACGCACGGTGGCGACTCTCCTGTCAAGCCGGCGCCGATTTTCGCAGTAGCGACAGCTGGCGACTCTGCTGGGGATTTATAGCATCTAGGGACTTTTCCCATCCCTTATGCTGGGACCGTTTCCCATCCCCTACGCGAGTCAATCCTAGCGCTTGGATGTTTATTTGTTGGGTGTTGTGCATATTGTGTTTTACTTTTTCGCACTTTACTTTTCTGTATCTTTACCTTCCCGCATTTTATTTCCCGCATTTTATTTTCAGTTTAATATGATTATCTGTGCTGCTGTGGGAGAGGGATGTTACTGTGAGTGAAAGCCGGACCTGGGCTTGAGTATGCACCTAGATATAGTTGCGGAGAAGTAGTAGACGAACCTGTCTGCTGAGCAGGCACAGTTCCCTACGAAAATCTGCGCTCAGACGAGATTCTTGCAGAGGTGCTCCTTTCCGGTCCTGAGGATCTGAGGGGAGTCCAGACGTGAGGATTGTCGACTCTGGGGACCGATCATTTGGAAGTCAGCTAAGTGAGGCCTCTTCATGACTCGATGATGCCACTCCTTCTGGGAATCGTATCGTCATTCATGAAAGTCTGTGACGCTGATGACCGCATAGGATGCCGTACCTTTGTCCGTGGATTAGGTTTATCATACCTGTGGGGGGGATCGGGTTATTGCAGGAAAACTGGCCTTCAGAAACCATGATTCAGTAGTTATCAGATGGTGTTCTTGGTTCATCTCCAGGTGCGTTGTTTGGATCAGATGGGTTTCTTATCTGAGGGTGATGCTATTATCAGATGGTTTTCTCGTCAGATACAGAAGTTCAGATGGTTTTCTTACCGGGGGATTGATATTTTGAGTATCAGATGATAGTTAGTGTCAGGAGGTTCTGATGACCGTGGTGGTTTTCTGTTCTTGATCACAGAGATATTCCTCTTCAGGCTACAGCATAGCCCCTGTGTTCACAGATTGCATTATTTATCATATTGCATCATTGCATTACCATCTGCACTCAACTAACGTGTGTGTATTGCAGGTACATATTTTCCCTTCCTGTTCTGGTGTCTGTTCCTAGCAAGACATGGAAACCCTGAAGAGAGTATTGCCCTACAAGTTTCCATCTCCGGATATCAGTCTATTGTTAGAGTTAATTGCTATTGCTAAGAAGAGGGTAATGGGTGACTTCAGAAAGAGATATGGGAGGATTCTGACCTACGTTTATCAGCCATCTGCCTACGAGACCAGTGGCATCTATACCCTGTTACAGTTCTATGATGCGGAGCTCAGGTGTTTTGTATTTCCCGACTTTGTTTTGGCTCCTACCCTGGAGGAGTATTCTGCACTTCTGGATATACCGATCCGCGAGCAGATGCCTTTCTATTGTACGGACGCTGAGCCTAAGCTGGCTGAGCTTTCTGCCATCCTGTGCTTGAAAGAGTCGGAGCTGTCTGGGAAGATGATCAGAAGAGGAGACGTATGGGGATTTCCATTGGATGTCTTGGTAGAGAAGGCTCGGGAATATGCCTAGAAGGGTAGCTGGGGTGTTTTTGACGTCATCCTTGCTGTATGTGTGTATGGCATCGTGTTGTTCCCGAACATTCCTGATTTTGTTGATTCTGATGCCTTCTATATTTTGGCCGCGAAGAACCCGGTTCCTACTTTGCTGGGAGATATCCACCATTCAACTCACTACCAGAACGAAAAGCGGCGAGGAAGGAATGTGTCTTGTTGTGTACCTCTCCTGTGCAGGTGGTTCACCAGTCATTTGCCTAAGTCAGGCCCTTTTGTCACCTCTATTGATTCTCTAGGATGGCCCGAGCGCTTAATGGGATTGACTGCTGAGAACATGGTATGGGTCAACGAAGAGGTATTCGGAGCTGAAGTCATACTCAAATGCGAAGGATTCCCGAATGTTCCTTTGGTGGGAAGGAAGGGGTGTGTCAACTACAACCCTTCCTTATTGATCAGGCAATTTGGGTACGTACCTCAGGGAGCGCCAAAACCCGAGGAGATACAGGAATCTCTGTATCTCACTGGGGCAATAGGGAAAGAGATGCTGACCAAACTCGAGAAGGCATGGAAGAACTTGCACAAGAGAGGAAAGCCTTCAGGTAGCAGAGGGGATACTCGGGTTCCTGGCCCATATGTGGAGTGGATTCGTGAGCGAGCTGTGAAGTTCCTAATGCCTTATCCAGCGGTTCAGCCATTGCATCCTTCTCCGGTGGAGGAGCCTACCACTGTGGACATGCAGGTCTACAAGCAGCTGATGGCCGAGAAAGAGGAGCTAGCAAGGGCTAAAGAGGCTTTAGAGCAGGAGAATGCCCAGCTTCGGCATGAAAAGATTGAAGCAGGATATGTTTCTAAGCAACAGGCTGAAACTCTGAAATATCTGAAGACTACGCTATTGGAATTGACTGAAACCAAGAAGCGTCTGGAGTTAGATGTAGACTCAGTTAGTAGTGTGTTGGCCACTAAGAAGCAAGAGCTGGAAAGGGCCTACACGAAGCTAGCCAAGTTCAGAGAGCACTGGGATCTCACTATGACCAAGCGCAAAGAGCGAGAAGAAGAGCTGAAGACACAGATTGCTCAGTTAGAAGAGCAGGTCAAAGTGAAGAACGAAGAGCTTGAAGAGGAAGCCTGCCGCCGATACGAGGCCGAGCGCAAGCTGACAGATGCCATGAAGAATTTGGAAGATTTTCAGCATAGAGCAGATGCCAAGAGACCCAAACCTGGGGGTGGTGCCAATGATAAGGCTTGGGAAGACTTTGTCAGAGACATCCAGGGGACGGTCAGGAAGAGGGATCGGCTGATAGAAGGTTTGATTTGTCAACCAGATCACGCAGAGACAAGGAAGATGGTCGAAGACTTCCGCAACCGTACCCGTACTTGATTTCTCTCTTGTATTCTGTATATTGAGATCACCACCAGGCATGTTGGCTGGGATCCTCTTTGTCATATCAGCTGTATGAAGCATAGTTGTGTAACCTCTTGACAAGACAGTTATTCTAATAAATATATGAGGGTTTTTCTAAATATTGTCTTTATGGTTTATCTCGTCTTGCTACCACTGACACTGGAATTGGAGGGGAAATATCTCCAATGCACACATGCACGTTAGCATTTTTCCTTGTATTTCTGTTTGCATAAATCATACTGCATAGCATTTCTCTAGCAGGTCAGAGCACTTATCCAGCCTTTGTTTTCACCAGAGGGTGATTCTCGGGGATTATTTGAGGCAAGAGTGGAGTGTTGAAGACGACCAAGGGGCTGAAGCAGATTTGAGCAGAATCAAGCAGCATAGTCGGTTACAGGTAATTGGTAGCTATGTCTGAAGGCAATTTCCAGGCTCCTAGCACCTTGGCAGGGTTTACTATGGCGTCCAACCATCAGTATGACTCTATGGAAGGCTTCCCGCAAGCGAACAATCTTACTGCAGACCAAGTTGTACAGCCTACGGATGAGAACCGAGATCGACATGAGCAGTTCGTTGCCCGAAATGAACGTTATCCTCCTGTTAACAATCAAGGTGTCACTTTCCCTGTGATGAATTACCGGAGAGATATTCCAATGGCCGGGATGGTAGATCCAAGAGCTCATGAGCAGGATAGAAGACTCCGAGCATTGGAAGAAGGTATAAAAGCCTTAGAAGCGAAAGATGCCGTTAACCTGGATGCTGTGGCCATGTGTTTGGTTCCTGATCTCGTGTTGCCTTACAAGTTCAAAGTGCCGGAATTTGAAAAATACACGGGAGAAAGCTGTCCGAAGCTGCATTTGATGATGTTCTGTCGAAGGATGACTTCGTTTGTGCGAAATGACCAACTAATGATCCATTGCTTCCAGTATAGCCTGACTGGGGCATCCTTGAGGTGGTATGTGCAGTTAGAGAGTAATCAGATTCGATCCTGGGTGGATTTAGCCAGAGCTTTCATGAAGCAGTACGATTACAACCTGGATTTGACTCCTAGTCTCATAGATCTGCAAGAATTATCTCAGGCGGAGAATGAATCGTTCAGAGGGTATTTGCGAAGATGGAAAGAATTAGCTGCTAGTGTTCAACCACCGCTTCCGGAAAGGGAACTGGTTGACATCTTCTTGGGTACTCTGAAAGGCCATTATTTTGACAAATTGTTCAGTTGCACAAACTTTGTGGGCCTGATGAGACTGGGAGAGATTGTTGAGAGAGGACTCAGGAGTGGAAAGTTTCGAGATGTTCCTTACGTCCCAGTTGATAAGATTGAGTCAGTTGTCAGTTCTCAAGAAGAGTGGGAAGGAGATGACGCCACCTCAGAATCT
This sequence comes from Lathyrus sativus, assembly GCA_963859935.3. NCBI lineage: Eukaryota > Viridiplantae > Streptophyta > Magnoliopsida > Fabales > Fabaceae > Lathyrus > Lathyrus sativus. The sequence goes on along the minus strand of OZ012737.1, from coordinate 298,408,957 downwards.
CTAGCATCTCAGGATCAGTTTTCAGACACTTCAAGTCAACGATCATCCTATCGCCGATCGCGTCAGCATGCTCCACGAAGACCAAGGAAGCCTGAAAGGCAGTTTACTCAGCTACCGGTGTCGTACAGTCAGTTGTTACCAGATCTGGTCAAAAGTGGATTGATAGTGCCAAAAGAGACTAAGCCGGTGATCCCACCGTATCCTCCAGGTTTTGATGCCGGCGCCCGCTGTGAGTACCATGCTGGGGCACAGGGGCATTCAACAAATGATTGTAAGGTGCTTAGAAGTCAGGTTCAAGATCTGTTAGACTCCAGCCGTATTTGCATCACTCCTCAGGGTTTTGTTCAGATTAATGATTTTCCATCCTCCAGTTGTGTGGGTTCGTCAGTTAATGTCATGGAAGACTCCACAGGAAGTGTGTGCTCTGAAGATTGTCAATCAGAGAGTTCAGTTGTGTGGGAGAAGTTTCTAGAGGTTTTTGCGCCGGGTGTCGCATCTGTTTTCTCTGCATAACCCGTTTAGCTTTTGTGCACTAGTGTCTGCCGACCACCACCAGGATTGTTGGCTGGGGTCATTGTATTCGTACTCGTTTGTGCTTACCTGCTGATTTTGTTGGTTGTACATGTGTGGGAGATGTTTGTCTGTATGCTTATAGCTTGAGTTCCTCTTTGTCTCGTTATGAATGTGTGCTTGCTTTCCGCATTGCATTATGATTTAACAGGTACATCAGAACTGTGGGTCTTATTTCTCCATATCTAGTTTGTTACAGGAACTCCTTCAGAGATATGGAACAGAATCAGTTTGAATTGATTGAAGTCCAAAGCCAGCTGGGGCAGATGATGAGAGACATGCAAGAGATGCGTTTGGAGCAGAAGATTCTCAAAGAGGAGAACAGTCAACTGAAGACCCAAATGAGCTTGATCATGGAGGTAGTCAAGAACGTGCTTAGGAAAGAGGACGATCAACTATTTGAAGCCGCAATGAAGAAGCTCGCGCCACCTGTGCATGTGGAACCTGAGCAGCAGCAACAGAAGATACATCCGGCTCCACGGAGGATCCAGGAAGGGAAGCCAAAGAGAATGTTTGAGGCACCGCCTATGACATATGCTGAGCTCTTGCAGACCTTATTGAGGTCTAATCTGGTAGAGAAGAGAACGTTGGAGCCACCAACGAGAGTGTTTTCTCATGGGTACGATGCCAGTAAGCAATGTGAGTTTCATTCTGGGGCATTCGGACACGACATCGAGGGTTGTCATGCTTTTAAGCACAATGTTCAAGACCTGATTGACTCGTACGATATTGAATTCACGCCGGGCGACGTAGCTGTACGTATTGCTCCTATCCCAGTTGATGCTAAGATGATGGATGTTTCTAAAGCTGCAGTGGGTCAGAAACGTATCCTGGACTCCATGGCGTCAGAGTCTCCAGGCCCACAACTGTTGCCTATTCCTGGGGCAGATCTGAGAAAGAAAATGGCTAAGCATAAGGAGAGCGTTAATCAATACATTGAAGGTCAAGAAACCGATGTTGCATTTGATACGAAGGGTGTTCAAGAGTCAACCCGATACCAGCAGCAGCAGCCTCAGCAGCAGAACCAGCAGGGGTATAAAAGATATCAGAATCGGGCTCCCCTGGCAAGCCGTCATTTTGAAGCTCCTCCTATGTCGTATGCACAGCTTCTGCAAACGTTGCTTCAGCTCCAATTGGTTCATAAAAGGACGATGACTCCCTTAACAGGGGCACCACCACCGGGGTATGATGCCAATGCTACTTGTGAATTCCACACTGGGGCACCTGGCCATACGGTTGAGAATTGTAAGGCTTTTAAGCACAAAGTGCAGGATCTGCTTTATAGTGCAGCAATCAGCTTCGGGCAGGGAGGTCCCAAAATCATCTGAATGAAGGAGGAGGGGCTCTATAATTTGGTTGAGTCGTTGAAAGCAGATCAGGACAGCATCGAATTGTCTCCAATAAAGATAGCGGGTTCAGCAGCAGGACAAATGTGAAAGCCCGGCTCTCGGAAGCTAGCATTTTTTTGTTTTATCTTGTCATTTCTTTCCATTTGTAGTTGCTTTCCTGTTTGAATTTGTAATCTTGTTTGTAAAACCTGTTGTTTTCATTCAATTGATGATAATGAAATAAATATGCATGTTTTGATTGAATCCATTCGTGTTCACTAGCTGTTTTTACAAATGTCCAACGCTTGGTTAAGAAGAATTTGGGGAGGATGACGAAAATGACCGACATGCAACTACCGATATTGTATGCTTTTGAGATAAAACATGTTGATGATGTACAGGCCTTGTTTCAAATCCCCAAACACCGGAGATATAAGGAAGATAATCCCTTGTCAACCCCTTTGAGCCTTGTAGTAGGAGTTTCTTTCTGAAAACGAAAAAACCTCGATCTTAACCTGGGGCAGAGTAGGTGTTAGCTAATTTGACCGAGCGTCCAAATTGCAAAAGGAATGTCCGTTCGAGGATCAATCACGTCCCTAGAGGTCGTGCCTAAAAGACCACAGTGTTTCAATCAAGAGTGGGACAGCCACATCATCTCCCAAAGAGTCAGACAACCAGTGTCACACGACTTGTTCGAAAGGAAAAAACGAAGAAAAAAAAGAAGAATCAAAAGCCCGCTAAGTCAAGAAAACTTCAAAACAAATGACTTAGGCAAAAATGAGGGCATCCCGCTGGACTAAAAAAAAAAAAAAAAAAAAAAAAAAAAATCTCAAAAGAAACTCAAAAGGAGTCAGTCCAGGCAAAAGTTTGGGATATGAAAAGAAAAGATGAAAAGAATCAAAAGAAAAATCCTCGAAGGAAATACGAGTCGTGTGACCGCAAGTGTCAAAGACGAAAGGTGAGTGGCTGTCACTCCGAAAACTCATAGTTTCTCGAACTATCATTCCTATCTTTCAACCTCTGAGAGGTGAGCGCTAAGGTTGAATTAGATGAACGTAGGATGGGAGAACATCAAGGAGAATGGGTGGGTTAAAATAAACTTTGAGCCTTTATCCTTTCTTTCAAAACCATGAACCTGACCATGTTACAACCCTCAAAAGTCCTAATTGAAGCAGGTTGTTTCGAAAGCATACTCCGGTAAAAATCGCGTCGATTCTGACTCCTAAGGAGGTCCCTCTTACCATGTTGATACTAATGTTGATAAATGTTTTATGCATTATATGCCATAAACTGTTTTTCCTTTTCCCAGTGAACAGATTGGATGTCAAAGCTGTCATATGTGTTGCATTAATATGTCTTTTACGCAGAACAACTTGTTTTACTTACGAGTAAGCGCTTGACAGCAGAAAAGCTTCCTACAATGGAAAGTATGGTCAAGATAGAATGCAGAACGCCTGAATGTTCCGAGAGCAGGGGCAAGCTATTACCGTAATCCCCAGTCAAGTCAGTTTTTCGAGGTCAATTATCCTGGGGCAATCGGGTTGAGATTCAGGCGAATACGGCGTAGTCAAGGGCACTACTCTGAATCAGATAATCGGGGGCAAGGTCATTGCAGTCAAGGGCAGACCATCTTAAGCGCGCAAAGTTTGTTCGAGAAGCATGTGAGGTGAAGTATCTCTCCGAAGCTCAGAATGCTGGGGCATGTTATATCAGACCATCAAGGCTCAGATTTGCAGATTTCCTTTCGAGGACTATCCCCACAGAGGTCCCGCGGGATGGGGCATATCAGAAGAGAAAGGATTGGTCTTCTCCGTATCAGCAGGGCCATGCAGAGTTATTCGAGCAGATGCAGTCGATTTTCGAGAGCGAGACGAATGCGGGAAGTCATGTCACTATCTCTTGACTCTTCACTAAAAGGCTGTGGATTCAAGACAGAGTGTTTTCCAGCGTCAGTTGTACCTGACCCATCACGGACAGCCTAAGAGTTCAAATCCATGATTGGCAATCACTAGGAGGCCCATCCATGTTGGCGCATCGGTTTTCAGATCCGAGCTTCATCAGTACGCGGGAAGACTCCCTCCATTTTCTCCAGCAAAGTCCAATTCGTCGTTGGTACGGATAAGCTATCCCTAGAGGAGTCCAATCACACTTGGCGCATCTGCTATTTCGCAGCGGAGTTATATTCCCCAGCAGGGTACTACTTCGTCGATGGTGTTCGGTCAAGTTCCTAATATCTCCAGCAGAGCTGATTTCACTCTCCCAGCCTTTATTTTGCTGGGATAATCCTGTGATATCCGGTATATCCCCAGCGGAGTTGGCTTAGTCTTCAGCATTTATTTTGCTGAAGTGGTTTTCTGTACCCAGCTCTCTCCGGCAGCTCGAGCCTGCATTAGCATACTGCATGCATCATCATATTTGCATCATACTTGCATGTCATTGTCAAAATGCGTAGCATTTCCATCCTGAATGGAGCATTACGACGTAGAAAGAATAAAGCATATGCATATGCATACGAAGCATAAGTCAGGTTTTCTATCAGCCTCATATGGCGCGTGAATTACTCTGTGATCAGTTCAGGGGCATTTATCCAGCAACAGTATTCAGACGATTCAGCGGATTATTTGTATCTCAGATCAGACAGCAAATATGCTTTGATCAAGCAGTCATCTGATATCGACAAACTTTTCTTCCCGTCAATTCATATTGACGATGTATTCCTTCGATAAGTGGATTTCTCCGTCTATCATTAGACGTCTTGAGTACGAATGTGGTTTTCTTTCCGTCTATCCTTAGACGATGTGAAGTTGCGGGTGATCGCAGTAGGGTTTCAAGAAGGGGTTTCCCCAAGATATGCGTTTCTTTCCGTCTATCAGTAGACGATGTGAAGTTTCGAGTTACTGTTCAGCGGGTTTCTTATTGCCAGATCATACGTATGATGAGGTGTTTCCCCGGCGAGTCTTCTCCGGCTATCTTTGCTTGTTGAAGGGTTTCAAAACGATATTTCGGATAGTGGTTTTCTTTCGTTATTGGATGAGATGACGTTTCAAGAGTGACTTTTCTGATCGTCAATCCTTATTGATGTCGAGGCTCTTCGAAGAATGTTCAGTTTTCGTGATTGTCGATTCTTATTGACGACATGGTTCCTTAAAAGGTGGTTTTCTTTCCGCCAGTCCATACTGACGATGTGGCCCCTTCAAGGATGTTGATCTTTCCATCAATTCCCGTAGACAGAAGGATTCTGAAATTCAAGGGATGGTGTTGAATTGCGTTATGGTGTCTTTCCGTCTATCTTTAGACGATGTGAGTATGGAGATTATGAATTTCTTTCCGTCTATCCTTAGACGACGTGAATTGATTTGTTTCATCAATCAGGATGAGCCCGTCTACCCTTAGACGACGTGAATTGATTTATCAATCAGGATGATCCTGTCTACCCTTAGACGAGGCAAGTATGGAGATTATGAATTTCTTTCCGTCTATCCTTAGACGACGTGAATTGTTTTGTTTCATCAATCAGGATGAGCCCGTCTACCCTTAGACGACGTGAATTGTTTTGTTTCATCAATCAGGATGAGCCCGTCTATCCTTAGACGATGAGAATTGATTTGTTCATCAATCGGGATGATCCCGTCTACCCTTAGACGATGTGAATATGGAGATTATGAATTTCTTTCCGTCTACCCTTAGACGATGTGAGTATGGAGATTAATGGTGTCTTCCCGTCCATCTTTGGACGATGTGAGTATATTTCTCTTCCTGCCTATCAGTAGGCAATGTGAAAGGATCAGGTATTTTGTTGCAGCCCTCGGGTTTGTCATATAGGGTATCACAGGTGATTGGCGTTAAAATCAGGAGTTCTTTATCAGATGATTGATCAGTTTGGTGCCGTAATGACTGGACTCGGTTTTCAGGATTTTATTCCCCAAGCAGTTTACAGTATATGCTCGCGGTCGGCAAATTTTCGGGTTTTATTTGTATTCAACCGTCTCGTACCTCTGAATGTTTGAAGGCTGAGCGCTCTTCAAACCCTTCAGGTCCAAGTCGCTTGAATAGGGGCAGCTGTTGCACCCTAAAATTTGACCAACCGATTCTCCTATCTGACTCGTGGTTTAAACTCATATTCGTAAATCAGACGCATGATATTTGTGCATAAACGGAGGATATCAGAGTTTACAGCTTGATTTTCGTCCATCAGATATGGCAGATCCAGTCTAGATCATCAGGGTTTTATTTTCGGGAAAGTGTACGCTCCTCGGTGATTTTTAGCTTGCACAGTGATTTTGGGGATATTCTGATGCCCGGGGTTCTCTGTTCGATTCGATCTGGTCTCGTGCGCTCTTTTGTGGGGGTCATTTGTATTCATCTGCGTTTTTAGGATTTTAATAGACTTTTGCGGATTTTTAATAGGCTTTATAGATTTTTCTGGAATTTAAATAGGGTTTTTTGTATTTTTTATAGTTTAAATAGATTTTTAGAATTTTATATAGGTTTTTAAATAGATTTAATAGTTTTTAATCTTTTTCTTAGAATATATTAGATTTTAAATATAGTTTTAATTGTTTTTAGATAATATAGAAAATAATATAGTTTTTCTTTTATTGATAATAGATTTTAATAGATATTAAATAATGGTATAGCATCTATAGAAAATTAATAGTTTTTTTAGAATACTAAATAATAGGGTAATAGAAATTAAATAGTTTTAATTTTTAGATATAGATAATATAGTCTTTTTTAGAGTTTAATATAGTTTTTAGGATTTTTAATAGTTAATAGCATTTTCTCTTTTTAGAATATTAGGTTTAAATAGATTTTTTATTTTCTTTTATAGAGTTTATAATAACTAATATAGTTTTATTAGGGTTTATAGAATTTAATTAGATTAGTTTTTAGATTTGATTAATTGGGTTTAGTTTAGTTAAATTGGGTCCAGTTTAGTAATTAGGCTAATTCAGATTTTTGTGGTTTTTTTAATAATTTTCGTGTGGGCTTTTCCCAGGCCCAATACATGTGTTTGTCCAGATTTTTTCAAGTCTCCAGCTTTTTTCCTCCATTTTCCAGACCATTCCAGAAGATTCCAACGTTCTCAGCATTTATAAAGCTCGCTCGCCACGTGTTAGGAGGAGGTTGGCCACACGCGTCTCACTCTGAGGACCCCACCACACACTCAGACTCTCTCACACTCACACACGTGCCCCACCACTTTCTCTCTCTCTCTCTGTGCATGCGTGCCACGCGTTGCACCTGCACCATTCCCTCTACCACCTGTCATCACCACCCGCGTCGCCGGAGAAGCCACCGGCCGGCATGCAAGCCCCGTTCGGCCGCCCTTAACACCACCGTCTTGCCGGAAACTGCAGAAATCTCCAGAAACCCTCTTTCCGACTACGATCTTCATCTTCCTCCTCCGTCAACATTCATCGTCCCCTCGCCGGAAAACACATACTCGCCGGAAACTTCAAGAACCGTTCCAGAATTCATCAGTCTTCAGCGTGTGTCAAGAACAGTTCTCCAGATCTCCTTCCATCTTCATTGTTCTACAAGCACGATTTGACAGAACACGTTCGAGCGTTCATCCTCATCCAAAGATTTTTCCATAACGCGTGAATATTCATCATCTTCATAAGGAAATTCCAGAAATCACTCAAACCCCAGAACAACCCTTCCAGAACTCCATACAATCATCATCAGCCTCCAGATCTCCTTCCACGTTCCCAGATTCGTCTCATCGCCAGAGAATCCCCAGCGCGTCTTCATCGTTATTCATAGGTCTTCGTCTACTCCCAACCACTTCAAGACCTGTAAAGATCTTTGAAGTTCTTCGCCCACGGTGCTTCTTCTCCAGAACGTCTTCAAAGTCTTCCATAAGTATCAAGATCTTCCGCTTTCTCGTAGTGACCTTCAAGTAGTTCTTCAAGATTCTCCAGGTTTTCTTCAATTCCTTCAACGAACTTCGAGGATTCGCGGCGTCGTTCACACCTCAAGCCAGGTATGTTGTTCTTCCACTCTGATTCGTTGATGATTGTTGAATGTAGATTTCCGTTGGGATTTCAATTAGCATTTGGGATTAGGTTTTTTTTGATAGTTTAACGAAGGGGGTTTTTGTGAGATCTGGGATTTGAGGTTAGGTTTTAGTGGAGATTTCATGTGAGATGTGTGAAGTTTCTTTGGGGTTTTCTGGAGATAAGTTACAGAGAGGGTGAGGAAGACGAAGGTTGAAGACGACTAGGGTTACGGTGAATAGTGTTTGGGGTTGGGGGAAGGTAGATAGGGTTTTGTGTGTGGGTTAGGGTTAGGTTTGGGCCAAGCCCAAACACGTTTTGCTGATGCACCCCCTTGTTACTCATTTTCCCCTCCCTCGTGTGAGAAGCCAGAGTGGGATTGATTTGGGCCTTACGCCCAATGCTACCCGCACCCCCTCATCTAAGCCCAATGGGAATTAATAACTGAAAAAGCTGCTAGTCTGCACCCCCCTGCGTTCATTTTAGTTTTTGTTGTTTTTTCTGGTTAATAAGCTTGGGCCCTGCGCCCCAGTGCTGAGCGCACCCCCCATTCTGGCCCAGATCTGGAATGAGCATGAAACATTGCTTCCAGCACCCCCCTCCATGTTATTTCAATTTTGTTTTTTTTTCAATTTCTTTTATTTCTTTGCATATTAGAAAATTCATAATAAAATGTAAATAATTGATTTTTTTTAATTCTTCTTTTTTCTACCACTTTATAATAATGTCTAAAAAATCATATAAAAATAAAAATGCCATTTTATTTTTGTTTACTATTTTTTGGATATTTTCCATTTAATTGACTTCTTTTTAATATTTTTAGTGCATGCATATTATTAGAAAACTCATAAAAAATAGTAGATTCGATCAAATAATTCCGTTCTTTTTTCCGTAGACTCGTAATTCAATGTAGAATTTTATAGTGCAAAAACATTAGCTTAATCATGCATTTTCAGTTTAATTGCATTTTTTGTTTTGCTTTGATATTAAATAATTGGTTTGTGGATATGTCTGTGTTGCTGATTTTAGTTCTTTCATCTGGTAATGAATTTTGTTCTGTTTTTTTTTTAGTAGGTTGTCCTAGAGCCATGTAGGTTCCCCATAGATTTTTGTTAGATTTTTGTAGGATGTTCTGATATGATTTGTCTGAGCTTGAGGATAGGAGAAGTCTTGATGGCTTCTGACTTTGAAGATCAACTGTGGTTGAACTTCAGAGGTAGTTTCTTGTGGTTTGATGGCCTGTGGGTTCTTCTTGAAGATGGGAGCTGGTTGAAGTCTTGTTGGAGCTTGCAAGGATGCATTGGATTGAGGCTTAGTCTAGGAGCTTGTTGTCTGTTTGTGAGGTTCGAGATCCTGAAGTTTGAAGGGAGTTTATGGTACTTTCCTGAGGACGACACTATGAATGACTTTCATTCTTTCTTCTCACCTCTTTCGTAAGTATCCAATGATGTTGGAGCCAACTTGTGAGTTTAATTTCTCCTGAGGAGGAATGTAAACTGATCACATGTTGTTGAGCCACATGGGATACGATTCCTAAGTGGAAGCCCCCTAGTACTTTCCTGAGGAAGGTCCTATGGGTCTATTCACTTAGTTCCATTAGTCTATCTAGGATTTCTTAAGTATCCAGTGATGTTGGAGCCAACTTGTGAGTTTAGTTTCTCCTGAGGAGGAATGTAAACTGATCACAGTTGTTGAGCTACGTAGGATACGATTCCTAAGTGTCAGTCTCCTAGTACTTTCCCGAGGAAGGTCCTATGGGTCTGTTCACTTAGTTCCCTTAGTGCATATAGGTTTTCTCAAGTATCCAGTGATGCCGGAGCCTTCATGTGAGTTTAATTTCTCCTGAGGAGGAATGTAAACTGATCACAGTTGTCGAGCCGCATAGGATATGACTCCTGAGTAGTAACCTCCTGGTACTTTCCTGAGGAAGGCACTATGAGTCTGTCTGCTTAGCTCCCTTTCTCTGGTAAGCTTGTTCTGAAGCTTGGAGGCTGGGATTGATTCCTTTTGCTTAGGAGTTTTGCTTAGATCTTTGCTTAGGGTGTTGTATAGGGTTTTGTTTAGAGATATATTAGGAGATTGTTTCAGGTTTGTTAAGGGCCTTGCCCAGGAGTGGTTTCTTGTTTTGTAGATAGAGGCTTGTCAGGTTAGCTAGCCTTCTCTTTGTATTGTTTGACTTGTATGATGTTATGTTGCATTAGACTTAGGTGTTCATCTAGATAGTTCTGAGTAGGTGCATCTTAGAAGTAGACTTTGTGTGCATGAGAAGATGAGGTGGTCCTCCTTCTGCTTGTTTGTTATTGAGTGGCTTTGCTTGTTGGTATTTGGTAGAGCTGAGCTCTCTTGCCTCTGTGGTTTGCGGCCTTTGCGCCTTGTTTGTTTAGTTGTTGCATTCATGCATATTTTCAGTATTCCTTTACTTTGCAGTTTCTTGTTTGTAGTTTGGTCCTGTTGCCATGATCCCTTAGGAGCTCTGACTTCTCCGCTGCGGAGTCGTCATGATAGAAATTAGGATGGTCAACCAGGTGTGATAGCAGTAGGTAGATTCCCCTGTTCTTCAGTCATAGTTTTAGGGTGTCTTCTCCCTTTCCTTTCAGTGGTAGCTTTTGAGTAGCTTGATCCGTAGTTAGCTGAACTATAGCTGCTCTGATTCTTCGTACCAGACGAGGATATGTAGGCATAGGATGCGATGTCCTAGCGAGCACACTAACGACTAACCTTTGTTCTCTCGCGGCTGTGCGATCGAGACTCTCCCGCTGACGACTAATTGTTATCCCTTTCTATTGCCCGAGTGCATTTGAGACCAGATCGTAGTTGTAGGTCCCCGAGCCTTTAGAATCAGTTTGTTTTCTCACCGCTGTGTGAGAGCGCCAGTTTACCCGTAGTTAGTCGAACTACGTTTGCTCTGATCTTTCATACCAGATGAAAGTACGTAGGCACAGGACGCGATGTCCTGGCGAGCAACCTTTTCCCCGTTTAGACGTAGGTAGTCGAACTACGTTGACTCTGACTTTCCCATTGCACGAGGGAATACGTAGGCCCAGAACACCGTATGTTCTGTCGAGTCCTGTCCTTTTATTTTCTTTTCAGACCGACCATTAGCGTAGATAGATAATACACCCTTTACCTATAAACATCGAGCGTGGATCCCATCGAGTACGATGGACGTGAGGGGTGCTAATACCTTCCCCTTGCGTAACCGACTCCCGAATCCAGGTTTTGGTTGCGATGACCATACCTTTTCCCGTCTTTGCGAGGTTTACTTCGAGCGTTTCCTTTCCCGCTCTGAGGGATAAATAACGCACGGTGGCGACTCTCCTGTCAAGCCGGCGCCGATTTTCGCAGTAGCGACAGCTGGCGACTCTGCTGGGGATTTATAGCATCTAGGGACTTTTCCCATCCCTTATGCTGGGACCGTTTCCCATCCCCTACGCGAGTCAATCTTAGCGCTTGGATGTTTATTTGTTGGGTGTTGTGCATATTGTGTTTTACTTTTTCGCACTTTACTTTTCTGTATCTTTACCTTCCCGCATTTTATTTCCCGCATTTTATTTTCAGTTTAATATGATTATCTGTGCTGCTGTGGGAGAGGGATGTTACTGTGAGTGAAAGCCGGACCTGGGCTTGAGTATGCACCTAGATATAGTTGCGGAGAAGTAGTAGACGAACCTGTCTGCTGAGCAGGCACAGTTCCCTACGAAAATCTGCGCTCAGACGAGATTCTTGCAGAGGTGCTCCTTTCCGGTCCTGAGGATCTGAGGGGAGTCCAGACGTGAGGATTGTCGACTCTGGGGACCGATCATTTGGAAGTCAGCTAAGTGAGGCCTCTTCATGACTCGATGATGCCACTCCTTCTGGGAATCGTATCGTCATTCATGAAAGTCTGTGACGCTGATGACCGCATAGGATGCCGTACCTTTGTCCGTGGATTAGGTTTATCATACCTGTGAGGGGGATCGGGTTATTGCAGGAAAACTGGCCTTCAGAAACCATGATTCAGTAGTTATCAGATGGTGTTCTTGGTTCATCTCCAGGTGCGTTGTTTGGATCAGATGGGTTTCTTATCTGAGGGTGATGCTATTATCAGATGGTTTTCTCGTCAGATACAGAAGTTCAGATGGTTTTCTTACCGGGGGATTGATATTTTGAGTATCAGATGATAGTTAGTGTCAGGAGGTTCTGATGACCGTGGTGGTTTTCTGTTCTTGATCACAGAGATATTCCTCTTCAGGCTACAGCATAGCCCCTGTGTTCACAGATTGCATTATTTATCATATTGCATCATTGCATTACCATCTGCACTCAACTAACGTGTGTGTATTGCAGGTACATATTTTCCCTTCCTGTTCTGGTGTCTGTTCCTAGCAAGACATGGAAACCCTGAAGAGAGTATTGCCCTACAAGTTTCCATCTCCGGATATCAGTCTATTGTTAGAGTTGATTGCTATTGCTAATAAGAGGGTAATGGGTGACTTCAGAAAGAGATATGGGAGGATTCTGACCTACGTTTATCAGCCATCTGCCTACGAGACCAGCGGCATCTATACCCTGTTACAGTTCTACGATGCGGAGCTCAGGTGTTTTGTATTTCCCGACTTTGTTTTGGCTCCTACCCTGGAGGAGTATTCTGCACTTCTGGATATACCGATCCGCGAGCTGATGCCTTTCTATCGTACGGACGCTGAGCCTAAGCTGGCTGAGCTTTCTGCCATCCTGTGCTTGAAAGAGTCGGAGCTGTCTGGGAAGATGATCAGAAGAGGAGACGTATGGGGATTTCCATTGGATGTCTTGGTAGAGAAGGCTCGGGAATATGCCTAGAAGGGTAGCTGGGGTGTTTTTGACGTCATCCTTGCTGTATGTGTGTATGGCATCGTGTTGTTCCCGAACATTCCTGATTTTGTTGATTCTGATGCCTTCTATATTTTGGCCGCGAAGAACCCGGTTCCTACTTTGCTGGGAGATATCCACCATTCAACTCACTACCAGAACGAAAAGCGGCGAGGAAGGAATGTGTCTTGTTGTGTACCTCTCCTGTGCAGGTGGTTCACCAGTCATTTGCCTAAGTCAGGCCCTTTTGTCACCTCTATTGATTCTCTAGGATGGCCCGAGCGCTTAATGGGATTGACTGCTGAGAACATGGTATGGGTCAACGAAGAGGTATTCGGAGCTGAAGCCATACTCAAATGCGAAGGATTCCCGAATGTTCCTTTGGTGGGAAGGAAGGGGTGTGTCAGCTACAACCCTTCCTTATTGATCAGGCAATTTGGGTACGTACCTCAGGGAGCGCCAAAACCCGAGGAGATACAGGAATCTCTGTATCTCACTGGGGCAATAGGGAAAGAGATGCTGACCAAACTCGAGAAGGCATGGAAGAACTTGCACAAGAGAGGAAAACCTTCAGGTAGCAGAGGGGATACTCGGGTTCCTGGCCCATATGTGGAGTGGATTCGTGAGCGAGCTGTGAAGTTCCTAATGCCTTATCCAGCGGTTCAGCCATTGCATCCTTCTCCGGTGGAGGAGCCTACCACTGTGGACATGCAGGTCTACAAGCAGCTGATGGCCGAGAAAGAGGAGCTAGCAAGGGCTAAAGAGGCTTTAGAGCAGGAGAATGCCCAGCTTCGGCATGAAAAGATTGAAGCAGGATATGTTTCTAAGCAACAGGCTGAAACTCTGAAACATCTGAAGACTACGCTATTGGAATTGACTGAAACCAAGAAGCGTCTGGAGTTAGATGTAGACTCAGTTAGTAGTGTGTTGGCCACTAAGAAGCAAGAGCTGGAAAGGGCCTACACGAAGCTAGCCAAGTTCAGAGAGCACTGGGATCTCACTATGACCAAGCGCAAAGAGCGAGAAGAAAAGCTGAAGACACAGATTGCTCAGTTAGAAGAGCAGGTCAAAGTGAAGAACGAAGAGCTTGAAGAGGAAGCCTGCCGCCGATACGAGGCCGAGCGCAAGCTGACAGATGCCATGAAGAATTTGGAAGATTTTCAGCATAGAGCAGATGCCAAGAGACCCAAACCTGGGGGTGGTGCCAATGATAAGGCTTGGGAAGACACTGTCAGAGACATCCAGGGGACGGTCAGGAAGAGGGATCGGCTGATAGAAGGTTTGATTTGTCAACCAGATCACGCAGAGACAAGGAAGATGGTCGAAGACTTCCGCAACCGTACCCGTACTTGATTTCTCTCTTGTATTCTGTATATTGAGATCACCACCAGGCATGTTGGCTGGGATCCTCTTTGTCATATCAGCTGTATGAAGCATAGTTGTGTAACCTCTTGACAAGACAGTTATTCTAATAAATATATGAGGGTTTTTCTAAATATTGTCTTTATGGTTTATCTCGTCTTGCTACCACTGACACTGGAATTGGAGGGGAAATATCTCCAATGCACACATGCACGTTAGCATTTTTCCTTGTATTTCTGTTTGCATAAATCATACTGCATAGCATTTCTCTAGCAGGTCAGAGCACTTATCCAGCCTTTGTTTTCACCAGAGGGTGATTCTCGGGGATTATTTGAGGCAAGAGTGGAGTGTTGAAGACGACCAAGGGGATGAAGCAGATTTGAGCAGAATCAAGCAGCATAGTCGGTTACAGGTAATTGGTAGCTATGTCTGAAGGCAATTTCCAGGCTCCTAGCACCTTGGCAGGGTTTACTATGGCGTCCAACCATCAGTATGACTCTATGGAAGGCTTCCCGCAAGCGAACAATCTTACTGCAGACCAAGTTGTACAGCCTACGGATGAGAACCGAGATCGACATGAGCAGTTCGTTGCCCGAAATGAACGTTATCCTCCTGTTAACAATCAAGGTGTCACTTTCCCTGTGATGAATTACCGGAGAGATATTCCAATGGCCGGGATGGTAGATCCAAGAGCTCATGAGCAGGATAGAAGACTCCGAGCATTGGAAGAAGGTATAAAAGCCTTAGAAGCGAAAGATGCCGTTAACCTGGATGCTGTGGCCATGTGTTTGGTTCCTGATCTCGTGTTGCCTTACAAGTTCAAAGTGCCGGAATTTGAAAAATACACGGGAGAAAGCTGTCCGAAGCTGCATTTGATGATGTTCTGTCAAAGGATGACTTCGTTTGTGCGAAATGACCAACTAATGATCCATTGCTTCCAGTATAGCCTGACTGGGGCATCCTTGAGGTGGTATGTGCAGTTAGAGAGTAATCAGATTCGATCCTGGGTGGATTTAGCCAGAGCTTTCATGAAGCAGTACGATTACAACCTGGATTTGACTCCTAGTCTCATAGATCTGCAAGAATTATCTCAGGCGGAGAATGAATCGTTCAGAGGGTATTTGCGAAGATGGAAAGAATTAGCTGCTAGTGTTCAACCACCGCTTCCGGAAAGGGAACTGGTTGACATCTTCTTGGGTACTCTGAAAGGCCATTATTTTGACAAATTGTTCAGTTGCACAAACTTTGTGGGCCTGATGAGACTGGGAGAGATTGTTGAGAGAGGACTCAGGAGTGGAAAGTTTCGAGATGTTCCTTACGTCCCAGTTGATAAGATTGAGTCAGTTGTCAGTTCTCAAGAAGAGTGGGAAGGAGATGACGCCACCTCAGAATCTCTAGCATCTCAGGATCAGTTTTCAGACACTTCAAGTCAACGATCATCCTATCGCCGATCGCGTCAGCATGCTCCACGAAGACCAAGGAAGCCTGAAAGGCAGTTTACTCAGCTACCGGTGTCGTACAGTCAGTTGTTACCAGATCTGGTCAAAAGTGGATTGATAGTGCCAAAAGAGACTAAGCCGGTGATCCCACCGTATCCTCCAGGTTTTGATGCCGGCGCCCGCTGTGAGTACCATGCTGGGGCACAGGGGCATTCAACAAATGATTGTAAGGTGCTTAGAAGTCAGGTTCAAGATCTGTTAGACTCCAGCCGTATTTGCATCACTCCTCAGGGTTTTGTTCAGATTAATGATTTTCCATCCTCCAGTTGTGTGGGTTCGTCAGTTAATGTCATGGAAGACTCCACAGGAAGTGTGTGCTCTGAAGATTGTCAATCAGAGAGTTCAGTTGTGTGGGAGAAGTTTCTAGAGGTTTTTGCGCCGGGTGTCGCATCTGTTTTCTCTGCATAACCCGTTTAGCTTTTGTGCACTAGTGTCTGCCGACCACCACCAGGATTGTTGGCTGGGGTCATTGTATTCGTACTCATTTGTGCTTACCTGCTGATTTTGTTGGTTGTACATGTGTGGGAGATGTTTGTCTGTATGCTTATAGCTTGAGTTCCTCTTTGTCTCGTTATGAATGTGTGCTTGCTTTCCGCATTGCATTATGATTTAACAGGTACATCAGAACTGTGGGTCTTATTTCTCCATATCCAGTTTGTTACAGGAACTCCTTCAGAGATATGGAACAGAATCAGTTTGAATTGATTGAAGTCCAAAGCCAGTTGGGGCAGATGATGAGAGACATGCAAGAGATGCGTTTGGAGCAAAAGATTCTCAAAGAGGAGAACAGTCAACTGAAGACCCAAATGAGCTTGATCATGGAGGTAGTCAAGAACGTGCTTAGGAAAGAGGACGATCAACTATTTGAAGCCGCAATGAAGAAGCTCGCGCCACCTGTGCATGTGGAACCTGAGCAGCAGCAACAGAAGATACATCCGGCTCCACGGAGGATCCAGGAAGGGAAGCCAAAGAGAATGTTTGAGGCACCGCCTATGACATATGCTGAGCTCTTGCAGACCTTATTGAGGTCTAATCTGGTAGAGAAGAGAACGTTGGAGCCACCAACGAGAGTGTTTTCTCATGGGTACGATGCCAGTAAGCAATGTGAGTTTCATTCTGGGGCATTCGGACACGACATCGAGGGTTGTCATGCTTTTAAGCACAATGTTCAAGACCTGATTGACTCGCACGATATTGAATTCACGCCGGGCGGCGTAGCTGTACGTATTGCTCCTATCCCAGTTGATGCTAAGATGATGGATGTTTCTAAAGCTGCAGTGGGTCAGAAACGTATCCTGGACTCCATGGCGTCAGAGTCTCCAGGCCCACAACTGTTGCCTATTCCTGGGGCAGATCTGAGAAAGAAAATGGCTAAGCATAAGGAGAGTGTTAATCAATACATTGAAGGTCAAGAAACTGATGTTGCATTTGATACGAAGGGTGTTCAAGAGTCAACCCGATACCAGCAGCAGCAGCCTCAGCAGCAGAACCAGCAGGGGTATAAAAGATATCAGAATCGGGCTCCCTTGGCAAGCCGTCATTTTGAAGCTCCTCCTATGTCGTATGCACAGCTTCTGCAAACGTTGCTTCAGCTCCAATTGGTTCATAAAAGGACGATGACTCCCTTAACAGGGGCACCACCACCGGGGTATGATGCCAATGCTACTTGTGAATTCCACACTGGGGCACCTGGCCATACGGTTGAGAATTGTAAGGCTTTTAAGCACAAAGTGCAGGATCTGCTTTATAGTGCAGCAATCAGCTTCGGGCAGGGAGGTCCCAAAATCATCTGAATGAAGGAGGAGGGGCTCTATAATTTGGTTGAGTCGTTGAAAGCAGATCAGGACAGCATCGAATTGTCTCCAATAAAGATAGCGGGTTCAGCAGCAGGACAAATGTGAAAGCCCGGCTCTCGGAAGCTAGCATTTTTTTGTTTTATCTTGTCATTTCTTTCCATTTGTAGTTGCTTTCCTGTTTGAATTTGTAATCTTGTTTGTAAAACCTGTTGTTTTCATTCAATTGATGATAATGAAATAAATATGCATGTTTTGATTGAATCCATTCGTGTTCACTAGCTGTTTTTACAAATGTCCAACGCTTGGTTAAGAAGAATTTGGGGAGGATGACGAAAATGACCGACATGCAACTACCGATATTGTATGCTTTTGAGATAAAACCTGTTGATGATGTACAGGCCTTGTTTCAAATCCCCAAACACCGGAGATATAAGGAAGATAATCCCTTGTCAACCCCTTTGAGCCTTGTAGTAGGAGTTTCTTTCTGAAAACGAAAAAACCTCGATCTTAACCTGGGGCAGAGTAGGTGTTAGCTAATTTGACCGAGCGTCCAAATTGCAAAAGGAATGTCCGTTCGAGGATCAATCACGTCCCTAGAGGTCGTGCCTAAAAGACCACAGTGTTTCAATCAAGAGTGGGACATCCACATCATCTCCCAAAGAGTCAGACAACCAGTGTCACACGACTTGTTCGAAAGGAAAAAACGAAGAAAAAAAAGAAGAATCAAAAGCCCGCTAAGTCAAGAAAACTTCAAAACAAATGACTTAGGCAAAAATGAGGGCATCCCGCTGGACTAAAAAAAAAAAAAAAAAAAAAAAAAAAAAAAAAAATCTCAAAAGAAACTCAAAAGGAGTCAGTCCAGGCAAAAGTTTGGGATATGAAAAGAAAAGATGAAAAGAATCAAAAGAAAAATCCTCGAAGGAAATACGAGTCGTGTGACCGCAAGTGTCAAAGACGAAAGGTGAGTGGCTGTCACTCCGAAAACTCATAGTTTCTCGAACTATCATTCCTATCTTTCAACCTCTGAGAGGTGAGCGCTAAGGTTGAATTAGCTGAACGTAGGATGGGAGAACATCAAGGAGAATGGGTGGGTTAAAATAAACTTTGAGCCTTTATCCTTTCTTTCAAAACCATGAACCTGACCACGTTACAACCCTCAAAAGTCCTAATTGAAGCAGGTTGTTTCGAAAGCATACTCCGGTAAAAATCGCGTCGATTCTGACTCCTAAGGAGGTCCCTCTTACCATGTTGATACTAATGTTGATAAATGTTTTATGCATTATATGCCATAAACTGTTTTTCCTTTTCCCAGTGAACAGATTGGATGTCAAAGCTGTCATATGTGTTGCATTAATATGTCTTTTACGCAGAACAACTTGTTTTACTTACGAGTAAGCGCTTGACAGCAGAAAAGCTTCCTACAATGGAAAGTATGGTCAAGATAGAATGCAGAACGCCTGAATGTTCCGAGAGCAGGGGCAAGCTATTACCGTAATCCCCAGTCAAGTCAGTTTTTCGAGGTCAATTATCCTGGGGCAATCGGGTTGAGATTCAGGCGAATACGGCGTAGTCAAGGGCACTACTCTGAATCAGATAATCGGGGGCAAGGTCATTGCAGTCAGGGGCAGACCATCTTAAGCGCGCAAAGGTTGTTCGAGAAGCATGTGAGGTGAAGTATCTCTCCGAAGCTCAGAATGCTGGGGCATGTTATATCAGACCATCAAGGCTCAGATTTGCAGATTTCCTTTCGAGGACTATCCCCACAGAGGTCCCGCGGGATGGGGCATATCAGAAGAGAAAGGATTGGTCTTCTCCGTATCAGCAGGGCCATGCAGAGTTATTCGAGCAGATGCAGTCGATTTTCGAGAGCGAGACGAATGCGGGAAGTCATGTCACTATCTCTTGACTCTTCACTAAAAGGCTGTGGATTCAAGACAGAGTGTTTTCCAGCGTCAGTTGTACCTGACCCATCACGGACAGCCTAAGAGTTCAAATCCATGATTGGCAATCACTAGGAGGCCCATCCATGTTGGCGCATCGGTTTTCAGATCCGAGCTTCATCAGTACGCGGGAAGACTCCCTCCATTTTCTCCAGCAAAGTCCAATTCGTCGTTGGTACGGATAAGCTATCCCTAGAGGAGTCCAATCACACTTGGCGCATCTGCTATTTCGCAGCGGAGTTATATTCCCCAGCAGGGTACTACTTCGTCGATGGTGTTCGGTCAAGTTCCTAATATCTCCAGCAGAGCTGATTTCACTCTCCCAGCCTTTATTTTGCTGGGATAATCCTGTGATATCCGGTATATCCCCAGCGGAGTTGGCTTAGTCTTCAGCATTTATTTTGCTGAAGTGGTTTTCTGTACCCAGCTCTCTCCGGCAGCTCGAGCCTGCATTAGCATACTGCATGCATCATCATATTTGCATCATACTTGCATGTCATTGTCAAAATGCGTAGCATTTCCATCCTGAATGGAGCATTACGACGTAGAAAGAATAAAGCATATGCATATGCATACGAAGCATAAGTCAGGTTTTCTATCAGCCTCATATGGCGCGTGAATTACTCTGTGATCAGTTCAGGGGCATTTATCCAGCAACAGTATTCAGACGATTCAGCGGATTATTTGTATCTCAGATCAGACAGCAAATATGCTTTGATCAAGCAGTCATCTGATATCGACAGACTTTTCTTCCCGTCAATTCATATTGACGATGTATTCCTTCGATAAGTGGATTTCTCTGTCTATCATTAGACGTCTTGAGTACGAATGTGGTTTTCTTTCCGTCTATCCTTAGACGATGTGAAGTTGCGGGTGATCGCAGTAGGGTTTCAAGAAGGGGTTTCCCCAAGATATGCGTTTCTTTCCGTCTATCAGTAGACGATGTGAAGTTTCGAGTTACTGTTCAGCGGGTTTCTTATTGCCAGATCATACGTATGATGAGGTGTTTCCCCGGCGAGTCTTCTCCGGCTATCTTTGCTTGTTGAAGGGTTTCAAAACGATATTTCGGATAGTGGTTTTCTTTCGTTATTGGATGAGATGACGTTTCAAGAGTGACTTTTCTGATCGTCAATCCTTATTGATGTCGAGGCTCTTCGAAGAATGTTCAGTTTTCGTGATTGTCGATTCTTATTGACGACATGGTTCCTTAAAAGGTGGTTTTCTTTCCGTCAGTCCATACTGACGATGTGGCCCCTTCAAGGATGTTGATCTTTCCATCAATTCCCGTAGATAGAAGGATTCTGAAATTCAAGGGATGGTGTTGAATTGCGTTATGGTGTCTTTCCGTCTATCTTTAGACGATGTGAGTATGGAGATTATGAATTTCTTTCCGTCTATCCTTAGACGACGTGAATTGATTTGTTTCATCAATCAGGATGAGCCCGTCTACCCTTAGACGACGTGAATTGATTTATCAATCAGGATGATCCTGTCTACCCTTAGACGAGGCAAGTATGGAGATTATGAATTTCTTTCCGTCTATCCTTAGACGACGTGAATTGTTTTGTTTCATCAATCAGGATGAGCCCGTCTACCCTTAGACGACGTGAATTGTTTTGTTTCATCAATCAGGATGAGCCCGTCTATCCTTAGACGATGAGAATTGATTTGTTCATCAATCGGGATGATCCCGTCTACCCTTAGACGATGTGAATATGGAGATTATGAATTTCTTTCCGTCTACCCTTAGACGATGTGAGTATGGAGATTAATGGTGTCTTCCCGTCCATCTTTGGACGATGTGAGTATATTTCTCTTCCTGCCTATCAGTAGGCAATGTGAAAGGATCAGGTATTTTGTTGCAGCCCTCGGGTTTGTCATATAGGGTATCACAGGTGATTGGCGTTAAAATCAGGAGTTCTTTATCAGATGATTGATCAGTTTGGTGCCGTAATGACTGGACTCAGTTTTCAGGATTTTATTCCCCAAGCAGTTTACAGTATATGCTCGCGGTCGGCAAATTTTCGGGTTTTATTTGTATTCAACCGTCTCGTACCTCTGAATGTTTGAAGGCTGAGCGCTCTTCAAACCCTTCAGGTCCAAGTCGCTTGAATAGGGGCAGCTGTTGCACCCTAAAATTTGACCAACCGATTCTCCTATCTGACTCGTGGTTTAAACTCATATTCGTAAATCAGACGCATGATATTTGTGCACAAACGGAGGATATCAGAGTTTACAGCTTGATTTTCGTCCATCAGATATGGCAGATCCAGTCTAGATCATCAGGGTTTTATTTTCGGGAAAGTGTACGCTCCTCGGTGATTTTTAGCTTGCACAGTGATTTTGGGGATATTCTGATGCCCGGGGTTCTCTGTTCGATTCGATCTGGTCTCGTGCGCTCTTTTGTGGGGGTCATTTGTATTCATCTGCGTTTTTAGGATTTTAATAGACTTTTGCGGATTTTTAATAGGCTTTATAGATTTTTCTGGAATTTAAATAGGGTTTTTTGTATTTTTTATAGTTTAAATAGATTTTTAGAATTTTATATAGGTTTTTAAATAGATTTAATAGTTTTTAATCTTTTTCTTAGAATATATTAGATTTTAAATATAGTTTTAATTGTTTTTAGATAATATAGAAAATAATATAGTTTTTCTTTTATTGATAATAGATTTTAATAGATATTAAATAATGGTATAGCATCTATAGAAAATTAATAGTTTTTTTAGAATACTAAATAATAGGGTAATAGAAATTAAATAGTTTTAATTTTTAGATATAGATAATATAGTCTTTTTTAGAGTTTAATATAGTTTTTAGGATTTTTAATAGTTAATAGCATTTTCTCTTTTTAGAATATTAGGTTTAAATAGATTTTTTATTTTCTTTTATAGAGTTTATAATAACTAATATAGTTTTATTAGGGTTTATAGAATTTAATTAGATTAGTTTTTAGATTTGATTAATTGGGTTTAGTTTAGTTAAATTGGGTCCAGTTTAGTAATTAGGCTAATTCAGATTTTTGTGGTTTTTTTAATAATTTTCGTGTGGGCTTTTCCCAGGCCCAATACATGTGTTTGTCCAGATTTTTTCAAGTCTCCAGCTTTTTTCCTCCATTTTCCAGACCATTCCAGAAGATTCCAACGTTCTCAGCATTTATAAAGCTCGCTCGCCACGTGTTAGGAGGAGGTTGGCCACACGCGTCTCACTCTGAGGACCCCACCACACACTCAGACTCTCTCACACTCACACACGTGCCCCACCACTTTCTCTCTCTCTCTCTGTGCATGCGTGCCACGCGTTGCACCTGCACCATTCCCTCTACCACCTGTCATCACCACCCGCGTCGCCGGAGAAGCCACCGGCCGGCATGCAAGCCCCGTTCGGCCGCCCTTAACACCACCGTCTTGCCGGAAACTGCAGAAATCTCCAGAAACCCTCTTTCCGACTACGATCTTCATCTTCCTCCTCCGTCAACATTCATCGTCCCCTCGCCGGAAAACACATACTCGCCGGAAACTTCAAGAACCGTTCCAGAATTCATCAGTCTTCAACGTGTGTCAAGAACAGTTCTCCAGATCTCCTTCCATCTTCATTGTTCTACAAGCACGATTTGACAGAACACGTTCGAGCGTTCATCCTCATCCAAAGATTTTTCCAGAACGCGTGAATATTCATCATCTTCATAAGGAAATTCCAGAAATCACTCAAACCCCAGAACAACCCTTCCAGAACTCCATACAATCATCATCAGCCTCCAGATCTCCTTCCACGTTCCCAGATTCGTCTCATCGCCAGAGAATCCCCAGCGCGTCTTCATCGTTATTCATAGGTCTTCGTCTACTCCCAACCACTTCAAGACCTGTAAAGATCTTTGAAGTTCTTCGCCCACGGTGCTTCTTCTCCAGAACGTCTTCAAAGTCTTCCATAAGTATCAAGATCTTCCGCTTTCTCGTAGTGACCTTCAAGTAGTTCTTCAAGATTCTCCAGGTTTTCTTCAATTCCTTCAAAGAACTTCGAGGATTCGCGGCGTCGTTCACACCTCAAGCCAGGTATGTTGTTCTTCCACTCTGATTCGTTGATGATTGTTGAATGTAGATTTCCGTTGGGATTTCAATTAGCATTTGGGATTAGGTTTTTTTTGATAGTTTAACGAAGGGGGTTTTGGTGAGATCTGGGATTTGAGGTTAGGTTTTAGTGGAGATTTCATGTGAGATGTGTGAAGTTTCTTTGGGGTTTTCTGGAGATAAGTTACAGAGAGGGTGAGGAAGACGAAGGTTGAAGACGGCTAGGGTTACGGTGAATAGTGTTTGGGGTTGGGGGAAGGTAGATAGGGTTTTGTGTGTGGGTTAGGGTTAGGTTTGGGCCAAGCCCAAACACGTTTTGCTGATGCACCCCCTTGTTACTCATTTTCCCCTCCCTCGTGTGAGAAGCCAGAGTGGGATTGATTTGGGCCTTACGCCCAATGCTACCCGCACCCCCTCATCTAAGCCCAATGGGAATTAATAACTGAAAAAGCTGCTAGTCTGCACCCCCCCTGCGTTCATTTTAGTTTTTGTTGTTTTTTCTGGTTAATAAGCTTGGGCCCTGCGCCCCAGTGCTGAGCGCACCCCCCATTCTGGCCCAGATCTGGAATGAGCATGAAACATTGCTTCCAGCACCCCCCTCCATGTTATTTCAATTTTGTTTTTTTTTCAATTTCTTTTATTTCTTTGCATATTAGAAAATTCATAATAAAATGTAAATAATTGATTTTTTTAATTCTTCTTTTTTCTACCACTTTATAATAATGTCTAGAAAATCATATAAAAATAAAAATGCCATTTTATTTTTGTTTACTATTTTTTGGATATTTTCCATTTAATTGACTTCTTTTTAATATTTTTAGTGCATGCATATTATTAGAAAACTCATAAAAAATAGTAGATTCGATCAAATAATTCCGTTCTTTTTTCCGTAGACTCGTAATTCAATGTAGAATTTTATAGTGCAAAAACATTAGCTTAATCATGCATTTTCAGTTTAATTGCATTTTTTGTTTTGCTTTGATATTAAATAATTGGTTTGTGGATATGTCTGTGTTGCTGATTTTAGTTCTTTCATCTGGTAATGAATTTTGTTCTGTTTTTTTTTTAGTAGGTTGTCCTAGAGCCATGTAGGTTCCCCATAGATTTTTGTTAGATTTTTGTAGGATGTTCTGATATGATTTGTCTGAGCTTGAGGATAGGAGAAGTCTTGATGGCTTCTGACTTTGAAGATCAACTGTGGTTGAACTTCAGAGGTAGTTTCTTGTGGTTTGATGGCCTGTGGGTTCTTCTTGAAGATGGGAGCTGGTTGAAGTCTTGTGGGAGCTTGCAAGGATGCATTGGATTGAGGCTTAGTCTAGGAGCTTGTTGTCTGTTTGTGAGGTTCGAGATCCTGAAGTTTGAAGGGAGTTTATGGTACTTTCCTGAGGACGACACTATGAATGACTTTCATTCTTTCTTCTCACCTCTTTCGTAAGTATCCAATGATGTTGGAGCCAACTTGTGAGTTTAATTTCTCCTGAGGAGGAATGTAAACTGATCACATGTTGTTGAGCCACATGGGATACGATTCCTAAGTGGAAGCCCCCTAGTACTTTCCTGAGGAAGGTCCTATGGGTCTATTCACTTAGTTCCATTAGTCTATCTAGGATTTCTTAAGTATCCAGTGATGTTGGAGCCAACTTGTGAGTTTAGTTTCTCCTGAGGAGGAATGTAAACTGATCACAGTTGTTGAGCCACGTAGGATACGATTCCTAAGTGTCAGTCTCCTAGTACTTTCCCGAGGAAGGTCCTATGGGTCTGTTCACTTAGTTCCCTTAGTGCGTATAGGTTTTCTCAAGTATCCAGTGATGCCGGAGCCTTCATGTGAGTTTAATTTCTCTTGAGGAGGAATGTAAACTGATCACAGTTGTTGAGCCGCATAGGATATGACTCCTGAGTAGTAACCTCCTGGTACTTTCCTGAGGAAGGCACTATGAGTCTGTCTGCTTAGCTCCCTTTCTCTGGTAAGCTTGTTCTGAAGCTTGGAGGCTGGGATTGATTCCTTTTGATTAGGAGTTTTGCTTAGATCTTTGCTTAGGGTGTTGTATAGGGTTTTGTTTAGAGATATATTAGGAGATTGTTTCAGGTTTGTTAAGGGCCTTGCCCAGGAGTGGTTTCTTGTTTTGTAGATAGAGGCTTGTCAGGTTAGCTAGCCTTCTCTTTGTATTGTTTGACTTGTATGATGTTATGTTGCATTAGACTTAGGTGTTCATCTAGATAGTTCTGAGTAGGTGCATCTTAGAAGTAGACTTTGTGTGCATGAGAAGATGAGGTGGTCCTCCTTCTGCTTGTTTGTTATTGAGTGGCTTTGCTTGTTGGTATTTGGTAGAGCTGAGCTCTCTTGCCTCTGTGGTTTGCGGCCTTTGCGCCTTGTTTGTTTAGTTGTTGCATTCATGCATATTTTCAGTATTCCTTTACTTTGCAGTTTCTTGTTTGTAGTTTGGTCCTGTTGCCATGATCCCTTAGGAGCTCTGACTTCTCCGCTGCGGAGTCGTCATGATAGACATTAAGATGGTCAACCAGGTGTGATAGCAGTAGGTAGATTCCCCTGTTCTTCAGTCATAGTTTTAGGGTGTCTTCTCCCTTTCCTTTCAGTGGTAGCTTTTGAGTAGCTTGATCCGTAGTTAGCTGAACTACAGCTGCTCTGATTCTTCGTACCAAACGAGGATATGTAGGCATAGGATGCGATGTCCTAGCGAGCACACTAACGACTAACCTTTGTTCTCTCGCGGCTGTGCGATCGAGACTCTCCCGCTGACGACTAATTGTTATCCCTTTCTATTGCCCGAGTGCATTTGAGACCAGATCGTAGTTGTAGGTCCCCGAGCCTTTAGAATCAGTTTGTTTTCTCACCGCTGTGTGAGAGCGCCAGTTTACCCGTAGTTAGTCGAACTACGTTTGCTCTGATCTTTCATACCAGATGAAAGTACGTAGGCACAGGACGCGATGTCCTGGCGAGCAACCTTTTCCCCGTTTAGACGTAGGTAGTCGAACTACGTTGACTCTGACTTTCCCATTGCACGAGGGAATACGTAGGCCCAGAACACCGTATGTTCTGTCGAGTCCTGTCCTTTTATTTTCTTTTCAGACCGACCATTAGCGTAGATAGATAATACACCCTTTACCTATAAACATCGAGCGTGGATCCCATCGAGTACGATGGACGTGAGGGGTGCTAATACCTTCCCCTTGCGTAACCGACTCCCGAATCCAGGTTTTGGTTGCGATGACCATACCTTTTCCCGTCTTTGCGAGGTTTACTTCGAGCGTTTCCTTTCCCGCTCTGAGGGATAAATAACGCACGGTGGCGACTCTCCTGTCAAGCCGGCGCCGATTTTCGCAGTAGCGACAGCTGGCGACTCTGCTGGGGATTTATAGCATCTAGGGACTTTTCCCATCCCTTATGCTGGGACCGTTTCCCATCCCCTACGCGAGTCAATCTTAGCGCTTGGATGTTTATTTGTTGGGTGTTGTGCATATTGTGTTTTACTTTTTCGCACTTTACTTTTCTGTATCTTTACCTTCCCGCATTTTATTTCCCGCATTTTATTTTCAGTTTAATATGATTATCTGTGCTGCTGTGGGAGAGGGATGTTACTGTGAGTGAAAGCCGGACCTGGGCTTGAGTATGCACCTAGATATAGTTGCGGAGAAGTAGTAGACGAACCTGTCTGCTGAGCAGGCACAGTTCCCTACGAAAATCTGCGCTCAGACGAGATTCTTGCAGAGGTGCTCCTTTCCGGTCCTGAGGATCTGAGGGGAGTCCAGACGTGAGGATTGTCGACTCTGGGGACCGATCATTTGGAAGTCAGCTAAGTGAGGCCTCTTCATGACTCGATGATGCCACTCCTTCTGGGAATCGTATCGTCATTCATGAAAGTCTGTGACGCTGATGACCGCATAGGATGCCGTACCTTTGTCCGTGGATTAGGTTTATCATACCTGTGAGGGGGATCGGGTTATTGCAGGAAAACTGGCCTTCAGAAACCATGATTCAGTAGTTATCAGATGGTGTTCTTGGTTCATCTCCAGGTGCGTTGTTTGGATCAGATGGGTTTCTTATCTGAGGGTGATGCTATTATCAGATGGTTTTCTCGTCAGATACAGAAGTTCAGATGGTTTTCTTACCGGGGGATTGATATTTTGAGTATCAGATGATAGTTAGTGTCAGGAGGTTCTGATGAAACTGGATGTCAGAGGAATCATGTGTACGCCTAGTGACTTGGTGGTCAGGCCATTCGATGGTACACGAAGAACAGTCTTTGGATCCATAACATTACCTCTACAGGTGGGGCCGGAAGTTTTCGCAACTGAATTTTATATTATGGACATCCAGCCAGCGTATAGCTGCCTTCTCGGACGACCCTGGATCCATGGTGCTGGGGCAGTCACATCTACCTTGCATCAAAAGCTGAAATACATGGTAGGGGACAGTGTGGTCACGGTCTGTGGAGAAGAAGATATATTGGTTAGCCATCTGTCGTCATTCAAGTATGTAGAAGTCGACGGCGAGATTCATGAAACACCCTGTCAAGCCTTTGAAGGGTTGCGCATCAAAGACAAAGGTCCCGGGCCGAGTAAAGCATCAGAGGTGGCCGTTTCGTCATACAAGGAGGCTCAAGCTCTAGTAAAGACTGGCGAGACAAAGGGCTGGGGCAAGGTGCTGGATATTCCCGTGAAGATGGACAGATTTGGGCTAGGATATCAACCATCGTCATCAACGCCTGCTGCAGGGGCACCCCGTTTCAAAGGACCGATAACAATCACCGCTAGTGGAGTGTGTCACGAGGCCATCAACGCTGTTTCAGATTCTGAAGAAGGAGACAGTGATTGCGATATGGACGCTTGGATTCAGCCGAGCGTGCCAGGACAAGGATTATGCAATTGGTCTATTCAGGAGATTGTTCCTGTGACTCACAAACAGTAATACTTTGTTTTCTTAATTGTTGAACAATCTGGTGTCTTACCCGGGGCATCATGATTTTGCTTAGGGCCGTGTTGTTATGTACATTGCGTTGTTTAATCATTAAATAAAAGGCGTTTTTCATGTACAAATATTGCGATCTCTGTCTTTCCTGTTTTGTGTTTTACAATAAAATGGCAACGTGGTTATTCGCTTTATACGCATTTTGAAGCATTTAACCATTCCTTTTGCAGGATAACATTTTCAGATGACATCATTGAACCGCCTATGACTCGTCTCGACTTTGAGCACCCGGTACTTCAGGCCGAAGAAGAGATTGTTGAAGATGGCGACGTTCCCGAAGAATTGTCTTGGTTGGTAAAGCAAGAAGAACGTGTCATTCTGCCTCATGAGGAGGTCATTGAAATCATTAACCTGGGGTCTGAAGGGGTTGAAAAGAATATTCGTATAGGAGCCGCGCTACAGAGCGACGTCAAGCGAAGACTGGTTGAAATGCTCAGAGAGTATAGTGATGTGTTCGCTTGGTCGTACGA
This sequence comes from Lathyrus sativus, assembly GCA_963859935.3. Lineage (NCBI taxonomy): Eukaryota > Viridiplantae > Streptophyta > Magnoliopsida > Fabales > Fabaceae > Lathyrus > Lathyrus sativus. Next base: position 298,380,109 of record OZ012737.1, on the reverse strand, counting down.
AGACATGCCTGGGCTTGATACAGATATGGTTGTGCACCGCCTGCCGTTAAAAGAAGAATGCCCGCCGGTCAAGCAGAAGCTTCACAGAACTAGGCCAGATATGGCAGTGAAAATTAAAGAGGAGGTTCAAAAACAGTGGGATGTTGGTTTCCTAGCTGTTACAAAATATCCCTCATGGGTCGCTAATATTGTACCAGTGCCAAAGAACGACGGTAAAGTGAGAATGTGCGTAGATTACCTTGATTTGAATAAAGCGAGCCCAAAAGATGATTTTCCGCTTCCTCACATCGATGTGCTGGTTGACAACACTGCTCAATTCTCCGTATTCTCCTTCATGGATGGCTTCTCGGGCTATAATCAGATTAAAATGGCGCCAGAAGACATGGAGAAGACTACTTTCATAACACCTTGGGGAACATTTTGTTACAAAGTGATGCCCTTCGGATTGAAGAATGCTGGGGCAACATATCAACGTGCTATGACGACTCTTTTCCATGATATGATGCATAAAGAGATCGAAGTCTATGTCGATGATATGATTGCCAAATCCCAGACGGAGGAAGAGCATTTGGTGAATCTGCTGAAGTTATTCAAAAGGCTTAGGAAGTTCAGGCTGAGACTGAACCCTAACAAGTGCACCTTCGGGGTGAGATCGGGTAAACTGCTGGGGTTTATCGTGAGCGAGAAAGGAATAGAGGTTGATCCTGCAAAAATAAAAGCAATACAAGAGATGCCGACGCCTAGAACAGAGAAAGAGGTGCGCGGGTTTTTAGGGAGGTTGAACTACATCGCTCGGTTCATATCTCACCTGACAGCTACGTGTGAGCCATTATTCAAGCTGTTGAAAAAAGACCAAACTGTAACATGGAATGAAAATTGTCAAAAGGCGTTCGATAAAATAAAGCAGTATTTGCAGGAGCCTCCTATTTTGATACCCCCAATGGCGGGGAGACCCTTGATTATGTATTTGACAGTGCTTGAGGGAAGTATGGGTTGTGTTCTCGGTCAACACGATGAGACAGGAAGAAAAGAGCATGCGATCTACTACTTGAGTAAGAAGTTTACCGGATGTGAATCTCGATATTCTATGCTCGAAAAAACTTGTTGTGCGCTAGCCTGGGCCGCCAAGCGTCTGAGGCAATACATGCTGAATCATACAACCATGCTCATCTCGAAGATGGATCCTATCAAATATGTATTCGAAAAGCAGGCATTATCGGGGAGAATTGCCCGTTGGCAGATGGTTTTGACTGAATACGACATCCAATATGTCTCGCAGAAGGCCATAAAGGGGAGTGTGTTATCTGAGTACTTGGCAGAGCAGCCTATTGAGGATTACCAATCGATGAGGTTTAATTTTCCTGACGAGGATATCATGTACCTAAAGATGAAAGATTGTGAAGAGCCGTTGCTAGACGAAGGACCAGAATTGGTTTCCAAGAGGAAGTTGATCTTTGACGGAGCTGTAAACGCCTACGGCAGCGGAATAGGGGCAATCATCACTACTCCACACGGGTCGTACATCCCGTTTACTGCTCGATTGACCTTTCCAGTTACCAATAATGAAGCCGAATACGAAGCTTGTATCATGGGGCTTGAAGAAGCCATTGATTTGCGAATCAAAAATCTGGATGTATACGGAGACTCAGCTCTGGTGGTGAATCAAATAAAAGGAGAATGGGAGACACGTCAGCCTAATTTGATACCATACATGAATTACGCAAGGAGATTGTTGTCTTTCTTTGACAAGGTTGAATTGCATCATGTACCGCGAGCAGAGAATCAAATGGCTGACGCCCTGGCCACTTTGTCTTCCATGTACAAAGTCAACTTCTGGAATGAGGCTCCCAGAATTGTTATCTCTCGGCTTGACAGACCTGCCTTCGTATTTGCCATTGACGAAGCATCTGATGATAAACCCTGGTATTTTGATATCCTTAATTTCCTGAAGAACAAAGAGTATCCGGCTGGGGCATCCAGTCACGATCAGAAGACTCTCAGAAGATTGGCGGGTAATTTCTATCTGAATCCGGACGGTGTCCTATACAAGAGAAATCACGACTTGGTGCTACTATGTTGTATGGACGAAAAAGAGGCGAAGCTGCTCATGGAGGAAATACATGAGGGTGCATTTGGTACGCATGCTGGTGGGCATGCTATGACGAGGAAGCTGCTGCGGGCAGGTTATTATTGGCTGACTATGGAAACTGATTGTTTCAAGTTTGCGAAGAGGTGTCACAAGTGCCAAATCTATGCAGATAAGATCCATGTGCCTCCGAGTCCTCTGAACGTGATGTCATCGCCATGGCCATTCTCGATGTGGGGAATTGATATGATTGGAAAGATCGAGCCGACAGCTTCTAATGGACACCGGTTCATTCTAGTAGCAATCGATTATTTCACCAAATGGGTGGAAGCGGCATCTTACGCAAATGTGACAAAGCAGGTGGTAGCCAGATTCATCAAGAGAGATATCATTTGCAGATATGGGATCCCCGAGCGGATAATTACCGACAACGGTTCAAACCTAAACAACAAAATGATGAGGGAGCTCTGTCAGAATTTTAAGATCGAGCATCACAACTCCTCCCCTTACCGACCCAAGATGAATGGCGCTGTTGAAGCGGCCAATAAGAATATAAAGAAGATTGTTCAGAAGATGGTGGTAACCTATAAGGACTGGCATGAGATGCTACCTTTTGCTTTGCACGGTTATCGTACGACGGTACGCACATCAACCGGGGCAACCCCGTTCTCGTTGGTATATGGAATGGAAGCAGTGTTACCATTGGAAGTCGAGATTCCTTCCCTAAGAGTACTACGAGACGTCCAACTGGACGAGGCAGAATGGGTGAAAGACAGGTTGAACCAGCTGAGTTTAATGGATGAGAAGAGGCTAGCTTCTCTAGCATACGGTCGTTTGTACCAGAGCCGAATGAAGAAAGCATATGATAAGAAGATACATCCTCGGAGCTTTCAGACGGGCGACCTTGTGCTGAAAAGGATTCTCCCGCCACAGGCAGATCACAGGGGCAAGTGGACCCCCAACTACGAAGGGCCATACGTTGTCAGAAAAGTCTTTTCAGGAGGAGCTTTATTGTTGTCCACCATGGACGGTGAAGACTTTACGTCGCCTGTAAATTCGGACGCAGTTAAAAAAATACTTTGCTTGAAATTGACCCGCTGGACAGAAAAAGAGAGTCCAGGCAAAAATGGGGCATCCTGGCGAACCAAAAACAAAATGAAAGGTTCGGGCAAAAATTAGGGATAAAATTGAAAAAATGTACACCCGCGAAGTTGAAAACCTACACTGGGCGGCTTCGGCAAAAAAGGGTATCCCGGTGAACTGAAAACCCGTAAAGGGCGGTTCACGCAAAAGTTAGGGATTTGAAAGGCAAATGACTGCGGTCCGAATTTGATACTGCATTGCGCTGGTGCGGGAGAATATACCTGAGGGGTCGATTATCAGATATAATCTCTTCGGAAGTATGAATACCGGGAAAGCATTAGAGTCGGGCGAGTCATAGGAGGATCAGCTCGTGATGTTCGTCTGCATCCCGTTGCCGACATGTGTACAAATTTGATTTGTCATTATATTTATGCTTCTTGTGCATACTTGTATATTTGTTGTGCGTAGCTTCCTCTTTTCAGGAGTTACATCCCGTGTACAAAACTCCGCCCATTTAGGGGCCCAATCAATAAAACATGTTATTCAGTATTTGACGCTGGTTCTTTACTGTTTTGTACATGATAAACGCCGAAGTTTAATAAAACTAGCAAGTGTATAACGTCGCTGGCCCTTGCCAATAATTGCTAAAACTTTGAATTAACTGAAATTAATGTCACTAACACTAACCTGAATAGATTTGGTTGCATAGACTTGTCTTGTCTTGTTTGTGGTGTTGCAGGGTCATAGCCGTACAAAGTGGACGATCAAAAGATTGCAGTACTGACCAGAAGCTCGTAACGGAAAGACTCGATCGTTGCTTGAAGTGAATCCCCACGCAGGTCGCGCTTCTGAGTTGACAGTGTCCCGTACCAAAGAAGGGCCAAGTTCCCCAGCTAGTCGCAGCTTATTCGAAGGACATTTTCCAGCAGGGTCGTCCACCCGCAGCAGAATTAACGATTCCAAGATCGAAGGCTGTATTCAGACAGTGTGGTGTCCCCCAAAAGGATCTCCCATCCCGAGCAGAGTGGTTTAGCCTCAGAAGATTAATATTTCCAACTCGTGAGCTGTACTTAGACGGTTTACCCTTCCCAGTAGGGTCATTTACTCTCCCCTAGCGGAGTCAGCTGATTTTCCCCAAGGGAATCGTTTCATCCCCAACGGAGTTCTCTTTCCAGCAAGTGTTTTCTTTCCTCCCAGTGGAAATCAAAGGTTAAAGCTCTCCCCGACAGAGTTGGTTGTGTGTCCCGGCATTTATTTTGTCGGAATACCGTGTGATACCCGTTCACTCCCCAGCAAAAGTCCAATTTTCATTGGCACGGGTAAGCTGTCCCTAGCAGAAGTCCAATCATGATTGGCACATTCAGTTATTCCTCAGCGAAGTTGGCTTCACTCTTCCAACATTTATTTTTCTGGAATAATTCTGTGACACCTGGTTATCCCCAGTGGAGTTGGCGTTGTCTTTAGCATTTATTTTGCTGAAGCGGTTTTCTGTATCCCAGCAGTTCGAACCTGCATTTGCATCGGCATATAGTGTCATATTTGCATCCACCAAATAAAAACGCGTAGCATTCCCATGTCGAATGGAGCATTGCGTCATTGTCAAACATATGCATTTTGAAACATAAACCAGGTTGGTTAACCGTTTGTTTTCAAGTATTGTTTCCCTTACAGGTGGAGAGAGCTCTTGCTCAAATTAATTGTCAAACATTCAAGATCTCGGCGTGAGATGTGTAATGATAATGTCGGTTGTGGCCTTGTTCCCCACAGAGTTGCTTGTTTAAAGTTTCTCTTACCCCTCCAGCGGAGTATTTCTTCAAGATTGTTGTTATAACAATATCAAGAGATTTCTTGAATCGACTTTTGGAGGTTGTCTGGCAGTGTGGATTCAGAAAATCCCCAGTAGAGTCCTTCTCAAATTTGCTGCCATGTCAGCACTGGAAATTGGAAGATTAGACTCAGATTGTGTTACCCATATGATTGATAGAGCTAGCTGATGCAAAGATAGGCAGAAAAGCTGTATCGGAGATTATTTTCCCGCAGTGGTGGCGGAGTTATTTCCCGTAGTGGTGACGGAGTTATTTTCCCGTAATGGTGACGGAGTTATTTTCTCGTAGTGGTGGCGGAGTTATTTTCCCGTAGTGGTGACGGAGATTATTTTCCCACAGTGGTGGCGGAGTTATTTCCCATAGTGGTGGCGGAGTTATTTTCCCGTAATGGTGACGGAGTTATTTTCCCGTAGTGGTGGCGGAGTTATTTTCCCGTAGTGGTGACAGAGTTATTTTCCCGTAATGGTGACGGAGTTATTTTTCCCGTAGTGGTGACAGAGTTATTTTCCCGTAGTGGTGGCGGAGTTATTTTCCCGTAGTGGTGACGGAGTTATTTTCCCGTAGTGGTGGCGGAGTTATTTTCCCGCAGTGGTGGCGGAGTTATCTTCCCGTAGTGGTGACGGAGTTATTTTCCCGTAGTGGTGACGGAGTTATTTTCCCGTAGTGGTGACGGAGTTATTTTCCCGTAGTGGTGACGGAGTTATTTTCTGCAGTGGTGGCGGAGTCATTTCCTGTAGTAATGATAAAGTAGTACCCGTAGCGATGGCGGTGTTGTTGTTTTTCCAGATTATCTTCCCGCAGTGGCGGCGGAGTGATGACGGTGTTATTTTCCTGTAATGGTGACAGAGTGATTTTCCTGTATCGTTGGCAGGGTCATGTTGTGTTGACAGAAGTACTTCCCCAGTGAAGCCGTCCAGGTTATTCAAGTATTGACAAGATAATATTGAAATTAGATTTGTTCCCCAAACAGTCGTGCAGTTCATTTATGCGGTTGGAAAATTTTCGGGTTCTTAGTATTCAACCGTCTCGTACCTCGAATGTTTGAAGGCCGTTCGCACTTCACCCAGTCGGGTCCAAGTCGCTTGAATAGGGGCAGCTGTTGCACCCTAAAATTTGCTCAACCTACTTCACTTGGTTTATGTTTTAATTGCATTGTCATTTGCATAGTAGGTCATGTACATAGTCTAATCATTTGCATAGCATAGCATAACAAGTCATCTGACAAGGGATCAAGTGCTATTTTTCATCTCAAGGAATGTATTCAAGAGGCTCTTATCAAGATTCAAGTCACCAAGAAAGAAGGTAAAGCTTTGGGAAGTTTGAAGGCCAGGCAGTGGGTTTCTCTCCTATCTTGAGGGCATGGAAGACCTAGAGGGTCCTTTTGAAAGTAAGACAAGTCATTGGCATGGTTACAAGAGCTACAGTTGAAGACAGTCAACCAGGGTGTCATCTGGGTCAACTCTGAGTCAACCCTAGGTCAAATGATTGATTGAAAGGCATCAAGGTCTATTTGAAAGATGTGGGGTTCATCATTTGACATGTATATATGGATGTGGTGTTGTGCCAAGGAGAAATCAAGAGAAATCAAGAAGAAGAGAAGTTTCTAAATTAGGGTTTCTGTGTAAAATCCCCTGATTTAGGTCAAACTTCCAAGCAAGATAATTCAAAATACAAGCTTCAAATGGATCCTTGGCCAACATGAAACTTGTAGAGGATCTCAAGACCTTTAATTTTAGTGGTGGAAGACCTCAATGAGATTTATAGAACTCAAGTTATGGTCCTTGCAAGTTACAGGTCATCTGAGGCATCTGAAATTTTGTCTGTGAAAGTTACTTGTCTTCCAAGCAACTTTTACCCCTCAAGGAACTTTCAAATGGATTTCTGGTCAACATGAAAGTTGTTCCTCATGATCTTAGCTTTCTATAAAGGTATAGTATGACTTCATCTGATTTGTGGAACTTTACTTATGTCTTTGGCAAGCAAAGGGTATTTTGGTCATTTGAGAATTACAGGTCATTTCAAGTATATGCCTAAAACTCATACAAGGAAGCTTCAAATGAAAAACTTCACAACATCAAAGTTGTTCCAAATGACATTTTGAGTCTAGAAAAGTGGTCATGGGAGTTGGCAAATGCTCATAGCTCAAGATTGCAAATTTGGTCAATTAAAAGGTGAATTTAATGAATAAAGGTGACTTAAAAATGAGATTTTTCATAACATGTCCAAATGGGATGAAATTATAGGTCATTTTGATTGGAAATAATGTTTTGAGAATATTGGCAATAGTGGATTTTTGAGTTTAGTTCAAAGTTTGAGAGTTATCATGGCTTGCTTATGATTAAAGTAACATATGCCAAATCACAAGGGATTTGTGTACAAGAAGTTTCCAGCAAGTTCTAGATGTTTCCATGGGCATCTATATAAACCCTAGAGCTCCTTCAATGCAGGGTTACACTTCATTTTGATCAAAACCCCATAGTTTCATTCTCTCTTGCATTTTTGCAAATTCATCCAAACTCTCTCAATTCCTCATCATTCTTCAAAGTTCTTGATCCTATCATACTCCATATCCATCATAGATCACATTGCAAGCAAGATCCAAGTGTATTGGTGCAAGAATCGTGTGTTGCAAGTTCATCATTCAAATTGCAAAAGGAATTGGTTACAAGAATTCAAAGCCTTTGAGCAAGCACAAGTGCATACAGAATCAAGATCTTGGTCTATTGATTGCTATTGGAGCATTGCTGAACTTGAAGTGGAGATTTCATCCATCTATTTTCAACTTTACACCAGGTTAGTAATCTCTTCGAATTGGCTTAATTTAGTTAGCATGATATAGGTTGGTTAGGATAAGAATGACCTAGGTAGTTAGACGAATAATTCTGGAGATTTTGACTGATTTTGGTGGAGGTTGATATGTGAGCACACCAACTGCTTGGATCTAGAACTAGAAGGATAGGAGGTGTTAAGTCATGTGGTTTAGCTTAGGTTAATCAGTGATGCAAGGTGAGTATTTTGATGGCAAGAAATTGGAGAAAGAAGAAGTTGGAAGTTTGAGTATCCATGGATGTAGAGCTATCGGGTTTGGCTTTTTAGAGCATGTTAGGGCAAACTGGATCCATGGTTGTGTTCAGGGAGGAAAGTAGATCAATTTCGCCTTTGGAAGTTTTGAGTTTCATGGAGAAACGAGGGAGCACGAGTCCCTGGAAGATTCACGTGTGAAGGTTCAATTTCCATGGTTTTTACTACAAACCCTAGCTCGTTGGAGAAGATGACTCCACAAGCGTTGGATCATTCGCAGACCATTGACCAAGAAACTCATCCAACGGCCCAGGTTTAAAGTTGAAATGAGAGGGAAGAGTCTGAAGTCAAAACGCGTCGTTTCATTAAACGACTTTGCTGGGCTTAAGTGCACAATTGCTAGCCACACCCCCGCTTGCCAGGCCCATTTCCAATTGAACTGAGTTTATTACTCCCTGCACCGTTTTCGTTTTATTTTCTTTTTGTATTTTCTGAGCATGCACTGGGCCCAGGCGCGCTTTGCTACGCGCACCCCCAGTCTGGGCCCATCATTCATTTTTCAATGCGTTTTCTTACTAATTGCACCCCTAACCCACTTTACTTCACTATTAATTTCCTTTATATTTTTTAATTGTTTGAAAATTCATAACAAATTGAAAATTCCATATTTTTGAGTGGTTGTTTTTTTACTATTTTCATATTTCTGTGTAGAAAAATATCATGTAATAAAATTTTCATTTTAATTTCTTTTAATATTTTTTGCACATTTTTTCTTTTAATGCCTTTTTAAATAGATTTAATTTGTATATAGTTTTGTAGAATTTCTTTTAGGTGGTTCTCATAATCTTTTTAGGCCAATTTTTTTAATATAACTAGATACATATATTAGGTGCCCCCTTGATTTTTATACCAATTTTTTAGGATTTATTTTAGGTAGTTTAGTTAGAAAACATTAGGCTAATCATTTAGGGTTGTGAATATAACATTAGGTATGCAAAACAAATTTTCTTTTGGGTTTTCTTTAAGACAAATTAAATGGTGGGACTATAGGGGTATTATGGGTAAATAATAGATCCCTTAGAAAATATTAGACTTCCCCTATTCTACTATTACTACTAGTATATTTCCTGTATTTGCTTGATTGTGTGGTGTGCCCTCTCTAGGTTTATTATTTGACTGTGTGGGGTATTGGGCCTGCTTGGGGTTTGGGTTCGAGCTGAAGACTTTGTTGATGAAGCCCATTGAAGACAAAAAGAATGAAGACCAATTTCCAGAGTTGATGAGGAGTATATCTTGCTGGCAGCTGTTGAAGGTTATAGGATCTAGGAGTTAGGTAGAGCTCTAGAATAGAAACTTGATTCACAAATATGGAAGGTCTTGTTTGCCTCCATTCTTTCTCTATGATTCAAAGTCTCTTTTAAATACCCACCTCCTTCCTTTGGAAGGATTAGTTAGTGTATTTAAAAGATAGAACTTTTGAGAGAAAACTGTCTGTATCATGTTAACAGTCAGTAGGCCACCCTTGGTAGGCAACTGACTGCTTAACATCTTATTCATCTTGTTAACTGCTCCTCATCTTGGAGAGTGAGACTTGAAGAAAAGCCATTGAAAGATTGAAGATAGAGACCTTGCTTGAAGACTGTGAAGATGAAGACAGATGTTGTGCAGACTGCTGTTGGCTGTTTATTTTTGCTGTTTATAATTCTTGATGTGTTGTTTGAATTTCTCTGACTGTATTGCTTGCTAATTGATCTGTTAGGTTGAAAGCGAATTTTGTTCGCTTTTGCCTGTTGTTTTCTAGGTTCGAGGTTGAGTGGGACTCCCTTGCCTCGCTTGTATTGCTGCATCCATGCATTTTACTGCTTTATTGTATATATGCTATTGTCTCTGTTTCCGTTTATCCCTTAGGATCTCTGTTTCTCTCTGTGCAAGAGAGGAGCATGATAGACATTAGGCTTTCACCCATGCATGACAACATTAGGTTAGTTTGATTCCCTTTTCAACCATAGATTTTAGAGTTTTGTCTCTTCTTTCTCAAAACAAACAGAAAAAACACAATAAATATTTCAAACACAATAAAAGACACTTCTTCCGTAAAAGAATGTGAACTCATCAAAACGTCATTTTTGTCCGCTTGGACCAGCAATCAGAAAAACCCTTTTTCAGAAGGAGATAAAAACAATCAAGACAGACTTGTGTCGTACGTGGCCCGAACTACGTTTGCTCTGATCTTTCATGTTGTATGAAAGTACGTAGGCATAAGATGCGATATCCTAGCGAGCAACCTTCCCCTCCTTTCCCGTAGGTAGGCGAACTACATTGACTCTGATTTCTCGTTTCAGACGGGAATACGTAGGCATAAAGTGCGATACTTTGCCGAGTCATTTTCTTTTCTTTTTAACCTAGACCTGTAGAGTAGATAGAATAACAATCCATACCAGAAAACAAGCGTGGATCCCGTCGAGTACGACGGACGTGAGGGGTGCTAATACCTTCCCCTTGCGTAACCGACTCCCGAATCCAGGATTTGGTTGCGATGACCATTCCTTTCCCGTCTTTGCGGTAGGTTTACTCTGAGCATTTCCTTTCCCTCCGTTGGGATAAATAACGCACGGTGGCGACTCTTCTGTTCAACCGGTGCCGATTTTCGCAGTAGCGACACCTGGTCTTTTTTCAACAGCTTGAATAACGGCTCACACGTAGCTGTCAGGTGAGATATGAACCGAGCGATGTAGTTCAACCTCCCTAAAAACCCGCGCACCTCTTTTTCTGTTTTAGGCGTTGGCATCTCTTGTATTGCTTTTATTTTTGCAGGATCAACCTCTATTCCTTTTTCGCTCACGATAAACCCCAGCAGTTTACCCGATCTCACCCCAAAGGTGCACTTGTTAGGGTTCAGTCTCAGCCTGAACTTCCTAAGCCTTTTGAATAGCTTCAGCAGATTTACCAAATGTTCTTCCTCCGTCTGGGATTTGGCAATCATATCATCGACATAAACCTCGATCTCCTTATGCATTATATCATGAAAAAGAGTCGTCATTGCACGCTGATACGTTGCCCCAGCATTCTTTAATCCGAAGGGCATCACTTTGTAACAAAATGTTCCCTAAGGCGTTATGGAAGTAGTCTTCTCCATGTCTTCTGGCGCCATTTTAATCTGATTATAGCCCGAGAAACCATCCATGAAGGAGAATACGGAGAATTGAGCAGTGTTGTCAACCAGCACATCGATGTGAGGAAGCGGAAAATCATCTTTCGGGCTCGCTTTATTCAGATTACGGTAATCTACGCACATTCTCACTTTACCGTCTTTCTTTGGCACTGGTACGATATTAGCGACCCATGAGGGATATTTTGTAACAGCTAGGAACCCAGCGTCCCACTGCTTTTGAACCTCCTCCTTAATTTTCACTGCCATATCAGGTCTAGTTCTGCGAAGCTTCTGCTTGACCGGCGGGCATTCTTCTTTTAACGGCAGACGGTGCACAACCATATCTGTATCAAGCCCAGGCATGTCTTCATACGACCAAGCGAACACATCACTGTACTCTCTGAGCATCTCAACCAGTCTTCGCTTGACGTCGCTCTGCAGCGCGACTCCTATACAGATGTTCTTTTCAACCCCTTCCGACCCCAGGTTAATAATTTCAATGACCTCCTCATGAGGCAGAATGACTCGTTCTTCTTGCTTTACCAACCAAGACAACTCTTCGGGCACGTCGCCATCTTCAACAATCTCTTCTTCGGCCTGAAATACCGGGTGCTCAAAGTCGAAATGAGTCATAGGCGGTTCAATGATGTCATCTGAGAATATTATCCTGCAAAAGGAATGGTTAAATGCTTCAAAATGCGCATAAAGCGAATAACCACGTTGCCATTTTATTGTAAAACACAAAAACAGGAAAAACAGAGATCACAATATTTGTACATGAAAAAACGCCTTTTATTTAATGATTAAACAACGCAATGTACATAACAGCACAACCCTAAGCAAAATCACGATTCCCCGGGTAAGGCACCGAATTGTTCAACAATTAAGAAAACAAAGTATTACTGTTTGGTGGTCACAGGAACAATCTCCTGAATAGACCAATTGCATAATCCTTGTCCGGGCATGCTCGGCTGAATCCAGGCGTCCATGTCGCAGTCACTGTCTCTTTCTTCGGAATCTGAAACAGCGTTGATGGCCTCGTGATACACTCCACTAGCTGTGATTGTTATCGGTCCTTTGAAACGGGGTGCCCCTGCAACAGGCGTTGATGACGACGGTTGATATCCCAGCCCAAATCTGTCCATCTTCACAGGAATATCCAGAACCTTGCCCCAGCCTTTTGTCTCACCAGCCTTTACTAGAGCCTGAGCCTCCTTGTACGACGAGACAGCCACCTCTGACGCTTTACTCGGCCCTGGAACTTTGTCTTTGATGCGCAACCCTTCAAAGGCTTGACAGGGCGTTTCATGAATCTCGCCGTCGACTTCTACATACTTGAATGATGATAGATGGCTGACCAATATATCTTCTTCTCCACAGACCGTGACCAGACTGTCCCCTACCATGTACTTCAGCTTTTGGTGCAAGGTAGATGTGATTGCCCCAGCACCATGGATCCAGGGTCGTCCGAGAAGGCAGCTGTATGCTGGCTGTATGTCCATAATGTAAAATTCAGTTTCGAAAAGCTCCGGCCCCACCTGTAGAGGTAGCGTTATGGATCCAAAGACTGTTCTTCGTGTACCATCAAATGCCCTGACCACCAAGTCACTAGGCGTACAAATGATTCCCCTGACGTCCAATTTCATCATTGCTTTCTTTGGCAGCACGTTTAAGGAAGATCCGGTATCTACCAGTACATGAGACATGACTGAGCCCCTACACTCAACTGAGACGTGCAACGCCATGTTATGCTCTCTCCCTTTCGGGGTCAAATCAAAGTCTGTAAATCCCAAGCTATGGCCTGCGTTCACATGCGCAAACACCCCTTCTAACTGATTCACAGAAACATCTTAGGGTACGAAGGAAGTATCTAGAACTTTCAACAATGCATTTCTATGAGCTTCGGAACATAATAGCAACGACAGTATGGATATTTTGATGGCGTCTGTTGAAGGTGCTCAACAATCTTATAATCACTCTTACGAATAAGGCGCATAAACTCTTCCACATCCTTCAACGGCGTTTCTTTTTCGTTCCTCTGCACAGGGACATCCTCATTCATCTTTCCTTTTCCTTTCGCCAGTCGTTCAGCCTCTACCTCAGGCGATATAAAAATTCTCCCACTTCTCGTCATCCCTCCGGTCCCGACGACATTGTCTATAACCTCAACTGGCTGTTTACTAATATCAATTTTCACCCCATCACAGTACGCTTCCAACCCATAGGTCCAGGGTACAACCTTAGTGCTCTCATAAGGGATTGGTCCTGCCTTGGTGATAGTGATCGGCGGTCGCCTGGCTGGCGCCGTTATGGTTATTGTTTTTCGTGGAATCGTCACGGTAGCTACATCACTTTGCTCGTCCGCGGATAACTCTGCAAGTTCCTCCACGGCCATTTTGTCGAATTGTAATGTGCCTCCATCTATCAAGGTCTGAATACCCTTCTTCAATTCAGCACAACCCCCAGCTTGGGTCCAACACTCTAAACAAAACTCATCGCAGCCCGGATACACACCTCCTTTCAGTAACCTGCTCTTTATCTCACACAACGGTGTCTTGAGGTCATCAACATTCATGATCAAGTTCAAACCCTCCTCGGTTAAAATAGCATTTGCCCCATGGTTGGGCATGGGCTTTTGCACTATGTTCGGACCTGCCTGTCCAAAATTGATGGCCTTACTATCCAATAGATCCTGTACCACATGCTTGAACGCATGGCAACTCTCTACGTCATGGCCAGGAGCCCCGGAGTGGAATTCACAGTGCTTGTTCGCGTCAAAGCCGTACGGAGGAGTGCCCGTTACTGGCGCCATAGTCCTCTTTTCCACCAAGTTCAAACCCAGTAACGTCTGTAGCAATTCTGCATACATTGAAGGAGGCGTTTCAAACACCCTCCTTGGTCTGCCCCCCTGGATTCTGCGCTGGGCAGGATGTACCCCCTGTTGTGGCTGTTGTTGCTGTTGTTGCATTGGTTGTTGCTGAAATGGAATGGTGACACTTGCCACCTGCTGCGGCTGATTGTACTGGTTTCGACCTCTGCCCCGGCCTCGGCCTCGGCCCCCAAACACTGCACTTGCATCACCTTGACGGCGCCCACCGAAAGCCCTTCTGTTACTGCCAGCTGAAGTGGATTCCTCAGCTTGGAATCTTCCCAGTTTAATGTTGCTTTCAATTTTCTCTCCCATCAGGATTAAGTCCGAGAAGCTGCCCAAAGAAGTATGAAACAACTTGTCATAAAACATACCGGTAAATGTTCCTATGAACATATCATTCATTTCTTTGTCATCCAAAGGAGGATGAACTCGTGCAGCCATGTCGCGCCATCTCTGCGCATATTCTTTGAAGCTCTCATCCTTCTTCTGGGACAACCCCTGCAATTGGACTCGGTTGGGTGCCAAGTCGCTATTATACTTATAATGAGCCATAAACGCTTCAGCCAGCTGCTTCCAGGTCTTTATCTGAGTTGGCTCCAATCCCATATACCATTCAAGGGAAGGGCCCGACAAGCTGTCTTGAAAGAAATGCATCAGCATCCTCTCATTGTTTGAATACGCCGACATCCTTCTGTAGTATGATTGCACGTGTACCTTTGGACAGGTATCCCCCTTATATTTGTCGAATGTGGGAGCTTTGAATTTTAGTGGTACCCTCAGGCCAGGCACCAGACCCATTGTGGTCATATCTAAACCAACAGCGCTTTGATTCACGACCCCTTTCATCTGCTCCTCGAGCATCTTGATTCTTTGAGAGTCATCCATAGGACCTTCAAAACCTCCACCGGAGAAAGCATCTTCTTGCTGATCCTCTAGCCAATTACCGTTACCATTGTCGTATCCATCGTATCCGTTGTTACGGCCAAATCTAGTCTGATTCATTACAGGGCCCCGCCCCCTGTTACCATACCCCGGATCGACCCCAGCAGGTCCAAAAGACATTATTCCGGCACCATTTCCATTATCGAGTCCGCCATAACCCTGATTAGTATTACCAAATCCGTCCTGTCTGAAGCCCTGAGCGTTGAAGCCGTACTTCCCAGCATGATCAAACCCCTGGTCATTAAAGCCGAATCCATTATTACCAAAGCCATTACCTCCCATATTATCACCACCCAGATTGACATCTCCGAACCCAACGTTGTTGACGACAGTCTCGTTACCGATTCCTGCGTTACCGTTCCCGGCGGCCGCGCCGTTGTTCACATTGACAGCAGGTATGTTTACCACAGGTGGAGCTACCGGTGTAGGAGTACCATCCCCGTGAATAGTGTCAACTCGCACAGAATTATGGTCTTCGTTTCCGTGCCCAGCATTTCTCACCAACGAAGGTTGCACCAAAGCTTGCAAGTTCTCCTGGCCTTTCACAATGGTCTCCATTGTCTGCATGAATAGCGTCAGCTTCTCACGCATGTCCTGCAATTCATTCTGCATCTGATCCATAACTCTTCTGCAGTTGGTACGAGTGGAGTATCGATGCGGGCGTTGACTTTTAATCCTGAAAAGACCTGGAACAGTGCAGGAAATGAGATACAGTTCAATAATCACCTGTAATGCAATATGAATGTGAATGCAATGCAATATGGGTCTGTGCATTAGGGGATATCATTCCCCGATTCTAGTGCGAATGTGTCAGTGCAGTGACAGTGATAGCAATACGAAGGTCGGAGCCGAATCATAGAAAACACCTCATATATTGCAGAGAAATCCATCAAGTCAGGAATACAATATCAATGAGTGTACAATAAGAAGGCATGACCTCAACCAACAATCCTGGTGATGGTCAGCACAATGCAAATAAAGCATACACATTAATACATGAAACGGTCAAGTGCTCCCATAGGCCTGGTACTCTTCTAATAACCTCTTAGTCTCTGGATGACTTGGTCGGGTAAGCAGACCCTCAACAAGTAGATCTCTTCGCTTGAGAACACGCCGTAAATCACCAGCAGATTCCTCCCATGCCCCTTCTCCGAAGCGATCCTCTAGCTTCTGCTTCTGAGACACAGCCTCTTTCTTTCCTTCGATGGCCTTGTTCAATGCATTCTGGAGACTATATCTCGCCATCACCTCCTCTTCATACTTCTTAGTGCTAGCCTTCAATTGTTCTTCGAGTTCAGAAATTTGCTGCTTCAATTTGTCCTCCCTCTTTTTGTTGTTGGTTAGCGTAGCATTCCACGTCTTGTTACAAGAAGAGATTTCCCGGTGGGCGGCATCGAGTGCTTTCTTCTTGGACTCCAACATATCATGAGAGCTTCTGAATTCTTTCCCCAGACGTTCACGCTTCTTTTTCTCTTCGGTCAGTTCAGCACCTAGCTTGTTTACTAATTCAATCTGCTGTTGAAAAGAATGCACAACCTTGTTTTTCTCACTACGCATCTTGGCCAGTTCCTTTTCTAACTCTTCATTAGCCAACAACAAGGCTTCCTTCTCTTTTACAACTCGCTCATAGACCTCCATAGCAACGGTGGTTGGTTCCTCCACTGGAACATGAACATGAACCGGTGCAGCTGGAAATGGCATCAGCAACCGTTTTGCCCTCTCTTGGATCCAAACTTTGTATGGTACATATGCCTGACAATCATTCTTCCCCAACAGCGGTTTCCCTCTTCTGTTTATACGCATCCAGGCGTGCTGAAGCTTAGCTAGTAACTCTCCATTCAAGTCACTGGTGAAGTACAGAGATTCCTATACTTCTTCCTCCCTAGGTGGGTTCTTCAATGCGTATCCAAACTGGCGAACGAACAGAGATGGGTTATAATTGATGCACCCTTTTCTTCCTATCAAAGGAACATTAGGATATCCGGCGCAACTGAAAATAAGCTCAGACCCCAACAAGTCTCGGTCGAACCACTCAATGTCTTCAGAAGATAGTCTCATCAGGCGCTCTGGCCAGTCAGCTGTAGTTGTACTATCTACAAAAGGTCCCTTTAGGGGGAGGTGGCTCTTAAACCACATGTTCAACAGCGGCGCACAACAGTAAACAGTCTTTCCTCTCCTATTTTCATTTTTGTAGTGCAATGAATGATAGAGATCTCCAATCAAGGTGGGTACAGGGTTGCCAGCAGCAAACAGATGAAAGGCGTCAAAATCCACAAAATTGGGTAAATTGGGAAACAACACTATTCCGTATATGCACAGAGCCAAGATAGCATTAAAGACTATCCAGCACCCGCTCTTGGCGTATTCTTGGGCTTTGCCAACCAGAAAATCGAGGGAGAAACTTGGAACCCCGAGCCAAGAAGTCACTAATAGTTCAGAAGCGTTCATGTGTAAGGCCTTTGCTAAGTCCTCCAGCTGGGGCTTAGCGTCACGATGGATGAAAGGAACCTTATTTTGCACCGGCAGCTCGACAAACTTTGCGTACTCTTCCATGGTAGGCCCCAAAATAAAGTCAGCGAATGTGAAACATCTCAAGGCGGGGTCGTAGAATTGCATCAAGGTATACAGCCCATTCATCTCAACAGCAGTTGGCTTGCAGACCAGTCTCAACAATCTTCCATAACTCATCCTGAAACTTCTCCTAACCTCCTCATCAGCGAGGGACATCAGACCAAGTAGGGGAGTAACGTCAGGTGTAGGTAACTTGTACGCAACTGTCTTTCTCAAACCAGCCATGATCAATAAGCAGAAGTCCGGACACTAGAATCAGGGAATATGCAAATGCACCTGCAGCACAGACACACGTTAATGAAATGCACATGGTAATGGTTATGCGAACAATGCAATGCAAATAGATGCAACAGGGACCAAATGCCATGGCTGAGAAGCCTGAACCACATCATAAGTCTCAGATAGACCCTCCAGAATTCCTCAAACCCTGGTCTTAGACAGACCCAATATGAAGCTTCAACTTTGGTCTCTGATAGACCCCATAACATAACTCCAATTGGTCTCTGATAGACCCCTCAACTGCCCATAAATACCCTGAATCTCAACTCAAGAAACAAACCGGTATCTGAAGATCTAGTTACCTGCATAGCCCCAAACCCTCTCACAGGTAGGTGTCCTAGTAACTGACAATGGTATGGCATCCTATGCGGCCGTCGGCGTCACAGACTTTCAGGGTTGATGATACGATTCCCAGAAGGAGTGACGTTATCAAATCCTGAAGAGGCCTCACTTAGCCAACTTCCAAATGATCGGTTCCCGGAGTCGACAATCCAACTAACCAACAACCCCTTCGACCCAAAGGGTAGAAAAAGAAGTCAACCAGAAGAACCTCGTCCGAGTGTGGATTTTGCGGGACACTAATGCAAGCAAAGCCGGCACGCACCCACTACTTTCCACTCTAATTCTAAGTGCACTCAAGCCCAGGTCCGACTTATCTCTCAATCATAGAACACCCGTCACAACCCCAATACAGCAATAATAACAATAATATAATGCTGAAAGTAAAATACAGAAAAAATAAATCCATACAAAATCCTCGACGGGAAAACAAGTGGTAGGATTGACTCGCTTAAGGGACGTTGGATCCCAAATGCATAAGGAACTATCGCAGTCCTTAGCAGCCAGGGGACGTTGGATCCCCAGCAAAGTCGCCAGCTGTCGCTACTGCGAAAATCGGCGCCGGCTGAATAGAAGAGTCACCACCGTGCGTTATTTATCCCAACGGAGGGAAAGGAAACGCTCGAAGTAAACCTACCGCAAAGACGGGAAAGGAATGGCCATCGCAACCAAATCCTGGATTCGGGAGTCGGTTACACAAGGGGAAGGTATTAGCACCCCTCACGTCCGTCGTACTCGACGGGATCCACGCTTGTTTTCTAGTACGGATTGTTATTCTATCTATTCTACAGGTCAAGGGTTAAAAGAAAATAAAATGACTCGGCAAAGTATCGCACTTTATGCCTACGTATTCCCGTCTGGAACGAGAAATCATAGTCAACGTAGTTCGCCTACCTACTGGAAAGGAGGGGAAGGTTGCTCGCTAGGATATCGCATCCTATGCCTACGTACTTTCATACAACATGAAAGATCAGAGCAAACGTAGTTCGAGCCACGTACGACACAAGTCTGTCTTGATTGTTTTTATCTCCTTCTGAAAAAGGGTTCTTCTAATTACGCGTCCAAGCAGGCAAAAATGACGTTTTGATGAGTTTACATTCTTTTACGAAAGAAGTGTCTTTTATTGGATTTGAAATCTTATTGTGTTTTTCTGTTTGTTTTTGAGAAAGAAGAGACAGAACTCTAACCTATGGTTGCAAAGGGAATCACACTAACCTAATGTTATCATGCATGGGTTAAGACCTAATGTCTATCATGTTCCTCTCTTGCGCAGAGAGAAACAGAGATCCTAAGGGATAAACGGAAACAGAAACAATAACATATATACAATAAAGCAGTAAAATGCATGGATGCAGCAATACAAGCGAGGCAAGGGAGTCCCACTCAACCTCGAACCTAGAAAACAACAGGCAAAAGCGAAAAAAATTCGCTTTCAACCTAACAGATTAAATGGAAAACAATACAGTCAGGGAAATTCAAACAATACATCAAAAATTATAAACAGCAAAAATAAACAGCAAGCAGCAGTCTTCATCAACATCTGTCTTCAAGTCATCTTCAAAACATCTACAAGCTTCAAGCAAGCATCAGTCTTCATCTTCACAGCCTTCAAGCAAGGTCTCTATCTTCAATCTTTCAGGGCTTTTCTTCAAGTCTCACTCTCCAAGATGAGTAGCAGTCAACAAGGTGAATTGGATGTTAAGCAGTCAGTTGCCTACCAAGGGTGGCCTACTGACTGTTAACCTGATACAAACAGTTTTCTCTCAAAAGTTCTATCTTTTAAATACATTCATTAATCCTTCCAAAGGAAGGAGGTGGGTATTTAAAAGAGACTTTGAATCATAGAGAAAGAATGGAGGCAAACAAGACCTTCCATGTTTGTGAATCAAGTTTCTATTCTAGAGCTCTACCTAGCTCCTAGATCCTATAACCTTCATCAGCTACAAGCAGGTTGCAATCTTCATCAACTCTTGAAATGGGTCTTCATTCCTTTTGTCTTCAATGGCTTCATCAGCAAAGTCTTCAACTCAAACCCAAACCCCAAGCAGGCCCAATACCCCACACAGTCAAACAATAACCCTAGAAAGGGCACACCATACAATCAATCAATTACAGAAATATACTAAAAATATTAACATAATAGGGGAACTACTAGCATTTTCTAAGGGATCTATCACTTACCCATAATACCCCTATAGTCCCATCTTCTAATTTGTCCTAAAGAAAACCCAAAAAGAAACTTGTTTTGTTATACCTATATTATATTCACAACCCTAATTGACTATCCTAATAGTTTCTAACTAAACTACCTAAAATAAATCCTAAAAAATAGTATAAAAATCAGGGGGGCACCTAATATCCATATCTAGTTATACTAAAAAGAATGGGGTAAAAATCCTAAAGGAAGCTCCTAAACTAAATTCAACAAATAGTAGCATAAACCAAAAGAATTAAAAAAAGCTATTAAATGTAAAAATATGCAAAAAATATGAAAATGAAATAAAATGACAATTTTATGTTTTCATATTTTTCTAGACAAAAAAATGGAAAATGGGAAAAAAGTCTCATTAAAAAATATGCATTTTTCAATTTGTTATGAATTTTTGAAGTTTAAAGAAATTTGGAGAAAAAATTAATATGAAAATGGATGAGGGGTGCAAGAAGAAATATCATTCAGTTGTTATCAGGAACTGGGCCCATACTGGGGGTGCTGGAAGTAACGCGCCCCAGCCCAATGATTAAAAAAAACACATTAAAGCTAAAGAAAACAGAAAAAAAACGGTGTGAATAGCAGGTTTTTATAGTTAAAAACAATTGGGCCTTGGACAAGGGGGGTGGGGAAAGTAACGCGTGTGAGCCCAGCTAGCTCACTTAACCAAACACAGCGTTTTAACGCTGCAGCTCCCTCCATTTCGCGTGTTCGAATCTGAGCCATTGGATGGCTTTTCCAGTCAACAAGTCCAGGCGTGATCGTACGGTCCATACATCATCTTCCTCCTTGGGACACTTAGGGTTTGCAGCAACCATGAAACACAATCCCATGCATCAATCTTCCTCACCTTCGTTCTCTCTCATTACTCCACCATTTAACACGATCCAAGAACCAATTCTGACTAGAATTTTATGTAGAATCCAACCATGCCATTAGATTGCATTAAAACTCTCTCTATCATCCTACCCGAACGGTACAACCCCATGGCTCCAAACTTTCTTCAGTTTTCAACCATCACAAAACTCAACAATCTTTATATATAAATGATCCCTATGTCATGCTCATTAAAACTAGCCAAAAATCGTGCATTATCATCCATTAAATCATCCATTCCAACTCCATCAAGAATCAACCCCCATTAATGAAACCTCACTAATTGGTCTTAAACTCATCCAAATGAATCACCTAATGGTCTCTAATGGTTTCACAATAAGAACTAACCCTAGCCATGCCTACATCAAAGTGTGGGAAAGATTTTGCATACCTTAATCCTTGCAATGGTAGGTGTTGAAAAGCTTCGAATCAGGCCTTGTAGATCTTCAAGGATGGTCCTCAGGTGATGAACAATCCTCTGCTTGCACAAGATTTGATGGAAATGGCTTGTATCTTCAGATCCAATCCCTTTTGCTCTCTTGCAACTTCACTTGGAAAGCTCCAATTCTTCAACAATGGAACCTTACTCTAGCATGAACATGTTCAGGGAGGTTTGTGGTGATGATTTGTGGAAAAAAATGGAAGGGTAATGAAGAGGAAGATGAAGTTTCAATACAATTTGCAAATGGAAAATTTTTGGTTCAATTTCTATTTTCTACCACCATTAACATCAACAATCACCAACCTTGAATCAATGCAATTCATATTCAATATATAGACTGATTTAGAAGGGTCTAGAATCATCTAGATCAATCTAGAAAGAACTTGAATTTTCTATGATATGGTAACTTGCATTTCACTTCCCACCACATGAGATATCATGACAAAAACCCTTTCAACTTGGTTAATTAGCTTGAATATCTCCTTACATGAGAATTAGGACAATGTACAATGCATATTTCCCTTATTCATTAAGCTTTTCCTTGTTTTGGTTTGGTATGCCATTATGCAAGCAAGCAAATTACAAAGCAACCCCAAGATTTATGCCTCAAATCAAAATTGTGGCTGAACCATTATTCTTAAAATGTCCTTGGGAGTCAAAATGACCTATCATATGGCATGGTTTGGATTTGGAACTTGGATTTTAGGATTTTCCATTTCACTTGAATTAACTTATACCTCATTTTTAGGCCATTTTTATCACTTTTTGCTATGAGCCTTTACAACATCTCATGACCACCCTACTAGCCTTAAAACATCATTCTAAGCAACTTTGATTTTGAAGGTTTTTCCATATGAAGCTTGGAAGTAGGAGATATGGCCATATGCTTGAAATGACCTATAATTTCCAAATGACCAAAATGCCCTTGGCTTGCCAAGGTCATAAGTAGAGTTCCACAAATCAGATGAAGGCATACTATACTTTTCTAGAAATCTAAGATCATGAGGAACAACTTTCATGTTGTCCAGAAATCCATTTGAAAGCTCCTTGAGGGGTAAAAGTTGCTTGGAAGTCAAGTAACTTTCACAGACAAATTTCAGTGTCCTCAGATGACCTGTAACTTGCAAGAACCATAACTTGAGTTCTATAAATCTCCTTGATGTCTTCCACCACTAAAATTAAAGGTCTTGAGATCCTCTACAAGTTTCATGTTGGCCAAGGATCCATTTGAAGCTTGCATTTTGAATTATCTTGCTGGGAAGTTTGCCTTAAATCAGGGGATTTTACACAGAAACCCTAATTCAGAAACCTCTCTTCTTCTTGATTTCTCTTGATTTCTCCTTGGCACAACACCGCATCCATATTTACATGTCAAATGAGGCATCCCACATCTTTCAAACAGGCCTTGATGCCCTTCAATCAAGCATTTGACTTAGGGTTTACCTAGGGTTGAACCAGATGAAACCCTAGTTGACTGTCTTCAACTGCAGCTCTTGTAATCACATCAATGACTTGTCTCACCTTCAAAATGACTCTCTAGGTCTTCCATGCCCTCAATTAATAACCCATAACTTCTCTGATGATCTTCACATACCCTCAAGATAGGAGAGAAACCCACTGCTTGGCCTTTAAACTTCCCAAAGCTTCAATTTCTTTCTTGGTGATTTGAATAGGCTGGAATCTTGATAAGAGCCTCTTGAATACATTCCTTGAGATGAAAAATAGCACTTGATCCCTTGTCAGGTGGCTTGCTATGCTATGCTATGCAAATGATTAGACTATGTACATGACTTTTTATGCAAATGACAATGCAATTGAAACATAAACCAAGTGAAGTAGGTTGAGCAAATTTTAGGGTGCAACACTATGTAGTTGAGGATGACTACTCCAGATACACCTAGATAAGCTTCATCAGAGAAAAATCAGATGTTTTTGAAGTCTTTAAGGAGTTGTGCGTCAGACTTCAAAGAGAAAAGGGATGTGGTGTGGTCAGGATCAGAAATGATCATGGCAAGGGGTTTGAGAACTCCAAGTTTGCTGAGTTCTGCTCATCTGAAGGGATCAACCATGAGTTTTCCTCTCCTATTACTCCTCAGCAAAATGGAGTAGTGGAAAGGAAAAACAGGACTATCCAAAAGTCTGCCAGAGCCATGCTACATGCAAAGAAGTTACCTATGCATTTTTGGGTACAGGCTATGAACATAGCTTGCTATGTTCACAATAGAGTGACCTTGAGAAAAGGAACATCAACTACCTTGTATGAGATGTGGAAAGGAAGGAAACCAACTGTGAAGTATTTCTACGTGTTTGGGAGCAAGTGTTACATCTTGACAGATTGTAAACAAAGGAGGAAAATGGATCCCAAGAGTGATGAAGGCATCTTTCTGGGATACTCTACCAACAGCAGAGCT
The DNA here is from genome assembly GCA_963859935.3 of Lathyrus sativus. Taxonomy (NCBI): domain Eukaryota; kingdom Viridiplantae; phylum Streptophyta; class Magnoliopsida; order Fabales; family Fabaceae; genus Lathyrus; species Lathyrus sativus. Next base: position 298,356,001 of record OZ012737.1, on the reverse strand, counting down.
TATAGAGTGTACAACTCCAGAAGAAAAGTCTTGATGGAATCCATTAATGTTATCATTGATGATCAGTATGAAGAAATCAATGTCATAAAAGAGGTTGGAACATTGCTTGAGACATCACCTGATGGTATGGTGAATACTGAAGATACTCAAGTTGTAACTCTAGGTTCTGAACCAGAAACCACCATCAGAGAACCTTCTATCAGAATCCTGAAAGATCATCCCAAAGATCTTATCATTGGAGACCTCAATAGTGGGGTAAGTGTCATACCCCATATTTGTCCTACCTTTTTCAAAGTTTTCATTTGTCCGACTTTATTTCTCAATTCGCATCGCTTGTACAACGTAACTTATTTTTCGGCAAAAATAAACTTTTTCACCTTTTTGACCAATGGAAGAGTGACACGTGACTTTCTTTTTTATTATTTATCATTATTTTTGTTTTATGATTTTATTTTATAATATGTTAATATAATATAATTTTAATATTAATTAATTATTTAGTTTAGAATAGAATTAGAATTAATTAATTAGTTAGCGTTTTATTTAATTAATTAGTTAGAATTAGGATTAGTTAATTAGTTAGGATTAGAATTATAATTAAGAATTATGTTAGATTTTGAGTTTATTAATTAATTGACTTACAGAAAATATAAAAAAAGGAAACATAATTAATTAAAAACAAAATTAAAAAAATAGAAAGTGAAAAAAAGCAATGACACGTAAAGGAATGAGAATAAATAGAGAGGTTTGTGACTGTTCATGATCTCCTTCAAGAAAAACCCTAAGCCCTTTCTTTCATCTGCCGCCAAAAATACCAAATGCATCCTCTTCCTCTCTCAATCAAACCCTAAATTCCTCAACTAAACCTAGCCGCCCTCAATTTCTGAAATCCCCAAACCCTTCCTTCTTCTCCCTAGTTTTCTGGAGATCCATCTCCTCATCAATATTGCCTTCGTTCATCACCTTCCACTCTAAATCACCCTACATCATTAACTCACTTCCGCCCTAACAAAATTGTAACCACCGTAGACCTCACAGTTTTTATAAAAAACCTTTGATTCCGCCGGAAAATAACAAAGCCATCACTACGTTTGGACTAATAGTCCGCTCGCCATACACTGTCACATCATTTCTAATAAATGATATTTTCAAAACTTGCATGAATGTCGCATTAAAATTACCATTTTTGAATGAACAATTTTAAACTGAAAATCAGTACTTGACATAATGGAAATCCCAAAAAAGAGCAATCAAAGAAGAACCTTATCATTCACTTATACTGGCTTGAATCAAGACTATCTCATAACCTTGTGAGCTTGAGGCAAGTCCTTATGAGGTTCAAACAGGGGCAGACCACTGCAAGAGTCTCGAAACTGGGGCAAATCATCTTAGACTACCTCATGGCATAAGCCCTTTAAGGAAAAATCATCAAATACCCTACAAACTGGGGCAGACTAGTTGAACAGGGGCAACTTTCCTCCATGCTTTCAAAGATGGTCAAGCAGACTGTACCATACGCTAGTAAATATTGAGTTCACAACAAGCGTCAAAAGCCTTGGGGCAGAGCAAAAGCACGATCAACAAGCATTGGTTAAGTCGTTACGCTCGCACATTCATCATGCTTTGGTTACATCGCTACGCTCGACATTTGTAAGCCGTTATGGCACATTGGCTAAAAGTTAAGGTTCTCCCAGGAACAAGCAGCCAACTTCTGCAAGGATCTAACTTGGGGCACCGAGAACATCCACATCTGTCTTCTAAGCATATCATTATCAGATATCGTGTGTCGGGAAGTCAAATACTTTCACCAAATAAAGTTCACTTCTGTTGGCATCCCATGAAACCTAAAAGTCCAATCTATTATTGGCAACTACATAAAAGTCCACCTGGCTGGCATCATAACCCAAGAGTCAAACCCCACTTGGCATCTCTTAAAGTCCAATTTGTATTGGCAACCATTAAAAGTCCAACCTCGCTTGGCATCTCCTAAAGTCCAATTTGTATTGGCAACCATTAAAAGTCCAACCCCGCTTGGTATCTCTTAAAGTCCAATCCTTTATTGGCAACTACCAAAGTCCACCCTTGTTGGCACCTTCATAAAACCAATCCTTTGCTTGCATTCGCATATGCATCATATAATTAGCATGTACCACATGCATACATAGTATGCTTATTTCCTCTTTCAACCCCCTTGTTGACATCTTATTACACATATTGACCCCTGAGTCATTGTTTTTCTATTCTCGACTCCCGAGTCGATATTTTCCTTTTCTTCAGCCCCCGAGTTGATATGTCTTTATTTTCTCGACCCCCGGGTCGATGTTTGCCTTTTCCCCTTTTCCTACCTTCAACCCCCGCGTTGATATTTTTTTCGACCCCCGAGTCGATATTGCCTTTATTTTTTTCTCGACCCCCGAGTCGATATTTACCTTTCTTCAACCCCCCGAGTTGATATGTCTTTATTTTCTCGACCCTCGAGTCGATATTTACCTTTCTTCAAACCCCCGAGTTGACTTGTTGTTCTGATTTATTCTCGACCCCCGAGTTGATAGTATACTTGTTTTTCTCAACCTCCGAGTTGATATACCAATATACCCCATAAATATTTTCACCATGCTGCACATAATCCCAATAATCCCTTGATGAAAACCAGAAATAAAGCCTTACCAAATTCGGTTACTCGGTTGCATTCTCATACGCATCTCATGTCAATCATTTGCATATGCATCTTACATTCCCTAGCTATTGTATTTTAGTTGCATGTTTGTGCATCATAACGCATAGCATTTCTGTCCTCGTCAACATAGCATAGCAGCACAGCAGGATCCAGGATCGGTTCACAAGCATCTTGGCCAGTCTTCCATCAAAGTCGGCAGTATGGCTCTGAAAAGAGTTAATACTCCCGCGTGTTCAAGGAATTCTATTCCCCAGCAAGTCATTCTTCAACCATGCAGTTGATAATGTTAATTCCCCAGTAGTTGTTGCTCTTATGGTTCCCCAAGCAGAGGTTACCTTAAAAAGTTTCTTGAAGGCTTTTCCCTTGCAGGGTTTGGACAACACTTTTCCTCTGATAGGAATTTGGGTCAACTATTCCCCAACAAATTTATCATCCGAGACACTGCTTTGGTATCGCGAAGAACCTTATCGGATAAGGGACTGTTTTGACCACCCGAAGAAATCTCGTTCGTGTTCCGAGATGCTGCTTTGGTATCGCGAAAAACCTTATTGGATAAGGGACTGCTTCGACCACCCAAAGAGGATCGTTTATACCACTTTGGTATCGCGAAGGACCTTAACGGATAGGGGACTGCTTCGACCACCCAAAGAGGCTCGTTTATACCACTTTGGTATCGCGAAGGACCTTAACGGATAAGAGACCGCTTCGACCACCCAAAGAGGCTCGTTTGTACCACTCTGGTATCGCGAAGGATCTTAACGGATAAGGGACCGCTTCGACCACCCAGAGGATATCAGGTTATCTCGTTCATATTTCGCATCCTGCCACCCCGTGTTGGTATATCTTATCTCTTTGCATTTTTACTTGCTTGTCGGACAAATTTTGGGGTCTTCTTGTATCTAATTGACTTCCATCCTAAAAATGAATGTCATGCAACTGTTCATTTTCTCAGGTTCAAGGCAATTAGATAGGGGCATCTGTCATAACCCAAATTTGTCCTACCTTTTTCAAAGTTTTCATTTGTCCGACTTTATTTCTCAATTCGCATCGCTTGTACAACGTAACTTATTTTTCGGCAAAAATAAACTTTTTCACCTTTTTGACCAATGGAAGAGTGACACGTGACTTTCTTTTTTATTATTTATCATTATTTTTGTTTTATGATTTTATTTTATAATATGTTAATATAGTATAATTTTAATATTAATTAATTATTTAATTTAGAATAGAATTAAAATTAATTAATTAATTAGCGTTTTATTTAATTAATTAGTTAGAATTAAGATTAGTTAATTAGTTAAGATTAGAATTATAATTAAGAATTATGTTAGATTTTGAGTTTATTAATTAATTGACTTACAAAAAATATAAAAAAAGGAAACATAATTAATTAAAAACAAAATTAAAAAAACAGAAAGTGAAAAAAAAGCAAGGACACGTAAAGGAATGAGAATAAATAGAGAGGTTTGTGACTGTTCATGATCTCCTTCAAGAAAAACCCTAAGCCCTTTCTTTCATCCGCCGCCGAAAATTCCAAATACATCCTCTTCCTCTCTCAATCAAACCCTAAATTCCTCGGCTAAACCTAGCCGCCCTCAATTTCTGAAATCCCCAAACCCTTCCTTCTTCTCCCTAGTTTTCTGGCGATCCATCTCCTCATCAATATTGCCTCCGTTCATCACCTTTCACTCTAAATCACCCTACATCATTAACTCACTTCCGCCCTAACAAAATTGTAACCACCGTAGACCTCACAGTTGTGATACAAAACCTTTGATTCCGCCGGAAAATAACAAAGCCATCACTACAAACCATAGTCCCGATCCAACCGCCATTAACAAGGAAAGTGATGTTTCGCCGCATGATGATCTGCAACAACAATCATCATCGGAGATTTAAAGTGTCGTGGAAGAGATGCCGAAGGAGTTGCGGAAAAACGGATTTCGAAAGTATGAATCACACTACAGAATAAAACATTCCACGTTGCTGTGAACGCGACATTATCCGCAGCTTCAACTTTTTGATTGCCAGGCCTGGTTTCGACTCAAACCATCATTTGGCTATGGTTCAGCACGACATGCAAACCTGCTCCGCCGAAAGTAACTCACAGCGAAATCAAAAAAACAGCAACAGACTCAACAGGTTCTCAACTCATTTTGACAACGACATCATAGATTCAATTCAATAGCAGATTTGCAGCACAACTCGGCATGGTTGGTATCTCGCGTTGTAGCAGCCTCAATAGCACCTCAATCTGGCAGCAGCTACTGTCATTTGTGGATTTTAAAAGTGGTCGACAACATTTTGGTGGTCCCGTACCAACTCATCGCAGGTTCAGACGACTCCAAAAGCGGCAATGTAATAACGATGTGAGCTAAACGACACTGTTTGAGCACCAAATGTCAGCTAGCAGCACTGCATTCATGAGTCGACAATAGCTCAACATCAACAACAACTCGGTTTCAACACTACAAACTACAGACAACGATCACACTTCAGTTCAGGTAACGATTTTGTCCCAACGGTTTTTAGCTCTTCCATTACATTTTGTTATGAATTTTAATAATCATTTTACATACTGCTGCTTACTGCTTTTGCATGTGGGTTTTGAAATTTGTTTCGTTTTTTTACCTCATTCAGTTTTGAGGAACATTGAGCAAGTTTATTCTGATATACCAACACTGTTAATCAATTTACTTAGACACTACTGCTGTTTTAAGGGTTCATTGTGAATTGTGACTCAATTTCAAGAAAGAAAAACAAAAATAATGTTTCTTTATGTTTATGATTCATGATCATGAATCTTGGTTGCTTGTGTGTTAGTTCTGCCAGTAATAAATGCTTGACTCTGATTGATTCAGTTATATGTCGTGTGCGCGGAGTTCACGTTAATCTCGACGTTAATCTTGAGTGCTAAGCTTTCTGTTTGGATTTTTGCATGATATATAGAGTGGTTGTATTGTAAGGTCTGTTGGGAGGGATGCATACTGTTAAGTTTGTAACATGATAGGATTAGAAATATTTGCATAGACTTATGACCCTTTGATATATAAAATGTGAACATTCTTCTGGTTGCTGAATTTAATAATTTACCATTGGCATTTAGATGCTTGCTAAAAGTTTAATAATCATTTCCAATCAATTGTTATTTGATAAGATTTTTTTTCCGCTTCGGATATAAATTTTAAGAGATACATCACACCTGTTATGATAATCTAGTGAAGAGGAAATAAGATTCGTTCCTTTTGTTTTTCCTCTGTTTGTTTGATTATATAAGTAAAGTATCTACATAGCCTAATTTATTAAAATGGATGGTATGACATACTAATGGTTATTAATGTAAATAATTTTGTTAATGGTGGGTCAAGGTAATTAATTTGAAAATAATGTAAATTTGAGCTGTTTTTTTTAATTAATTAATTTTTATTTTGATTACATCATGTTGAATTAATCGGTTTCTAGTTTTTTTTAATATGTTATTTTTTCTCTCAATAAAGTAGAACTCAATTTCATGAGTATATTGGCCGTTTTTATTTCTTTTTATTGTTTAGAAGATATTTTAGTACACTTTTGATAGATATAATTGTAGATATGTGAATTGGATTGTATTAATTTTTTCATGAAAACTCATTATGCATTATTAAGCATTTCCTCTCATTAGTAATAGTATTTAATAATTGATTTGAAATTAACTTTTGGTCTTTTTCATGTACATTAGATCCAATAAGTATTTTTGCACTTCTCATATAGTAAATAATTTTTTTTGAAAATAATTTTGTAAATATGAAAAATATCATTTTTATGTTGCTATTTTATTTTTATTGCATTTTAAATCAGACTCAAAGTTCATGGTTTCGACATTTCTATGTCCATTATGCCACTAGAAGTTCTTACGCATTAGTTTACTTTCGCTGCGCTATAACACATACTCATTCGGGTAAGTTCGATTTATCTATTTTATTATATTCTATCCCCCATTCGATAAAAATGTATCCCACTCCCACAAAATGTAATAATTTTTATCGCTTGTCTTATTTATATTTTAACATTTTAATCTATTTTTCAAAATAAATTCTCGATTAGTTGAGCTATTTTCTACCCTCGTAAGTCGAGTGCTTTTAAAGCCTCGCCATCGACCTTTGATCACCATACACAACATTTTAAAGTTTAATCCTGAGTTTCCTTACAGTGACACCTATTTGATCATTTATTTCTAATTGGTCATTTAGAAGACTAGTCCACTTTGCTAGTACACACGTTAAAACTCAATTTCAAACCTTGATTCACATCAAACATTTTCTTCAAATCAAATTAAAATACTTAATAACTATTCAAATACAATTTCGATAAAAGATGAAAAAGAGAGTTCCAAGTCTTTGGTTCATTCTCCTAATTGTTTGGGTCCGAGAAGTCTTTCTTAACCTCGAACAATTGTCTTCTAAAAACGATAAACAAATTCAAATTTATTTTCTTAAACACTTAGATGAAAAAGAGAGAGCTCCAAGTTTTTGGTTCACTCTCCCGATTACTTGGGTTCGAGAAGTCTTTTTTAAGCTTCAAGTAATTGTCATCCGATTAATTCACTCTAATTATATCAAACATCTTTCATAATATTAGATGAGAAAAGGAGAGAGCTTTAAGTCTTTGGTTCACTTTTCCGATTACTTAAGGTTCGAGAAGTCTTTCTTAAACTTTGAGTAATCCTCATTTGCTAAAACATTAACCACATTCTATCGTTCAAAGCCTTTCAAACATAACCACTCTTTGTGATGAAAAAGAGAGAGTTCCAAGTCTTTGGTTCACTCTCTCGATTACTTGGGTCCAAAAAATCTTTCTTAAACTTCAAGTAATCATCATCCGATAAACTTACTCGAATTACCTCCTATCCTTTCATATTTGAGGTTGAAAAAGAGATAGCTCTAAAGTCTTTGGTTCACTCTCCCAATTACTTGGGCCTGAGAAGCCTTTTTTAAGCTTCAGGTAATCGTCACCTTTAGCTAAGCATCTGATACATCTAACCAATCTAATTCCTCGCCCCCGTGTGACCAAAACCTTATAATCTATTCAAATCTATCCTCTTTTCTAAACCAAATACTTAACCAATTAAACTTTATCTCCTCGCCCTCGTGTGATCCATACAATTCAAATACACTTTCCCAAAGAACATTGTTTAGTCCATTCTTTCGCGCATAACAAACTCGTGCTTCAGCCTCCCCTAGTGAGTAGACAAGCCAACGTTTAGCAGTTAGAATGCGACCTAAACTCTCGTTCGACTCAAATACACCTTTTCTCCAAGAACATTGTTTAGTCCCTTCTTCTGCCCATATGAACTCGTGCTTCAGCCTCCCCTAGCGAGAAACCAACGTTTAGCAGTTAGAATGCGACCTAAACTCTCGTTCATTTCAAACACAAACCTTTTACCGTAGTTAGCCGAACTACTGCTGCTCTGATTTTTCATTCTCTTCCGAATGTAAGATACGTAGGTACAAGATTGCGATGATCTTGGCGAGCACAATCCCTTTTTTTTCCCGTAGTCCCACGAACTACGAATGCTCTGATTTTTCACTTATTACAAGTGAGGATATGTAGGCACAAGGGCCCCAATCCTTGGCGAGCACCCTATCTTAACCATCCTTTTCCCCTCTAGCAAGCAATTCTTTAGAAGATAAACAAGTGTATCCACTTTCTCTCACGAATCGAATCAACAGGTTCCCGTTGAGTACAACGAACATGAGGGGTGCTAATACCTTCCTCTCATGTAATCGACTCCCGAACCTAGAATATTGGTTGCGATGACCATGTTCTTATCTCCTTAAAGGTTTTATCGATATTTTCATATTCCATCCGTGGAATAAATAAAGTTCGGTGGCGATTCTGTTTCGAACGTATTTCCCGCGTCTATCGCGAGGATCGTATTTTTCGAGGTACGACAGTAAGGACCGGAGCTAGAGAAGTAGTCTCAAATTCATGTTTGAACCCAAAAATGTGAAGGAGGCCTTAATTGATGAATACTGGATCAAGGCCATGCAAGATGAATTGGAACAGTTTAAAAGACATGAGGTATGGGAACTGGTGCCAAGACCTGAAGGAACAAACATCATTGGCACCAAATGGATTTACAAGAACAAATCAGATGAACAAGGTATTGTATTCAGAAACAAGGCTAGACTGGTGGCACAGGGGTACACTCAAGTAGAAGGAATTGATTTTGATGAAACCTTTGTATCAGTTGCAAGACTTGAGTCCATCAGGATACTATTAGGAATTGCCTGCAACCTCAAATTCAAACTGTTCCAAATGGATGTGAAAAGTGCATTTCCGAATGGATATCTAAATGAGGAAGTATATGTGACACAACTCAAGGGATTTGAGGATCCTAACTTGATAGACCATGTATACAAGTTAAGGAAGACTCTCTATGGTTTGAAGTAGGCTCCTAGGGCAAGATGAAAGATTGACTGAGTTTCTTATACCCATGGATATAGGAAAGGAGGAATAGACAAGACTCTCTTTGTGAAAAATGAAGATGGAAAACTTATGATTGCACAAATATATGTGGATGACATAGTCTTTGGTGGAATGTCTGAGAAATTGGTTAAACAATTTGTCTATCAGATGCAATCTAAGTTTGAGGTGAGTTTGTGTGGAGAACTAACGTACTTTCTTGGGCTGCAAGTCAAGCAAATGAAGGAGTCTATATTTCTCTCCCAAAGTAAGTATACCAAAAGCATAGTCAAAAAGTTTGGATTGGATAATGCTGGTCACAAAAGAACACCTGCACCTACTCATCTAAAGTTGTCAAAAGATGAAAGTGGTACTAGTGTGGATCAAATCCTGTACAGAAGCATGATTGGAAGCTTGTTGTATCTAACAGCCAGCAGACTTGATATTGCATTTGCAGTTGGTGTATGTGCCAGATATCAATCAAACCCTAAGGTAAGTCACATAAATTAAGTCAAAAGGATTCTCAAGTATGTGAATGGAACCAGTGATTATGGTATACTGTACACACATGGGTGTGATCCTACATTGTCTGGATACTGTGATGCTGACTGGGCTGGAAGTGCTGATGGTAGAAAAGCACCTCTGGTGGATGCTTTTTCTTGGGAAATAATCTCATATCATGGTTTAGCAAAAAGCAAAAATGTGTCTCATTGTCCACTGCAGATGCTGAATACATAGCAGATGGAAGTAGCTGCTCTCAGCTGGTCTGGATGAAGCAAATGCTGACAGAATACAATGTCACGTAGGATGTCATGGCACTATATTGTCACAATCTTAGTGCTATCAATATCTCCAAGAACCCAATTCAGCATAGCAGAACTAAGCACATTGATATAAGACATAACTACATAAGAGACCTTGTGGAAAATAAAGTGGCCTCCTTGGAACATGTGTCCACAGAAGTACATCTAGCTGACATTCTTACTAAGGCCCTTGATGCTGCTCAGTTTGAGAATTTGAGAGGAAAATTGGGTATCTGCATAAATGAAGACTCATAGCAATTAATGGCACGTGAGAGTTTTAAAACTTCAATGCAGTCCACGACCTTGACCATAAAAACTCTCTTCTCCATGCAAACGTACTACATCTCTGCATATACTTGTTTCCTCGCCTCCTCCTCACTACAGAATTCTCAATCTGCACTCCGCACAAAGATGTCTTCCTATCATAATGCCCCCTCCTCCAAGGCCCCTCCCAAATCCTCAAAAGATGCCCTTCCTACTGCTGAAGAACCCAAGCGCAAGTATCCTCCTCCCACTGCTGAAGAACTTAGGCGAATCAGCAACAAGGAAGGCACGACTTACATGGAGAAATCAAACAGGAAAGTTGTTGATATACTCAAAAGAGGGCTGCTAATTCGAGGTATCACCATTCCCCTGGCTCACAGGGATCCACCTCACACTTCTGAGAGGCCAGAGGACGATCCTGATGACATCAATAAGGACATTTCATTGTCAGATTCAGATGACAGTGATTCCAGCTCTTCTAAGGAAGATGATTGATGCGTACTGTGACTACTGACCACTGAGTTAGTGCAGGAAGAGGTGTTGCTGCTGTTTTGTGTTAATTAGTTTTTGTTAGCCTTCTGTAGGAATTGTTTGACAATCTGTATTTGTGATGCTCTCTATGAGCAGTTTGTTTAATGTGCCCCTAACAATTGTAATGTTACAATTTTTGATTTGTGTTAAGTCCTTAGTTGGATCTTAATTTGTGGCTAAAAAGGGGGAGAGAAAGATAGTAACAGGAGGTGGAAGAACAGGTGGTGTGCAGAATAGGTGGGCTAGCATATGTGCTATTGTGTGCACATGGTATAATCATGCTTGCAGGTGTGAACACAAGTGTTGCTGAGGAGATATGTGATAACAGTTGTCTAGTGCTGTTAGTAATGTGCTATGTGTGTGAATTCATATGCTGTCTAGTGGTTGTTAGAACTGATTGGTTGATTGTGGATGTTGCTAACCCTGTGTGATCTTAGAAGGTGTGTAGGAGTTGTGTGTGTCTGCAGGATAGTAGCAGAGTGTGCTGTGCATCTCTTTAGGGGGAGTGACACAGGTGTGTGTGCTTCAGGGTGTATGTCATCCTAGATTTCATAACATCCAGAGCAGACTGGATGAATATGTGTGATTGCAGAGTGTGCAGGTTAAGGGCTCAGCTGGCAAGGTGCATCAGTTGAGGGGGAGTAACCCAGTGTGTTACTCAACAAAATTTGACATTTGTAGTGGTAACTAACAGATGGTTAACAAGTTGAGGTATAATAGTGAGAGCTAACTATGAGGACTCTGAGAGTGGTTTGAGCTAGTAACTTTCTTGCATGACAGGGCACATGATAAGTCTTCTGCTGTGTGTAAACTCTGATATGTTAAACAGGGTGTTTTAGCCAAAAATTTACCAAAGGGGGAGTTTGTAAGTGCTCTTGATTGACTACATTTTGTGGCAAAACATTAGAGTTTGCATGTATGTCATAATGAATGTTAAGACATACATAATAATGTGTGTGCAGGGTAAGTTAACTATAAGTTAAGCTGAATGTCATACAGAATGTCATGACACTGACCGTATGACATCCAGCGGACAGGTTAGTTTTTCTGGTATCTAGAAATCAGGAAACAAATAAGGAGCTCAAGCTGAAAGACAAGAGACATTTGAGAAGCCCTAAAGCGAAACAAATGCTCCTGAATTAAAAGGCAAACGTGCAGATGATTGAAGAGTAGAGTTTGTTATGATTAAACCTAACTGTGCGCATCAAGGCCCAAAGGACTGACTGCTCTATAAATATCAGAAGGAGCAACCCTAGATAGCAGTAAGGATTTGGAGAGGAGCATAAATAGTGCATATTACAGAGTCCTTATGAGTGAAGAAGGTTGTTCTTCACGTGAGTATTGTGAATGAAGAAAGTGTGTTCTTCACGTGTGTCATAGGAATACTTGTTTACTAAGCAACTGTCTGCTGCATTGGTTAGGTAGATTCTAAGTTGTGTTTCACTCAAAGCTTTTAAGTAAGAGTGTGCGTGTCCCTTGATCAAAGCTTTGAAGCAAGATCAAGGTGTGTATGAAGTGTTTCTTCATCTTTACTCTGAAACTGTAATTGGATATCACTGTGGTGTGATTAAGAGGGAGTGAGTGGGAATACTCAGGTCTAGAGTGTCTCTAGGTTGAAGTGTCATTGGGTAGAGATTAAGTGAGAAGTGCAAACTGTTTGTTTGACTTTGAATTGATTCTGCTAATAGTGAAGTTCCTCCCTGACTTGGTAGCCCCTAGATGTAGGTGTTGTTGACACTGAACTGGGTGAACAATTGCTGTGTTATTTACTGCTTTTGCTTACAGTTTAATTAGTTAGTACAGTAGTCAATGTCACAGTGGATGTTATAATATTGGCAATAACATCCATCTTGTGCTTGCCAGAATTTCAATTCTTGTTTTCGTCTGTAAATCCATGATGTTTTGCTTATAATTAGTTAATCCCAAGAGAGTTTCCTTATTATTTCCAGTATATTTGACTTTTTTTTCCAGTGGATCTTTGTGTTATTGTTTATATGATGATAATCCCCAGTGAATCCACTATTTTTCTATAGTAGATCTCTTTATTCCTTGAGGAAAAGTTCATGTGAATTTTTATTATCCCCAGGAAGAGTCAGAAAGATTCGGGCTGTCATACCCCCAACAGATTCTCTCCATCTCCTGGAACAGAGTTTATGTTGTTATCCTCTTTGTGGATCATTAATGTTAGAAGATTGATCTTTAGGCTTCTCCCCAAGCAATATTTTCCTCTCCAACAAGATTCGAGCCTTGTAGTAGGACTTATTTTCCTTTGATGGCTTTTGTTTATCTCTTGCAGGATTTCTTTAGCTGAATCCCTAGTAGAGTTTCTAATGATGTCTCTATCTTGTTGAGATTAGTCGAATATTCAGTGGTGTTGTGATATTCATTCACTCTCTGTTCATCCTTATGTCTGTTTTATCAGCATATTCATACTCATATGCTTTGCATACACATTCATTTGCTGGGTATATCATATTATTGTCGCATTATGCATCTTGCAGTTGTGTTGGTGCTTCTTTGCTCTTTGGTGTTGTTATCCCCGTAGAGCATGTGTGTCCTCTCTCCATTAGAGTGTCAACCCGTAAGCAGAAAGTGCATATCTTTGTTAATTCCCCACTGATGTTATGCCTCATGGGAGATATTTGTTTTAGTCTTCCTCCCCAGTTCATTTGCCTGGATATAATTAATCCCCAATTGAGATATTTCCTCACTAGGTAGAGTCTTATTTGACTGTTTCTCTCTGGTTTATTCCAGGATTAAACTTTGGTCTCTTGCTCTGACAGCGGAAGCTTGTTACCTTTTTGGTTTGGTTACCTTGTCGTGGTTATCACTTGGTTGATAGTTGGCAATCTTCCCCCTTTTGAGTTTATTACCTTTGTGGTATTGTCCTTAGTTGGTAGTAGGTAATATTTCTCTTTCCTTTTGAGCTTATTACCTTTTTCTTACTACCCATTAGTTGGTAGTAGGTAATATAGCTTGGTTTGGTTACCTTGTCATAACTATCATTTGGTTGATAATTGGTAATTTCCCCTCGTTTTGAGTTTATTACCTTTCTGGTATTGCCCTTAGTTGGTAGTAGGTAATATTTCTCTTCCCTTTTGAGCTTATTACCTTTGTCGTACTGTCCATTAGTTGGTAGTAGGTAATATAGCTTGGTTGACTACCTTGTCATAGCTATCACTTAGTTGATAGTTGGTAATCTCTTCTTTTTGAGTTTATTATCTTTGTCGTACTACCTTTAGTTGGTAGTAGGTAATATTTCTCGTACCATTTTGATTGATTACCTTGTCATAGCTGCCACTTGGTTGGTAATGTATAATCTTTTCTTTCGGTCGTGTTATTACCGGGCGCCTGGAAGTAGATGATCTTTTCCCCAGCGGAGATTTTTACCTCCCCTGTTAAGATGAGATATCCCTATTTTATTTCTAGTGTTGGTAATTTTCCCTAAGTGGAATCTTATGCTATAGTTTTACCCTACGAAGTTTGTTGTAACACCCCCTTTCTATATCCCAAATAAACAATTAAATCATTTAGGTGCTTAGTAAAAATTTCATCAGAGTATAATTAACACATGGTATAAAAGAGGCACGTCACATTATCCAGGAAAATTCAAAACACATACAACACTTGCTCAAACGGATATGCAACAAAGGGTAAATCACCACAAGAAACTTAGTCCATAAAACCCACACATCAATATTTAGAATAAAAAAGGAAACATCTAAACGTTGAATCACTTCATTCATATAAACACTGTATACATAAACAGTTCAATTCAAGTCATAAGTCATGTTTACAAAACATTCCCGCAGATACATACACAGATGTACCATAAAAGAACCAAAAGAATTCTTATCTACCCGGTGCTACATATTAGAGCCAACCGACCAAAAAGAACGAAGTCCCGCTTCGCAAAAGACCTCCAGCAAAACTACTCTGCAATGCCTCATAGAGCATCATAAAACAGTAGAAGGGTGAGAAACATTATCATAACAAACAATGCATATGACTCATATATATATACCAACATAGAATACACGCAACACATTTCTCACTGCAATGCATCAAAATTCAATCATACATACATTCCAACGCATATATAATTCACCAATCATTCACATATTTCACATAAACATACACAATTATGTTCATTACACCAATATATCATATGAAGATAATAATGCACTCATAGAGACCGACTCACGATTCTATGTAGATGTACCGACTCATTCAGCAGGTTCAATTGAAGAACCAAATGGAACCATCGCTCGTTACCGAAGTAACTCCCCGTCGGGCCTACGATGTTCACCCATCGCTCACACCCCACATGGGCACACGATGTTTTAGGATTGCTCACACCCCAAACGGGGACACAATCTGATTGCTCACACCCCACAAGGGCACACAATCGTTCTGCAGATTCTATATGGAATCAAATATAAACTATCGCTCACACCTCAAAAGGGCACACGATGTTTCTGCAGATCCTCTTAGGGATCAAAGATAAACCATCGCTCACACCCCACAAGGGCACACGAGGTTTCTGCAGATCCTACGCGGGATCAGACACACAAGAATGCAATCATGGTGCTTCACAAACAAAATGACTCAATACATTCTTGAAATGCATACACATACACGAATATATAATCATGCATTTTCACTCAATTCAAATAATTGCACAAAATTGCCAAACGGACATAATTCACACTTCACGATTCACAGTCTAGGATTCACGCCATACGACTACCCACATCATTTCATATCACACACATAACTATGCATAATAAGAAAGGATTAATCAAACTTGAATCGAAGGATCGACATGGAAATGAAAACACAAGAAAACAACATCCTGCTACGCTCGTTACCCTGTTCGCCTAGCGAGCTCCTAGCGAGTGCTCGCTACCTGTTCGCCTAGCGAACAAGCTCGCGAAGGCAAACAGAAGCCTCTGACTTGGTTCACTACCACACTCGCTCAGCGAAGGCCTAGCGAATGCCCAACGAATATTCGCGACCCGCTCGCATAGCGAACGTGCTAGCGAGGGTCTGCGAACTCAGAATTTCCACTGTCCAAAACTCCGAAACTCATCGAAATCTACTCGATTTAATCCCAACTCGTCTCAGTAGCCTTAGTCCAACCTTCCTCGACTAAACTCTACCACTCATTCTCATTTCCAACCGTTAAAACTCGGTTTCTATCTATTATATCAAATTCAACATAAAACGGAAAATGAGTAAAACTCTCTCCAATTCAAAAGCAAACCAATAGAAACATACATAATCATACACATCGAAAGAATAATAAAGCTTCACACCCTTACCCGATTAATCGAAGTTTAGAAGTTGATTCTAGGTTTTTCTCATCTTCCTCCTCTTCTCTCTTCTCTTTTCTCTTCTCATTTCCTTTCTATTTCTCTCTATCTCATTTCTTTTCTCTCTATTTCCACTTATACTCTTTCTATTCTGTTTCTCTCAAACATCTACTAATTAAGGATTATCTAAAACACCCTCTAATTAATTCCCAAAACTCTCAGAATAATAAAATAACATAACACGCACACATAACATATTAACGTTCAAATTCCATAATTAAAAGAATAATTCAATCAAAATAAATTAAAAGACTCAACAAAAATGGGAAATTCAGAATCGGGGCGTTACGTTTGTTCTCTTTTCTTTTGCTCCCCAACATTTGCTTGTCTCCTGTGGCATATTTTCCCCACAGAGGTCTTGTGTTTGTATACCATCTGCATAATCATATCATTTTTGGTCTCTTAGGGCCAAAAATTGGGTTTATTGTTATATTTAAGTCTCTTCTATCTCGTTGAGACAAAGATGTCGATCTTCATATCTCTGAATAAAATAAACTTAAATAGGGGTAGGTGTAATACCCTAATTTTTACCCCTAAGATCTCACATGTCGTTTGCATCATCTACCACAAACAAGTTCATGAGCTTTGGTTCTCTTGCCCTCCTCTGTAGCTCGGTTTCTGAGGGAGATCACCGAGCACCCCTGTATTTCTTGCTTGTTTTATATATTTTTTTGTTTATGCTTATTAACCCTTATTCAAAATACCAAAAATATGTTTGTTTTCCCTTTACTAACTTTATCAGGAGAAGGTTTGGAATAAGAACATGAAACACTAGTTCCTCAACTCAATTGTAATTCATCTGAATAAAGTCAAAGTGGATTTGCAAACAATTCAAAATCATCTGATCAAGGGTTTCCAAATATTTGATCAATTATTATTCAAGAGACTCTAAGGTTCATGTGTTTACTTCCCTGCCTTCTTTGACAAGTCAAGAATTGAGCTAGAGCCAGAACAGTCCAGCCAACAAAGCATTTTTCAATTTTTTCAGTAGTGCAATTGATTTGCACTATGGTCCAATCGATTGCACCCTTCATATTTGCACTAGATTTCATATTTTTCAGTAGTGCAATCGATTTGCACATGACAGATTTGGCCAGATATAGCATTTTCAAACTCTGCAGCATTTTGGCACCAAAATTCACTTGTTTCAACATGAGAATATTCTAGATCACTTCCAAATAATTCCCCTACACAATCACAATTATTTCCATCATACACACTCATTTTAATCACACTTTTTAACCACTTGATCTTTCATTTTACTTCTAATCCAATTTCTAAGCCTATATTAAATTCCAAACCAAACTTCAAACCACCAAAATTCCCAAGCCTAAACTCTATAATTAGAATCCTCATTTCATTCATTCTTCAAACTTTTGATAGCCAAATTCACCTTGCTAAAATTTCTCTCAATTTTCTTCATCTACCAAATTCACCAAAAGCTCTTCCTCCATTAAAGTTAGTAAGATTTTCATTGAAGCTTATAATCTTTGAGCTAAACCTCCATTAAAACAATTTTTCAACATCAAACTCTATAGATCAAGGCTTTGGAGTGTGGTTCTTGAAGTTGATTTGAAGCATTTGTAGATTCTGAAGTGGTAAACTCTTGTTCCGCCATTGTTGTGCTTGATTCATCTTCCACAATATAATCTCTTGTTGATTCTTGTTGCTTGATCTTTGGATCTTGCAAATTGTGTTTCATTGGTGTTATTTCTTATTGTTTTACTTGAATTTTCGTGCACAATTGCATCCTTGATCATGAGGTGTTTGAAGAAATGATTGATCAAGGATTTTTCATTTTTAAGCTGTTTTTTGCTGTCATAGCAGGTGCAAATCGATTTTGACCCCTGTGCAATCAATTTGCATTGTGTTTTTGGCCTGGATATGCTGTCTGGCACTGTGTAATCGATTTGTACAATGCAGAATGTGTTTTTTTGGCTCTGTTTTGGGACTGTTTCGATTCATTTTCTTCATTCTTCCATTTTCTTTTGTTTTGCCTTGAATTGTGGTGTTTATTGATCAAATTTCTTCTCAAATTCCAAGGACTTTGGGTTTTGGATGAGGTTGGATAAACCTTCATTAGTTCAAATCTATCTTTAAGTTAAAATCTATCTTTAGATTCATTTTAGGTGCTTTGATTTAGTGATAGATTTAGTACCTTAATCCACCAAGAACAATGATGGAACCTAAATATGGAATGATTCAAATGTTGTGGTTCAATTTGGCTTCCCTTCTCCTCTCTTCTCTTTTTTATTTTGGTCAATGAAAATCTTACATATCATTAGACTTCTCTTTGAAGCTATGATCAAGATAAAACCACTACCTCTTTTCTTTTAGTGTGGCAAGTTTTAGGAGAATGACCTACATGTCATATCTCTAACTTGTATTAACAAGAACATTGTTATTGACCAGCCTCAGATTGTTGTGGCTTCTTCATAAGTCCGATTACGATTGCTTAACGTATCACTAAATTGTCCCTAAATCGTAATCATGTTGTTATTGTAAGCGAGTTATCAATCTGCTATTCTCCGTAGTGGGGTGTGGGATAGATTATTTCCTTGTCGTTAATGGAGTTAGTTGGCATACTCGTTGATTTTATCCGAGTTAGAGCCCTTCTCTTAATGATGAATGGATTCATGTTCTCATGTTTATGGTTGATTAGTCGAGTATTCTCTAAAAAATAACCAATTGTTCTCCATTATTATCATTAACATACTAACTATAACTGCACTAACTTTTACTTTTTGCCCTTTCAATTTTCCGCTCTTTACTTTCTTGTCATTTATTTTTATATTTTTACATTTGACATTCTATCTTTATCATCTTATTTTCTCTTTGTCCATTTGGACCTTTATTTGTGCTTTTGCTCTTTTTCCTCTTTGTCCATTTGGACCATACTCCTCTTAAGACATTAATAAATACTTAAATAATAAAAGACTTGTCTCTTAAATCCGAGCTGTTATGAACTTATGCTTAAACTTTGGACTTAGTCCTAGGATCCTTTCCCTTTGCTATTGTAGATTTGAGACCTTGGACCTTGGCGTTGTTTTTGTCTATTTGTTTGAGAAATTTTCTATGTGTAGGTGTTGATACTTTGGCATTATGAAAATCATTTGATACAAGACTCTTCTAATTGCCTTTAACCCTTGGAAGGACCTTGCTTTGACTTTTCTATGGATTAAATTGAGATTTCCTCTGAAGCTTGAATTCATTTGGTTATTATGCTTGTGTTTTAAATCTAAAAGTAAGAGGAATGTTCATTTTGACTTCTTGTCAAGTGTTTTCTCCTTGTGTGGTTAGATGTTCCCTTCTCTAGCTTTTATTTTGCTTTTTTAGGATAGTCACTTCATCTCCTCCCCTTCTTCAATTTTCAAAATCTTCTCCCTTTTTCAAAACCTCTTGTTTTCAAAACTATAACCTCTTTCACAATAAACATTGACTTTTATCAAGTGATTTTCAAACTTTGTTTTTCTTTAATAAATCTCAATCAATGTTAATCATACTTTGACAATTTTCAAAAGACAAAAAATATAAATAAAACTCATTCAAACTATTTGTCTTTACATTTAAAATTAACCATAACAAACCAATTTTTTTATTTGTATAATGAATTATGAGGTTTTGATTCTATATTGCACTTTGTGGGTACGTAGGCATGAAGCTCAAGAAGTCTCACCAAACACAAAAATATTAAAACATATTTCTCTTCTCATCTCCCCAATCTTATTTCAAACAAACCTTCTCAAACCAAAAAGCATAGATATTTCAAAGGGTTTCTATAGATTACTATAGACGTTTTGGATGCTAACACCTTCCCTTAGCGTAACTAACCCCCTTACCCTGTCTCTGTTCTTTTGTTCATGTTTTAGAACTATTTAGGTTTTATTCGCTCTTTTTACTTTCCTTTTGGATAAAATAAAAGTGCGGTAGCGACTCTTGCATTTTGAGTTAAGTTAATCAATAGTTTATACTCACAATTTCCCCGCTACAGTAGGCTGTTGTATGTGTGGGTTTGATTGATGAATAACATGATGTAAGTGTTGATTGTAATGTTTGATGTGCCAATGATATAATTGTGATCTTAAGTGTGTTAAATGGTGATTTAGAGATGATGAATTTATGTTGTAATGTGTTTACTTTCCTTGATTCATGTACCATATGATATGATATGTTTTGGGTTTGTTAGAGGTCAAAACTTGGGGTTTGGAGTCTGCTGGAATGTTGAAAATCAGGGAAAATCGCACAAAATTGCATGAAAAAATGTTTTACTGAGCTCTATTACGGCCCGTAACAGCCATTACAGGTGGCTGTAATATCCCTATGATCCTAGTATAAAAATGTGCAAAAAAAATGAAATTTTGGGTTGGAGTATTATGGGACGTAACAGCCATTACGGGCGGCTGTAATAGCTCCCTGGATTTTGTACTGCAAAATCATTTTGGCTATAACTTTTGAACCGTAAGTCCAAATCGAGTACCGCTTGCAGCGTTAGAAAGCTAATGCACATGGCTATAATATGAAAATGATTGGTGAAATGTTTTATTAATATTTAGGTGTCTATTATATGGAGGTTTGTATGCTCAATTAGCGAATCCTGGAGTTATAATAAAATAACATAATTGAGTGTATACAATTGTGCGAATGTGAAGTTATTGTTATTTATGTCATTTGGTGATTATTGTGAATGATGAGTTATATTATATATTATGGTGAAGTTTGATTATGTTATTATATTGATTTTGTTACGATGATGTTGCTAAGATGTTGATATTGGTGATGTTGCTATGATGGTTGAAATTGATGATATGCATGTTTAATGTGTATACATGTTATGTAATGTTGATTATATTATGAATACATGAATGATGATGCAATTGACTCGCCGTGGTCAAATTATTAATGTTGATGTACATCATGCATTCATAGCATTTTGGACGTTGGTCCGCCCGTGTTGCTTGGATGTTGGTCTTCTTATGTTGAGCCTCAATCCCTTTGTGCGAATTCAGTGCGTTTATGTTGTGCTTCGAGTCTAAGGGGGAATCGATCCTATAGTGAGGATCTTTGGAGGGTGATGAACTAGGTGTTCATAAAGAATTGGTACCACATGAATTTGAGTCAAACTGTTGTTGCATCCTATGAGGCATTGCATAAACTGTTGTTGATTAGTCGTGACGTGATGATCCTGGTGAACTAGGTGAATATATGATGACTTTGATGATGAAAGATGGGTTATTGTTGTGATGTTGTGTAGGTGAGAAAAATGTATTGATGTATAATATGTGTTGATATAATGATATTTTCAACTACTGAATCTTTTCTTATATCTTTTATAATGAATTATGATTACTCACCCTTCTTTTTGAATAATGCCTCCACATGGGTAACATGCAGATATTCAGAAATAGCTCGTAGAATCGTGAAGGTAGCTTTGATAAATTTATGTTATTTCCGTTATTTATAGATGTGTCTTGCTCTTATATGTAACATTAGGATGGGAAAGCTCGAGTTTAATGTTATGTTATTTTGGTTAATATAATTCATGAGTTTGAGATGTTAAATTGATTTAAATTTAAATTTTTGACGAGACTAAGATATTTTGGTATTCTGAAGATGAATGAAGTTTATTTTATGTTAATGATTATGTTGCAAAGTTTTAATTTATGAGTTGAAGTTATAAAAGAAAATGATGTTATAAATGTTGTAACACGTGTTATTGAGCATGATGAATTATTATGAATGTTTTCTATGAAGTGTGACACCTTTGAGTGGTGAATTATGTTGAATTATCCTTAATATTTCATGAATTATTCTTTGGGGTTAGAAGGGTGTTACAAAACACATTAGTGGTATTAGAGCAGGTCAGTTAGTCTGACCAGGTTGTCTATGTTGTTTGTTCCTTAGTACGCGACATGTGTGTGAAACAATGTCGGTGCTTGCTTCCTTTTCTAATCGTTTGTCTGTAGAAGTGGGATTGAAACAAGTGGGCGAGAAGTTTTTGCTTCTCTGAGATGTTTCAATTGTAAAGTGTTGGTTCGGTGTGTATCTAATTGCAAGGGTGCAAGTGTTCTTGGAGCTATGTTGTTTCTCAAACCCGAAGAGAGCGTGGAATTGAGATTCTTGTCTGCCAAGTTAAGTTAGGATGTGTTTGAGGGAGAACAATCAGGTATTGTTGATGTTTTCTTCTCGGAGAATATAAAGCATTTGGACGGATACTGATAAGCCAGTTGTGTGTAATTCTTGATGTTTTTCTTGAAAATATCTGCGACTTGCCTCCAAAGTGTGGATCTGAGTTTGGTGATAGTGGGGAACTAGTGTTTTTATCTGCTAAGCAAGAGGATGAGTCTGTGGGAAATGATGCACCTGTGTTATTAGTTAAGAAGAAGGATAATAGTATGAGGTTGTGTGTGGAATACACGCAGTTGAATAGGTGACTATCAAGAATAAGTATCCTCTACCATGGATCGATTATCTGATGGATTAATTGGTTGGCACCTGTGTGTTCAAGAAGATAATTTGAGGTCTGGTTATCATCATATTCGTGTTAAACTAGATGATAATTTGAACACGACATTCAGGACAATATTTGGTTTTATGAGTACACTGTGATGTCATTTGGCGTATCTAATGCGCCAAACATGTTCATAGAATATATGAATCAGATCTTTCATCCATATTTAGATGAGTTCGTGGTGGTCTTTATCGTTGACATTCTGATATATTCGAAGTCTGATGCTGAACAACTGAAGATTATATTATAGGTGTTGAGAGAGAAGAAGCTTTATGCCAAGCTATCCAAGTGTGAGTTTTGGTTGGAGGAAGTAAGTTTCCTTGGCCATGTGGTTTCAAGTGGTGGAACTTGTGTAGATCCTTCTAAGGTAGATGCTGTATTGCGGTAGGAGACTCTGAAATCTGCTACTGAGATTCAATGTTTTCTTGGCTTAGCTAGTTATTATCACAAGTTTATAGAAGGTTTCTCAAGGTTAGCACTGATGTTGACTCAATTGACTCGAAAGGGTCAAGCTTATGTCTGGGATGTTGCATGTGAAGGTAGTTTTATTAAACCCAATGAGAAATTGACAAGTGC
Source organism: Lathyrus sativus (assembly GCA_963859935.3). Classification (NCBI taxonomy): domain Eukaryota; kingdom Viridiplantae; phylum Streptophyta; class Magnoliopsida; order Fabales; family Fabaceae; genus Lathyrus; species Lathyrus sativus. Next base: position 298,332,823 of record OZ012737.1, on the reverse strand, counting down.
TCAAGTGTTGACTTTTCCTAATCCAAGTGAGTCTTTTGTGGTCTATTTTGATGCCTCAAAGATGGGTCTTGCTGGTATATTGATGTAGAATGGTCAAGTTGTTTCCTATGCTTCTAGACAGCTGAAAGTTCATAAGAGGAATTATCCTAGCATGACATAGAGTTGGAAGCCGTGCTTTTTGTGTTAAAAATTTGGAGACATTATCTTTTTGGCTCCAAATTCGAAGTGTTCAGTGATCACAAGATTTTGAAGTATTTGTTCAATCAGAAAGAGTTGAATATGAGGCTAAGAAGGTGGATTGAACTTCTGAAAGATTATGATTTTGATTTGAGTTACCATCATGGTAAAGCAAATGTGGTAGCTAAAGCTTTGAGTAGGAAGTCCTTGCATCTGTCGATGTGTCATACCCCAAATTTGTCCTACTTGTATAGCTTTCATTTGTACATCTGTATGCTAACCATTATTCAACAAAATCCAAAAAATATGTTATTTTCGTATTGCCTGAGTCCAAGATTCATGTGGAGTTTTTAAGTCAGGAATATATGGTGTATATGTGAAGCTTCAATTAGGGTTTATATGGTAATCTAGGTTATCTTGGTGTGGGTCAAGCTGTCGGTGCTTCATGATTTAAGATCCTCAAGATCCGATTAGGGTTTTGTGTTTCATAGTAAGGTTCCCTGGTTCATCACGGTCAAGGTGGCGCTAGTCTAACTGTGCAAGCTATGAATTGATTCAGACAAGTTCAATTTGGTTCAAATGTTGGTCATAGGTTCAGAGATTTATTTGAAAAAAAGTCAAGTCACAGATGTGTTGTTGAAAAATCAATGGAGAGACATTTCACCATCATTCACTTTTTCATACCATTTTCACTATCCATCCTGTTGCACCCTAAAATTTGCTCAACCTACTTCACTTGGTTTATGTTTCAATTGCATTGTCATTTGCATAAAAAAGTCATGTACATAGTCTAATCATTTGCATAACATAGCATAACAAGTCATCTCGCAAGGGATCAAGTGCTATTTTTTTCATCTCAAGGAATGTATTCAAGAGGCTCTTATCAAGATTCAAGCCTATTCAAATCACCAAGAAAGAAATTGAAGCTTTGGGAAGTTTAAAGGCCAAGCAGTGGGTTTCTCTCCTATCTTGAGGGTATGTGAAGATCATCAGAGAAGTTGTGAGTTATTAATTGAAGGCATGGAATACCTAGAGGGTCCTTTTGAAAGTAAGACAAGTCATTGGCATGGTTAGAAGAGCTACAGTTGAAGACAGTCAACTAGGGTGTCATCTGGGTCAACCCTGGGTTAACCCTAGGTCAAATGCTTGATTGAAGGGCGTCAAGGCCTATTTGGAGGATGTGGGATTCATCATTTGATATGTGGATATGAATGTGGTGTTGTGCCAAGGAGAAATCAAAAGAAATCAAGAATAATAGAAGTTTCTAAATTAGGGTTTCTGTGTAAAATCCCCTGGTTTAGGTCAAACTTCCCAACAAGATAATTCAAAATACAAGTCTCAAATGGATCCTTGGCCAACTTGAAACTTGTAGAGTATCTCAAGAACTTTAGTTTGAGTGGTGGAAGGCATCAAGGAGATTTGTAGAACTCAAGTTATGGTTCTTGCAAGTTACAGGTCCTCAGAGGCATCTGAAATTTGTCTTGGAAAGTTACTTGACTTCCGAGCAACTTTTGCCCCTTAAGGAATTTTCAATTGGATTTCTGGCCAACATGAAAGTTGTTCCCCATGATCTTAGCTTTCTAGAAAGGTATGGTATGCCTCAATCTGATTTGTGGAGCTCTACTTATGATCTTGACAAGCCAAGGGCATTTTGGTCATTTGGAGGTTATAAGTCATTTAAAGCATAAGGCCATATCTCCTACTTCCAAGCTTCAAATGGAAAAATCTTCAACATCAAACTTGCTTAGAATGATGTTTTAAGGCTAGTAGGGAGGTCATGAGATGTTGAAAAGGCTCATATCAAAAAGTGATAAAAATGGCCTAAAAATGAGACATAAGTTAATTCAAGTGAAGTTGAAAATCATAAATCATAAGCTACAAGTCTAAACCATGTCATATGATAGGTCATTTTGACTCCAAATGACATTATAAGAACAATGGTTCAGCCACAATTTTGATTTGAGGCTTGCATCATAGGGTTGCTTTGGAAAAGTCTTGCTTGCATAATAAGGTACCATGGCAAAACTCAAAATAACTCAATAAACAAGGAAGATGTGCATTGTATCTCATCCAAAATATCATGTAAGGAGAAATTCAATTCAGTTACAAAGGTTACAAGGCATATTGCATGAGATACCATATAAGGAGAAGTGAAAATGCAAAATACCATTGGATGAAAAAATCAAGTTCTCATTAGATGATCCTAGATGATTCTAGGAGGTTCTAGACTTTTCTAAACCTCTCTATATAATCATTGTGACTTGCATTGAGGCAAGGTTGGTGTTGATTGTGGTAGAGAAGGGAGATTGAAATCCATTTTCCTCATTTGCAAATCATATTCAAACTTCACATTCTTCTTCATTGCTATCTCATTTTTCTTCATAAATCTTCTCCATATACATTTCTGAGTGTGTTCATATTGGCCTGAGACTCCATTGATGAAGATTTGAAGGTATTCACATTGAAATTGCAAGGAAGCAAATCCCATTGGATCTTGAAGTACAAGCAATTCCAGCCATTCCTTTTGCAAACAGAAGAAGATTCAGCCTCCAAGGAGTATTCTTGAAGAGTTACAAGGCCTGCATTGAAGAGTTTCATCACCTATCATATCCAAGAACCAGGTTTGCAATTTCTGTTCTACACCATAATCTAGGCATGGCTAGGGTTAATTATTAGCATAGAACTGTTAGAGACAATTAGGTGGTCATTTTTGATGAGTTTGAGACCAATTGGAGGAGTTCCATTAATGGAGGTCAATTCTTTGATGATCAAGAACATGCGAAATAATGAATGTTAATGCAAGTTGATTAGCTAGTTTTGATGAGTGTCACATGAGGATCATTTTTGTGTAAAGAAACATGAGTTTGGTTAAGGTCGAGGATTGGTCAGATTTTGAGTTTAAGATGATTGCACCATTCGGGTTGGGTGATAGAGTGTGTTTCAGTGGAATCTAAGATCACCGTCGTGTTCAGCTTGGAGAATAGAGTAAGTCTGGGCTTTGAACGAGTGAAATCGGTGGAGAAATGAAGGAGAACGATGAGGTGGAAGTTCCATGCATGGGAAGTGTTTTAATGGTGTTGCAGCAAACCCTAGTTATCTCAAGGTGGAAGACGACTCCACTACCGTTGGATTGCACGCATGACTCGTTGACTGGAAAAGAAATCCCACGGCCCAGATTTAAACGCGTTTTGGGAGGGAAGTTCAGAGCAGCGAACGCTGCGTTTCACTTAAAGCCAGGTTTGGGCTTAAGTGATAATTTTTCTATCCAAACCCCCCCAGCGAGGCCCATCATGAAATGAACTGTATTTCTATGCTATTTACACCGCGTCTTTAATATTTTTATTTTCATTTCATTTTGTTTTTCTGATATTAAAATTGGGCCCAAGGCGCATTTCTAACGCCACCCCCCATATAAGGCCCAATTGTTTTATAACTAGATTTCCTGGCTATTCGCACCGTCCATTTTTCTTTTTCTTTTTGATTTTCTCAATTAATTTCTGCTTTAAAATGGGCCCAGGCGCTTTGATATTCGCCCCCCATTCTGGGCCCATGTGAAATAATAACTGCATTTTATTTCTGTTTGCACCTATGCCTCATACTTTCATATTATTTTCTTTCCATTTTTTCTCAAACTTTAAAAATCCATATTAAATTGAAAAAAGAATATTTTTGCATGGGAGTTTTTTCCCCCTTTTCACATTTTTGTCTAGAAAAATATCAAATAAAAACATTTTGCATATCATGCATTTTAATATTTTTTTGCATATTTTTCATTTTAATTGCTTTTTAATTCTTTTAGGTTGATACATGATTTTGTAGATTTAGTTTAGGTAGTTCCCTTTAGATTTTTAGGTCAATCTTTTTAGGGTAGTTAGATGTATGTTTTAGGTTCCCCCTGGATTAATTCCATATTTCTGTGATGATTTTTAGGATAGTTTTGATTAGGTGCTATTAGGTTGTATAAAATTAGGTTAAACCACAACTTAGGTGCATTAAAACAATTTTTTTTGGGTTTTTTAGGACAAGTTAGGCTATGGGGCATATATGGGTATTAAGGGTAGGTTTAGTAGATCCCCTAGAAGTAATATTAGAATTTTTCCTACTATTTTAATATTTTTAGTATATTCTGCAATTGTTTGATTGTATGGTGTGCCCTTTTGGGGTTTATGTTGTTTGTATGGGCTTATTGGGCTTGCTTGGGGTGTGGGTTAGCTTTGAAGAGCATGATGATGAAGCACATTGAAGACAAAGAGTTGAAGATCAAGTTCAAAGTTGATGAAGATGCTAGGCTTGCTTGAAGATTGATTGAAGATCATAGGACCTAGGAGCTAGGTAGAGCTTTAGAATAGAAAATTTCTTCACAAATATGGATGGCTTCTGTTGCCTCCATTCTTCTCTATGATTCAAAGTCTCTCTTTGATACTCACCTCCTTCCTTTGGAAGGCTTAGTGACAGTATCTAGGAGATATAACTTTTGAGAGAAACAGTCTGTATTTTGTTAACAGTCTGTATGCCACCTTTGGTGGTCAACTGACTGTTTAACATCCCAAATCATCTTGTCATCATTTCTCATCTAGGAGAGCTCGCTTTGAAGAAACTTTGAAGATTGATGATAAAGTTCATTGCCTTGAAGACTAATAGAAGAAGAAGCTTGTGCTGTCAGGTTTTGCTGTTTAGAGCTGCTGGTGCTGTTTAGAGCTGGTGATGTATTGTTTGAGTTTCTTGACTGTATTGTTTGTTAATTGTCCCCTTGAGTTTGAGGTGAAGCTGTTTCACTTCGCTCATTGTTTTCTAGGTTCGAGGTTGAGTGGGACTCCCTTGCCTCGCTTGTACTGCTGCATTCATGCATTTTACCGCTTTACTGTATATATGATGTTGCTCTTCCGTTTATCCCCTTAGGATCTCTGTTTCTCTCTGTGCAAGAGAGAAATATGACAGACATTAGGTTCTCATCCATGCATGACAACATTAGGATAGATTTTGATTCCCTTTTCAACCATAGGTTTTAGAGTTGTTGTGTCTCTTCTTTCTCAAAACAATCAGAAAAACACAATAAACATTTCAAACACAATAAAACACAGTTCTTCTGTAAAAGACTGTAAACCAATCAAAAAGTCATTTTTGTCCGCTTGGACGCATAATTAGGAAAAACCTTTTTCAGAAGGATAAAAACAATCAAGACAGACTTATGTCGTACGTGGCCCGAACTACGTTTGCTCTGATCTTTCATGTTGTATGAAAATACGTAGGCATAGGATGCGATATCCTAGCGAGCAACCTTCCCCTCCTCTCCCGTAGGTAGGCGAACTACGTTGACTCTGATTTCTCGTTCCAGACGGGAATACGTAGGCATAAAGTGCGATACTTTGCCGAGTCATTTTATTTTCTTTTAACCCCAGACCTGTAAAATAGATAGAATAACAATCCGTACCAGAAAACAAGCGTGGATCCCGTCGAGTACGACGGACGTGAGGGGTGCTAATACCTTCCCCTTGCGTAACCGACTCCCGAATCCAGGATTTGGTTGCGATGACCATTCCTTTCCCGTCTTTGCGGTAGGTTTACTCGGAGCGTTTCCTTTCCCTCCTTTGGGATAAATAACGCACGGTGGCGACTCTCCTGTTCAGTCGGCGCCGATTTTCGCAGTAGCGACAGCTGGCGACTCTGCTGGGGATCCAACGTCCCCTAAGCGAGTCAATCCTAACGCTTGTTTTCCCGTCGAGGATTTTGTATGGATTTACATTTATGTCATTTACCTTCAGCACTATATTATTGATTATTGCTGTCTATTGGGTGTTGGGTGTTCTATGATTGAGAGATAAGCCGGACCTAGGCTTGAGTGCACCTAGAATTAGAATGGAAAGTAGCGGGCGCTCACATGCTTTGCATGTCCTAGTATCCCGCAAAATTCACACTCAGACGAGGTTCTTCTGGTTGGCCTCTTGTCCCACCCTTTGGGTGGCAAGGGTTGCTGGTTAGTTGGATTTTTGACTCTGGGAACCGATCAACTGGAAGTTGGCTAAGTGAGGCCTCTTCAGGATTTGATGATGCCACTCCTTCTGGGAATCGTATCATCAACCCTGAAAGTCTGTGACGCCGACGACCGCATAGGATGCCGTACCATTGTCAATTGCTAGGACACCTACCTGTGAGAGGGGTTTGGGGCTATGCAGGTAACTAGACCTCCAGATACCGGTTTGTTTCTTGATTTGAGATTCAGGCTACTTATGGACAGTTGAAGGGTCTATCAGAGACCTAGTTGGAGTTATTATTGGGTCTGTCTAAGACCAGGGTTGAGGAGTTCTGGATGATCTGATTGAGACTCATGTGTGATTTAGGCTTCTCAGTCGGGGCACTTGGTCCTTTGTTGCATTTTATTTGCATTGCATTGTTTGCATAACCATTAGCATTGCATTTCATTAACGTGTGTCTGTGCTGCAGGTGCATTTGCATATTCCCTGATTCTAGTGTCCGGACTTCTGATTATTGGTCATGGCTGGTTTGAGAAGGACATTTGCATACAAGTTACCTACCCCTGATGTTACTCCCCTGCTTGGTTTGATTTCCCTTGCTGATGAGGATGTCCGGAGAAGCTTCAGGAAGAGTTACGGAAGACTGTTGAGATTGGTTTACAAACCAACTGATGTGGGGCTGAACGGGCTGTATACCTTGATGCAATTTTATGACCCTGCATTGAGATGATTCACTTTTAAGGACTTTCTTCTGGGGCCCACCTTGGAAGAGTACGCAGAGTTTATTGAGCTGCTAGTACAGAATAAGGTTCCTTTCATTCACTTTGACGCTGAGCCCAAGTTAGAAGACTTAGCAGTGGCTTTACACATGGACGCTTCCAAGCTATTGGTGACTTCTTGGCGCGGGGTTCCAGGCTTCTCCCTCCAGTTTCTGATTGGTAAAGCCCAGGAATACGCCAAGAGTGGATGCTGGATAGTCTTTAATGTTGTTTTGGCTCTGTGAATCTATGGGATAGTGTTGTTTCCCAACTTCCCGAATTTTGTGGACTGTGATGCATTTCATTTGTTTGCTGCTGGCAACCCTGTACCCATATTGATCGGGGATTTCTACCATTCGTTGCATTACAAAAATGAGAATAGGAGAGGCAAGAACATCTCTTGTTGTGTGCCTTTGCTGTATATGTGGTTTGAGAGTCATCTGCCCAAGAAGGGCATCTTTGCTGAGTCTGCAGATACGGTGGATTGGTCTGAGCGTCTGATGGGACTTTCTTCAGAAGATGTTGGCTGGTTTGACAGAGCTTTATTGGGATCTGAGATTATCTACAGCTGCGCCGGATATCCTAATGTTCCTCTGATTGGGAGAAAGGGGTGCATTAATTACAATCCATCATTATTGATCAGGCAATTCGGTTATGCTCTGAAAAGCCCGCCAAAGGAGGAAGAAATACAGGAATCTCTGTATTTCACCAGTGACTTGAGTGGGGAATTATTGGCCAAGCTTCAGCACGCTTGGAATCATATCTGCAGGAGAGGGAAACCATTGCTAGGCAAGAATGATTTTCAGGCCTATATGCCATACAAGGTGTGGATTCAGGAGAGGGTAAGATAGGTACAGATGCCTTTTCCAGCAGTCTCGCGTCCTGTTCCCATTCCGGTGGAGGAACCCACTACTGTAGCTATTGAGGTCTATGAGCGGGTCATGAAAGAAAAGGAGGACTTGATAAAGATCAATGAAGAGTTAGAAAAGGAACTGGCTCAGATGCGTAGTGAGAAGAACAAGGCTGTGCATTCTTTCCAACAGCAGACTGAATTAGTAAACAGGCTAGGTGCTGAACTGACCGAAGAGAAAAAGAAGCGTGAACGCCTGGGGAAAGAATTCAGAAGCTCTCATGATATGTTAGAGTCCAAGAAGAAGGCACTCGATGCCGCCCACCGAGAAATCTCTTCTTGCAACAAAACGTGGAATGCTACACTAACCAATAACAAAAAGAGGGAAGACAAATTGAAGCAGCAAATTGCTGAACTCGAAGATCAGTTGAAGGCTAGCAATGAAAAGTATGAAGAGGAGGTGATGGCAAGATATAGTCTTCAGAACTCGTTGAACAAGGCCATCGAATGCAAGAAAGAGGTTGTGTCTCAGAAACGGAAGCTTGAGGATCGCTTCGGAGAAGGGGCACGGGAGGAATCTGCTGGTGATTTACGACGTGTTCTCAAGCGAAGAGATCTACTTGTTGAGGGTTTGCTTACCCGACCAAGTCATCCAAAGACTAAGAGGTTATTAGAGGAGTACCAGGCGCAGGGGAGCACTTGACTATTTCATGTATTAATGTGTATGCTTTATTTGCATTGTGCTGACCATCACCAGGATTGTTGGTTGAGGTCATGCCTTCTTATTGTACGCTCATTGATATTGTATTTCTGACTTGATGGGTTTCTATGCAATGTATGAGGTGTTTTCTATGATTCGGCTCCAAACTTCGTATTGCTGTCACTGTCACCACACTGACACATTCGCACTAGAATTGGGGAGTGATATTCCCTAATGCACAGACACATATTGCATTGCATATACATACATACTGCATTACAGGTGATTATTGAACTGTATCTCATTTCCTACACCGTACAGGTCTTTTCAGGATTGAAAGTCAACGCCCGCACCGATACTCTACTCGTACCAACTGCAGAAGAGTTATGGATCAGATGCAGAATGAAATGCAGGACATGCGTGAGAAGCTGGCGCTATTCATGCAGACTATGGAGACCGTTGTGAAAGGCCAGGAAAACTTGCAGGCTTTGGTGCAGCCTCTGCTGATGAGAAATGCTGGGCACGGAAACGAAGACCATAATTCTGTGCGAGTTGACACCATTCACGGGGATGGTACTCCTACACCGGTGGCTCCACCTGTAGTGAACATACCTGCTGTGAATGCGAACAACGGCGCTGGCGCCGGAAACGGTAATGCAGGAATTGGTAACGAGACTGTCGTCAACAACGTTGGGTTCAGAGATGCCAATCTGGGTGGTGATAATATTGGAGGTAATGGCTTCGGTAACAACGGATTTGGCTTTAACGACCAGGGGTTTGATCATGCTGGGAAGTACGGCTTCAACGCTCAGGGCTTCGGACAGGATGGATTTGGTAATACCAATCAGGGTTATGGCGGATTCGGTAATGGGAATGGTGCTGGAATGATGTCTTTTGGACCTGCCGGAGTCGCTCCAGGGTATGGTAACAGGGGGCGGGGCCCTGTAATGAATCAGACTAGATTTGGCCGTAACAACGGGTATGATGGATACGGAAATGGGAACGGCAATTGGCTAGAAGATCAGCAAGAAGATGCTTTCTCTGGTGGAGGTTTTGAAGGTCCTGTAGATGACTCTCAGAGAATCAAGATGCTCGAGGAGCAGATGAAAGGTGTTGTGAATCAAAGCGCTGTTGGTTTAGATATGACCACAATGGGTCTGGTGCCTGGCCTGAGGGTACCGCTAAAGTTTAAAGCTCCCATATTCGACAAATATAAGGGGGATACCTGTCCAAAGGTGCATGTGCGATCATACTATAGAAGGATGTCGGCTTATTCAAACGATGAGAGGATGCTGATGCATTTCTTTCAAGACAGCTTGTCTGATCCTTCCCTTGAATGGTACATGGGATTGGAGTCTACTCAGATAAAAACTTGGAAGCAGTTGGCTGAAGCGTTTGTGGCTCATTATAAGTACAATAGTGACTTGGCACCCAACCGGGTCCAGTTACAGGGGTTGTCCCAGAAGAAAGACGAGAGCTTCAAAGAATATGCGCAGAGATGGCGCGACATGGCTGCACGAGTTCATCCTCCTTTGGACGACAAAGAAATGAATGATATGTTCATAGGAACATTTACCGGTGTGTTTTATGATAAGCTGTTTCATACTTCCCTGGGCAGTTTCTCGGACCTAATCTTGATGGGTGAGAAAATTGAAAGCAATATTAAAATGGGGAGATTCCAAGCTGAGGAGTCTACTTCAGCTGGCAGTAACAGAAGAGCTTTCGGTGGTCGCCGTCAAGGTGATGCAAGTGCAGTATTCGGGGGCCGAGGCCGAGGCCGGGGCAGAAGTCTGAATCAGTACAATCACCCGCAACAGGTGGCAAGTGTCACAATTCCATTTCATCAACAACCAATACCACTACAGCAGATACCACCACAGCAACAACAGCCACAACAAAGGTTACATCCTGCCCAACGCAGAGTTCAGTGGGGAAAACCAAGGAGGGTGTTTGAAACGCCTCCTTCAATGTATGCAGAATTGCTACAGACGTTACTGGGTTTGAACTTGGTGGAAAAAAGGACTATGGCGCCAATAACGGGCACTCCTCCGTTCGGTTTTGATGAGAACAAGCACTGTGAGTTCCACACCGGGGCTCCTGGCCATGACATAGAGAATTGCCACACGTTCAAGCATGTGGTACAAGATCTGTTGGATAGCAAGGCCATCAATTTCGGACAAGCAGGTCCGAACATAGTACAACAACCCATGCCCAACCATGGGGCAAATGCTATTTTAATTGAGGAGGGCTTGAACTTGATCATGAATGTTGATGACCTCAAGACACCGTTGTGTGAGATAAAGAGCAGATTATTGAAAGGAGGTGTGTATCCGGGCTGCGATGAGTTTTGTTTAGAGTGTTGGACCCAAGCTGGGGGTTGTGATGAATTGAAGAAGGGTATTCAGACCTTAATAGATGAAGGCATGTTGCAATTTGATAGAACGGCAGTAGAGGAACCTGCAGAGGTATTAGCGGATGAGCAAAGTGATGTAGCTACCGTGACAATCCCCCGAAAAACGATAACTATAACGGCGCCAGTCAGGCGACCGCCGATCACTATCACCAAGGCAGGACCAATCCCTTATGAGAGCACTAAGGCAGTACCCTGGACTTATGGGTTGGAAGCATACTGTGATGGGGTGAAAATCGATATCAGTAAGCAGCCAGCTGAGGTTGTGGACAACGTCGTCAGGACCGGAGGGATGACAAGAAGTGGGAGAATTTTTATATCGCCTGAGGTAGAGGCTGAGCGATTGGCGAAAGGAAAAGGAAAAATGAATGGGGATGTCCCTGTGCAGAGGAACGAAAAAGAAACGTCACCGAAAGATGTAGAAGAGTTTATGCGCCTTATTCGTAAGAGTGACTATAAGATTGTTGAGCACCTTCAACAGACGCCATCGAAGATATCCATACTGTCGCTGTTATTGTGTTCCGAAGCCCATAGGAATGCACTGTTAAAAATTCTGGACACGTCGTATGTACCCCAAGATGTTTCTGTGAATCAGTTGGAGGGGGTGATGGCGCACGTGAACGCAGGCCATAGCTTGGGATTTACGGATTTTGATTTGACCCCGAGGGGGAGAGAGCATAACATGGCATTGCACGTCTCAGTTGAATGTAGGGGCTCAGTCATGTCCCACGTGCTGGTAGATACCGGATCCTCCTTGAACGTGCTGCCAAAGAAAGCGATGATGAAATTGGACATCAGGGGAATCATTTGTACGCCTAGCGACTTGGTGGTCAGGGCATTTGATGGTACGCGAAGGTCAGTCTTTAGATCTATAATGTTACCTCTGCAGGTGGGGCCGGAGATTTTCGAAACTGAATTTTACATCATGGACATCCAGCCAGCATATAGCTGTCTTCTCGGACGACCATGGATCCATGGTGCTGGGGCAGTCACATCTACCTTACACCAAAAGCTGAAATACATGGTAGGGGACAGTGTGGTCACGGTTTGTGGAGAAGAAGATATATTAGTCAGCCATCTGTCATCGTTCAAGTACGTAGAAGTCGACGGCAAGATTCATGAAACACCCTGTCAAGCCTTTGAAGGGTTGCGCATCAAAGACAAAGTTCCAGGGCCGAGTAAAGCGTCAGAAGTGGCTGTCTCGTCATACAAGGAGGCTCAGGCTCTAGTGAAGACTGGTGAGACAAAAGGCCGGGGCAAGGTTCTGGATATTCCCGTGAAGATGGACAGATTTGGGCTGGGATATCAACCATCGACATCGACACCTGCTGTTGGGGCACCGCGTTTCAAAGGACCAATAACAATCACGACTGGTGGAGTGTATCACAAGGCCATCAACGCTGTTTCAGATTCCGAAGAAGGAGACAGTGACTGCGACATGGACGCCTGGATTCAGCCGAGCGTGCCAGGACAAGGATTATGCAATTGGTCTATTCAGGAGATTGTTCCTGTGACTACCAAACAGTAATACTTGGTTTTCTTAATTGTTGAACAATCCGGTGTCTTACCCGGGGCATCGTGATTTTGCTTAGGGTTGTGCTGTTATGTACATTGCATTGTTTAATCATTAAATAAAAGGCGTTTTTTTCATGTACAAATATTGCGATCTCTGTTTTTCCTGTTTTTGTGTTTTACAATAAAATGGCAACGTGGTTATCTGCTTTATACACATTTTGAAGCATTTAACCATTCCTTTTGCAGGATAATATTTTCAGATGACATCATTGAACCGCCTATGACTCATTTCGACTTTGAGCACCCGGTATTTCAGGCCGAAGAAGAGATTGTTGAAGATGGGGACGTTCCAGAAGAGTTGTCTTGGTTGGTAAAGCAAGAAGAACGAATCATTCTGCCGCATGAGGAGGTCATTGAAATTATTAACCTGGGGTCGGAAGGGGTTGAAAGGAACATTCGTATAGGAGCCGCGCTGCAGAGCGACGTCAAGCGAAGATTGGTTGAAATGCTCAGAGAGTATAGTGATGTGTTCGCGTGGTCGTATGAAGACATGCCTGGGTTGGATACGGATATGGTTGTGCACCGTCTGCCATTAAAAGAAGAATGCCCGCCGGTTAAGCAGAAGCTTCGCAGAACTAGGCCTGATATGGCAGTGAAAATTAAAGAGGAGGTCCAAAAGCAGTGGGATGCTGGTTTCCTAGCTGTTACAAAATATCCCTCATGGGTCGCTAATATTATACTAGTGCCTAAGAAAGACGGTAAAGTGAGAATGTGCGTAGATTACCGTGATCTGAACAAAGCGAGCTCGAAAGATGATTTCCCACTTCCTCACATCGATGTGCTGGTTGACAACACTGCTCAATTCTCCGTATTCTCCTTCATGGATGGCTTCTCGGGCTACAATCAGATTAAGATGGCGCCAGAAGACATGGAGAAGACTACCTTCATTACGCCTTGGGGAACATTTTGCTACAAAGTGATGCCCTTCGGATTAAATAATGCTGGGGCAACGTATCAGCGTGCAATGACTACTCTTTTTCATGACATGATGCATAAGGAGATCGAGGTTTATGTCGATGATATGATTGCCAAATCCCAGACGGAGGAAGAACATTTGGTGAATTTGCTGAAGCTATTCAAAAGGCTTAGGAAGTTCAGGCTGAGACTGAACCCTAACAAGTGCACCTTCGGGGTGAGGTCGGGTAAATTGTTGGGGTTTATCGTAAGCGAGAAAGGAATAGAGGTTGATCTTGCAAAAATAAAAGCAATACAAGAGATGCCGACGCCTAAAATAGAGAAAGAGGTGCGCGGGTTTTTAGGGAGGCTGAACTACATCGCTCGGTTCATATCTCACCTAACAGCTACGTGTGAGCCGTTATTCAAGATGTTGAAAAAAGACCAGGCAGTAACATGGAATGAAAATTGTCAAAAGGCGTTCGATAAAATAAAACAGTATTTGCAGGAGCCTCCTATTTTGATACCTCCAGTGGCGGGGAGACCCTTAATTATGTATTTGACAGTTCTTGAGGGAAGTATGGGTTGTGTTCTCGGTCAACACGACGAGACAGGAAGAAAAGAGCATGCGATATACTACTTGAGTAAGAAGTTTACTGAATGTGAATCTCGATACTCAATGCTCGAAAAAACTTGTTGCGCGCTAGCCTGGGCCGCCAAGCGTTTGAGGCAATACATGCTGAACCATACAACCATGCTCATCTCGAAGATGGATCCTATCAAATATGTATTTGAAAAGCAGGCACTATCGGGGAGAATTGCTCGTTGGCAGATGGTTTTGACCGAATACGACATCCAGTATGTCTCACAGAAGGCTATAAAGGGGAGTGTATTATCTGAGTACTTGGCAGGACAGCCTATTGAGGAATACCAATCGATGAGGTTTGATTTTCCTGACGAGGATATCATGTACTTAAAGATGAAAGATTGTGAAGAACCGTTGCCAGACGAAGGACCAGAATTGGGTTCCAAATGGAAGTTGATCTTTGACGGAGCTGTAAACTCCTATGGTAGCGGAATAGGGGCAATCATCACTACTCCACATGGGTCGCATATCCCATTTACCGCTCGATTGACCTTTCCAGTTACCAATAACGAAGCCGAATACGAAGCTTGTATCATGGGGCTTGAAGAAGCCATTGATTTGCGAATCAAAAATCTGGATGTATATGGAGACTCAGCTCTGGTGGTGAATCAAATAAAAGGAGAATGGGAGACACGTCAGCCTAATTTGATACCATACATGAATTACGCAAGGAGATTGTTGCCCTTCTTTGACAAGGTTGAGTTGCATCATGTACCGCGAGCAGAGAATCATATGGCTGACGCCCTGGCCACATTGTCTTCCATGTATAAAGTCAACTTCTGGAATGAGGCTCCCAGAATTGTTATCTCACGGCTTGACAGACCCGCCTTCGTATTTGCCATTGACGAAGCATCTGATAATAAACCCTGGTATTTTGATATCCATAATTTCCTGAAAAACAAAGAGTATCCGGCTGGGGCATCCAGTCACGATCAGAAGACTCTCAGGAGATTGGCGGGTAATTTCTATCTGAATCCATACGGTGTCCTATACAAGAGAAATCACGACTTGGTGCTACTACGTTGTGTAGACGAGAAAGAGGCGAAGTTGCTCATGGAGGAAATACATGAGGGTACATTTGGTACGCATGCTGGTGGGCATGCTATGACGAGGAAGCTGCCGCGGGCAGGTTATTATTGGCTAACTATGGAAACCGATTGTTTCAAGTTTGCAAAGAGGTGTCATAAGTGCCAGATCTATGCATATAAGATCCATGTGCCTCCGAGTCCTCTGAACATGATGTCGTCACCGTGGCCATTCTCAATGTGGGGAATCGACATGATTGGAAAGATCGAGCCGACGGCATCTAACGGACACCGGTTCATTTTGGTAGCAATCGATTATTTTACCAAATGGGTGGAAGCGGTATCTTATGCAAATGTGACCAAGCAGGTGGTAGCCAGGTTTATCAAGCGAGATATCATTTGCAGATATGGAATCCCCGAGCGGATAATTACCGACAACGGTTCGAACTTAAATAACAAAATGATGAGGGAGCTGTGTCAGAGTTTTAAGATTGAGCATCACAACTCTTCTCCTTATCGACCCAAGATGAATGGCGCTGTTGAAGCAGCCAATAAGAACATAAAGAAGATTGTTCAGAAGATGGTGGTGACCTATAAGGACTGGCACGAGATGCTACCTTTTGCTTTGCACGGTTATCGTACGACGGTACGCACGTCAACCGGGGCAACCCCGTTCTCGTTGGTATATGGAATGGAAGCAGTGTTACCACTGGAAGTTGAGATTCCTTCCCTGAGGATATTACGAGATGTCCAACTGGACGAGGCAGAATGGGTGAAAGACAGGTTGAACCAGCTGAGTTTGATGGATGAGAAGAGGTTAGCTTCTCTAGCATATGGTCGGTTGTACCAGAGCCGAATGAAGAAAGCGTATGATAAGAAGATACATCCTCGGAGCTTTCAGACGGGCGACCTTGTGCTAAAGAGGATTCTCCCGCCACAAGCAGATCACAGGGGCAAGTGGACCCCCAACTACGAAGGGCCATACGTTGTCAGAAAAGTCTTTTCAGGAGGAGCTTTGTTGTTGTCCACCATGGACGGTGAGGACTTTACGTCGCCTGTGAATTCGGACGCAATTAAAAAATACTTTGCTTGAAATTGACCCGCTGGACAGAAAAAGAGAGTCCAGGCAAAAATGGGGCATCCTGGCGAACCAAAAACAGAATGAAAGGTTCGGGCAAAAATTAGGGATAAAACTAAAAAATGTACACCCGCGAAGTTGAAAACCTACATTGGGCGGCTTCGGCAAAAAAGGGTATCCCGGTGAACTGAAAACCCGCAAAGGGCGGTTCACGCAAAAGTTAGGGATTTGAAAAGCAAATGACTGCGGTCCGAATTTGATACTGTGGTGCATATTGGTGCGGAAGAATATACCTGAAGGGTCGATTATCAGATATAATCTCTTCGGAAGTGTGAATGCCGGGAAAACGCTAGAGTCAGGCGAGTCATAGGAGGATCAGCTCATGATGTTCGTCTGCATCGCGTTGCCGACATGTGTGTAAATTTGATTTGTCATTGTATCTATGCTTCTTGTGCATACTTGTATATTTGTTGTGCGTAGCTTCCTCTTTTCAGGAGTTACATCCCATGTACAAAACTCTGCCCATTCAGGGGCCCAATCAATAAAACATGTTATTCAGTATTTGATGCTTGTTCTTTACTGTTTTGTACATGACAAACACCAATGGTTAATAAAACTAGCAAGTGTATAACATCGCTGGCCCTTGCCAATAATTGCTAAAACTTTGAATTGACTGAAAATGATGTCACTAACGCTAACCTGAATAGATTTGGTTGCATAGACTTGTCTTGTCTCGTTTGTGGTGTTGCAGGGTTCTTGACCATACAAAATGGACGATCAGAAGATTGCAGTACTAACCAGAAGCTCGTAACGAAAAGGCTTGATCGTTATGTGAAGTGAATCCCCATGCAGGTCACGCTTCTGAGATAACAATGTCCCTTGCCAAAGAAGGATAAAATTCCCCAGCTAGTCGTAGCTTATCCGAAGGACATTCTCCAGCAGGGCCGTTTACCCTCAGCAGAATTGATGATTCCAAGATCGTAGGCTGTATCCAGACAGTGTAGTGTCCCCCAAAAGGATTCCCTGACCCGAGCAGAGTGGTTTAGCCTCAGAAGATTAATATTTCCCAACTTGTGAACTGTACCCAGACATTCTAATCTTCCCAGTAGAGATTCCTTTCCCAGTAGGGTCATTTATTCTCCCCAACGGAGCCAGTTGATTTTCCCCAAGAGAGTCGTTTCGTCCCCAGCGGAGTTCTCTCTTTTCAGCAAGTGTTTTCTTTCCTCCCAGTGGAAATCAAAGGTTAAAGCTCTCCCCGACAGAGTTGATTGTGTGTCCCGGCATTTATTTTGTCGGAATACCGTGTGATACCCGTTCATTCCCCAGCAGGTTGATATTTGCCCTCGACGGCCAGGATTGAGGAAGCAAGCTTGTTAGAGCTATCCCAGCAGTTCGAGCCTGCATTTGCATCGGCATATAGTGTCATATTTGCATCCACCAAATAAAAAACGCGTAGCATTTCCATGTCGAATGGAGCATTACGCCATTGTCAAACATATGCATTTTGAAACATAGATCAGGTTGGTTAACCGTTGGTTTTCAAGTGTTGTTTCCCTTGCAGGTGGAGGGAGCTCTTGCTCAAATTAATTGCCAAACATTCAAGACCTCGGCGTGAGACATGTAATGATAATGTCAGTTTTGGCATTATTCCCCACAGAGTTGCTTGTTTAAGTTTCTCTTACCCCTCCAACGGAGTATTTCTTCAAGGTTGTTGTTAGGTCGTTATCAAAAGATTTCGTGAATCGATTTTTGGAAGTTGCCGCCTATGTTAAAGTAGGTGTATGGCAGTGTGGATTCAGAAAATCCCCAGTAGAGTCCTTCTCAGATTTGCTGCCATGTCAGCACTGAAAATTGGAAGACTAGACTCATATTGTGTTACCCATGTGATTGATGGAGCTAGCTGCTGCAAAGACAGGCAGAGAAGCCGTAGCAGTGTTATCTTTCCGCAGTGGTGGCGGTGTTATCTTCCCGAAGTGGTGGCGGTGTTATCTTCCCGCAGTGGTGGCGGTGTTATCTTCCCGCAGTGGTGGAGGTGTTATCTTCCCGTAGCGGTGGCGGTGTTATCTTCCCGCAGTGGTGGCGGTGTTATCTTCCCGCAGTGGTGGCGGTGTTATCTTCCCGTAGCGATGGCGGTGTTATTTTTCCCAGATTATCTTCCCGCAGTGGTGGCGGTGTTATCTTCCCGCAGTGGTGGCAGTGTTATCTTCCCGCAGTGGTGGCGGTGTTATCTTCCCGTAGCGATGACGGTGTTATCTTCCCGCAGTGGTGGCGGTGTTATCTTCCCGCAGCGATGGCGGTGTTATTTTCCCCAGATTATCTTCCCGCAGTGGTGGCGGTGTTATCTTCCCGCAGTGGTGGCGGTGTTATCTTCCCGCAGTGGTGGCGGTGTTATCTTCCCGTAGCGATGGCGGTGTTATTTTTCCCAGATTATCTTCCCGCAGTGGTGGCGGTGTTATTTCCCGTAGCGATGGCGGTGTTATCTTCCCGTAGCGATGGCGGTGTTATTTGTCTGTAATGGTGACGGAATTATTTCCCGTAGCGATGGCGGTGTTATTTTTCTGTAGTGGTGACAAAGGTATTACCCGTAGCGATGGCGGTGTTCATTTTCCCGTAGTGATGGCGGAGTATTACCCGTAGTGATGGCGGTGTTATTTTCCCGTAGTGGTGGCGGAGTTATTTCCCGTAGTGATGGCGGAGTTATTTCCCGTAGTGGTGGCGGAGTTATTTTCCCGTAGTGGTGGCAGAGTTATTTCCCGTAGTGGTGGCGGAGTGATTTCCCGTAGTGATGGCGGGGTTATTTTCCTGTATCGTTGACAGGGTCATGTTTTGTTGACAAAAGTACTTCTCCCAGTGAAGTCGTCCAGGTTATTCATATATTGACAAGTTTGATGTTGCACAAATGGTTAATGTTGAAATCAGATTTGTAGATACTGTTCCCCAAACAGTAGTGGTGCAATTTGTTTCGCAGTTTATTTTTGCGGTTGACAAATTTCCGGGTTCTTAGTAGTCAACCGTCTCGTACCTCGATTGTTTGAAGGTCGGACTCTTCACCCAGTCGGGTCCAAGTCGTTTGAATAGGGGCAGCTGTTGCACCCTAAAATTTGCTCAACCTACTTCACTTGGTTTATGTTTCAATTGCATTGTCATTTGCATAAAAAAGTCATGTACATAGTCTAATCATTTGCATAGCATAGCATAACAAGTAATCTGGCAAGGGATCAAGTGCTATTTTTTTCATCTCAAGGAATGTATTCAAGAGGCTCTTATCAAGATTCAAGCCTATTCAAATCACCAAGAAAGAAATTGAAGCTTTGGGAAGTTTAAAGGTCAAGCAGTGGGTTTCTCTCCTATCTTGAGGGTATGTGAAGATCATCAGAGAAGTTGTGAGTTATTAATTGAGGGCATGGAAGACCTAGAGGGTCCTTTTGAAAGTAAGACAAGTCATTGGCATGGTTACAAGAGCTACAGTTGAAGACAGTCAACTAGGGTGTCATCTGGGTCAACCCTGGGTTAACCCTAGGTAAAATGCTTGATTGAAGGGCATCAAGGCCTATTTGGAGGATGTGGGATTCATCATTTGATATGTGGATATGGATGTGGTGTTGTGCCAAGGAGAAATCAAAATAAATCAAGAAGAAGAGAAGTTTCTAAATTAGGGTTTCTGTGTAAAATCCCCTGGTTTAGGTCAAACTTCCCAGCACGATAATTCAAAATACAAGTCTCAAATGGATCCTTGGCCAACGTGAAACTTGTAGAGTATCTCAAGACCTTTAATTTGAGTGGTGGAAGGCATCAAGGAGATTTATAGAACTCAAGTTATGGTTCTTGCAAGTTACAGGTCCTCAGAGGCATCTGAAATTTGTTTGGGAAAGTTACTTGACTTCCAAGCAACTTTTTCCCCTTAAGGAATTTTCAATTGGATTTCTGGCCAACATAAAAGTTGTTCCCCATGATCTTAGCTTTCTAGAAAGGTATGGTATGCCTCAATCTGATTTGTGGAGCTCTACTTATGATCTTGACAGGCCAAGGGCATTTTGGTCATTTGGAGGTTATAAGTCATTTCAAGCATAAGGCCATATCTCCTACTTCCAAGCTTCAAATGGAAAAATCTTCAACATCAAACTTGCTTAGAATGATGTTTTAAGGCTAGTAATGAGGTCATGAGATGTTGAAAAGGCTCATATCAAAAAGTGATAAAAATGGCCTAAAAATGAGACATAAGTTAATTCAAGTGAAGTTGAAAATCATAAATCATAAGCTACAAGTCCAAACCATGTCATATGATAGGTCATTTTGACTCCAAATGACATTATAAGAACAATGGTTCAGCCACAATTTTGATTTGAGGCTTGAATCATAGGGTTGCTTTGGAAAAGTCTTGCTTGCATAATAAGGTACCATGGCAAAACTCAAAATAACTCAATAAACAAGGAAGATGTGCATTGTATCTCATCCAAAATATCATGTAAGGAGAAATTCAATTCAGTTACAAAGGTTACAAGGCATATTGCATGAGATACCATATAAGGAGAAGTGAAAATGCAAAATACCATTGGATGAAAAAATCAAGTTCTCATTAGATGATCCTAGATGATTCTAGGAGGTTCTAGACTTTTCTAAACCTCTCTATATAATCATTGTGACTTAAATTGAGGCAAGTTGGTGTTGATTGTGGTAGAGAAGAGAGATTGAAATCCATTTTCCTCATTTGCAAATCATATTCAAACTTCACATTCTTCTTCATTGCTATCTCATTTTTCTTCACAAATCTTCTCCATATACATTTCTGAGTGTGTTCATATTGGCCTGAGACTCCATTGATGAAGATTTGAAGGTATTCACATTGAAATTGCAAGGAAGCAAATCCCATTGGATCTTGAAGTACAAGCAATTCCAGCCATTCCTTTTGCAAACAGAAGAAGATTCATCCTCCAAGGAGTATTCTTGAAGAGTTACAAGGCCTGCATTGAAGAGTTTCATCACCTACCATATCCAAGAACCAGGTTTGCAATTTCAGTTCTACACCATAATCTAGGCATGGCTAGGGTTAATTATTAGCATAGAACTGTTAGAGACAATTAGGTGGTCATTTTTGATGAGTTTGAGACCAATTGGAGGAGTTCCATTAATGGAGGTCAATTCTTTGATGATTAAGAACAAGCGAAACAATGAATGTTAATGCAAGTTGATTAGCTATTTTTGATGAGTGTCACATGAGGATCATTTTTGTGTAAAGAAACATGAGTTTGGTTAAGGTCGAGGATTGGTCAGATTTTGAGTTTAAGATGATTGCACCATTCGGGTTGGGTGATAGAGTGTGTTTCAGTGGAATCTAAGATCACCGTCGTGTTCAGCTTGGAGAATAGAGTAAGTCTGGGCTTTGAACGAGTGAAATCGGTGGAGAAATGAAGGAGAACGATGAGGTGGAAGTTCCATGCATGGGAAGTGTTTTAATGGTGTTGCAGCAAACCCTAGTTATCTCAAGGTGGAAGACGACTCCACTACCGTTGGATTGCACGCATGACTCGTTGACTGGAAAAGAAATCCCACGGCACAGATTTAAACGCGTTTTGGGAGGGAAGTTCAGAGCAGCGAACGCTGCGTTTCACTTAAAGCCAGGTTGGGCTTAAGTGATAATTTTTCTATCCAAACCCCCCAGCGAGGCCCATCATGAAATGAACTGTATTTCTATGCTATTTACACCGCGTCTTTAATATTTTTCTTTTCATTTCATTTTGTTTTTCTGATATTAAAACTGGGCCCAAGGCGCATTTCTAACGCCACCCCCCATATAAGGCCCAATTGTTTTATAACTAGATTTCCTAGCTATTCGCACCGTCCATTTTTCTTTTTCTTTTTGATTTTCTCAATTAATTTCTGTTTTAAACTGGGCCCAGGCGCTTTGATATTCGCCCTCCCCCATTCTGGGCCCATGTGAAATAATAACTGCATTTTATTTCTGTTTGCACCCATGCCTCATATTTTCATATTATTTTCTTTCCATTTTTTCTCAAACTTTAAAAATCCATATTAAATTGAAAAAAGAATATTTTTGCATGGGAGTTTTTTCCCCTTTTCACATTTTTGTCTAGAAAAATATCAAATAAAAACATTTTGCATATCATGCATTTTAATATTTTTTGCATATTTTTCATTTTAATTGCTTTTTAATTCTTTTAGGTTGATACATGATTTTGTAGATTTAGTTTAGGTAGTTCCCTTTAGATTTTTAGGTCAATCTTTTTAGGGTAGTTAGATGTATGTTTTAGGTTCCCCCTGGATTAATTCCATATTTTTGTGATGATTTTTAGGATAGTTTTGATTAGGTGTTATTAGGTTGTATAAAATTAGGTTAAACCACAACTTAGGTGCATTAAAACAATTTCTTTTGGGTTTTTTAGGACAAGTTAGGCTAAGGGGCATATATGGGTATTAAGGGTAGGTTTAGTAGATCCCCTAGAAGTAATATTAGAATTTTCCCTACTATATTAATATTTTTAGTATATTATGCAATTGTTTGATTGTATGGTGTGCCCTTTTGGGGTTTATGTTGTTTGTATGGGCTTATTGGGCTTGCTTGGGGTGTGGGTTAGCTTTGAAGAGCATGATGATGAAGCATATTGAAGACAAAGAGTTGAAGATCAAGTTCAAAGTTGATGAAGATGCTAGGCTTGCTTGAAGATTGATTGAAGATCATAGGACCTAGGAGCTAGGTAGAGCTTTAGAATAAAAAATTTCTTCACAAATATGGATGGCTTCTGTTGCCTCCATTCTTCTCTATGATTCAAAGTCTCTCTTTGATACTCACCTCCTTCCTTTGGAAGGCTTAGTGACAGTACCTAGGAGATAGAACTTTTGAGAGAAACAGTCTGTATTTTGTTAACAGTCTGTATGCCACCTTTGGTGGTCAACTGACTGTTTAACATCCCAAATCATCTTGTCATCATTTCTCATCTAGGAGAGCTCGCTTTGAAGAAACTTTGAAGATTGATGATGAAGTTCATTGCCTTGAAGACTAATAGAAGAAGAAGCTTGTGCTGTCAGGTTTTGCTGTTTAGAGCTGCTGGTGCTGTTTAGAGCTGGTGATGTATTGTTTGAGTTTCTTGACTGTATTGTTTGTTAATTGTCCCCTTGAGTTTGAGGTGAAGCTGTTTCACTTCGCTCATTGTTTTCTAGGTTCGAGGTTGAGTGGGACTCCCTTGCCTCGCTTGTACTGCTGCATTCATGCATTTTACCGCTTTACTGTATATATGCTGTTGCTCTTCCATTTATCCCCTTAGGATCTCTGTTTCTCTCTGCGCAAGAGAGAAATATGACAGACATTAGGTTCTCATCCATGCATGACAACATTAGGATAAATTTTGATTCCCTTTTCAACCATAGGTTTTAGAGTTGCTGTGTCTCTTCTTTCTCAAAACAATCAGAAAAACACAATAAACATTTCAAACACAATAAAAAACAGTTCTTCCGTAAAAGACTGTAAACCAATCAAAGAGTCATTTTTGTCCGCTTGGACGCATAATCAGGAAAAACCTTTTTCAGAAGGATAAAAACAATCAAGACAGACTTATGTCGTACGTGGCCCGAACTACGTTTGCTCTGATCTTTCATGTTGTATGAAAATACGTAGGCATAGGATGCGATATCCTAGCGAGCAACCTTCCCCTCCTCTCCCGTAGGCAGGCGAACTACGTTGACTCTGATTTCTCGTTCCAGACGGGAATACATAGGCATAAAGTGCGATATTTTGCCGAGTCATTTTATTTTCTTTTAACCCCAGACCTGTAGAATAGATAGAATAACAATCCGTACCAGAAAACATGCGTGTATCCCGTCGAGTACGACAGACGTGAGGGGTGCTAATACCTTCCCCTTGCATAACCGACTCCCGAATCCAGGATTTGGTTGCGATGACCATTCCTTTCCCGTCTTTGCGGTAGGTTTACTCTAAGCGTTTCCTTTCCCTCCTTTGGGATAAATAACGCACGGTGGCGACTCTTCTGTTCAGCCGGCGCCGATTTTCGCAGTAGCGACAGCTGGCGACTCTGCTGGGGATCCAACGTCCCCTAAGCGAGTCAATCCTAACGCTTGTTTTCCCGTCGAGGATTTTGTATGGATTTACATTTATGTCATTTACCTTCAGCACTATATTATTGATTATTGCTGTCTATTGGGTGTTGGGTGTTCTATGATTGAGAGATAAGCCAGACCTGGGCTTGAGTGCACCTAGAATTAGAGTGGAAAGTAGCGGGCGCGCACATGCTTTGCATGTCCTAGTGTCCTGCAAAATCCACACTCAGACGAGGTTCTTCTGGTTGGCCTCCTGTCCCACCCTTTGGGTGGCATGGGTTGCTGGTTAGTTAGATTGTCGACTCTGGGAACCGATCAATTGGAAGTTGGCTAAGTGAGGCCTCTTCAGGATTTGATGATGCCACTCCTTCTGGGAATCGTATCATCAACCCTGAAAGTCTGTGACGCCGACGACCGCATAGGATGCCGTACCATTGTCAGTTGCTAGGACACCTACCTGTGAGAGGGGTTTGGGGCTATGCAGGTAACTAGACCTCCAGATACCGGTTTGTTTCTTGATTTGAGATTCAGGCTACTTATGGACAGTTGAAGGGTCTATCAGAGACCTAGTTGGAGTTATTATTGGGTCTGTCTAAGACCAGGGTTGAGGAGTTCTGGATGATCTGATTGAGACTCATGTGTGATTTAGGATTCTCAGTCGGGGCACTTGGTCCTTTGTTGCATTTTATTTGCATTGCATTGTTTGCATAACCATTAGCATTGCATTTCATTAACGTATGTCTGTGCTGCAGGTGCATTTGCATATTCCCTGATTCTAGTGTCCGGACTTCTGATTATTGGTCATGGCTGGTTTGAGAAGGACAGTTGCATACAAGTTACCTACCCCTGATGTTACTCCCCTGCTTGGTTTGATTTCCCTTGCTGATGAGGATGTCCGGAGAAGCTTCAGGAAGAGTTACGGAAGACTGTTGAGATTGGTTTACAAACCAACTGATGTGGGGCTGAACGGGCTGTATACCTTGATGCAATTTTATGACCCTGCATTGAGATGCTTCACTTTTAAGGACTTTCTTCTGGGGCCCACCTTGGAAGAGTACGCAGAGTTTATTGAGATGCCAGTACAGAATAAGGTTCCTTTCATTCACTTTGACGTTGAGCCCAAGTTAGAAGACTTAGCAGTGGCTTTACACATGGACGCTTCCAAGCTATTGGTGACTTCTTGGCGCGAGGTTCCAGGCTTCTCCCTCCAGTTTCTGATTGGTAAAGCCCAGGAATACGCCAAGAGTGGATGCTGGATAGTCTTTAATGCTGTTTTGGCTCTGTGCATCTATGGGATAATGTTGTTTCCCAACTTCCCGAATTTTGTGGACTATGATGCGTTTCATTTGTTTGCTGCTGGCAACCCTGTACCCACATTGATCGGGGATTTCTACCATTCGTTGCATTACAAAAATGAGAATAGGAGAGGCAAGAACGTCTCTTGTTGTGTGCCTTTGCTGTATATGTGGTTTGAGAGTCATCTGCCCAAGAAGGGCATCTTTGATGAGTCTGCAGATACGGTGGATTGGTCTGAGCGTCTGATGGGACTTTCTTCAGAAGATGTTGGCTCGTTTGACAGAGCTTTATTGGGATCTGAGATTATCTACAGCTGCGCCGGATATCCTAATGTTCCTCTGATTGGGAGAAAGGGGTGCATTAATTACAATCCATCATTATTGATCAGGCAATTCGGTTATGCTCTGAAAAGCCCGCCAAAGGAGGAAGAAATACAGGAATCTCTGTATTTCACCAGTGACTTGAGTGGGGAATTATTGGCCAAGCTTCAGCACGCTTGGAATCATATCTGCAGGAGAGGGAAACCATTGCTAGGCAAGAATGATTTTCAGGCCTATATGCCATACAAGGTGTGGATTCAGGAGAGGGTAAGACAGGTACAGATGCCTTTTCCAGCAGTCTCGCGTCCTGTTCCCATTCCGGTGGAGGAACCCACTACTGTAGCTATTGAGGTCTATGAGCGGGTCGTGAAAGAAAAGGAGGACTTGATAAAGATCAATGAAGAGTTAGAAAAGGAACTGGCTCATATGCGTAGTGAGAAGAATAAGGTTGTGCATTCTTTCCAACAGCAGACTGAATTAGTAAACAGGCTAGGTGCTGAACTGACCGAAGAGAAAAAGAAGCGTGAACGCCTGGGGAAAGAATTCAGAAGCTCTCATGATATGTTAGAGTCCAAGAAGAACGCACTCGATGCCGCCCACCGGGAAATCTCTTCTTGCAACAAAACATGGAATGCTACGCTAACCAACAACAAAAAGAGGGAATGGTGCTGGAATGATGTCTTTTGGACCTGCCGGAGTCGCTCCAGGGTATGGTAACAGGGGGCGGGGCCCTGTAATGAATCAGATTAGATTTGGCCGTAACAACGGGTATGATGGATACGGAAATGGGAACGGTAATTGGCTAGAAGATCAGCAAGAAGATGCTTTCTCTGGTGGAGGTTTTGAAGGTCCTGTAGATGACTCTCAGAGAATCAAGATGCTCGAGGAGCAGATGAAAGGTGTTGTGAATCAAAGCGCTGTTGGTTTAGATATGACCACAATGGGTCTGGTGCCTGGCCTGAGGGTACCGCTAAAGTTTAAAGCTCCCACATTCGACAAATATAAGGGGGATACCTGTCCAAAGGTGCATGTGCGATCATACTATAGAAGGATGTCGGCTTATTCAAACGATGAGAGGATGCTGATGCATTTCTTTCAAGACAGCTTGTCTGGTCCTTCCCTTGAATGGTACATGGGATTGAAGCCTACTCAGATAAAAACTTGGAAGCAGTTGGCTGAAGCGTTTGTGGCTCATTATAAGTACAATAGTGACTTGGCACCCAACCGGGTCCAGTTACAGGGGTTGTCCCAGAAGAAAGACGAGAGCTTCAAAGAATATGCGCAGAGATGGCGCGACATGGCTGCACGACTTCATCCTCCTTTGGACGACAAAGAAATGAATGATATGTTCATAGGAACATTTACCGGTGTGTTTTATGATAAGCTGTTTCATACTTCCCTAGGAAGTTTCTCGAACCTAATCTTGATGGGTGAGAAAATTGAAAGCAATATTAAAATGGGGAGATTCCAAGCTGAGGAGTCTACTTCAGCTGGCAGTAACAGAAGAGCTTTCGGTGGTCACCGTCAAGGTGATGCAAGTGTAGTATTCGGGGGCCGAGGCCGAGGCCGGGGCAGAGGTCGGAATCAGTACAATCACCCGCAACAGGTGGCAAGTTTCACAATTCCATTTCATCAACAACCAATACCACTACAACAGATACCACCACAGCAACACCAGCCACAACAAAGGTTACATCCTGCCCAACGCAAAGTTCAGTGGGGCAAACCAAGGAGGGTGTTTGAAACGCCTCCTTCAACGTATGCAGAATTGCTACAGACGTTACTGGGTTTGAACTTGGTGGAAAAAAGGACTATGGCGCCAATAACGGGCACTCCTCCATTCGGTTTTGATGAGAACAAGCACTGTGAGTTCCACACCGGGGCTCCTGGCCATGACATAGAGAATTGCCACGCGTTCAAGCATGTGGTACAAGATCTGTTGGATAGCAAGGCCATCAATTTCGGACAAGCAGGTCCGAACATAGTACAACAACCCATGCCCAACCATGGGGCAAATGCTATTTTAATTGAGGAGGGCTTGAACTTGATCATGAATGTTGATGACCTCAAGACACCGTTGTGTGAGATAAAGAGCAGATTATTGAAAGGAGGTGTATATCCGGGCTGCGATGAGTTTTGTTTAGAGTGTTGGACCCAAGCTGGTGTTGCACCCCAAAATTTGCCCTCACAATACAAGACTTTGTGTTCCAAGAAGGTTCACAAGGTTCACAAAATTCATAATTGGTCAGAAGAGTTGACAATTCCCTCAGACAATGCACCTCCTAAGCAGTGCATCCAAAACTAGGGTTTTGACTTTAATCAGGCTAAATGGACTTCCAAGACTTCAAGTGAGCTTCATAACATCTTATATGTGTATAAGAACCCCCATGTCAAGTTTCAAGACTTTTCTCAAAAGTTTGCTCAGTCAGATGATCAGATAAGTCAAAAGCAGTCAATGCAGTTAAAAGGTCAAACTGAGGTCAATTGTGGTCAAACCAAAGTCAAACTTCATGATTTTTTTTGCCAACATCAAAGAGAGGTTGGGTGAGAAATATTATCATAATAACTGTAATACCCCAAATTTTGCCCTAAGATTTGTCGTCGCATTTCATTGCATTTAATCAATTACTAACAAATTTGTGTAGTCGTTTGACTTTTTGCAGGTAAATATCATATGGCATGCACTTTTTTTTCTAAAAAGTAAAAATGGCACAATTGGCAGGAGGACATGTGTAAGGAGTTATGAGTGTGAAAGGTTGAGAGTTCGAATCTCACCTTTGGCACTTTTTGTTGTTTTTATTATTTTTACTCTAAATTTTTCTATCTTTCATTAAAAAAAAATAACAAAAATAGTTTTTTATTATTATTTAATTATTATTTTCGTATTTTAATTAAATCATTTTTTAAAATATTATTTTTTTCACTTTTTTCTAAATTATTCATAAAAATATCCAAAAAATCATAAAATAAAAAAATATTGAAAAAAATTTTGTTCTTTTTATAATATTTTTTATTTTAGGAATCAATAGGATTATTAGTTTTTATTTTAAGTTTATTTTAATTATTTTAAATTATTTAAATTTTATTTTTTCTTAACTAATTATTTAGTTTGGGCTTTAAAATGGGCTTTAGGGACATTATTGACAATTTGGTGTTAACCCTAATTTGTTCCCTATATATACATGTGTTGCCTTGTTGGAAAAGAGAGGAGAGAATGAAAAAAAACCTAAGAGGAGTGAGTGCCGTTGGCCGTTATTTAGTTTTCTTCTTCATCCATTACTATTGTTTCTTTTTCTTCATCGTTTACCGTTATTTCTTTTCCTTCATCTATTACTGTTATTTCTTTTTCTTCATCTTTTACCGTTATTTCTTTTTCTTCATCTATTACCGTTATTTCTTTTTCTTTATCTATTACTGTTGCGTTTATATATATATAATTTTTAAATTGTTAGAGTTTATATATATAAGATTTTTGATCGAATTATGTCGATACGATGTTTGCACATTTGTGTGCATGACGCGTGACATTTGTGTTAGTTCGATTTGGTTGCGATGATCGCATTTTTGTGTGAGCAATAATACTATTTTTTGCTTAATTTCTTTTTCTTTGCGATAAATTTTGTTTCGTCCGATTTAGATCTGGTTGCGATGAGCGCATTTCTGCGTTAGCAACATTGTTGGGTTATTTGGCACATTTAAAATTCATTATTGCTTTATTATTATTATTATTATTACTATTATTATTATTATTATTATTATTATTATTATTATTATTATTATTATTATTATCATTATTTATTATTATTATCATTATTATCATTATTATTATTATTGTTATCATTAATTTATTAAAATTTGTTGTAATATAAAAATCTGTTTTTTTAAAATAAATGACATTAACATCTTTTTTCCAAATTAATATGAAAACCTAATTTTAATTTTCTATATGATTCTATGTATATATTTATTATAATTCTTGTAAATTTTTGTAAATAAAATTAAACCTTATAAACACTTAATGTAAAATTTTGGTGAATGTGATTATTGATTAGTTAAAATTTGTTTTCATCATAATGTGTAAATATTTTTCTTAATAATTGTTAATATATAATTAGAGATAATTAAATTTTTGTAAATGATTAAGAAATTTATAATTATGTTATATTTAGAACTTTATATTATAGTAATTATTTAATCATTTATGTTTCTAAATAAAAATCAAATCTTATGATATTTAGAACTTTATATTATAGTAATTATTTAATCATTTATGTTTCTAAATAAAAATCAAATCTTATGATATTTAGAACTTTATATTATAGTAATTATTTAATCATTTATGTTTCTAAATAAAAATAAAATCTTATGTTTAATCACGTTATTAATTAATTATTATTGCTAATCATATTTTGTTGCTTATTATTATTTTGAAATTTCTATCTTATTATTTTTTCTAACTTTGTCTATTTTTCTCATTATTATTGTTTCAACTAATTATTTTCACTAACTTTATATTTATACTAACCTTATTTAATTTTTCTTATTATTTACTAACCCTAATATTTTATTTGCTTATTTGTTATTTTTTTTTTATTATAATTTTGTAATTGCCTCTTGGATGTAAATTGTAATTACTTAATTATTATTATCATTATGGTTAGTAATTAGGGAGTGCTAATATGTATGATATTTAAAAAAATAAATTAGATCATTTTAATATAAGATAATTAAATTAAACATTTCACACACGTAAGTCGATTTTAATCGCCGTCTCACTTCTTAAGGATATCCCTCAAGTTGCCTATGAATATTGGTTAAGTGGGGTGTATAAAGCAAGTCCCTCAAAAAGAAAATCATCAAAGTCCCTTATGGTTGCCTTTACGAATCGAGTCCCTTTCGAAAAATGATGATAGTCCCTCTAGTTTGCTTATTACACCCCACAATGGCCTTCAAAAATCCAATTGTCCCTCACATGTCCCTTAACATCCAAAGTAAGGACTACCTACTCCATTATAGTAGGGATAGTCTTACTAAGAAAAGGATAAAGAATAAGAAAGACCTTAAAACATTAGGGTAGGCTACTCCTAGATACTTGCTCACTTCAAAACTTTTTCACACTTAAACAAATTTTCAACAAGTTTTCAAACAAGTTCTTAACACATCCTTACATGGATTATTCATTAACTATTCTGAAAATTTTCTATTCACACACTACACTTTCAAAACAATTCAAAAGTGAGCTTAAGTACCTAAGAGCCCATGGATAACCATGGATGAAAAGGGTGCTAACACCTTCCCTTTTCATAACCTACCCCCCGGACCCAAAATATTCTCTAAGGTCTTTCCTGTTCTTTTATAACCTTTCCTTATGGATAAAATAAAAGTCGGTGGCGACTCTTGCTATCCGCAACATTGTTTAAAGTCAGTTCTCCCACCGTGTTACAGAACTGGCGACTCTGCTGGGGACCTATTTAAGAGGGGTACCCTTAGGAATTAGGATCACTTTAAATTGTTTGCCTTGTTTGCTTTATTATTATATTGTTGGGGTGCTCTTATGTGTGAAAGGTCCTAACCCGGATCTAGTGTACCTTAGGTAAATGGCAATAGACCAAGGAAACTGTACGACGTATATCGATACGGTTGATCTGGTGGCCATAGTTAGTGCGACTTCTTGGTTGGTGCTTATATTCCTTAAGTCAAGTTGAGGATAATATTGAGGCTGCCATATGTTGTCAATGCACTAACTGACTTTTAGAACCCTAGTTAACTCATCTTGGCCTTTAGAAAGTAGTGAGGTAACCGGCTTTGGCGCAGACTGAAGTTGGTTGACACTCGATGCTACGCTCATTGAGATCTTAAACTTGGAGGGTTTTGGTTGGCAAGTAAGTTGCCTTCTGATCAACCACCCTTGTGAAGGATCAATGATATTGAGATCCCTTAGAACCCGGTTACTTTTGTAGGACAGGATGAACCATCTAACTTCAGGGGAGGGTACTTACCTTTAAACCTCATGCAAGCCTTTAAACCTAGGGCAATGGTGTGACTTGTTTGTGTGTGCCACATGTTTGTGATTGAGCATGACATCATGACATCATCATGCATCATAAGCATATCATTTTCCCTAACCATTTCAAGGACCAAGGGATTTATTTTTGTTCTTTGTTGCAGGTCATGGCTTCTGCTCGTAGAAACACCATCAGGATCAACTTTGTAGGGATACCTCCCAAGCTCAAAGAGTTGGTTTCCCAAGTGTCTGATCATTCCCAGTTCGTCCAGAGACATGGTCACCTATTGGATCTAGTCACTTCAGGGTTCAGTGAAGACATGATGAGTGTGCTGTTTCAGTTCTTTGACCCTAAGCACCATTGCTTTACATTTCCTGATTATCAGTTAATTCTAACCATGGAGGAGTTCTCTAAACTTCTGGGTATCCCTGTTCTTGATCAGAAGCCATTCACAGGCTTAGGGAAGGAGCTTAAACCAGAAGTTATTGCTGCAGCTCTACATCTGAAGAAGTCTGACATTGTTCTAGAGACGAGAAGTGGAGTTAAAGGTATTCTTGCCAAGGTATTAGTGGATAAAGCTCAAATGTTCTTGAAGGCTATGAGCTACGATGCCTTTGAGGAGATCTTAGCCTTATTGATTTATGGCTTAGTGTTGTTCCCCAATCCTGATCAGTTCATAGACGTTCATGCCATCAACATATTCCTGAGTCACAATCCAGTGCCTACCTTACTTGGAGACATCCTACATTCTCTTCACACCCGTACTACAAGGGCAAGAGGAACTTTGATGTGCTGCATACCTTTACTTTCTAGGTGGTTTATTTCTCACCTTCCTCGCTCAGTAATGAAGAATGAGCAAGGGTTCAGATGGTCCAAGAGGATCATGTCACTTTCTCACTCAGACATCCATTGGTGCTCCAGATCTATGGAGAATGTCACCATCATTGACCGTTGTGGGGAGTTTCCTAATGTGCCACTTCTAGGCATAAGAGGAGGCATCACCTACAACCCATCTCTAGCTTTACGACAGTTTGGTTACGCCCGGAGCGATGGTCCACATGATATGTTGATTCAGGGCATTGTGTTTGACTACGACAACGATCTTCAGGGTTACCGTCAGAGATTCATCCGAGCTTGGGGAAAGGTAAACAGGATTGACAGCAAGACACTGGAGCCTAAGTACACCATTCCTATGGAGGCTTATCTCAGATGGGTACGGTTTCGTGCTCAGACACTCATGATGCCATATCCTGCCATCCTACCAGTTACCATGGAACCTGTTGCTGAAGGAGACACAGCTTATACCATCCTTCACCCAGACATGCCTACTGATATGGAAGACTTGCAGAGATCATGGATCCAACTGAAAGAGCAAAGGGATACTTTCGAGGCTCATTACAAAGCAAGCCAAGCAAGGATCCTAGAGCTAACAAAGCTGCTTCATGAGGAACGAAACCTCAACTCATACCTCAACACAAAGAGGAAACGTCCATGGGAGACTTAAAACCCCATCTTTTGTACTTATTTCGTTTTCATTTTTTGTAAGCCTAAAAGGCAAAACAAGTTATTACTAATAAAAAGTTACTTTCTTGTTTGTTCAAGCAAATTTAAATCCTGCGGTCCTTGAAAACATTGCATATGCATTCCCATATCATTGCATCACAGGTTTATAATTGTGCACAGGTTTCTCATCTTCTCGCTGTTTATTTCAGCAATGGCTCTTGAACAATCAGTTAAGGATCTTCAGGCACAGAATGCACAGTTCCAAGAGCTGATCCTGAACCTATCCAAGGGGCAGGATGAATTGAAGACACTGCTGGCCAAGAAGACTAAGAAGGCTAGAAGGTCTGCTGGGTTGCTCAACATGGGAAGAAGGTTCAAAGGTCCTGACAAGACCAAGGAACAGGTTGAAGACTATGAATCTGAAGAATCTGAGCAGGAGAGAGGCAGTCTCCACAACACTATGGAGGACTCTGATTCTGAGGCTAACTACTACCATGAGCCTAACGAAGACAAATTCAAGATGCTGGTGGATAGAATGGATGCTATGGAATTACAGAAATCATCTGGGCTGGATTTTGAGGATTTGAGCTTGATATCTGGGGTGGTCATACCCATTGGATTCAAAGTTCCTACATTTGTTGTCTATGATGGGGTCTCTTGTCCCAAATTGCATCTGAGGTCTTATGTCAGAAGAATTCAACCCCACACTGCTGATAAAAAGTTGTGGATCCATTTCTTTCAAGAAAGTTTATCTGGAGCTCAGCTAGAGTGGTATTATCAGTTGGAGAGTGTCAACATCAGAGATTGGAATGACCTTGCTGAAGCTTTCTACAAGCAGTATCAATACAATGCTGACTTAGCCCCCACTCGCATGCAGCTTCAAAGCATGTCTATGGGTGCCAAAGAAAGCTTTAAGGAGTATGCTCAGAAGTGGAGAGACTTAGCTGGAAGAGTTCAACCCCCTTTGACTGATAGGGAGTTGGTTGATATGTTCATGTGTACGCTGAATGGTCCGTTTTACAGTCATCTCATTGGAAGCTCATCATCTGGCTTCACTGAGTTGATCATGACAGGAGAGCGAGTAGAGAATGGTATCAAGAGTGGTAAGATCCAAGTGGGCACTTCTTCATCAGGTGCTGCAAAGAAGCCTCCCACTGGGAAGAAAGAATCTAATGCTGTGTATGGTCAGCCTGATCGTAACAGAAGGCATCAGTCTGTTAGTGCAGTTCATATTTCAAATCCAACTCCTGCAACAACAGAGCAGCCTCAAGGCAACCAACAGAGGGCTAGAAGACAGTTCACGAAGATCAACATGTCAATGGCTCAGGCATTGCAACACTTGTTGAAGGCTGAACTTATTACCCTGAGGGAGGCTCCTCAGAATCCCAATGTTACCTCTCCCAAGTACAATCCCAATGCACGATGTGCATATCATTCAAACTGTCCAGGACATGATACTAATAACTGCTGGGTCTTGAAGAACAAAATTCAGGATATGATTGATGCTGGAGAAATTGAGTTTGATCCACCAGGTACTCCAAATGTGATTACAGCTCCAATGCCAAATCACGAGAAGACTGTCAACGCCATTGATAAAGATATTGATGAAGATCTGCATGTCTATTCAGTTATGGAGTTGAGCACACCATTGTCTGTTATCAAAAAGAGGTTAGTACAAGCTGGGATCTTTCCAGGTTGTCATGAAGATTGTCTATATTGTACCTATAAGCCGGATAGTTGCTTCATTTTGAGAGATGGGATTCAACGTCTCATGGATAAATATACTATAGTGTTTGAAAGAAGACCAGCATCTGTAGAAAGTATGGTGGATCATCTGACTCAGGGTAAAAAGATTGAAGAGGTTGACATGGTTGACAAAGTACCACTAAGAATCACTTCAAAGGGTCCCATTAAAATCACTCATCAGGGCCCAATCAAGATTACTGCTGAAGGTCCTGTGAAAGTTGTCACTGAAGCCAGAGTAGCTCCTCTGATCATTACCACTCCTGGTCCTATTCCTTATACATCTGACAAAGCTGTGCCTTGGCACTATGGGTCTGATGTTTACATCCATGGTGTCAAACAGGAGCCTTTACCTGATATGCCTGTTGACATTGATAATATTGCCGGATCTAGCAAGATCACTCGTAGTGGAAGAGTCTTCTCTCCTCCAGTTGCTTCTAAGAGTGCGGTTACTCCTGCTGTTACTTCCACCACTGATGCTCGGGGCAAGGGTCCTGTTATTGAGCCTGTATCTACTGATGTGCCAGCTGCTGATGACCTCTCTAAGCAGATGGAAGAAGTATTGAAAATCATTCGCAAGAGTGATTATGATATTGTTGATCAGCTGGGGCATACTCCCTCAAAGATTTCTATGCTCTCCCTGTTATTATGTTATTAGGCTCATGCCAAGTCATTGATCAAGTTTCTAAAGATGGCTCATGTACCCAGTGCAATTTCTGTGGACCAGTTTGAGAATTGTGTTGCTCACCTGACCTATGACAACGGGTTAGGATTTTCTGATGCTGACTTGACCCCTGCCAAGAGGGATCATAACAGGGCCTTGCATATTTCAATTGAATGCAGGGGCACTACCCTGTCTCATGTGCTGATAGACAATGGTTCCTCTCTGAATGTGTTGCCTAAGGAAGTCCTGAACAAGCTGAGTCCTGAAGATACGGTATTGAAGCCCAGTAATATTGTGGTAAAGGCTTTTGATGGTTCTAGAAGAGTAGTGCATGGGGAAATTGATCTTCCAATCAAGGTTGGTTCTCAGGTGTTCACTGCTACATTCTATGTGATGGATATTCGTCCTTCGTACTCATGTCTGCTTGGTCGTCCCTGGATCCAGGGGGCAGGTGCAGTGACCTCCACATTACATCAAAAGTTGAGATATCCGGTGAATGGAAAAGTTGTTACTGTCTTTGGAGAGGAAGAATACTTTGTCAGCCATGTAAACACTTTCAAGTATCTGGAAGTAGAAGGTGAATACATTGAAACTCCATGTCAGTCATTTGAAGTGGTTCCCTGGGCTGTTAAGGATTGTGTGACTCCTCCTGCTGTGAAGAAGGTTCCTGTGGTCATCAGAAACCCTCCAACAATGGCAATGGCCTCCCTCAATGATGCAAAGGCTATGGTGGAAGAAGAGTCCCAGAAGGCTGTCCGTCGTGCCCGTGCTGTTCGTATCACCAATCAAGGGGTTATCAATGCCGTGGGAGATCAAGATGAAGACTACAACTTGGAGGCATGGATTTTTCCTACTGTGGGTGCTGGACTCAATAATTGGACAGCTGAAGATGTTATCCCTATCTCCTTTAGTCAGGAGTAAATACTATTACTGTGTTATGTTTTTAAATTTATAATTTCTGGAACAATTAAAACTTTCAAGCCATGTGCCTTACCCGGGGCACAATGGTGTGCTTGTTACGGGTTGTCATTTCATTTGCATACTTCATTCAATAAAATCAGTGGACGTTTCGTTTTCGTAAATATTGTGTTCCTTGTCTTTCTTTTTCTTTTATTTTTGCTTTATCAGCTATGTGTTCTTACACACACCCACGTCACTAAAATGCAGATCCTCATCCACTCTGGATCCAGTTGATAACAGTTCTACTATTGCCAATTACAATTTCGAGAATCCGATCTATCAAACTGAAGACGGAAACGAGGACGATTGTGAAATACCTGTAGGGCTTGCTAGGTTGTTACAACAAGAAGAGAAAGCTATACAGCCACATGAAGAGCCAGTCGAAGTTGTGAATCTGGGAACTGAAGAAAACAGGTCAAGATAGGGGCTGATCTAGAGGACAGTGTCAAGAGCAGGTTGATTCAGATGCTACGTGACTATGTGGAGATCTTTGCTTGGTCTTATGAAGATATGCCAGGGTTGGATACGGACATTGTGGTTCACCGTTTGCCAGTGAAAGAAGATTGTCGTCCAAAGAAGCAGAAGGTTCATCGTATGCGTCCTGAAATGTCAGAAAAGATCAAAGCAGAGGTAATGAAACAGTTCAATGCAGGGTTCTTGGCCGTAACTTCTTATCCTCAGTGGGTTGCAAATGTGGTACCAGTTCCTAAGAAAGATGGTAAGGTACGTATGTGTGTAGACTACAGAGATCTGAACAAGGCTAGCCCTAAAGATGACTTTCCACTTCCTCATATTGATATTCTGGTAGACAATACTGCTCAGCATAAGGTATTCTCTTTTATGGATGGTTTCTCTGGTTACAATCAAATCAAGATGGCACCTGAAGATATGGAGAAGACTACATTTGTGACACAGTGGGGCACCTTTTGCTATAAGGTAATGCCATTTGGTTTGAAGAATGCAGGGGCAACATATCAGCGTGCTATGGTGGCTTTGTTTCATGATATGATTCATCATGAGATAGAGGTATATGTGGATGATATGATATCCAGGTCTCAGAATGAAGAACAACATCTTGATCATCTGCACAAGTTGTTTGAGAGGTTGAAGAAATACAGGTTGAGATTAAATCCAAACAAGTGTACTTTTGGAGTTAGATCTGGAAAGCTCCTGGGTTTCATTGTCAGTGGAAAAGGTATTGAAGTGGATCCTGCAAAAGTGAAAGCTATACGAGAGATGCCAGCTCCCCGTACTGAGAAGGAGGTTAGAGGTTTCTTGGGACGATTGAACTACATTGCAAGATTTATTTCCCAATTAACTACCATCTGTGAGCCAATCTTCAAGTTGTTGAAGAAAGATCAGGTGATGGAATGGAATGATGAGTGCCAGACTGCCTTTGATGAAATCAAGAGATATTTGCTAGAACCTCCAATTTTAATGCCACCAGTTGATGGAAGACCCTTGATTATGTATTTAACAGTATTAGACAACTCAATGGGGTGTGTATTGGGGCAACATGACGAGTCTGGTCGAAAAGAGCAGGCAATATACTACCTTAGCAAAAAGTTTACCGACTGTGAAACAAGATACTCACTGCTCGAGAAAACTTGCTGCGCTTTGGCATGGGCTGCTCGCCGACTAAGACAGTATATGTTGACCCATACTACCTTGTTGATTTCAAAGATGAATGGGGCAGTTGAAGCTGCTAATAAGAACGTTAAGAAGATTGTACAGAAGATGACTATTACTTACAAGGATTGGCACGAGATGTTACCATTTGCTCTGCATGGTTATCGTACTACAATACGTACTTCAACAGGGGCAACCCCATTCTCCTTGGTCTATGGTATGGAAGCAGTTCTGCCTATTGAAGTTCAGATCCCCTCCTCGAGAATTATGAAGGATGCAGGCTTGGATGAAGATGAGTGGATTCAGACTCGACTTGACCAGATAAATTTGATTGATGAGAAAAGGTTAGCAGCAGTTTGTCATGGCCAGATGTACCAGAAACGGATGATCAAAGCTTTTGACAAGAAGGTTAAGCCAAAGGTATATCAAGCTGGTGACTTGGTAATCAAGCGTATCATATTACCACAGGGTGACCCTAGGGGCAAGTGGACTCCAACATATGAGGGACCATTTGTAGTCAAGACAGTGTTCTCAGGAGGTGCCATGATATTGACTACAATGGATGGTGAAGACTTCCCACAACCTGTAAACGCAGACATAGTTAAAAAATACTACGCATAAAAAGAGACCCGCTAGGTTGACAGGCCTAGGCAAAAATAAGGGCATCCCGGCAAACCAAAAGGGTTTGGGCAAAAATTAGGGATATATATATAAAAAGATGTACACCCGGCAAGTCGAAAACCTGAAAAGGAGGCTTGGGCAAAAAAGGGTATCCCGGTGGATTGAAAACCTGAAAGGGCAATCCAGGCAAAAGTTAGGGATTAAAGCGTATGACTATGTCTCGTTTGGATCACTCATGAAACTGCAACCAGTTGTACTACTTACTCAAGCTCAAACAGATAAAGCTCAATCCAATCGTTTCCGTCTCAACAGCAAGAAGATGAGATACTTGAGTGGCAATAGTAGAATTGAAACTCAATAGGATTATTTCCCACATAGCTGATTCTTTTTGTAAAACTTCATGACAAAATTCTCTTACTAGGGTTTATGTCTCCTTGTACAAACTTACCCGTGTATGGGTCACTTTTGATATAAATAAATTCCATCTTTTGAATCCAGATTTACTTTTACCCTATTTACATAAGCGAAACGTCCATTGGTTGTGTTTGAATGTATGTATGCCTTTGAATCTGATTGATGTTTACCAGAAATGCATGTATGCTTTTAATATGATTGATGTCTACCAGAAATGCATGAAAATGCAGTAATAGTATTTACTAAGGACGAACGAGGGAAGGATTTCAACGAAGCTTCGCCGGTTCATCTTTACAAGACAGTTACAAACCATCAGTAGGACTAATCCATTTTCACAAAGTCTAATCTCCCCTGGAATTTATATCCATCTCTTTTATCCTTATACGGATATACGGAAAATTACTTTCCAATAAGGGCACGATGAACGAAGACGGGATGTTATACTTATCCTACTATCAAACGAAAACGAAGGTTATCTATACCCTACTATCCCCAACAACGGGAGGTTATCTATACCTTGTTATCCCCAGCAGACGGAGGGTTATATATTCTTCAACAAATCGGGATTTATTTTCCTTGGCCAGCAGTTGTTATACAAGGATATCCAGACACTTCCAGCAGTGTCATATCATACATACATCATTTACATCATACCATAACATATATGTCTATAGTACATTACCTAAGTGCATCATGTCATACATGCATACATAAAGCATAAACTAATGTTGTTATACAGAATGCTACCTTGTTTTCAGGTTAATTATCCAACAAACAAGCTTATGATCTTTGGGACTGCTTTATTGTAACCTCAGGGTTACTTTATCCTCCTGATGAGCTTCTTATTACTTTGGGATTGCTTTATTGTAACCTCAGGGTTATTTTATCCTCCTGATAGCCTCTCATGACTTCAAGACTGCTTTAGAGCTACTGATTGCTCTATCCTCCTGAAATCATCCTATTACTTCAAGACTGCTTTAGAGCTATTCATTGTTCTATCCTCCTGAAATCATTACTTCAAGACTGCTTTAGAGCTATCCATTGCTCTATCCTCCTGAAATCATTACTTCAAGACTGCTTTAGAGTATTCATTGCTCTATCCTCCTGAAATTACATTATTATTTCAAGACTGCTTTAGAGCTATTCATTGCTCTATCCTCCTGAAATCATTACTTCAAGACTGCTTTAGAGCTATTGATTGCTCTATCCTCCTGAAGACATATCACGTTATTATTTCAAGACTGCTTTAGAGCTATTCATTGCTCTATCCTCCTGAAATCATTACTTCAAGACTGCTTTAGAGTATTCATTGCTCTATCCTCCTGAAATTACATTATTATTTCAAGACTGCTTTAGAGCTATTCATTGCTCTATCCTCCTGAAATCATTACTTCAAGACTGCTTTAGAGCTATTGATTGCTCTATCCTCCTGAAGACATATCACGTTATTATTTCAAGACTGCTTTAGAGCTATTCATTGCTCTATCCTCCTAAAATCATTACTTCAAGACTGCTTTAGAGTATTCATTGCTATATCCTCCTGAAATTACATTATTATTTCAAGACTGCTTTAGAGCTATTCATTGCTCTATCCTCCTGAAATCATTACTTTAAGACTGCTTTAGAGCTATTGATTGCTCTATCCTCCTGAAGACATATCACATTATTATTTCAAGACTGCTTTAGAGCCATCCATTGCTCTATCCTCCTGAAACTACATTATTATTTCAAGACTGCTTTAGAGCTATCCATTGCTCTATCCTCCTGAAATCATTACTTCAAGACTGCTTTAGAGCTATTGATTGCTCTATCCTCCTGAAGACATATCACATTATTATTTCAAGACTGCTTTAGAACCATTCATTGTTCTATCCTCCTGAAATCATATCATTGCTTCAAGACTGCTTTAGGGTTATCACTATTGATTGCTCTATCCTCATGAAGACATGCTGTTACATCAGTATTACTCCAGACTCCTGACAGCTCTCATTATACTACTGAAGAACTTTCCCCTAGTGGCATCTTTAAGCCCACTCAATCATGTTCAACCAACCATCAATATCACTCCATGCACTGGTGAGTGCAAATTTTTGGGCTTTTGTGTTCAATCCCCTTCAACCTTCCAGGTTACGACTGGAAAATATACCAATCTAACCCCTCAGGTTTCAGAAAATTGAACAGGGGCAGCTGTTGCACCCCAAAATTTGCCCTCACAATACAAGACTTTGTGTTCCAAGAAGGTTCACAAGGTTCACAAAATTCATAATTGGTCAGAAGAGTTGACAATTCCCTCAGACAATGCACCTCCTAAGCAGTGCATCCAAAACTAGGGTTTTGACTTTAATCAGGCTAAATGGACTTCCAAGACTTCAAGTGAGCTTCATAACATCTTATATGTGTATAAGAACCCCCATGTCAAGTTTCAAGACTTTTCTCAAAAGTTTGCTCAGTCAGATGATCAGATAAGTCAAAAGCAGTCAATGCAGTTAAAAGGTCAAACTGAGGTCAACTGTGGTCAAACCAAAGTCAAACTTCATGATTTTTTTTGCCAACATCAAAGAGAGGTTGGGTGAGAAATATTATCATAATAACTGTAATACCCCAAATTTTGCCCTAAGATTTGTCGTCGCATTTCATTGCATTTAATCAATTACTAACAAATTTGTGTAGTCGTTTGACTTTTTGCAGGTAAATATCATATGGCATGCACTTTTTTTTCTAAAAAGTAAAAATGGCACAATTGGCAGGAGGACATGTGTAAGGAGTTATGAGTGTGAAAGGTTGAGAGTTCGAATCTCACCTTTGGCACTTTTTGTTGTTTTTATTATTTTTACTCTAAATTTTTCTATCTTTCATTAAAAAAAAATAACAAAAATAGTTTTTTATTATTATTTAATTATTATTTTCGTATTTTAATTAAATCATTTTTTA
Source organism: Lathyrus sativus (assembly GCA_963859935.3). NCBI lineage: Eukaryota > Viridiplantae > Streptophyta > Magnoliopsida > Fabales > Fabaceae > Lathyrus > Lathyrus sativus. The sequence continues at coordinate 298,290,582 of OZ012737.1, read as the reverse complement.
AAATATTATTTTTTTCACTTTTTTCTAAATTATTCATAAAAATATCCAAAAAATCATAAAATAAAAAAATATTGAAAAAAATTTTGTTCTTTTTATAATATTTTTTATTTTAGGAATCAATAGGATTATTAGTTTTTATTTTAAGTTTATTTTAATTATTTTAAATTATTTAAATTTTATTTTTTCTTAACTAATTATTTAGTTTGGGCTTTAAAATGGGCTTTAGGGACATTATTGACAATTTGGTGTTAACCCTAATTTGTTCCCTATATATACATGTGTTGCCTTGTTGGAAAAGAGAGGAGAGAATGAAAAAAAACCTAAGAGGAGTGAGTGCCGTTGGCCGTTATTTAGTTTTCTTCTTCATCCATTACTATTGTTTCTTTTTCTTCATCGTTTACCGTTATTTCTTTTCCTTCATCTATTACTGTTATTTCTTTTTCTTCATCTTTTACCGTTATTTCTTTTTCTTCATCTATTACCGTTATTTCTTTTTCTTTATCTATTACTGTTGCGTTTATATATATATAATTTTTAAATTGTTAGAGTTTATATATATAAGATTTTTGATCGAATTATGTCGATACGATGTTTGCACATTTGTGTGCATGACGCGTGACATTTGTGTTAGTTCGATTTGGTTGCGATGATCGCATTTTTGTGTGAGCAATAATACTATTTTTTGCTTAATTTCTTTTTCTTTGCGATAAATTTTGTTTCGTCCGATTTAGATCTGGTTGCGATGAGCGCATTTCTGCGTTAGCAACATTGTTGGGTTATTTGGCACATTTAAAATTCATTATTGCTTTATTATTATTATTATTATTACTATTATTATTATTATTATTATTATTATTATTATTATTATTATTATTATTATTATTATCATTATTTATTATTATTATCATTATTATCATTATTATTATTATTGTTATCATTAATTTATTAAAATTTGTTGTAATATAAAAATCTGTTTTTTTAAAATAAATGACATTAACATCTTTTTTCCAAATTAATATGAAAACCTAATTTTAATTTTCTATATGATTCTATGTATATATTTATTATAATTCTTGTAAATTTTTGTAAATAAAATTAAACCTTATAAACACTTAATGTAAAATTTTGGTGAATGTGATTATTGATTAGTTAAAATTTGTTTTCATCATAATGTGTAAATATTTTTCTTAATAATTGTTAATATATAATTAGAGATAATTAAATTTTTGTAAATGATTAAGAAATTTATAATTATGTTATATTTAGAACTTTATATTATAGTAATTATTTAATCATTTATGTTTCTAAATAAAAATCAAATCTTATGATATTTAGAACTTTATATTATAGTAATTATTTAATCATTTATGTTTCTAAATAAAAATCAAATCTTATGATATTTAGAACTTTATATTATAGTAATTATTTAATCATTTATGTTTCTAAATAAAAATCAAATCTTATGTTTAATCACGTTATTAATTAATTATTATTGCTAATCATATTTTGTTGCTTATTATTATTTTGAAATTTCTATCTTATTATTTTTTCTAACTTTGTCTATTTTTCTCATTATTATTGTTTCAACTAATTATTTTCACTAACTTTATATTTATACTAACCTTATTTAATTTTTCTTATTATTTACTAACCCTAATATTTTATTTGCTTATTTGTTATTTTTTTTATTTATTATAATTTTGTAATTGCCTCTTGGATGTAAATTGTAATTACTTAATTATTATTATCATTATGGTTAGTAATTAGGGAGTGCTAATATGTATGATATTTAAAAAAATAAATTAGATCATTTTAATATAAGATAATTAAATTAAACATTTCACACACGTAAGTCGATTTTAATCGCCGTCTCACTTCTTAAGGATATCCCTCAAGTTGCCTATGAATATTGGTTAAGTGGGGTGTATAAAGCAAGTCCCTCAAAAAGAAAATCATCAAAGTCCCTTATGGTTGCCTTTACGAATCGAGTCCCTTTCGAAAAATGATGATAGTCCCTCTAGTTTGCTTATTACACCCCACAATGGCCTTCAAAAATCCAATTGTCCCTCACATGTCCCTTAACATCCAAAGTAAGGACTACCTACTCCATTATAGTAGGGATAGTCTTACTAAGGAAAGGATAAAGAATAAGAAAGACCTTAAAACATTAGGGTAGGCTACTCCTAGATACTTGCTCACTTCAAAACTTTTTCACACTTAAACAAATTTTCAACAAGTTTTCAAACAAGTTCTTAACACATCCTTACATGGATTATTTATTAACTATTCTGAAAATTTTCTATTCACACACTACACTTTCAAAACAATTCAAAAGTGAGCTTAAGTACCTAAGAGCCCATGGATAACCATGGATGAAAAGGGTGCTAACACCTTCCCTTTTCATAACCTACCCCCCGGACCCAAAATATTCTCTAAGGTCTTTCCTGTTCTTTTATAACCTTTCCTTATGGATAAAATAAAAGTCGGTGGCGACTCTTGCTATCCGCAACATTGTTTAAAGTCAGTTCTCCCACCGTGTTACAGCTGGGGGTTGTGCTGAATTGAAGAAGGGTATTCAGACCTTAATAGATGAAGGCATGTTGCAATTTGACAGAACGGCAGTAGAGGAACCTGCAGAGGTATTAGCGGATGAGCAAAGTGATGTAGCTACCGTGACAATCCCCCGAAAAACGATAACTATAACGGCGCCAGCCAGGCGACCGCCGATCACTATCACCAAGGCAGGACCAATCCCTTATGAGAGCACTAAGGCAGTACCCTGGACTTATGGGTTGGAAGCATACTGTGATGGGGTGAAAATCGATATCAGTAAGCAGCCAGCTGAGGTTGTGGACAACGTCGTCAGGACCGGAGGGATGACAAGAAGTGGGAGAATGTTTATATCGCCTGAGGTAGAGGCTGAGCGATTGGCGAAAGGAAAAGGAAAAATGAATGGGGATGTCCCTGTGCAGAGGAACGAAAAAGAAACGTCACTGAAAGATGTAGAAGAGTTTATGCGCCTTATTCGTAAGAGTGACTATAAGATTGTTGAGCACCTTCAACAGACGCCATCGAAGATATCCATACTGTCGCTGTTATTGTGTTCCGAAGCCCATAGGAATGCACTGTTAAAAATTCTGGACACGTCGTTTGTACCCCAAGATGTTTCTGTGAATCAGTTGGAGGGGGTGATGGCGCACGTGAACGCAGGCCATAGCTTGGGATTTACGGATTTTGATTTGACCCCGAGGGGGAGAGAGCATAACATGGCATTGCACGTCTCAGTTGAATGTAGGGGCTCAGTCATGTCCCACGTGCTGGTAGATACCGGATCCTCCTTGAACGTGCTGCCAAATAAAGCGATGATGAAATTGGACATCAGGGGAATCATTTGTACACCTAGCGACTTGGTGGTCAGGGCATTTGATGGTACGCGAAGGTCAGTCTTTAGATCTATAACGTTACCTCTGTAGGTGGGGCCGGAGATTTTCGAAACTGAATTTTACATCATGGACATCCAGCCAGCATATAGCTGTCTTCTCGGACGACCATGGATCCATGGTGCTGGGGCAGTCACATCTACCTTGCACCAAAAGCTGAAATACATGGTAGGGGACAGTGTGGTCACGGTTTGTGGAGAAAAAGATATATTAGTCAGCCATCTGTCATCGTTCAAGTACGTAGAAGTCAACGGCGAGATTCATGAAACACCCTGTCAAGCCTTTGAAGGGCTGCGCATCAAAGACAAAGTTTCAGGGCCGAGTAAAGCGTCAGAAGTGGCTGTCTCGTCATACAAGGAGGGTCAGGCTCTAGTGAAGACTGGTGAGACAAAAGGCTGGGGCAAGGTTCTGGATATTCCCGTGAAGATGGACAAATTTGGGCTGGGATATCAACCATCGGCATCGACGCCTGCTGCTGGGGCACCCCGTTTCAAAGGACCAATAACAATCACGGCTGGTGGAGTGTGTCACGAGGCCATCAACGCTGTTTCAGATTCCGAAGAAGGAGACAGTGACTGCGACATGGACGCCTGGATTCAGCCGAGCGTGCCAGGACAAGGATTATGCAATTGGTTTATTCAGGAGATTGTTCCTGTGACTACCAAACAGTAATACTTGGTTTTCTTAATTGTTGAACAATCCGGTGTCTTACCCGGGGCATCGTGATTTTGCTTAGGGCTGTGCTGTTATGTACATTGCATTGTTTAATCATTAAATAAAAGGCGTTTTTTTCATGTACAAATATTGCGATCTCTGTTTTTCATGTTTTTGTGTTTTACAATAAAATGGCAACGTGGTTATCCGCTTTATACACATTTTGAAGCATTTAACCATTCCTTTTGCAGGATAATATTTTCAGATGACATCATTGAACCGCCTATGACTCATTTCGACTTTGAGCACCTGGTATTTCAGGCCGAAGAAGAGATTGTTGAAGATGGGGACGTTCCAGAAGAGTTGTCTTGGTTGGTAAAGCAAGAAGAACGAATCATTCTGCCGCATGAGGAGGTCATTGAAATTATTAACCTGGGGTCGGAAGGGGTTGAAAGGAACATCTGTATAGGAGCCGCGCTGCAGAGCAACGTCAAGCGAAGATTGGTTGAAATGCTCAGAGAGTATAGTGATGTGTTCGCGTGGTCGTATGAAGACATGCCTGGGTTGGATACGGATATGGTTGTGCACCGTCTGCCATTAAAAGAAGAATGTCCGCCGGTTAAGCAGAAGCTTCGCAGAACTAGGCCTGATATGGCAGTGAAAATTAAAGAGGAGGTCCAAAAGCAGTGGGATGCTGGTTTCCTAGCTGTTACAAAATATCCCTCATGGGTCGCTAATATTGTACCAGTGCCTAAGAAAGACGGTAAAGTGAGAATGTGCGTAGATTACCGTGATCTGAACAAAGCGAGCCCGAAAGATGATTTCCCACTTCCTCACATCGATGTGCTGGTTGACAACACTGCTCAATTCTCCGTATTCTTCTTCATGGATGGCTTCTCGGGCTACAATCAGATTAAGATGGCGCCAGAAGACATGGAGAAGACTACCTTCATTACGCCTTGGGGAACATTTTGCTACAAAGTGATGCCCTTCGGATTAAAGAATGCTGGGGCAACGTATCAGCGTGCAATGACTACTCTTTTTCATGACATGATGCATAAGGAGATCGAGGTTTATGTCGATGATATGATTGCCAAATCCCAGACGGAGGAAGAACATTTGGTGAATCTGCTGAAGCTATTCAAAAGGCTTAGGAAGTTCAGGCTGAGACTGAACCCTAACAAGTGCACCTTCGGGGTGAGGTCGGGTAAACTGTTGGGGTTTATCGTAAGCGAGAAAGGAATAGAGGTTGATCCTGCAAAAATAAAAGCAATACAAGAGATGTCGACGCCTAAAACAGAGAAAGAGGTGCGCGGGTTTTTAGGGAGGCTGAACTACATCGCTCGGTTCATATCTCACCTAACAGCTACGTGTGAGCCGTTATTCAAGATGTTGAAAAAAGACCAGGCAGTAACATGGAATGAAAATTGTCAAAAGGCATTCGATAAAATAAAACAGTATTTGCAAGAGCCTCCTATTTTGATACCTCCAGTGGCGGGGAGACCCTTAATTATGTATTTGACAGTTCTTGAGGGAAGTATGGGTTGTGTTCTCGGTCAACACGACGAGACAGGAAGAAAAGAGCATGCGATATACTACTTGAGTAAGAAGTTTACTGAATGTGAATCTCGATACTCAATGCTCGAAAAAACTTGTTGCGTACTAGCCTGGGCCGCCAAGCGTTTGAGGCAATACATGCTAAACCATACAACCATGCTCATCTCGAAGATGGATCCTATCAAATATGTATTCGAAAAGCAGGCACTATCGGGGAGAATTGCCCGTTGGCAGATGGTTTTGACCGAATACGACATCCAGTATGTCTCACAGAAGGCTATAAAGGGGAGTGTATTATCTGAGTACTTGGCAGAGCAGCCTATTGAGGAATACCAATCGATGAGGTTTGATTTTCCTGACGAGGATATCATGTACCTAAAGATGAAAGATTGTGAAGAACCGTTGCCAGACGAAGGACCAAAATTGGGTTCCAAATGGAAGTTGATCTTTGACGGAGCTGTAAACTCCTATGGTAGCAGAATAGGGGCAATCATCACTACTCCACATGGGTCGCATATCCCATTTACCGCTCGATTGACCTTTCCAGTTACCAATAACAAAGCCGAATACGAAGCTTGTATCATGGGGCTTGAAGAAGCCATTGATTTGCGAATCAAAAATCTGGACGTATATGGAGACTCAGCTCTGGTGGTGAATCAAATAAAAGGAGAATGGGAGACACGTCAGCCTAATTTGATACCATACATGAATTACGCAAGGAGATTGTTGCCCTTCTTTGACAAGGTTGAGTTGCATCATGTACCGCGAGCAGAGAATCAGATGGCTGACGCCCTAGCCACATTGTCTTCCATGTATAAAGTCAACTTCTGGAATGAGGCTCCCAGAATTGTTATCTCACGGCTTGACAGACCCGCCTTCGTATTTGCCAATGACGAAGCATCTGATAATAAACCCTGGTATTTTGATATCCATAATTTCCTGAAAAACAAAGAGTATCCGGCTGGGGCATCCAGTCACGATCAGAAGACTCTCAGGAGATTGGCGGGTAATTTCTATCTGAATCTAGACGGTGTCCTATACAAGAGAAATCACGACTTGGTGCTACTACGTTGTGTAGACGAGAAAGAGGCGAAGTTGCTCATGGAGGAAATACATGAGGGTACATTTGGTACGCATGCTGGTGATAAACCCTGCATCCTTTTGGTGTTGGGGTTGTGTGCGTGAGTAACTATCATCCTTTTGGTGATAGGTTTGTCATCCTTTTGGTGCAAGATATGTGTGTGCGTGTTCTCTATCATCCTTTTGGTGATAGATCCACCATCCTTTTGGTGTCGGGATTGTGTGTGTGAGTAACTATCATCCTTTTGGTGATAGGTCTGTCATCCTTTTGGTGCCAGATATGTGTGTTCTCTATCATCCTTTTGTTGATAGACCCGCCATCCTTTTGGTGTCGGGATTGTGTACGTGAGTTAACTATCATTCTTTTGGTGCCAGATTGTGCGTGTGTTAACTATCATCCTTTTGGTGATAGGTCTGTCATCCTTTTGGTGCTAGATTGTGCATGTGTTAACTATCATCATTTTGGTGATAGGTGTTAGAACACAGATTGGTGTTTAATATTATCTCTATGTTTTGATGATAACTCTAATGGAATTTTGTATTAAGGAAATATATACTCTAATTTTGTTCAAGTGTTTTGTATTTCAGATATTAAATTAAATATCATTATGGAAGCAAAATGCATCTGAACAACAAGTTACACTAGTTCTGAAGCATCAGATGCAAGCCTCAGAAGACTCTGAGCGCCGCCAGAAGACTCTGAAGCAGAAGCTGCAGAAGACTCTGAAGCAGAAGCTGCAGAAGCATCTGAAGCGTAGCTGAAGATGTTGTATGAAGAGTTTAAAGCATTATTTCAGAAGACTCTGAATGTACTTTACGCTGCAAGTACAAATGCTCTGATAAACTGTTATACTCTGATAAGATCATTCACACTAAAGCACTATTACTGCAACTCTGATTTCATTGAATCTGATCTGAAGAACAAGAAGCACATCAGAGGATCTGATGTTGCTTACATTTGAAAAGATGTCAGCACATGAATAAACTTGGTACTATTCTCAACATCCTCTCCAACGGAACTATTCCTTATTTATGATAGATACAAGGATTCAGGCAAAAGGCATTTCTCTAAACATTTTACTTGTGAGAAAGGAAAAGTCATGTGAAGACAAAAGGCTATAGCTACTCTACTTGCACAATCTTCAAGCATTGGACTTTCAGCAATATAAAAGGACGTCTTCTACATCTCTTCAAGGTTAAAGAACTAATAACAAATCTTGAGCAAACTATTCAATAACTCTCATACACTCATTCTTATTCAAAGCTGAATAGTTTTATTTGTTCTTAAACTTAAGTGTAAAAATCACAGTTTATGATATAGCTTTTTAGAAGCATATTAAACACTTGTTTAGTTTACATTAATTTGTAAAAGGTTCCTTGAGAAGACCAAGTTGTGGTCAATAGTTCTTGAGAAGACTAAGATAGTTTTTCTTAGTGTTTGACACTGTAATCTGTTTGAATATAGTGGATTAAGTCCTTATGGAGAAAGACAAATCACTCTTGATAGGGTGGACTGGATTAGTTGAGTTCAACGAACCAGGATAAAAACCATTGTATGTTTATTTCCATAATATTTTCAAAACCCTTATTCAACCCCCCTTCTAAGCGTTTCTCTCACCTTCAGTTGGCATCAGAGCTCCGGTTCTGTTAGTGCTATCACTTCACCGTGAACAGAAAAGATCCAGTGGAGAAAACTCTTGATATATTTTGGTTGATACATTATGGCTGAAGCTTCAACATCCAACAACAACAAATATGAGGACAGAGATAGAATAAACACTAAACCCCCTATGTTTGATGGGGAAAAGTTTGACTACTGGAAAGACAGGATTGAAAGTTTCTTTCTAGGATACGATGATGACCTTTGGGATTTAGTCATTGATGGCTATGTTCAACCCACTGATGGGGATGGCAAAAAGATAGACAGAAAATCTATGACTGAAGCTCAGAAGAAAGAATTCAGGAATCATCACAAAGCAAGAACCATACTACTAAATGCTATATCTCATACTGAGTATGAGAAGATTACTAACAGAGAAACAACATTTGGTATGTTTGAATCTTTGAAGATGACTCATGAAGGGAATTATCAAGTCAAGGAGACCAAGGCTCTGGCGCTGATCCAGAAATATGAAGCCTTCAAAATGGAGGAATCAGAATCTGTAGAAGTTATGTTCTCTAGATTCCAGATTCTCACAGCTGGCTTGAAAGTTCTGGACAAGGGTTACTCCACTGCAGATCATGTTAAAAAGATCATCAGAAGTTTGCCAATCAGATGGAGACCAATGGTCACTGCTCTGAAGCTAGCAAAGGATCTGAACAAGATCACGTTGGAGGAACTAACCAGCTCTCTGAGGAGTCATGAGATTGAACTAGAAGAAGACGAACCCCAGAAAAAGGTAAGTCTATTGCTTTAAAGTCTAACAAATCTGCCAAAGCTTTGCAGGTTTTAGAAGAAAGTTCTAAAGAATCCTCTTCTGAAGAAGAAGATGAATTGTCCCTGCTTTCCAGAAGGATCAACAAACTCTGGAAGCATCAACAGAGGAAGTTCAAGAACTTCAAGAAACCAGATCAACGTAAAGAGTCTTCTGGACACAGAAGATCTGGAAAGAAAGAGGTTGTCTGCTATGAATGCAAGGAACCTGGGCACTACAAGAATGAATGCCCAAAGCTTCAGAAGGAGAAGCCAAGAAGGAAGCCTGATTATAAAAAGAAAGTTCTGATGGCAACCTGGGATGATTCAGATGCATCTGAATCTTCATCAGACTCAGGTGAAGAATGTGCAAACATGGCACTCATGGCTGACGTAGAAGACTATGCAGAATCATCTGGATCAGAATCAGAATCAGATTCTGAGGAGGTATTTTCTGAACTTTCTAGAGCAGAGCTTATTGAGAGTTTATCTGAAATGTTAGAAAACTATAGTAAGATTAAGCTCAAGTACAAGAAGCTTGAAAGCAATCTTGTATCTGAAAATGATCTTCTGGAGTCAGAAATTGCTGAGCTTAAGGCAAACAATTTGAAAATTAAAAGTGAATTAGAAAAAGCTCAACAAGATTCTGAAGTTGAAACTAAGTCAAAATCTAAAAATATTTTAGAAGAATATGACTATAGTTTTCAGAGATTTTTGGAAAGAAGCCTAGAGAGAAGCAAGATGGCTTCAATGATCTATGGTGTAAGCAGAAATAACACGAAGGGTATTGAATATGAATCTTCTTCTAAGAAAGATTTAAATCCAACATCTGTTGATAAACTTATCATTAAGCATACTCCTCTGTATTCTACCTTTAAGTTTGGTCATCTTAATGATATTAAACACACTCGTTCTGGTTATAACATTCCTGTGTTTAAACCTAAAGTTAGTCAGAACAAACCTGCTGTCAGAAGACAGAAGTTCAGACAAAACTTTAAGGCAACTAACCCTAAAGGACCCAAAAAGATCTGGGTACGTAAAGACAAAATAATATCTGTTGCAGACATGTTTAGCAGCAAAGTCAAAACACCAATCTTGGTACCTGGACTCTGGCTGCTCACGTCACATGACGGGAGAAAGGTCTATGTTCCAAAGCCTGGAGCTTAGATCTGGAGGAGACGTCAAGTTTGGAGGGAACTAGAGAGGAAAGATAGTTGGCTCTGGAACTATTGGCAATGGTAATCTTCCTTCCATTTCTAATGTCTTACTAGTTGAAGGATTAACACATAACTTATTGTCCATAAGTCAATTGAGTGACAATGGTTATGACATAATCTTTAATCAAAAATGTTGCAAAGTTGTCAGTCAAAAGGATGGCTCAATCCTATTTAATGGAAAGAGGAAGGACAACATTTATAAAATCAATCTTTCAGAACTTAAGGTTCAAAACATAAAATTCCTTATGTCTATTAATGATGAGCAATGAGTCTGGCAAAAAGATTGGGGCATATTAGTATGAGACGTATATCTCAGATTAATAAACTCAATCTGGTCAGAGGACTTCCTCAGTTGAAGTTCAACTCAGATGCTCTTTGTGAAGCATGTCAAAAAGGAAAATTTTCAAAATCTTCTTTTAAAACTAAAAATGTTGTTTCAACCTCAAGACCAGTAGAGTTACTTCATATTGATCTATTTGGACCAGTGAAAATTGCATCCATCAGAGGTAAGAAGTATGGATTAGTCATTGTTGATGACTACAGCAGATGGACATGGGTGAAATTCCTAAAACACAAGGATGAGTCACATTCTGTGTTCTTTGACTTCTGCAAACAAGTCCAGAATGAAAAAGATTTTAAAATTGTTAAAGTCAGAAGTGATCATGGTGGCGAATTTGAAAACAAATATTTTGAAAAATGTTTTAATGAAAATGGCATTGCTCATGATTTCACCTGCCCTAGAACTCCACAACAAAATGGAGTTGTAGAGAGGAAAAATAGAACTTTGCAAGAAATGGCCAGAACCATGATCAACGAGACTAATCTGGCAAAGCATTTTTGGGCAGAAGCAATAAACACAACTTGTTATATTCAGAACAGAGTGTCTGTAAGACCTCTTCTGGAGAAGACTCCCTATGAATTATGGAGGAACAGAAAGCCCAACATTTCTTATTTCCATCCTTTTGGATGTGTATGTTTTATGTTGAATACTAAAGAGAATCTGAACAAGTTTGATTTTAAAGCATAAAAGTGTTTCATGCTTGGGTATTCTGAACGCTCTAAAGGCTACAGAGTATACAATACTGAGACATAGATTGTGGAGGAATCTATACATGTTAGATTTGATGATAAGCTTGGCAATCAAAAGCCAAAGCAGCTTGTTAGTTCTGCAGATAGAGAAGTAATTCTCATAGACTCTGAAGACTCAGAGGCAGAAAAGGCTCAAGTGAAAAAACCAGAAGCAACGCCATATGCAACTCCATTGGCTGCTCAGATGAACAATTTGAATATTTCTGAAGAACCTAATGTTAAAGGATCATCTTCCAGAATCCAGGCCTCTCACCTAGAGGATGTGATAATTGGGAAGAAGGATGACCCTATCAGAACAAGGTCTTTCCTCAGATCATTTGCAACGTCACTTTTTGGGTTGGTGTCTGTCATTGAACCAACTTCTATTGATGAAGCTCTAAATGATAATGAGTAGATACTTGCTATGCAAGATTAGCTAAATCAATTCACCAGAAATGACGTTTGGGATATGGTACCAAGGCCAAAAGGATTCAATATTATTGGAACTAAATGGGTCTTCAGAAACAAATTGAATGAGCAAGGAGAAGTTGTAAGGAACAAAGCAAGGCTAGTTGCTCAAGGGTATAGTTAGCAAGAAGGAATTGACTACATAGAGACTTATGCTCCTGTGGCCAGGTTAGAGTCTATACGCCTACTCATTTTCTTTGCTGCACAACATAACATCACTTTTCATCAGATGGATATTAAGAGTGCCTTCTTAAATGGTATTATAGAAGAGGAAGTTTATGTTCACCAACCTCCTGGTTTTGAAAATGATAAATTTCCAGAACATGTTTTCAAACTTAAAAAATCACTCTATGGTTTAAAACAAGCTCCCAGAGCTTAGTATGAGAGATTAAGTAATTTTCTTCTGGAAAAGAATTTTATCAGAGGCAAAGTGGATACAACTCTCTCCTGTAAATCATTTAAGAAAGATTTGTTAATTTGTCAAATTTACGTAGAGGATATTATATTTGGATCTACCAATGTTACGCTGGGAAAATAGTTTGCTCTTTCTATGCAGGCTGAATTTGAGATGAGCATGATGGGAGAACTCATATTCTTTCTGGGAATCCAAGTCAATCAAACTCCAGAATGCACCAACATACATCAGACTAAGTATGTGAAGGAGCTTTTGAAGAAGTTTAATATGACTGAAAGCAAGTTGGCAAAAAATCCAATGCATCCTACAAGCACTCTGGGTAAGGAAGAGGTAAGTAAGAAAGTAGATCAGAAATTCTACAGAGGTATGATTGGTTCTCTTCTGTATCTGACTGCTTCTAGACCTGATATTCTATTCAGTGTTTGTTTGTGTGTCAGATTCCAATCAGATCCTAGAGAATCTCACTTAGCAGCTGTTAAGAGGATTCTAATGTATCTGAAAGGTACTACTAATGTGGGTTTGTGTTACAGAAGATCTGATGATTATAAATTAGTTGGATTCTGTGATGCTGATTACGCTGGAGACAGAGTTGAAAGAAAAAGTACTTCTGGAAGCTGCCAGTTTCTTGGAAGTCATCTGATCTCTTGGTTCAGCAAGAAGCAACCCACTATTGCACTTTCAACAAAAGAAGCATAATACATTGTTGTTCCTGGTTGTAGCACTCAGATGCTCTGGATGAAGAGTCAGCTAGAAGACTATCAGATCTATGAGAGTAATATTTCAATCTTCTGTGATAATACTTCTGCTATATGTTTGTCTAAAAACCCTATTTTACACTCTAAGGCAAAACATATAGAGATAAAACATCACTTCATCATAGACTATGTTCAGAAGGGAATTATCAGTTTAAACTTTGTTGATACATATCATCAGTGGGCTGATATTTTTACAAAACCCCTTGCTGAAGATAGATTCAAATTTATTCTAAAAAATATAAGTATGGATTTCTGTCTAGAATAAAATGTTTATCAGAAGAAATTTTTTTTTCAGATGAAAATGTTTTAACTCGGAAGTATTATATCTATTCATTTATTATTTATTATTTTATTTATTGTATGCAAATCTGAACTAACAAACCTCAGAGGATCTGAACATTGGCTAACGTTTCATTTCTCAAAGAAGTTTCAGAAGCACATGCAAGAAAACACGTGTCACTCTAGATATGAAAAGGTGGAGTGCACGATACTGAATTGACGTTTGAGGTACTGTTTTTGAATATTGAGTTTCTCGTTTTCCCCCCAATTATCAGAATCATTAATTGTTTGAAATGATTATATTCTTTTCATTAAATGCTAAGTGCAAGCGTGCTGAACGTGTGACTCTTGTATGCCCTAATTTCTTCTATAAATGCCACAAATTTACACATTTCACACATTTCACTCTCACGAACACCTTGTATGCATTTCTTCTTGTTTCATTGTTTCCATCTCTCTCCCAAACCCAAAACTGCTCGTAACCCTATTTCTTCAAGAACAACAATGGCAACTTCTTCAACAATGGCAACATCTTCATCAACATCTCAACAACTCCAATCTACTATGGCTGATATTTCCTCAGCAAATATGGGTATTATTGCTTTCAAGGAACCAGTGAGAACCCTACTTACTCCAGTTGATAAGCTTGAAGTGTCATGTGAATCTATCGTGGATTTTGAATCCATTGTTGAAAATGGGTATGACCTTTGTCTAGTTATTGATGCACAATGTTGGACCAAGTTCTTTGACAAGCTAATGGGACCAGTATATCCTTGTCTGGTGAAGGAATTATGGATACACGTGTCTCTACTGCAAAAATAAGGTGCCGGAAAAACAGAATAGTCGCTATCTTTCGTTATTTATCCCACAGAACGGGAAAGGAAACGATCGGAAAAACCTGATGAAAAGGTATAAGACAAGGTCATCGCAACCATTGTCTGGGTTCGGGAGTCGGTTATGCAAGGGGAAGGTATTAGCACCCCTCACGTCCATCGTACTCGATGGGATCCACGCTTGTTGTGTTTATCTGACGGGTTTGTTATATCTATCTACGCTAAAGGCCTGGTCTGAAAAGAAAAGAAAATGACTCGGCAAAACACAACAGTTCTATGCCTACGTATTCCTGTCTGGAACGAGAAATCAGAGTCAACGTAGTTCGCCTAACTACGGGTTACGAGGAAGGTTGCTCGCCGAGATATCGCATCTCGTGCCTACGTACTTTCACACGGCGTGAAAGATCAGAGCAAACGTAGTTCGGGACACGGGTTTGTCTTTTTTATCCGAGTAGGGTTAACAGACGGTTCCAGCAGTTTGGTGTATGCATCTCGCTCCACGGAGACTTAGGCGTTTACCGTTTGCGATATAACCGGGAGTTAACAGAACTCTCCTTATGAAAATGGTTTCTAGAGATTAAAGGTCCAAGAGGACAAAAAGATATTTGATCTTTGTTTTCTGTTTTTTAAAGAAGTGTCTTTTTATGGATGTTTGCAATTGATATCGCACTAGAGACTATGACCTGAGAGTGAATGCATCGCATGTCACCCAAAGGGTGCCATACTAAACATCCAGACTGTTGGAAAGAAACTCTCCAACAACCCTTTCTCAAGTAACTTAAGGCTCGTAGCGTACGACGTTAATTAACCTTTATTATTGTATCTTGATTTGTTTGCAGATGAGAAGAGAAAGGACACACTAAAGGGGAACTGACCCAATCCTAAAGTTGTCATGCAAAGTTGATTCTATGGTTGAGGTTAGGAGGGAACTACCTAATGTTATCATGCATGGTTAGAACCCTAATGCCTGTCATAACTTCTCTTGAACAAGAGAAGTCAGAGTTCCTAGGGGAACATGGCAAAGGAAAACAACAGCAAAAGAGATAACTGTAAAGAAATAACTGTAAATAAAATGCATGCAATGCAACACACAAGCAGAAGGAGCCAAGCTCAACTTCTAGAGCAAGTAATCCTAAAGGCAATACACAAAGCACAGGCAAGGGAAACAGACTCAACCTTAAGCCAACAAGCAAAGCCAAGCAATAACAATCAAGCAGAGGGAGACAGACTCAACCTCTAGATGCAGACAAGCAAAGGGAGATAAACTCAACCTTTAGGATGATCCTAGGCCTATAATCAACATCTACATGAGAACCTAGTCTAATGCAACACACCACACAGTCACACAAGCAACAGTCAAGACAATCAGGCAAAACAACAGACAAAAATAGCAGACAAACAGCTCAATAGCAAAGCAGATAAATAACAAACAAAACAACAGTCTGAAAACAAATCCAAGCCCAAGACATCCTCAAGATAAGCCTTCATATTCATGCTTCAACAAGCTCCAACAAAAGGGAAGAGAACTGACATCAAGATTAATGGATGATGATGGGAAGCAGGAAGGAAACCAAGGGAATCCCTCCTGACACTCAACCATACATCAGAGATAGGCATCCTCAAAGGTTCTACCTCTTGTGGAATTCCACACATCCTTCCAAAGGAAAGATGAGGTTTCCACATAGGGACCTTGAATTATAGGATGAGAATGGAAAGCAATCAAATCAATCCATGTTTATTTGAAGAAAGAGAAAGCAAACTAAGCTCTTCCTAAACCCTAATTGAACAAGCTCAAAAAAAGCTATTAAAAGAAGGTCTAAACACCAAATCAAGCACCACCATCAAGCAAAAAGAAGCTTATCCATGTCTAAAGCATCACCAAAGAAGATTAGAAAACCTATTATGAACTAAAAGCCACCATTGAGGTCATTCTAAAGCAAGTGTTATGTTGAAAGCACCTTAAAACTAACCTAAGTATCAAATTTATGAAAAATACTAAATCATCTCCTAAAATCCTATAAATGTTTCTAGGGGAACCTAAGAAGGTTAAGGACCTATAGTAGAAAGGTCAGGGATCAAATCAAATGAGAAGGTCACCTAAAAAATCCTATATCACAAGGTACCAAAAGAAAACCCTAACATGGAAGGTCTAAAGATCCTAATTCAAAACAGAACCTATTGTTATCTAAAAAATCTAAATTAAATCCTAGGGGATCATGCATCTCTAACCTACCAGCTAGCCAAAAATCTCAACAAGAATCCATACCAATTGAAAAAACAAAAATCAACAAAAAGATTGATCAAAAATGCAAAATTAAAGAAATAGCAAAAATGAGAAAATGCCAAATAAATTAAAAATCAGGAAAACATCAAATGTAAAAGCACAGAAAAATCACAAATAAAATCTAGAGCATGGACATATTTTTATTTTATTTTTATGATTAGTATTGGATTTAATATGAATTTTAAAAGAAACAAGTAATTAAAATAAAAGAAAATCAATTAAACAAAATTAAAATGCTGAAATAAATGAGAGGCATTGGATGGTTGGACTGAGTCTCCTAATCTAAGGGCTCACAAGCTGCCACCTCAAAAATGAAACGCTGCGTTTCATCTGGTCAAAGTTCAAGTCTGAGAACATATCATGGCCATTGGATGTATGGACAAAGTCATCAGATTAAGCAGATCCAAGGGCTCAGGGTCTTCGTCTTCGTTTGAAACCTCAGATGGAGGGAAACAGTCCAGGCGAACCAGACGGTGGTCCGGTGGCCGCGCCACCGTCTTCTCCGGCGAACCAATACTTGCAGGTCACCAAACCTCAACCAAAATTACACAGTTCCACTCAAAATTTAACGTAGATTCCAAATATCATGTCTAAATCTCCTAATTCCTCATGGATTGTGAAATTCAAACGCCAACAGAAAATACTCCATAACTCTGATCATCACCAAAACTCAATCTAAAGCCATAGATCTCCTCCTTATGCTTCCTAGATCATTATGAACTATCTAGATCGTGTTGAATCCTTAAGATCAGGCCAATCCAACTCCAAACAAAAATCACATATCAACTTAATTTGTCTCTAAACTTCCAAATTCTAATTCAGAATCCATCTAGTATCTCTCCTAAAGCCTAAACTCATGTCAATTCTACTTAGATCATGCTAAAATTAGTGTAATCATGAATTGTTCAAACCTGGTTTGTAGCTTCATATTGAGGCAGTTATGATGCTTCTCTTGCTCCAATCTTGTGCAGATCCACTCAATGAAGTATGCTGAAGATGTTTGTGGCTTTGAATTTCCTTGAATTGCTCTGAATCAGAAATCACGATTTCACACTTGAAGCTTGAAACTCAACTTGCAATCTCTGGCTATGGCACGAAATGAACACCAAACTTTCTCTGAATCCATCATAGAACTTATATAGAAGAGGTTTGTGGGCTTTAGAGGTCCATTGAAGGCACAAATTCAGAAATCCCAATTTCACTTTTCTTTGAAAATTCCAAACATGGTGAGCACAAATTTGCACTAAAAACTTCTCCAAGAAGCTTCAATTTCCTTGCTTGTTAACTGGTGAGAGTGTAGGGATGAATTGGAGAGCTTGTTTGCACCTTAAGACTATGGTTTGATGTGTTACTTATTTGTGAAGTAACAAGTTAAAGCACCATGAAATAGGCCCCAAATGAAAATTCTAATAATGCCAAAGTGCTTAGAATGAATTTCATGATCAAAATGAATACTCGCTTGGCCTTATTTGAACCCTCATGAATTAACTTTGAATTTTTTACTTAAATGCCTTTAAATTCCCCCTTTTGTTAATTTTCTCTAACCAAGTCTCACCCTAAGCCAAATCAATTCATCATGAGTACATGGTTGACCTAAAAACATCATTTTGAGCAAGTTTCATGTTGAACAAAACTTCATTTGAAGTTGCAAGATAGTGAAAATGACCTATAATGCCAAATGACCTATAATCTTACTTTCCCAAAATACCCCTAACTTGTAAACCTCACAACTTGAGTTCTACAAACTAGATGGAAGACTTCTAGTATAATTTGGAAAGCTAAGATCAAGATCTACAACTTTCATGTTGGTTAAAAGTTTAGAAGAAACACCCTTCTAGGTCAAAAGTTCCATGGAAGTTGGTGAACTTTCACTGACAAATTTCACATTCATCTGATGACCTGTAACTTGTCTGAACCATAACTTGAGTTCTATAAATCTAATGAAGGACTTTTAGTACTCAAATTAAAGCTAAGGGCATGATCTACAAGTTTCATGTTGGCCAAAAGTGGAGATGAAACTTGCATATTGAGATAATTGGTCATGAAGTTAGGCACTAAATAGGGGATTTTACCCTGAGAACCCTAGTTTAGCAACTCCTCACACTTTGAATTCTTCTTGAATTGATCTTGGAACATCACTTCATGTATCTCAACACAACTCTCCATGATTACAAACACTTAGAACTGAGCTTTTATCCTCTCCAATTGTACAGTTGACTTAGGATTACCCAGATGAAAACCCTAATTGTAACACCTTCAACTGTGGTTCTTCACACTTGGTATAATGATTTGACTGAGCTCTCATGGCCCTCAAGGCACTCCTTGAGCTCTATCCACACTCCCTCCATGATCAAGGCTCCACCATCCATTGATAGTCTTCAATTGGTCTTCAGATTAGGAGATGAACCCTACACAAGCATCTGAACTTCTCAAGAACACAACCCTCTTCCTGATGACTTTGGTAACTTCTCAAGCTTGAACAAGACTTCTAGATAGGCTCCTCTGGATATAAACCACCCTTGATCCCCTTCTAAATGAACAATGCTATACTATGCAAATGCTAGAATAATGCAATGCTAATGCAATGAAACATAAACCAAGTAAGAAAAGGTTAGGCAAATTTTGGGGTGCAACAGCTTCCCCTATTCAAGCGACTTGGACCTGACTGGAAGAACAACGAACGACTTTCAACCAATCGAGGTAAAAGACGGTTGAATACCAAAGAACCCGGAAATTTGCTAACCGAAGAAATAAACTGCATAAACTGCTTGGGGAACAAAAATCCATAAAATTGAATCCGGTCGTCACGGCAACAACTGATCAGTCATCTGATATAGAACCTGATTTCAACATCAACCACCCGTGTGATGCCATAGGCATTAAATCAACAATCAATCTTCAAAAATGCACTACAATAAGCGGCACTACATAAGGCGTGCGTGGTCAATGTACTATCCTTGACCTCTCATTTCCTCAGAAATGGGCGAAGCACTCAATAAAAGTGCTAATCTGGCATCCGAAGACTTGAACGAACAAATCTGCAGGGAACGTTACTGACACTACCGGTACTCGCACTACGTAAAGTGCGAACTTGGGTAACAACTTCGTCAACGCGGGTAAGTTCTCCGTCAACACGGGTATCACATCTCTGTCAACACAGGTAAGGATCTCTGTCAACACAGGTAAATATCTCCGTCAACACAGGTAAGGATCTCTGTCAACACAGGTAACTATCTCCGTCAACACGGGTCAAGATAGGTAAAATCTCCGTCAACACGGGTAAACATCTGTAAACTCTCCGTCAACACAGGTCAAAACATGTAAAATCTCCGTCAACACAGGTAAGGATCTCCGTCAACACGGGTAAAATCTCTGCCAACACAGGTAACATCTCCGTCCATCACGGGTAAAATCTCTGTCCCTCACAGGTAACATCTCTGTCAACACAGGTAACATCTCCGTCCATCACGGGTAACACTTTCCGTCAACACGGGTAAACTCAGGTAAAACACCGTCAACACGGGTAAACATGTAAAATCTCCGTCAACACGGGTAACAATCTCTGTCAAGACAGGTAAACTCTCCGTCAACATGGGTAACAGTCTCCTTCAACACGGGTAAAATCTCCGTCAACACGGATAAGAACAGGTAAAACCTCCATCAACACGGGTAAACAATCTCTGTCAACACAGGTAAAATCTCCGTCAACACGGGTAACATCTCCGTCCATCACGGGTCAAAATACGTAAAATCTCCGTCAACACGGGTAAGGATCTGTCAAAAACAGATAAAATCTCTGTCAACACGGGTAACTCTCCAAAGGTTTAATCCACGAGATTCTTTAATGCTGACACAACAACAATCCGAGGAAAACTCCACTGGGGAAACTCTGACGTCAACTGCCAGGTACTTACTTTGACAACAAGTAATGACTTCAAAGGTCTAATCCCTGACATCTTTCCCTTTAGAATGCTGACGTAACAACAATCCGAGGAAAACTCCGCTGGGGAGGAAGAGAAGCTTAACCAAACCACTCTGATGCGGGCACACATGATAGGACGAACGTTGTCATCCCATATCTCATGACAAAATTTGAATATTCGAAAACCATCCTGAACAAGAATTCCAATTACCTGCAGGGAAAAACACCTGAAAACAAAGAGGTAACCAACCTGGCTTATGTTTCAAAATGCATATGTTTGAAAATGGCGTAATGCTCCATACGGCATGGAAATGCTACGCGTTTAGGTAGATGCTATGCACGATGCAAATGCAAAAAGGCTTCCGGAGAAAAGCTGGATACATAACCGCTTTAGCAAAATAAATGCTGAAGACAAAACCAACTCCGCTGGGGGATAACCGGGTATCACAAAATTATTCCAGCAAAGTAAATGTTGGAAAGGTGAACCGACTCCGCTGGGGGAAGAAACCATTATGCTGGGGGATAGCTTAACGAAACCGTAGTTACGAACTCTGCTGAGGATGATCAACCTATTGGAGGAAAGACAACCTACTGGAGAATGGAAAGAACAATCCTGCGCGGGGATGAACTTTTCAAACCATTGACAACCTGTTTATACCCTGTGAGGACCTCACTGGGGAATTAAATGTGCACATGACCACCTGCTGGGAATGCACATCCCTGCCTGACCGCTTACTAGCTCGCATCCAACTCTTCTGGGGATAAAATGCAACTTCCACCTGCTGGGGAGGAGTAAGATAACCTAGAGCCCGCTCGTACGTTAAGGGACTCTAGCTGAGGAAACACAATCCCTTATCTGTTTGCTGCGAAGGTAATGACTCTGCAAAACATGAGCAACAACAAAATATCCTATACAAAAGGAAATATCCAGGTCAGTATTCGTGACAATTGTTCAGTTAATTCAAAGTTTTAACAATTATTGGTCGGGGCCTGTAAGTTTATGCACGTGCAAGTTTATCAAAAACATCGGCGTTTTCCACAAACAAAGCAGTAAAAGTTAAAACAAGAAACGAGCATCAAGTACTGAATAGTATGCGTTTATTGCTACGGGCCTGTAAATAGGCAAAGTTTGTACATTGGATGCAACTCCTGAAAAGAGGAAGTTACAAGATAAATACAAGTATGTACAGAGGTACAAAGAAATTTGTATACATGTCGGCAATGTGGTCCAGACAAACACCATGAGCTGATCCTCCTATGACTCGCCTGACTCCGACGCTTTCCCGATACTCCGTCTTCGGAAGAGATTGACTTGGATAATCGACCCTCAGGTACTCCCAAACCATTAAGCAATGCAGTATCAAGCTTGGACCGCAGTCATTTGCTTTTTCAATCCCTAACTTTTGCCTGAATCGCCCTTTGCGGGTTTTCGATTCACCGTGATACCCTTTTTGTCCGAAGTCGCCTTTTCAGGTTTTCGACTTCGCGGGTGTACATCTTTTCAATTTTATCCCTAATTATTGCCCGAACCTTTTCCTTTTTCTTGGTTCGCTGGGATGCCCCATTTGTGCCTGGACTCTCTTTTTTCTGTCCAACGGGTCTCTTTAAGAAAAGTATTTTTTAACTGCGTCCGAGTTCACAGGGGACGTAAAATCTTCACCATCCATGGTGGACAACAGTAAGGCTCCTCCAGAGAAGACCTTTCGAACGATATATGGACCTTTATAGTTGGGAGTCCATTTGCCCCTGTGATCCGATTGTGGTGGGAGAATCTTCTTCAGCACAAGATCCCCCGTCTGAAAGCTTTGAGGGCGTATCTTCTTGTCGTAAGCTTTATTCATCTAGCTTTGGTATAACCGACCATATGCGATAAATGCAAGTCTCTTCTCATCCATCAAACTGAGCTGATTCAGTCTATTCTTTATCCATTCAGCCTCGTCAAGTTGGACATCGAGCAAAACTCTCAAAGAATGATCTCAACTTCTAATGGTAGGACAACCTCCATACCATACACCAGTGAGAAAGGTGTTGCCCCAGTTGATGTGCGTACCTTCGTACGATAACCGTGCAAAGCGAAGGGCAACATCTCGTGCCCGTCCTTGTATGTTACAACCATCTTTTGAACTATCTTCTTGATGTTCTTATTGGCCGATTCGACAGCGCCATTCATCTTGGGCCGATAGGGAGATGAGTTGTGATGCTCAATCTTGAAATTCTGGCACAATTCCTTCATCATCTTGTTATTCATGTTCGAACCATTGTCAGTAATGATTCTTTCAAGAATGCCGTAACGACATATGATGTCCTTTTTGATAAACTGGGCTACTACTTGCTTGGTAACATTAGCGTAAGACGCGGCTTCGACCCATTTGGTGAAGTAATCGATAGCTACCAAGATGAACCGGTGTCCGTTGGATGCAGTGGGCTCAATTTTGCCAATCATATCAATGCCCCACATGGAGAAAGGCCACGGGGACGCCATAACATTCATAGGGCTTGGCGGCACCTGAATCTTGTCTGCATAAATCTGGCATTTATGGCATTACTTCACAAACTTGAAACAATCTCTTTCCATCGTCAGCCAATAATACCATGCCCATAATAACTTTCGAGACATAGTATGTCCGCCGGCGTGCGTGCCAAAGGTTCCCTCGTGGACCTCTTCCATGAGTAGATTTGCTTCTTTCTCATCAACACATCGCAATAGCACCAAATCGTGGTTTCTCCTGTATAGTACACCATCTGGATTCAAGTAGAAGTTTCCAGCCAATCTCCTAAGAGTCTTCTTATTGCGACTAGATGCCCCAGCCGAATACTCTTGGTTCTTTAGGAAATTCTGGATATCAAAATACCACGGCTTGCCATCGGAAGCTTCCTCAATGACGAATATGAAGGTGAGCCTATCAAGGTTAGAGATAACTATTCTGGGAGCATCATTCCAGAAGTTAACTTTGTACGTCGAAGACAATGTCGCAAGAGCGTCAGCCATCTGATTTTCTGCCCGTGGCACATGGTGAAACTCTACTCTGTCAAAGAAAGGCAACAACCTCCTCGCATAATTCATATACGGTATCATATTAGGCTGACGAGTCTCCCATTCTCCCTTGATCTGATTCACGACTAACGCGGAGTCTCCATACACATCAAGATTTTTAATCCTCAAATCAATAGCCTCCTCGAGACCCATGATACACGCCTCATATTCAGCCTCATTGTTGGTAACCGAAAATGTCAGTCTGGCAGTGAACAGGATGTGCGTCCCATGGGGAGTCGTAATGATTGCCCCAATTCCACTTCCGTATGAATTAACAGCCCCGTCAAAAATCAATTGCCATTGGGAACCTCGCTCAGGACCTTCACCATGCAACGACTCCTCGCAGTCTTTCATCTTTAAGTACATGATATCCTCGTCAGGAAAATCAAACTTCATTGGCTGGTAATCATTGATTGGCTGCTCATCCAGGTACTCTGACAGTACGCTACCTTTGATAGCCTTTAACGAGACATACTGTATATCGTACTCTATCAGTACCATTTGCCATCGGGTAATCCTTCCTGAAAGTGCCTGCTTCTCAAAGACATATTTGATCGGATCCATCTTCGAAATCAGCATGGTTTTATGATTTAGCATGTATTGTCTCAGACGTTTGGCAGCCCAAGCAAGTGCACAACACGTCTTTTCGAGCATTGAGTACCGGGATTCACAATCTGTGAACTTTTTACTCAAGTAATAGATCACATGCTCTTTACGCCCCGTCTCGTCATGTTGACCGAGAACACAACCCATACTGTTCTTAAGAACCATCAAGTACATGATCAGTGGTCTCCCGGCTACTGGAGGTATCAGTATCGGAGGTTCCTGGAAGTATTATTTTATTCTTTCAAACGCCTTTTGACAATTTTCATTCCAAACAATCGCTTGATCTTTTTTCAACAGTTTAAACATGGGCTTACAAGTGGCAGTGAGATGAGATATGAACCGGGCAATGTAGTTCAACCTCCCCAAAAAGCCACGAACCTCTTTCTCTGTTTTTGGCGCTGGCATTTCCTGTATTACTTTTATTTTTGCGGGATGAACCTCAATTCCTTTTTCACTAACAATGAACCCCAGTAGCTTTCCAGATCTCACCCTGAAGGTGCAGTTATTAGGATTCAGCCTCAGCCTGAACTTCCTAAGCCTCTCAAACAATTTCAGAAGATTCACCAGATGCTCTTCCTCCGTCTGGGATTTGGAAATTATATCGTCAACATAGACCTCAATCTCTTTATGCATCATGTCATGAAAGAGCGTCGTCATAGCACGCTGATATGTTTCCCCAGCGTTCTTCAAACCAAAGGGCATCACTTTGTAGCAGAATGTTCCCCACGGGATAATAAAAGTTGTTTTCTCCATATCCTCCGGCGCCATTTTAATCTGATTGTAGCCCGAAAAGCCGTCCATGAAGGAAAACATTGAGAATTGAGCAGTGTTATCGACCAACACGTCAATATGAGGAAGTGGGAAGTCATCCTTAGGGCTCACTTTGTTCAGATCACGATAGTCAACGCACATCCGCACCTTACCATCTTTCTTTGGTACAGGTACTATATTGGCGACCCAAGGAGGGTAAGTTGTAACAGCCAGAAAACCAGCATCCCACTGTTTCTGCACTTCCTCTTTAATCTTTACGGCCATATTTGGTTTCGTTCTTCTGAGTTTCTGCTTGACCGACGGACAGTCTTCACGCAACGGCAAGCGGTGGACCACAATATCAGTGTCTAACCCAGACATATCTTCATAAGACCAAGCAAAGATGTCACTATACTCTCGCAGCATCTCAACAAGTCTCTACTTGATATCGCTTTGTAGCGCAACCCCTATCCGAACATTCCTGACAACTTCTTCCGAACCCAAATTAACAACTTCAATATCCTCTTGATGAGGCAGAATGATTCTCTCTTCCTGTTTCAACAGACGAGTCAGCTCTTCTAGTAAGTCGTCGTCCTCAACAATCTCTTCTTCGACTTAAAATATCGGGTGCTCAAAGTCAAAGCGAGTCATAGGGAGTTCTTGATCGGTGTCATCTGAAATATGAATCCTGCAAGAGAAAGGGTTAAATGCTTCAAATGATATGCAAATGAAGCACACAACCACATTGCCATTTTATTGTAAAAATAAAAACAGAAAAACAGGGATTACAAAATTTGCATGAGGAAAACGCCTTTATTTGATGATTAAAACAAAGCATACACATAAGCAAGTAGGCCTTGAAATAAAATCACTATGCCCCGGGTAGGACATAGGATCGTACAATAATCGAAAAACAAGGCATTATTGTTTCGTCGTCACTTGAACAAAGTCCTGGATAGACCAGTTGCATAGGCTATGTCCTGGCTCGCTGGGCTTGATCCATGAATTCATGTCACAGTCTCTATCTCCATCTTCACTGTCAGACACAGCATTAATCGTTTTAAAACTGACTCCTCCTGGAATAAACACAATCGGCCCCTTGAACTTTGGCGCGCTCTGTGATGAAGATGACAATGACGGGCGGTACCCTAAGCCAAACTTGTCCTGTTTAACAGGAATCTCCAGAACTTGACCCCATCCTTTAGTCTCGCCGGCCTGAACTACCGCTTGGGCTTCTCTGTACGACGATATAGCCACCTCTGGTCCACTGCCTATGACAGGAGATTTGTCTTTGATCTGCACTCCTTCAAAGGCTTGGCACAATGTCTCATGGATCTCACCATCCACTTCGACATATTTGAACGACGATAGGTGACTTACCAGGATGTCTTCCTCCCCGCATATGGTGACAATGCTACCACCGATCATATACTTAAGCTTTTGGTGCAACGTAGACGTCACAGACCCGGCAGAGTGAATCCAAGGTCGTCCAAGCAGATAGCTATAAGCTGGTTGTATATCCATGATGTAAAACACAGTGTCAAACACTTCCGGACCAACCTGGATCGACAAAGTCAATTCTCCGAACACGGACCTTCTAGTCCCATCGAAAGCTCTCACTACTAAGTCACTTGGTGTGCAGATTATGCCTCGGGTATCTAGCTTCAACAGTGCCTTCTTAGGCAAAACATTCAAGGACGAACCAGTGTCAACGAGGACGTGAGACATAACAGTGACCCTACACTCAACCGAAATATGCAACACACTGTTATGGTTGCGGCCCCTGGGTGTTAGATCAAAATCTGTAAAGCCAAGGCCATGCCTCACATTCACGTGCGCAATCACTCCTTCGAGCTGATTTACAGATATCTCCTGGGGTACAAAAGCAGCATCAAGAGCTTTCAGCAAAGCGTTCCGATGAGCTTCGGAACAAAGCAACAATGACAAAATCGAGATTTTGGAAGGCGTCTGCTGTAGATGATCGACAATTTTATAATCGCTCTTCCGAATTAATCTCATGAATTCTTCCACATCTTTAGTCAAAGCCTCTTTTTCCTTCTCTTGAGAAGGTCCTTCTTCATTGACTTTACCTTTCCCTTTGGCAATTCTCTCAGCTTCACTTCGGGTGACGTGAAAATTCTGCCACTACAGGTTATGCCACCTGCCCTCACAAGGTTATCAACTGACCCTACCAGCGGGCTTGCCAGGTTAATCTTCTCTCTATTGCAGTAAACTTCCTCCCCATAATTCCAAGGGATGGCTTTAGTGCTTTCATACAGAATGGGTCCAGCTTTGGTTATTGTAATGGTCGGCCTCTTGGGAGGCGCCGATATCGTGACAGTTTTAAACTGGATTGTAATTGTTGCAACTTCGCCCTGCTTTCCAGCTATTGCCTCAACAGGCTTCTCTTCAGCAGTACGGTCGAATTGCAGTGTACCTTCGTCAATTAGCCCTTGAATACCTCTTCTCAAGTTATCACAACCCTCAGGCCGGGCTAAACAACCAACACAATCTATATCACAACCAGGGAACACTCCCCCCTTCAGCAACCTGCTCTTGACATAACCTAGAGGTGTCTTCAGTTTGTCCATATTCATAACCAGGTTCAGACTAGCATCTTCCAATATGGCACCTACCTGTGCAGATCTGTGAGACGACATCAGATTTTTCTCAATATTGGGTGCCTCATTACCAAAGTTTATAGCCTTTCTATCTATCAAATCTTGAACCTTGTGCTTGAAAGCATGATAGTTCTTGATGCTATGACCGGGCGCCCCGGAGTGGAATTCACAATGTGTATTGGCGTCATAACCAAAAGGAGGCGTGCCCTTCGGTGGAGCTAACGTCCTTTTCTCAACAAGTTGCAATTGTAACAAGGTTAGAAGAAGCTGGGCGTATGGTAGCGGAGGTGTATCAAATACTCTTCTCACGACCCTTTCTCTATCCTGAATTCTTTGTTGAGCAGGGTGCGGTTGGCTCTGCTGCTGCTGTTGTTGTTGCTGTTGCTATGGTACAGGAATTGTCACACTAGCAATATGCTGCTGACGGTATTGGCTTCGACCTCTACCTCTTCCTCGGGAGCTGTATACTGAATTAGTATCCCCCTATCTCTTGTTCCCAAAAACCTTTTTACCACCTCCAACTGAGGTTGATTCTCCTGCTTGAATCTTACCGATCTTAACACCGTTCTCTATACGTTCCCCCGAGAGTATCAACTCGGAAAAGTTAGCCGTCGTACAATTGATAAGCCGGTCATAATACAACCTAGAGAAAGTGCCGACAAACATATCCACCAACTCACGCTCCACCATGGGTGGGTGCACCCTAGCTGCAAGCTCACGCCACCTCTGGGCGTACTCTTTGAAACTCTCACCATTCTTCTGAGAAAGATTTTGGAGTTGGACCTTGTTCGGCGCAAGGTCGCTGTTATATTGGTAGTGCTTGAAAAAGGCTTCCGCCAACTCTTTCTAGCTACCAATTTGAGTAGGCTCTAACCCCATGTACCATTCCAATGACGGTCCAGACAAGCTATCCTGGAAAAAATGCATCAGCATCTTTTCGTCAGCAGAATAAGCAGACATTTTCCGATAGTAAGATCGCACGTGAACTCTTGGGCAAGTATCCCCCTTATATTTGTCGAAAGTGGGCGCTTTGAACTTGAGTGGCACCCTCAAGCCAGGAACCAACCCCATATTGGCCACATCCAACCCTGTGGAATTCTGATTAGCAAGATTCCTCATCTGTTCTTCCAACAACCTGAACCTTCTATCATTGTCAGTGGGCATCTCAAGATCCCTGCCTGGCGGAGGGAAAGCATCTTCTTGACGATCCTCGCCCCAGTGAGAATCCCCGTTATCATACCCAGCATAAGCAGCATTAGGACCAAAACCAGTCTGATTGAACCTGGGCCCATACCCCATATTACCAAAACCCTGATTGCCAACACCTGGCCTGAAACCAGCGTTGTAACCGTTGTTGCTTGCATTGCCGAAACCTGCGTTACCGAAGCCTTGATTGCCATAACCCTGATTTCCATAACCCTGATTGGCACCACCAAACCCAGCATTGCCACACCAATGCCTACACCAGTGTTGCCAGCTCCAACACCAAACCCAGGCCCAACATTGAAACCAGCATTTCCAACACCAATATTCCCATTGGTTTCCACATGACCATTACCATTACCAGTCACATTCCCATTCCCAGCTCTTTTACCGTTCTCAGTCGTATTGGGGACAACCACCGGTATATCATCACCAGCTTGGAGAGTCTCGCCATGAGGAGGATCAGTAGCAACTCCGCCATGTAGCATACCCTGACTGTCAACCCTGGCAATTAAAGGCTGTACCAGAGTTTGAAGCTGCTCTTGGCCCTTGGCCACAATTTTCATCACCTGCATGAACTGCGCTATCCTGTCGCGCAACTCCTGCATCTCAACTTGCATTTGATCCATAGCTTTCTTGCAGTTACTTCTGGTAGAGTAGCGATGAATTCGCTGATCGGAAATCCTGAAACCTGCATCGATAGAGGGTTAGGAAACATGGTACAAGGTACCTGCTATGAAAATGATTTATGCAAATGCAAACGTGTGTCTGTGCGTTAGGGTGATTTCTCCCCCGATTCGAGTGCCAGAGTGCCAGTGCTGATAGCAAGAAGTCCGGATCCAGTTGCTGAAATAATGCCTCATATATATATAGCCCAACAAGGCAGCAGTACAAAGTCAATGAATACACGGAGAATCAATAGCATGACCTCGACCAACAAGCCTGGTGATGGTCAGCCTACAACAAAGCTCAGAAAAATACAAAGGGTTACAAAGATAATCAAGTGCGACAACGGGCACGAAACTCTTCTAGCAACTCTTTTGTTTTAGGGTGATCAGGCCAAGTGAGTAACCCTTCAACAAGCAACTCTCTCTGCATAATAGTGCACTGAAGTCCTTCAACAGAATCTTCCCCTGCTCTTTGGCCAAAACAATCTTCTAACCTTCGCTTCTTAGACTCGAACATCTGCTTGCGATCTTTCAGGGTAGAAAGAGCTTTGTTCAGCATGTCTTCAGTGGCATATCTGCGAGAAGTTTCCTCATCAAACCTCTTCTCACCAGCCTTCACCTGAGCCTTCAATTTGGAGATCTGTTGTTTCAGTTTGTCCTCCCTTTTCTTGTTGCTGGCTATAGTGGCATTCCACTACTGATTGAACTTGGATATTCTCCGGTATGCTTCATCCAGATTTTGCTTCTTGGTGGCCAGTACATCATTGACAGATTTGAAGTCCAAACCCAAACGCTTGTGATCAGCTATCTGCTTAGTCAAGTCCATGCCCAACCTGTTCACCAACTCTGTTTGCTTCTTGAAGTAGTGGACGACTTCGTTTCTCTCGCTTCTGAGCTGTGCCAGCTCTTTCTCTAACTCTTCATTGGCCTTTTTCAACTCTTCCTTCTCAGTTAACACCTGATTATACTGCTGAATAGGCACGGTAGTAGGCTCTTCAGCCACTGGAGGGAACTCTTGCTTAGCAGGTGGGAAGGGCATCCCTATTGTCTCTGCTCTGGCCTTAATCCAAGTCACATACGGAGCATAAGCTTGGCTATTTCTCTTACCCAACAATGATTTCCCTCGTCTACTGATATCATTCCAGGCATGCTGAAGCTTAGCCAACATATCCCTTTCTAGAAGACCGGTGAGGTACAGAGATTTCTGCACCTCTTCTAGAAGACCGGGGTTATAGTTGATACAACCCTTTCTTCCAATCAAAGGCACATTTGGAAACCCACTGCAGCTGAATATGACCTCAGTACCCAACATATCTCTATCAAACCACACAATGTTCTCTGCTGATAAACCCATCAATCGCTCAAACCACTCAGCTTTGGCTGCAGATGAAGCAAAGAGACCCTTCTTAGGCAGGTGACTATCAAACCATCTGTAGAGTAAGGGCACACAACATGATACATTCTTACCCCTTCTATTTTCGTTCTTGTACTGGACGGAATGATATACATCTCCAATCAAGGTAGGAACTGGATTCCCTGAGGCAAAGATGTGGAAGGCATCCAAGTCTACAAAATCAGGCATGTTGGGAAACAAAATGATGCCATATATGCAGAGGGCAAGAATGGCGTTGAATACGATCCAACAACCGTCTTTGGCACATTGTTGGGCTTTCCCAACCAGAAATTGCAGAGAAAATCCAGGAACCCCATTCCAACTGGACAGGGTCAACTCAGAGGCATCCAGATGAAGAGCAAGAGCTAGATTAGCCAGATCAGGCTTAGCATCCATGTGAACAAATGGTATCTGATTCTTAACTGGTACACCAAACAACCCAGCATACTCCTCTAATGTAGGTGCAAGAATGAAGTCCAGAAAAGTGAAGCATCTCATAGGAGGATCATAGAACTACAGCAAGGCATACAACCCATTCAACTCATACACAGAAGGTTTACGAACCAGACTGAGCAGCTTCCCATAAGATTTTCTGAATTCCCCTCTCACTGTATCATCTTCTAAGGTAATCAAACTGGACAATAGAGCAACATCTGGGGTAGGGAGCTTGTAGGACACATTCTTCTTCAGAGATCCCATACTAGCACAACAGAAGGCAAGAAAACCGGAACCGGGGGATAATATGCACCTGCAACACAGACACACATTAATGATATGCAAATGAGTATGTAAAATGCAAAATGTAAACATGCAACAGGGGATCAAGATTGTGCTGCTGAGGAGACCGAGGCTCTGCTTCAACACAATCACAACACTACTCTGATAATACAACCCTGAAGAGGACCAATAAATATGCACTGTCGAGAACAACCACATCTCTGACGATAAGAACCCTCTGAACCCAACAACACTGATTCACTGTCAAGAAAACCAGGTAGTCTAAAGGTTAAGGTTTCCTGCAATAACCCGACCCCGCTCACAGGTATGGACCTAAATCATAGACAAGGTATGGCATCCTATGCATTTCCCAGCGTCACAGACTTTCAAGAATGATGATACGATACCCAGAAGGTGTGGCATCATCATCTCTTGAAGTGGCCTCACTCAGCTGAGTCACAAATGATTGGTCCCCAGAGTCGACAATCCTCTAAACCAACAATCCCTCAGACCCAAAGGGCCGGAAAAGAAGTCAACCGGGAGAACCTCGTCTGAGCGTGGATTTCATGAGACACTAGTGCCTGCAAAGCAAGCACGCACCCACTAATTTCCACAACTAATGCTAAGTACACTCAAGCCTGGGTCTGGCTTCTCACTCATCAGAGCCCCTTCCCACAACAACACAATAATAATATCATACTGAAAATAAAATGCGGAAAGTAAAGTGCGATAAATAAAACCCAACAGGTAAACACACAAGCGCTAGGATTGACTCGCATAGGGAACCAGTTTCCCCAACAGAGTCGCCGGCTATCGCTACTGCGAAAATAAGGTGCCAGTAAAACAGAAGAGTCCCACCTTTCGTTATTTATCCCAAAGAACGGGAAAGGAAACGATCGGAAAAACCTGACGAAAAGGTATAAGACAAGGTCATCGCAACCATTGTTTGGGTTCGAGAGTCGGTTACGCAAGGGGAAGGTATTAGCACCCCTCACGTCCATCGTACTCGATGGGATCCACGCTTGTTGTGTTTATCTGACGGGTTTGTTATATCTATCTACGCTAAAGGTCTGGTCTGAAAAGAAAAGAAAATGACTCGGCAAAACACAACAGTTCTATGCCTACGTATTCCTGTCTGGAACGAGAAATCAGAGTCAACGTAGTTCGCCTAACTACGGGTTACGAGGAAGGTTGCTCGCCGAGATATCGCATCTCGTGCCTACGTACTTTCACACGGCGTGAAAGATCAGAGCAACCATAGTTCGGGACACGAGGGACACGGGTTTGTCTTTTTTATCCGAGTAGGGTTAACAGACGGTTCCAGCAGTTTGGTGTATGCATCTCGCTCCACGGAGACTTAGGCGTTTACCGTTTGCGATATAACCGGGAGTTAACAGAACTCTCCTTATGAAAATGGTTTCTAGAGATTAAAGGTCCAAGAGGACAAAAAGATATTTGATCTTTGTTTTCTGTTTTTTAAAGAAGTGTCTTTTTATGGATGTTTGCAATTGATATCGCACTAGAGACTATGACCTGAGAGTGAATGCGTCGCATGTCACCCAAAGGGTGCCATACTAAACATCCAGACTGTTGGAAAGAAACTCTCCAACAACCCTTTCTCAAGTAACTTAAGGCTCGTAGCGTACGACGTTAATTAACCTTTATTATTGTATCTTGATTTGTTTGCAGATGAGAAGAGAAAGGACGCACTAAAGGGGAACCGACCCAATCCTAAAGTTGTCATGCAAAGTTGATTCTATGGTTGAGGTTAGGAGGGAACTACCTAATGTTATCATGCATGGTTAGAACCCTAATGCCTGTCATAACTTCTCTTGAACAAGAGAAGTCAGAGTTCCTAGGGGAACATGGCAAAGGAAAACAACAGCAAAAGAGATAACTGTAAAGAAATAACTGTAAATAAAATGCATGCAATGCAACACACAAGCAGAAGGAGCCAAGCTCAACTTCTAGAGCAAGTAATCCCAAAGGCAATACACAAATCACAAGCAAGGGAGACAGACTCAACCTTAAGCCAACAAGCAAAGCCAAGCAATAACAATCAAGCAGAGGGAGACAGACTCAACCTCTAGATGCAGACAAGCAAAGGGAGCTATACTCAACCTTTAGGATGCTCCTAGGCCTATAATCAACATCTACATGAGAACCTAGTCTAATGCAACACACCACACAGTCACACAAGCAACAGTCAAGACAATCAGGCAAAACAACAGACAAAAATAGCAGACAAACAACTCAACAGCAAAGCAGATAAACAGCAAACAAAACAACAGTCTGCAAACAAATCCAAGCCCAAGCCATCCTCAAGAGAAGCCTTCATCTTCATGCTTCAACAAGCTCCAACAAAAGGGAAGAGAACTAACATCAAGATTAATGGATGATGATGGGAAGCAGGAAGGAAACCAAGGGAATCCCTCCTGACACTCAACCATACATCAGAGATAGGCATCCTCAAAGGTTCTACCTCTTGTGAAATGCCACACATCCTTCCAAAGTAAAGATGAGGCTTCCATATAGGGACCTTGAAACATAGGATGAGAATGGAAAGCAATCAAAGCAATCCATGTTTATTTGAAGAAAGAGAAAGCAAACTAAGCTCTTCCTAAACCCTAATTGAACAAGCTCAAAGAAAGCTACTAAAAGAAGGTCTAAACACCAAATCAAGCACCACTATCAAGCAAAAAGAAGCTTATCCATGTCTAAAGCATCACCAAAGAAGATTAGCAAACATATTATGAACTAAAAGCCACCATTGAGGTCATTCTAAAGCAAGTGTTATGTTGAAAGCACCTTAAAACTAACATAAGTATCAAATCTATGAAAAATACTAAATCATCTCCTAAAATCCTATAAAATTTTCTAGGGAAACCTAAGAAGTTTAAGGACCTATAGTAGAAAGGCCAGGGATCAAATCAAATGAGAAGGTCACCTAAAAAATCCTAGATCACAAGGTACCAAATGAAAACCCTAACATGGAAGGTCTAAAGATCCTAATTCAAAACAAAACCTATTGTTATCTAAAAAATCTAAATTAAATCCTAGGGGATCATGCATCCCTAACCTACGAGCTAGCCAAAAATCTCAACAAGAATCGATACCAATTGAAAGAACAAAAATCAACAAAAAGATGGATCAAAAATACAAAATTAAAGAAATAGCAAAAATGAGAAAATGCCAAATAAATTGAAAATCAGGCAAACATCAAATGTAAAAGCACAGAAAAATTACAAATAAAATCTAGAGCATGGACATATTTTTATTTTATTTTTCTGATTAGTATTGGATTTAATATGAATTTTAAAAGAAACAAGTAATTAAAATAAAAGAAAATCAATTAAACAAAATTAAAATGCTGAAATAAATGAGAGGCGTTGGATGGTTGGACCGAGTCTCCTAATCTAAGGGCTCACAAGTTGTCACCTCAAAAATGAAACGCTGTGTTTCATCTGGTCAAAGTTCAAGTCTGAGAACATATCATGGCCTATGGATGCGTGGACAAAGTCATCAGATTAAGCAAATCCAAGGGCTCAGGGTCTTCGTCTTTGTTTGAAACCTCAGATGGAGGGAAACAGTCAAGGCGAACCAGACGGTGGTCCGATGGCTGCACCACAATCTTCTCCGGCGAACCAATACTTGCAGGTTACCAAACCTCAACCAAAATTATATAGTTCCACTGAAAATTTAACGTAGATTCCAAATATCATGTCTAAATCTCCTAATTCCTCATGGATTGTGAAATTAGAACGCCAACAAAAAATACTCCATAACTCTGATCATCACCAAAACTCAATCTAAAGCCATAGATCTCCTCCTTATGCTTCCTAGATCATTATGAACTATCTAGATCGTGTTGAATCCTTAAGATCAGGCCAATCCAACTCCAAACAAAAATCACATATCAACTTAATTTGTCTCTAAACTTCCAAATTCTAATCCAGAATCCATCTAGTATCTCTCCTAAAGCCTAACCTCATGTCAATTCTACTTAGATCATGCTAAAATTAGTGTAATCATGAATTGTTCAAACCTGGTTTGTAGCTTCATATTGAGGCAGTTATGATGCTTCTCTTGCTCCAATCTTGTGCAGATCCACTCAATGAAGTATGCTGAAGATGTTTGTGGCTTTGAATTTCCTTGAATTGCTCTGAATCAGAAATCACGATTTCACACTTGAAGCTTGAAACTCAACTTGCAATCTCTGGCTATGGCACGAAATGAACACCAAACTTTCTCTGAATCCATCATAGAACTTATATAGAAGAGGTTTGTGGGCTTTAGAGGTCCATTGAAGGCCCAAATTCAGAAATCCCAATTTCACTTTTCTTTGAAAATTCCAAACATGGTGAGCACGAATTTGCACTAAAAACTTCTCCAAGAAGCTTCAATTTCCTTGCTTGTTAACTGGTGAGAGTGTAGGGATAAATTGGAGAGCTTGTTTGCACCTTAAGACTATGGTTTGATGTGTTACTTATTTGTGAAGTAACAAGATAAAGCACCATGAAATAGGCCCCAAATGAAAATTCTAATAATGCCAAAGTGCTTAGAATGACTTTTCTGATCAAAATGAATACTCACTTGGCCTTATTTGAACCCTCATGAATTAACTTTGAATTTTTCACTTAAATGCCTTTAAATTCCCCCTTTTGTCAATTTTCTCTAACCAAGTCTCACCCTAAGCCAAATCAATTCATCATGAGTACATGGTTGACCTAAAAACATCATTTTGAGAAAGTTTCATGTTGAACAAAACTTCATTTGAAGCTTGCAAGATAGTGAAAATGACCTATAATTCCAAATGACCTATAATCTTACTTTCCCAAAATATCCCTAACTTGTAAACTTCACAACTTGAGTTCTACAAATCATATGGAAGACTTCTAGTACAATTTGGAAAGCTAAGATCAAGATCTAAAACTTTCATGTTGGCCAAAAGTTTAGTAGAAACACCCTTCTAGGTAAAAAGTTCCACGGAAGTTGGTGAACTTTCACAGACAAATTTCACATTCATCTGATGACCTGTAACTTGTCTGAACCATAACTTGAGTTCTATAAATCCAATGGAGGACTTTTAGTACTCAAATTAAAGCTAAGAGCATGCTCTACAAGTTTCATGTTGGCCAAAAGTGGAGATGAAACTTTAATCTTAAGATAAGTGGTCTTGAAGTTAGGCACTAAATAAGGGATTTTACCATGAGAACCCTAGTTTAGCAACTCCTCACACTTTGAATGCTTCTTGAATTGATCTTGGAACATCACTTCATGTATCTAAACACAACTCTAAATGATTAAAAAGACTTAGAATTGAGCTTTGATCCTCTCCAATTGCACAATTGACTTAGAATTACCCAGATGAAAACCCTAATTGTAACACCTTCAACTGTGGTTCTTCACACTTGGTATAATGATTTGACTGAGCTCTCTCATGGCCCTCAAGGCACTCCTTGAGCTCTATCCACACTCCCTCCATGATCAAGGCTCCACCATCCACTGATAGTCTTCAATTGGTCCTCAGATTAGGAGATGAACCCTACACAAGCATCTGAACTTCTCAAGAACACAACCCTCTTCCTGATGACTTTGGTAACTTCTCAAGCTTGAACAAGACCTCTAGATAGGCTCCGATGGATATAAACCACCCTTGATCCCCTGCTAAATGAACAATGCTATACTATGCAAATGCTAGAACAATGCAATGAAACATAAACCAAGTAAGAAAAGGTTAGGCAAATTTTAGGGTGCAACAACATGCTTCTACTTGCCCTAAGTTCATAGTTTCTTATGTTCTGGTTAATGAAATTTTTATTACTGAAGATTTGATAAGGAAACTCATAGGATATGAGGAAACTGATGGAGTCACTAATCTGCCATCTGGGCGTGTGGATATGACTGATGTGTATAAAGAAGTTTGCTCATCTGGAGTAGCTTCTAACAAGGTGAAGGATTTGAAACTTGTTTATAGGATCTGGGCTAAGATTTTCATGAGCTACATTCATCATAGAAAATCTTCCAATTCTCCAGACTATGTTAACACTGATCAGCTATACTTCATGTACTGTCTGAGTCAGAGCACCAAGGTGGATCTGCCGTATCTCCTGTTTAATCATCTGTGGACACATGTTAAACAATCAAGGGAAGAGGCCAGAACCAAACATCAGAAGCTGAGAAACTGGATTCCAATGGGAAGACTTATCTCAGACATTCTGATTGAGAATGGTCTTGTTGGTCATTTGGTAGAAGCTGGACTGAAGGAAGAGTTAGCTTCTGTAATTGGAAAACCTCTGAATGGGAAGAGTCTTCAGAGGATGAAAGTTGTAGAAGAAGTTACTTCTGCTCCAAAGAAAATAAATTCTGAAGAGGTTACACAAGGGTTCCAGTTGAAAATTTTCCTATGTTCTTTGCTAATGAACCAAGGGAGATTATTCTGGATTACATTACAGAGTGTCTGAATGAGGGAATTCCTCTACCAGAAAATCTGGTTCAGAAGGCAGGTGAACCTACTCCAGATCTGTATGAGGCCAGACACAAGAAGAAGAGAAAGGTTGCTGAAGAAGGTTCTTCTAAACCCAAGAGGAAGGCTACTGGTGAAGCTGCTGTTGTCAAGCCTAAAAGGGTCAAGAAGCAAAAGGTCAATCCTCCAGAGGCAAGTTTGGACTCCATTCTTGAAACTGTCAAAGAGGTAATAACATCTGATCAAACTCTAGACGAACCTTTACCCTCACCCTCACCTTCACCTTCACCTTCTCCTCCTCGTGTTTCTAAACCAAAGAAACCTTCTGTTACAGCTTCTTCTATACCTCAACCTCTAGAAACTCCATCTGAAAAGTATACATCTGAACCAACACATTCTCAACCATCTGACATTCCCCCATCTGAAAAACAAAAACCCGCACCACAATCATCTGAAATTCCCCCACCAGAACCACAAACTTCAAAACCTACAGAACCAACACCAGCAGAACCAACACCACAAGAACCAGAATAACAACAACAACCACAACCAGAACAATCCATTCCTTCTATTCCTCAACCAGAACCTATCCAACTCTCTGAACCTTTCATACCAGATTCTGTTGTCCTAGATATTCAACCTTTGACAACTCTGGTTGATATCTCTTCCACCTCCTGTCATTCATCTGAATCTGACCTACCACCATAAATAAACTCACCACCCTCTTTCCGTGGCTATGAACCTAGAACATCTGAGTTCGTATCCTTTGCTTCTTTCAAACCTCATCCCTCTGATCCCCTTCCATTTGGTTTAAAACTTAAAAACTTTTATACCATAATAGAAGCATCTGACCCAACCATCCCATATAAACCTACTTCTTCAACTATCCTTCCTTCTGTACTTCAAGACTATCTAAAACAAATACCAGACACCATTCCATCAGAACCTCTGCACTCTCAAAACTCTGTTTTTACCCCCTACACTTCTATACCATTTGATGTCATTCCCTCTGAATCAAATTTCAAACAGTTTCTGTTTCCCACATCATCTTCATCCAGATTCAAAGCTTTCACTTCATCATCTAAACACCCTTCACTTTCTTCTTATCCTCGTCCTCTGTTCATTATCCCAACCTTTACCATACCATCCTCACCGGAGCAAACCAAACCGTCACCTCTAGAAGCCTACCTTAAACCAAAATCCAGATTAGATGTTAATGCTTTGTTTGCTAATTTCAAGAAAGAAATAAGGATGAGCTTAGACTCTGTTAAGGAAGAATGTCTTTCAAGTATTAATCTAGAAGCTTCTGAAGAATGCTGGAATAAGTTCATTACCAGATTCAACTCTGTGGCTTCTAATCTGAAGACCATTTGCTCTGATGACGCAAAGGTCAGATTTGCTGAAGTTGTCAGACACACACTTTTGAATGTGAACAGATCTCCAACATTGCTTCTTGAGGATGCACCTTCATCTTCTAGAGCAATTGCTACTTCTGAGATTTTTGAAGATTCTGCTCCTGAAGTCTCTCTGGAACCCAATCCATTGGCTCTGATGATTGTAGATCAACCTTCTGAATCTGTGCCTCCAGAATCTGCATCTGCTATGATCATTGACTCTGCTCCTGCATCTGAATCTGCTCCTTCTACTTCTTATGAGGTTAAGAAAGAGAATCCAGACCTAGAAGAAAAAAATTGCTGTACTAGAAGCTGGTCAATATGAAATCAAATCTTGGATGGCAAAACAAGATGAGAAGACAAACAACATACAGAAATGGATGGCTAAGCAAGAGGAATCTACTTCTGAGATGACCCACATCCTTAAGCTTCTTGCATCTCGCTTATCTTAGTTTTTATGTTTGTGCACCTTATCTGAATCATGTTTTGTTCTGATTTACTCTGATTATCTGAATGAATATGTCTGTTTGATTATTTGTTTTTCATCTGTTGATGTTATTAACTTTATTCTATTTTCTTCTGTTAATCTTTTCTGTCTTAAAAAGTTTTCTTTTTGATTATGACAAAAAGGGGGAGAAAAAGAAATTATGTTTGTTCAAATATAAATAGTTACTAAAATAAAATTCAGACATAACAAATTATATCTAACGTTGAATTTTAGTCTTTTAGAACTAACGTATCATCTGACAAATTTCATTGAAGTTACCCTGAGAATCCCCAAAACAGATCTTTATTCAAACCAGGTTTAACCAGACTCTGATAAGTCAAACCAGGTTCTGATTACCAGGCTCTGATCCTAGAAGCTAACCAGGCTCTGATTATGGAATATAAACCAGGCTCTGATTCTTGGAAAGAAAATCAGTAAGAGTAAACCAGGCTCTATTTCTGGAAAGTAAATCAAGCTATTACCAGGCTCTAATTTCTGGAAGGAAAATCAAGCTCTGATTCTGGAAAGTAGATGCTAACCAGGATTTTTACCAGAAGTTTTTCAACCAGGCTCTTAATCTGAATAGTATACTCATGCAAAAAGGGAAGTATTTTCTTCTATTAGAGTATTCATTTCAGGGGGAGATTCTTTATCTCAGGTGGAGTTATATATTTATCTTTTTTATTGAACAAAATTTCCTATGTTTTGTCATCATAAAAAAGGGGGAGATTGTTAGAACACAGATTGGTGTTTAATATTATCTCTATGTTTTGATGATAACTCTAATGGAATTTTATATTAAGGAAATATATACTCTAATTTTGTTCAAGTGTTTTGTATTTCAGATATTAAATTAAATATCATTATGGAAGCAAAATACATCTGAACAACAAGTTACGCAAGTTCTGAAGCATCAGATGCAAGCCATTAGAAGACTCTGAGCACTGCCAGAAGACCCTGAAGCAGAAGCTGCAGAAGACTCTGAAGCAGAAGCTGCAGAAGCATCTGAAGCATAGCTGAAGATGTTGTATGAAGAGTTTAAAGCATTGTTTCAAAAGACTCTGAATGTACTTTACGCTGCAAGTACAGAGGCTCTGATAAACTATTATGCTCTGATCAGATCATTCACGCTAAAGCATTATTACTGCAACTCTGATTTCATTGAATCTGATCTGAAGAACAAGAAGCACATCAGAGTATCTGATGTTGCTTATATTTGAAAAGATGTCAGCACGTGAATAGACTTGGGACTATTCTCAACGTCCTCTCCAACGGAACTATTCCTTATTTGTGATAGACACAAGGATTCAGGCAAAAGGCATTTCTCAGAACATTCTACTTGTGAGAAAGGAAAAGTCATGTGAAGACAAAAGGCTACAACTACTCTACTTGCACAGTCTTCAAGCATTGGACTTTCAGCAATATAAAAGGACGTCTTCTACATCTCTTTAAGGTTAACGAACTGATAATAAATTTTGAGAAAATTATTCAACAACTCTCATACACTCATTCTTATTCAAAGTTGGATAGTTTTATTTGTTCTTAAACTTAAGTGTAAAAATCACAGTTTGTGATATAGCTTTTTAGAAGCATATTAAACACTTGTTTAGTTTACATTAATTTGTAAAAGGTTCCT
This sequence comes from Lathyrus sativus, assembly GCA_963859935.3. Lineage (NCBI taxonomy): Eukaryota > Viridiplantae > Streptophyta > Magnoliopsida > Fabales > Fabaceae > Lathyrus > Lathyrus sativus. Next base: position 298,249,222 of record OZ012737.1, on the reverse strand, counting down.
TGAGAAGACCAAGTTGTGGTCAGTAGTTCTTGAGAAGACTAAGACAATTGTTCTTAGTGTTTGACACTGTAATCTGTTTGAATATAGTGGATTAAGTCCTTGTGGAGAAAGGCAAATCACTCTTGATAGGGTGGACTGGATTAGTTGAGTTCAACGAACCAGGATAAAAACCATTATGTTTTTATTGCCATAATATTTTCAAAACCCTTATTCAACCCCCCTTCTAAGCGTTTCTCTCACCTTCAATAGGTCTGTCATCCTTTTGGTGCCAAATATGTGTGTGTGTGTGTGTGTGTGTGTGTGTGCGTTCTCTATCATCCTATTGGTGATAGACCTGCCATCCTTTTGGTGCCGGGATAATGTGCGTGAGAAACTATCATCCTTTTGGTGATAGGTCTATCATTCTTTTGGTTCCAGATATGTGTGTGTGCGTTCTCTATCATCCTATTGGTGATAGACCTGCCATCCTTTTGGTGCCGGGATTATGTGCGTGAGAAACTATCATCCTTTTGGTGATAGGTCTATCATTCTTTTGGTTCCAGATATGTGTGTGTGCGTTCTCTATCATCCTTTTAGTGATAGACCCTGCATCATTTTGGTGACGGGACCGTGTGTGTGAGTTCTCTGTCATCCTTTTGGTGATAGACCCTGCATTCTTTTACTGTTGGGATTGTGTGCGTGAGTAACTATCATCCTTTTGGTGACTGACCCTGCATCCTTTTGGTGTTGGGATTGTGTGTGTGAGGCGTCTATCATCCTTTTGGTGATAGACGTTGCATCCTTTTGGTGTCAGGACCGTATGTTTGAGTCCTCTATCATCCTTTTGGTGATAGGTGTGTCATCCTTTTGGTGCCAGATCATGTGTGCGTTGCTCTATCATCTTTTTGGTGATAGATCCGTCATCCATTTGGTGTTGGAGGTGTGTTAACTATCATCCTTTTGGTGATAGGTCTATCATTCTTTTGGTGTCAGATTGTTCATGTTATCATCCTTTTGGTGATAACGACCTTTGCAAGTTATTCAATGTCCACTCGAGGGTCGACATTGATCTTTTATTCCACTTTCCAAGCATTTTTCTTTTTTTTTCGGACAAATTCAGAGTCTTCTTCATATCTAATTGACTTCTACCACAAAAGAATGAATATCGTAGCTATTCATCTTACGAGGTTTAAGCCAATTAGATAAGGGCATTTTACAAGAAGAAAGTTCATTTTACAATTTATGAAGACCAAATAACAAGCTTACAAAACCATGAGTAACAAACTATCATGAGCAACAAGCACACTCCAAGGCATACGCCATGTACTTGCTCAACACCAAAACCAACATGATGTCACACAAAACAAATCAATATACACAAGCTTTAATTCTAGACCAGGACCCACAAAAACCTGAGCCAAAAGCTTCAGCTAAAGCGCATAATCACGTTGCTAATAATACGAGCCACAACACTACAACAAAAACTTGACGCACCTTCGCAATCCAACCACCTGCAGAATACCACAGACAAACACCAAGTCAGAACCTTAAAATCACAAAGAGCAAAATGATCACACAAACAATAAAACAAGCCACAATTCTTGGACCCTCAACAACACACAACCAAAACCGTACCGCAACACATGACTCCATGCATCACGCACGAAGGTGATCTGATGATTCGTACGACACATTTTTTCAAAACGTCACAAACAAAATCAAAACAACTAAAAAATCTGCAGAATATTTCTTCTTCCAAAAAGACCCTCGATTTCTCCTATAAATGTTGCCCCTTTTCACTCTTCTTAGGGAAGCTCTAGAGAGCCAAAAAATCTCTGAATAATTTCCATCCCAAATCCTCCTTCGACCCTTCAATCGATTCCTTAACACCTTCACAACTACAACAAAGCCTTCAACCTTCTATAATCACTCAAACTTCGTACAACCATCTTCAATCATAAACCCAAACAAATCACCCCTAAATATTTTTAACAATCCAGATCAAACTAAGAACAGAGAAATAGAAAGAGATGAGAATGCATAAAAAACCTGCCACGAGCAAAAAAAAACTAGAACAAAATGGACCAAACCTGAGACACGATCAAGAGCATCGAGCCAACATGAAACCGGCGGAGGAGATAGCGAAAAGAGGGATCGATTACGCAGGTCGAAATAAGACGATTCATTTTTGAGTTTCGCATCTTCGTGTTTCCCCTTTTTCGTCTATTGTCGATTCACTGTGGTGATGATATTGTTGCTTTTGACCATGGTTTTGACTCATTTTTTTTATTTTATTAAAGAATAGGGAAATTTGTTTTTGTTTTAATGTGAGCGTTTTTTTTTTCTTTTATGGTTATAAAAAGCCTACTGATTTTCAAAAGCAAACCCTCTTGTTGTTTTCTTCCATCTGTTGGTTTTGAGGGCTGGGCTTCGAGGCCCGTTTAGTTGCTTCATCCATCACCCTAATTTGTCCTCTACATCACCCGTGCTATTTTTTTTTGGGGATGATGGGCTTTGTAAAGCCCAAATGACTCCCCCTTTTCTTTTGACACCTTCATTTGGTCTTTGCACCCCCTTTCCCATTAGATTTTGGGTTTATTTTGTTTTTTTTAGTATTTTAACATTAAGTTTTTTTAAATACTTTGCTAATTATTCTTTTAAATATAATTTGATTTTTAAATCTTTCTTGATCATACTTTGATTATTACTTTTTCTTTTTACTTTTCATTTTTACCTTGATTTTCATTTTCTCTTTTCATTTCGATTCCATATTGGTCCATGAAGTCTTTTTATTCATAAATGTTGATTTATTGAGGTTGTTAACCTTCATTATTTCAAATCTGTAGTGAATGATCATTTAGATCATTTTCTATATTTTAGGATCGTGATAGGTTACCTTCAATTAATTGACACGAGTTTGTGATTAAGACGAGATCGTCACCTTTTCTGTCCGTGTGACACGATTACATTGGAAAATGATCCTCAATATCATTTCTCCATCGTGTTTTTAGCACGGATATCAACTTGCGCGACCTCCTATAGTTTGATCTTAGTCATAGATCGAGCTACGATGGTTTAGCACTACATTTCGTCCTAATTCAATTCACATCAACTAACGACTAACTTTACTTTCCGTCAATATATTATTGTTTTATTTTCAGTCAACATATCTTGATTTTATTATCTTGTTCATATACTTGTTAATATTATCTTGATTATACTATTGTGGATATTATCTTCATTATATTGTTATATATTTTGCCATATTATTTACATTGTTCATATTCATATTCATATTCATATTCATATTCATATTGTTCATATCTCATTCACACTTTTCAAACACATTAACAATTATCGAAACCTAAAAGCCTAAATTGGTGGACTGTTGGTTACTTTTTTGAGCAACGAAACTTGGACTTTATTAGAAACCCTAACTTGGAGCTTTTGTCCGACTCTTGCTCAAGGCTTAGTTTAGGACACTTCATGCACACACGACTTTCTCTTGGGCTACCTTACAATGAGAACTTTTATTTCATGCAATCCCGTGTAACTTACATGTACCCCTCTCCCATTTCGATGTACGCATTTGTATTTCTTTGATTGTGGTTTTTCTTCAAGGAGCACTTCTAGGGACTAGCATAAACTAAACTGTTTTCAAACTAATTCTCGATTCATCATCGAGCCATTTCAAACACCCATCGTAAGTCGGTTGCTCGTACGCATTCGCCATCAACCTATCACACACACTCACACATTTCATCATGGTTTCGTTATTAGGGGTGCCCTTAGAGACTCGTATCGTTTCTCACAACCTAACCCTCGATTCGCTATCGAGCTGTTTCCATTTTCAACCAAACCCTCGACTCGTTGTCGAGCAATTTTCAAACGACCTTTCAACCAACCACGCCTTTGCACGCGAATACAATCAAACCCTTGATCCAACGTCAAGAAGATTTTCACAATCAAACTATCAAAACAATTAATAACTATCTAATTCTTTTCAAGGTGAAAAAGAGGGAGATTGCGCCTTTGATCTCCATTCAGTTGTTTGGATGCGAGTTATCTTACTCGTGTGTGAGCAATTTGCTGTATCCCAAAATTTGACCAACCGTTTCTTGTACTTGGCTTATGTTTTCTTTGCATATTCGCATTTCTGCATATCATAGCATTCGTTCTTAAGGCAGGGGATCAAGGTTTTCCTATGGCTCAGAGTTCTTTTTAGTGCAAGAGTTCAAACAGCGAGCATCAGAGGCTCCGGCATTTACTTTGCCCGGCGATCGAGCGGTCGATTTTATTTTATTTCGCAGGTTATTTTTAGCTCAGGAGGCAACATTCAGGCTATCTCAGACATTCTCACAGTTATAGTATTCAAGAGCAAGTTTCAAAGGCTGAACAGGGCTTAGAACAGATTAAAACGGGCAAATGTGCATTTTTCCCTCCAAAAGGCGCCAAAATTCAAATTATCAAGGTGTTAATCGATTAAAACTATTGGTTAACCGATTAACCAAAGCAAAATCAATCCAAATTGGAATTTTTGAAGAGGTTAACTGATTAACCAAATTGGTTAATCGATTAACCAAGGCAATTTTCTGATCTGCACGTGAATTTCCAATAGAAGTCATTTTGGGGTCCATTTTGATCACTTATGAAATTGATTTTACACCAGAGGAAGGATCTAGAACCACTTTGAATTTTGATTAGCTTTCAAATTAATTCAAATTCTCTCCAAATTCCCATTCCTAATCCCATTCCAATTTCCACAAACCACACTCCAAACCACATTTGGATCCTAACCTAGAGCATATTTAAATGATTTTCTCCAAACCTCACACACACACAATCCTCATAATTTCATTTCATTTTTAGAATTCACTCTCATAATTTCAATACACCTAACTGCTAGAACGAAGGTTTAACCCTACTCGGTTAAAACACTTGAACCAGCCTATGGTCGTGTTAGCCCAAACTACGTTTTCTCTGATTTCTCATACCAGATGAGGATAATTAGGCACAAGACAACGATGTCTTGGCGAGCAACTTTCCCCACCTTCACCCGTAGTTTTCCGAACTACGTTGACTCTGACTTTCCCATTGCACGAGGGAGTACGTAGGCATAGAGCGGTGATGCTCTATCGAGTCTCTTTTATTTTATTTCGTCCTGTGGTCTGGAGCTTAGATAGATTAACACCCTTTAGATAGATAACAAGCGTGGATCCTATCGAGTACGACAGACGTGAGGGGTGCTCATACCTTCCCCTTGCGTAACCGACTCCCGAACCCAAGATTTTGTTGTGTTGACATGTCTTCTCCCTTTTTCGTAGGTTTTCTTTGATCATTTCCTTTCACTCTCTTTGGGATAAATAACAAACGGTGGCGACTCTTCTGTCTTTCGCTGACCTTTTTTCGCAGCGATGTGACAACTGGCGACTCTGCTGGGGACATTTCCCATCCCCTATGCGAGTCAATCCTAACACTTGTGTGTTTATCTTTGGGTGTGTATATGTGTTGCATTTGTATAGTATTGCATTTGCATTTTACTTTCCAGCATTGTTATATATCATTATTGTTGTGCTGTTGGGTGGGAATGTTCCACTGTGAGATAAGCCAAAACCCAGGCTTGAGTGTACACATAGCATTAGAGCGGAAAGTAGTGACGAACCTGTATGTTTCAACATGCATCAGTCCCCACGAAATTCACATTTAGACGAGGTTTTCGGTGAAGATATCCTATCCTGTACATTAATCGGGAGGGGGTGTTGGATCAGGAAACTGTTGACTCTGGAGACCGATCATTTGGGAGTCAGCTAAGTGAGGCCGCTTCGTTAGACTATGATGCCAAACCAGAAATGGTGAACGTATCATCGTTTCTCGAAAGTCTATGACGCTGACGACCGCATAGGATGTCAGACCTTATCAGAGATAGGTTCATACCTGTGAGTAGGGAGGGTTATGCAGGAAACTTTGACCTTCAACCTACCCAGTTTTCCCGTCAGTGTGAACCTGTGATCCTTGATACATTGGGTCCTTATATCAGTGTTGTGTCCCCGCTGAAGCGAAGCGCGGGTTCTTCTCAGTCAGCAACACAGAAGCCTTGATCCCTTGTCTTTGCATCTGCATCATCATAACATGTTTGCATTTTGCGTCCTGCATTTTCATTTGCATCGCAGGTTGTTCTCAGTGGCCTCGTGTTCTTATCTCCGCTTGGCTTTGTAGTAACAGGATTGAGGAGTTCAGTTTCCACGAATATCCAACCCGAGGGAATCAACAAAAAGTAATGGATCAAGTTCAAGCTGAAATGCAAGAAGTTAGAGCTCGCATGTCCCAGTTCATGGAGCTGATGCGGAATGTTGCCAGTGGGCAGGAGCAACTGAGAACTTTAGTTCAGCCCCTTATCGACGTTCCCAAAGTCAATGACAATGAAGTGGTTCATCCTGGTGGTGCTGGTGTTGTCAATCCTTCTAGCGGAGGTGGTGTTGGCATTATTATTCCTCCGGATGGAGGTGGTGTAGGTGTTATTATTACTCTAGGCGGAGATGATGTGAACGAAAATGGTAATGTTGCTGGTGGAAGTGTGTGTGTTGTGCACAGGGCTGCTGGCCCTCATTGGGAAGATCACCCGAATGATGTCTTTTCCATGAGAGATATGGAGGATGGTTTGCCAACTGAAGCTGACAGAAGGTTTAAACTGATCGAGGAGAAAATGAAGTCTTATGAGAATCAGAACTCTTTGGGTATCAATATGTCAGATCTTGGTCTAGTGCCTGGGGTCAGGATTCCTCCCAAGTTTAAGGTACCCGATTTTGACAAATATAAAGGGATGACCTGTCCGAGAGTGGACATCCGGGTATATTTCAGGGAAATGTCTGCTTACTCCAATGATGAAAAGTTGCTAATGCATTTTTTCCAAGACAGTCTGGCAGGAGCGTCTCTGGAATGGTATTTGGGACTCGAGAGAACTCATATCTGCAGCTGGAGAGAATTGGCCAAGGCCTTCGTACGTCACTATCAGTATAATAGTGATCTGACACCGAACATGGTACAATTATAGAGTTTGTCGTAGAATAGTACTAAGAGCTTCAAGGAGTACGCCCAGAGATGGCGAGACTTAGCAGCGAGAGTACAACCTCCCATAGTGGAGAGAGAACTGACTGACATGTTCATGGCTACACTGCCTGGAGTGTATTATGAGAAGCTGATAGGTTGCATGTCTGCAAGTTTTTCAGATCTGGTAAGGGCGGGAGAAAGAGTCGAAAGCGTTATCAAAATGGGAAAGATCCAAGTGGCTATTGATTCTTCTAAGGATGCAGAAAAGCCTTATGCCGGGAAGGAAGGAAAAGCTAATGCTACAGTTGTTCAACAGTCATCCCAGTACCAACAACCTTATGCTCCCCAGCAGCAAAAGTATCGGCACCAGAATCGGTATAGGCCTCGCAACAAGTTGGAAAGAAGGAATGCTCCTCTTCACCCAGTGCCTATGCCATACAGTCAGCTTCTACCACATCTGATTCAGAACTCATTGGTGGAGCCTAAGACTCTTAAGCCGTTGTCAGAGCCATACCCTCCTGGGTATGATCCCAGTGTTCAATACGGATATCATGGAGGATCCATGGGGCACTCAACTGAAGATTGCAAAGCCTTTCAAGCCAAAGTGTAACAGTTGATGGATAGAGAGTACATATCCTTTCCAGAGGGAAATTTGGTCGTGCACGTCAACCTCTCATCTGCTTGAGTTCGAAGACTTCGAGGGTCACATCCTCCAGCAAGTGGTTCAAATAGAAAGGCACCCTCCGAGCTGGCAATCTTGAATCTTTGTTTTGTCATGTCATTTCTTTGCATTTGTAGTTTCTTTCCTGTTTAAGTGCAAATTTCATTTGTAAAACTTGTTGTTTTCAATTGATAATGATAATGAAATGAATATGCAGGTTTTTGATTAAATCCATTTGTGTTCACTCAATGTTTTATTGATGTCAAACGCTTGTTTAAGCGGAATCCGAGGGAGGATGACGAAATTGAAAGACGCAAAGCTTCCGATTGTATGATTTTGTATAAAACCTGCTGATGATGTACATGCATTGTTTCAAATTCCTAAACACCGGAGATATAAGGATGATAATCCCTTGTCAACCCCTTTGAGCCTAGTAGTAGGAGTTTCTATCTGAAAAACGAAAAACCCTCAATCTTAACCCGGGGCAGGGTAGGTGTCAGTTAATTTGACCGAGCGTCCATATTGCAAAAGGAGTGTTCTCGTTCGAGGATCAGTCACGCCTCTATAGGTCGTGCTTAAAAAACCACAGTGGTTAAACCTCACCAATCAGGAGTGAGACAGTCATAACCCTTTCAGAGAAATCAAGACAGCCAACATCACACGACTTGTTTCAAAAAAAGAAAAAAGAGAAGAATCAAAAGAAGAAGCCTGCTAAGTCGAATCTTGAAAACAAGCGACTTAAGCAAAAATTAGGGCATCCCACTGGACTTCAAAATCAAAAGATGTACTCAAAAGAGTCAATCCAAGCAAAGGTTAGGGAGAAAACAAGTAAAAGAATGAAAAGCAGAAAAGCGAAAAGGATTACAAAAGAAAAATCCTCGAGAAAAACAAGTCGTGTGACTCCAGGCACCAAAGATGAAAAGCGAGTGACTGTCACTCCAAAAAACTTGTGGTTTCTTGAACCACCACTCTTGTCATTCTAACCTTTGAAAGGTGAGCGCTTGTGTCGAATTAATTGAATATAGGATTGGAGAACATCAAGGAGAATGGGTGGGTTAAAACAAACTTTGAGCCTTATATCCTTTCTTTCGAACCGAGAACCTAACCACGTTACAACCTTCAAAAGTCCTAAGTGAAGCAGGGTTGTTTCGAAAGCATACTTCAGTAAAGATCGCGTCAAAACTAACTCCTAAAAGGATTCCCCTTACCATTTTGGTATTAAGGTTGACATTCTGATAAGTGATTTGTTCACTATATGTTACAACTTTTTTTCCAGTGAACAGACTTGGATTTCGAAACTGTCATATGCATTGCATTAATATATCTTTTGTGCAAAACAATTTGTTTTACTTGCGATTAAGCACTTGACATCAGGAGAGTTTCCAGAGTGGAAAGTTTGATCTTGATAGAATGCAGAACGCCTGAATACTCCGTTGAACTGAGGAAAGCTATATCAAATGATCATATCATGGGAGTCAGCCATCTTAAAGTCAATTGATCTGGGGAAATCGGGTTGAGATTCGATAAATCTCTCGGAGTCAAAGGTACTGCTCCATAAATCAGTCAATCAGGGGCATGCCACCCTAAGAGCCAAAAGCTATTCTTATCCAGAAGGAAATTAATTTGAGGTACCTCTTCAAAGTTCAGAATGCTAAAGCAGGGCATATCAAACCATCAAGGTATAAAAATTTCAGATCTCCTTTCGAGGAAGGTTTTACAAAATTCCCACAGGCTGGGGCAAAATTGGAAGCAAAAGAATTGTTCCTCTCCATATCTTCAGAGCTTATCAGAGTGAGGTAACCATGGACGAATCCTTTGATGGTACATATTTTGGGGCAAGCCATCTCGAGGTCGTCTTATGGAAAGCTTTTCTTTTCAAGATGAATTGTCCCAGAGATCATATTGGGGCAAGTTGAATTACACTAGGGCAGTTACCCAAGCAGTTTCATTCTCGTCAGCAAGAGTTGAGTGTCGGGGAATCATGCCATCACCTCATCAAATAACCTGAACTTGTTACTTGTCAGAATCTTGTAACCCAAAATCCAAAGCCCAGTTCCCGCCTGGCAAACTTTTAAACCAGTCCCCGCCTGGTCACCCTTTTCTATAGCCTACTATTTAACCAGTCCTCGTCTGGCAAATGCAGCTTCAAAATCCAGTTCTTGTCTGGCAAACCAAAATCAGTTCCCGTATGATACCTAAAGCTAGAAGTCAGTTCTCGTTTGACAACCTAACCTTTTGCGACCAGTTATGGTCTGGTAGTCCACCCTCGAACACTAGTTCTCGTCTAGTAATTCCCCTTTAAAATCCACTTTTGTTGGTAACCAGAAATAAATCCAATCACCATAAATCCGGTCCTATCTATAAACCAAAAGCCCAAGCATACTTGGCATAACCGTTTACATGCTATCACATTCCTGGACACGAGGCTCGATTGATCTTACTTCTCTTCATTAGAGATTTTGTATCCCCCAGGGTAATGTTGATAAATCAGGAATATCCCGTCATCAGTGATGTGCACTTCTCCCCAGTAGGTTGGGACAACGTTAGAGTACCTTGTAACCCAACATCGCTCATCTGTTCAAGGTCCTGTTCCCGTCTGGAAAACCGTTTCGAAGTCTAGTTCTCGTTTGGCCTATCCTTCTTTCGAAGCTCAGTCCCCGTATGATAAGCCTTCATGGAATATCAGTTATCGTCTAGTAGATGGCATTTGAACCCAGTTCTCGCCTGGTAGTCAGTTCTCGTCTGACCTGTTTTGTAGAACCTAGTTCTCGTCTGGTAGTCAGTTCTCGTCTGACCCATTTTGTAGAATTTAGTTCTCGTCTGGTAATTAGTTCTCGTCTGACCTTGTTTGTAGAATCCAGTTCTCGCCTGGTAGTCAGTTCTCGCCTGACCTTGTTTATAGAATCCAGTTCTCGCCTGGTAGTCAATTATCGCCTGGTAGTCAGTTCTCGCCTGACCTTGTTTGTAGAATCCAGTTCTCGCCTGACCTTATTTTTAGAACCCCAGTTCTCGTCTGGTAGTCAGTTCTCGCTTGACCTTGTTTTTAGAACTCTATTTCTCGCCTGGTAGTCAGTTCTCGCCTGACCTTGTTTTTAGAACCCAATTCTCGTCTGGTAGTCAGTTCTTGCCTGACCCGTTTTTGTAGAACCCAATTCTCGTCTCGTAGTTAGTTCTCGTCTGACCTGTTTTTGGAATCCAACTCTCGCCTGGTTGTCAGTTCTCGCCTGACCTATCTAATTCACATCTAGGGCTTGTTTTCCCCAACAAAAGTCCAACTATACTTGACACGCCCAGTTTTCCCCGGCAAGGTTGCTTCTTTCTTCAGCATTTATTTTGCTGATTTGGTTCCGTTGCATCTTACATTTGTGCATAACATCCTCAGAAACACGTAGCATTTCCATTTCGTATGGAGCATTACGCTATATTCAAACATATGCATTTGAAACATAAGTCAGGTTGTTACCTCTTTGTTTTCAGGTATATCTTCAGCAAACGATTGATTTTATTTTGCTCGCACAGTATTCAGACCCCGACAAATGATGTTATATCCCTGTAGCACACGGTATCTAGACCCAACATATTATCAGTTAACTCTTGAGCCTGTGTGGTGTCCAGACCACGACAGATCTTTTGATGAATGTGTTCATCCTATCATTTGTTCCCCAACAGAGTTGCTTGTGTAAGTTTCTCTTTCCCCAGCAGAGTTTTCTTGTGAATTATTGTCAGATACACTTCTCAACTTCGTGTTGAGCCGACCTTAGGGTTTGATGCTCACTTTTATTTAGCGAATGCCTGCTTGGATTAACAGATGATCTCAACTTCATGTTGATCCGACCTGAGGGTTTGATGCTCATTTTATTTAGTGAATGCCTGCTTGAATAACATATGTTCTCAACTTCGTGTTGAGTCGGCCTGAGGGTTCGATGCTCGCTTTTATTTAGCGAATGCTTGCTTTGAATAGCAGATGATCTCAGCTCCGTGTTGAGCTAGCCTAAGGGTTTGATGCTCGCTTTTATTTAGCGAATGCCTGCTTGAATAACAGATGTTCTCAACTTCGTGTTGAGCCGGTCTGAGGGTTTGATGCTCGCTTTTATTTAGCGAATGCCTGCTTTTAATAGCAGATGATCTCAGCTGCGTATTGAGCCGCCTGAGGGTTCGATGCTCGCTTTTATTTAGCGAATGCCTACTTTGAATAGCAGATATTCTCCGCTGCGTGTTAAGCCGACCTGAGGGTTCGATGCTCGCTTTTATTTAGCGAATGCCTGCTTGGATTAGCAGATGTTCTCAACTTCATGTTGAGCCGGCCTTCGGGTTCGATGCCTGTTTGTTTAACAGATGCCTGATGGTGAAATCAGATGATCTTTTCGACTTAGTGTCGTGGCCTGCGTGTTAGCAGATGTCTTTTCTGACTGCATGTCGAGGTTTTCTGGTTGGTAATCAGTTAGCTTATTGCCATTGCAGCTATCAGATACAGTTATTTCTGGAGATTTTGTCCCCAATGACAAGTTTGCAGTTATACTTTTGCGGTTGGCAAATTTCCGGGTTCTTTGGTATTCATATTCATATTCATATTCATATTGTTCATATCTCATTCACACTTTTCAAAACACATTAACAATTATCAAAAACTAAAAGCCTAAATTGGTGGAATGTTGATTACTTTTTCGAGCAACGAAACTTGGACTTTATCAGAAACCCTAACTTGGAGCTTTTGTCCAACTCTTACTCAAGGCTTAGTTTAGGACACTTCACACACACACGACATTCTCTTGGGCTATCTTACAATGAGACCTTTTATTTCATGCAATCCAGTGTAACATACATGTACCCCTTGTTGCACCCCAAAATTTGACCAACATTTATTTACCCATCCAGAGTTGTATGAGACTTTGAAGATAGCCAAGAAGTTTGTTCAAGTGTTCAAAGGTTGATACCTTTGTCAGAGAACTCAAGAGACCCTCAGAGGAATTGGTTGAAACCAAGGTTGTGTGTCTCATAACTTGAGAGTTGTGGGAGTTCCTCAGATGATTCTGGGACTATGAGGATAGACTTGAAGCTTTGATAAAGCTTATTAGATGTCTTGAAAGCCATCATGAAGCCTAGAGAGGTCATTGTACAAGGATTCAGAAGATTCAGCCATGAGTGGTGGAATTAGGGTTTGACTGGGTCAACCCTAGGTCAACTGATGATTTGGAGAGGGTTGAGACCTAATCCAAGAGCCATGTGATAATGGAATGATGCATTGAGATGTTATAAGGATGATTACTAGACCAACTCATCATGATTGAGGAGTTTGAGAAGTTTTAAGCTAGGGTTTCTAAGGTTTGACAGTGTAAAATCCCCTGGTTTGATCCCTATCTTCAAGGCAGTTTAGCTCAAGATGTGATTGTCATCTCATCTTCCCCACAATATGAATGTTGTAGAGCTTGTTCTTAGCTTTAATTTGAGTACTAGAAGTCCTTGATATGATTTGTAGAGCTCAAGTTATGACTTTGACAAATTACAAGTCATCTGAGGTATGTGAATCTGGGTCCTTGAAAGTCACCCAACTTGCATCCAACTTTTTCCCTAGTAGGATGATTCCTATGAACTCTTGGTCAACATGAATGTTGTATAGCATCTTCTTAGCTTTATAGAGAGTACTAGAAGTCCTTGATAGGATTTGTAGAACTTAACTTATGGTTTTGACAAGTCAAGGGCATTTTGGTCATTTGGAGGTTATAGGTCATTTCAAGCATAAGGCCATATCTCCTATTTCCAAGCTTCAAATGGAAAAATCTTCAACATAAAACTTGCTTAGAATGATGTTTTAAGGCTAGTAGGGAGGTCATGAGATGTTGAAAATGCTTGTATCAAAAAGTGATAAAAATGGCCTAAAATGGAGGCATAAGTTAATTAAGGTGAAATTGAAAATTGGAAATCCCAAGCTATAAATCCAAACCATGTCATATAATAGGTCATTTTGACTCCAAATGACGTTCTAAGAACAATGGTTCAGCCACAATTTTGATTTGAGGCTTGGATCATAGGGCTGCTTTGGAAATGGCTTACTTGCATATTAAGGTACCAAAGCAAAACTCAACAAAACTCAATGTACAAGTTGGTTATGCATTGTAACTCATCACAAATCTCATGTGGGGAGAAATTCAAGTCAGAATTGGTTATCACAAGGAGCTTGGCATGAGATAGCATGTAAGGAGAATTGGATTCAAAATGTCATGACATGAAAAGTTCAATTTCTCATTGGATGATCCTAGATGGTTCTAGATGATTCTAAACCACTCTATATAACATATGTAACTTGCTCAGATGCAAGGTTGGTGAGAATTGGTGCAGAGAAGAGAGAGTGAAATCAAGAATCTTCCATTGCAAGTCAAGTTCAATTTCTTCATTCTTCTTCATTTCCATCCCTTTTTTCTTCACAAACACATTCCATAGATCCCTCTGAGTGTGTGGATACTGAATTGAAGTTCCATTGATGGAGGATTGAAGGTTTGGCAATTGAAAATTGCAAGAAGCAACTCATCATCGAATCTTGAAGTGCAAGCTTTCTCCCTCAGATTTTTTGCAAACAGAAGAAGAATCATCATCCAAGGATCACTTCTGAAGAGTTTCAAGTGTTGAATTGAAGATCTACCACCACTACCATACCAAGAAATCAGGTTTGCAAATTCTCTGCCACATCTTTATTTAAGCATTGATAGGTCGAATTATTAGTGTAGAATGGCTAGAGACACCTAGGTGATGAATTCTGAAGAGTTTGAGATCATTTGGTGGAGTTTGAGAGTGTGACACCATTTCTTTATGGAGCAAGAACTTATGATACAGTGAGTGATAATACAAGTTTGATAGCTGGTTTTGATTAGGGAAATGTGGTGATCATGTTAGTATAAAGAAATCTAAGCTTGGTTGAAGTTGAGGATTGATCATATGTTGAGGTGCACTATCGGATTTTAAGATAGAGACCATTTCAGTTTAATCCAAGGCCATGAGCATGATCAGTGTGAAAAATTGAGCAATTTAGTGTTTTACATTTTGAATTTTGATGATGATTTGAGGTAGCACGAGTTGGTGGAAGTTTATTGTTTGAACTCTGTTCTTGGATCCTCCATGGCCAAACCCTAGCTGGAGGTTGAAGATAACCTCCCAGCCATCAGATGCAAGCAAGACCAGTTGACCCCTCGTCTAATCCAACGACCCATGTTCAATTGCATTTTGGGAGGGAATCTGAGCTACAACGAAACGCACCATTTCTTTAAACGGTGGTTCCTGGGCTTAGTGATCCAACTGCTATCCCCACCCCCAGTCAAGGCCCATCCAAGTTTTGCACTGCGTTTTGTTGATATTTGCACCGTAGTTTTTTTCATTTTCTTTTAGTTTTATTAATTGATTTTCTGAGTGGATATTGGGCCAGGCGCATTGCTTTCTGAACCCCCCAGTCTGGGCCCATGCGCATAATGAACCATATTTGCTTACTATCTGCACCTCCTCATCATTTCATTTTAATTTCTTTTTTATCATTTTATGTTAAACTTTGAAAAATCATAATAAATAGAAAACTAATGATTTTTTAATGGGAGTTTTTTCTCCCATATCATATTTTGTCAAGAAAAATATAAAATAAAAATATTTTCCTTTCATGCATTTTTAGTATTTTTTGTATATTTTCTACTTTTATTGCATTTTATTTCTTTTATGTTGATCCATGAATTTGTAGAATTTTGTTTAGGTAGCTCCCTTAATATTTTTAGACCATTCTTTTTAGGATAGTTAGATATAAGTTTTAGCTTCCCCCTGGATTTATTCCATAATTTTGTGATGAATTTTAGGATAGTTTTGATTAGATGTCACTAGGTTGTGTAGAATTAGGTCAAACTTCAACATAGGTCCATAATAACACTAGAATTTTGGGTTTTTAGGACAAATTAGACTATGGGTTATAGAAGGGTATTAAGGGTAGGTATGTAGGATCCCTTAGAAATTATATTAGGATTTAATATAGTGATATACTATTTTTAGTTGATTTTTGTATTGGTTGATTGTTTGTGTTGCCTTTAGGGCATTTTTGCTTTAGTTGCTTTGCTTTGTGGGCTTGGAGAGCTTGGTATTGTTCTAAGGAGCATTGAGGAGCATAGTAAAAGATTTGAAGATGCATTGAGGAGCTTGAGAGCTTGATCCTTTTTGTTTTGTTGTTGTTTTAGGGTTAAGGATTAGGAAGAGTTTAGACTTAGATAGCTTCTTTCTCAAACATGGATGGTATCTTTCACCTCCATTCCTCCCTATGATTCAAAGTCCTTCCATGGTATACACCTCTATCCTTTGGAGGGATAAGTGATGCACCTAGGAAGTAGAACTTTTGAGGGAATCATTCCTTTGATGTTAAACCCTTATAGGTCACCTTTGGTGGTCAATAAGCAGTTCAATATCCCCCAGCCCATCCAGTAAGTGATTTCCTCTGGTTTGATTATCTTGAGAGATGTTGAGCTTGAGCTTGAAGATGAAGACTTCAATGAAGAGTGTGGAAGAGGATGAATCCTTGGGCATTGCCATTCCAGCTGAAGCTTGAAGAGCGGCAAGAGCAAGTTGATACTTGAAGACCCCTGAAGATAAAATAAAGACTGAAGGATGAAGTTGACACTTCTAAGTGATTGAGATTGACTCTGAAGAGCTGAAGCTTGAAGAACAAAGGAAGTTGATACTTACTTTGATGCCTGGAGGTCCTGAAGGAGCCAAGTTGATACTTATGATTGATAGTGAAGCCTGAAGGTGGAGCTGATCAAGAAGCTGAAGCTTAAGGGAGAAGATAAGTTGAAACTTATGTTGAAGGGTTGAAACCTGGAAAAGCAAATTGATATTTGTCAAGAGTGATTGAAGTCTGAAGACTGGGTTGCTGTTGGAAGAGCTGAAGCTTGGAGTTGAGAGAGGAGTTGATCTGCTTTTTCTTTTTCTTTACTGTATTGATGTGTTTTGTTTGACTTGCTTGATGCATTAGAATAAGTCCATATCTAGAATAGGTAGACTCTAGGAGCATGATTGCACTAGAGGTTGAGTTTCTCCCTCTGCTTGTATTGTTACTGTGTGGCTTTGCTTGCGGGTATTCGGTAGAGCCCAGCTCCCTTGCCCATGTGGTTTGTTTGCCTGATGGCATTTTATTTCATTTTATCTGTATGATTGCAGTTTACTGTTTTTGCTTGATAGCATGATGTTTTATATTTCAGTATGATTACTGTTATCCATTCTAGCTTGAGGTTGAGATGAGCTTGTGGAGGCTGAAGCCCCACACACATTTCCTCCCTCACTTGCATTGCATGCATTTTACTGTTAAGCTGATGCTTTGTCTGTTTTGGTGTATCATTGACATGATCCCTTAGGACTCTCATTTCCTTTGATAAGGAATTAATGATAGAATTTTAGGTTGAAACCTATGCATGACAACTTCTAGGAGTTCCCTGTTCAAACCTCAACCATAGGATGAATCCTTGGCATGACAATAGTAGGACTTGATAGTCTCCCTCCTAGTTGGGCTTGTTCTCTTCTCATCTCAAAACAGTTTAAGATACAGTAATCATGAATGATTTCTTTCGTACGTTACGAGCCTTAAGCTATCTGAGAAAGGATTGTGGGAGAGTTTCTTTCCCACAGTCTGGATGTTTAGTATGGTACCCTTTGGGTGACATGCGACGCATTCACTCTCAGGTCATAGTCTCTAGTGCGATTGAAATTGCAAACACAATAAAAAAACACGTCTTTCGTAAAAGACAGGAAATAAACCGTAGATTCCCGAACTACGTGAGCTCTGATCTCTCATACCTGTTGAGAGTACGTAGACACAAGATGGCGATGTCTTGGCGAGCTACCTTCCCCCATAACCCGTCGTAGGCCGAACTACGTTGACTCTGATTTCTCGTTCTCTGATGAGAATACGTAGGCATAAAGTGCGACGCTTTGCCGAGTCATTTCTTTTCTATTTTAAACCAGCCTTGATAGGTAGATAGAATAAAACCAACCCATCCGAGTAAACACAACAAGCGAGGATCCCGTCGAGTACGACGGACGTGAGGGGTGCTAATACCTTCCCCTTGCGTAACCGACTCCCGAATCCAGACAACGGTTGCGACGACCTTGTCTTACCCTTTTTCGTTAGGTTTTTCCGATCGTTTCCTTTCCCGTTCTGAGGGATAAATAACGAAAGGTGGCGACTCTTCTGTTGTGCCGGCACCTTATTTTCGCGCAAGCGACAGCTAGCGACTCTGCTGGGGACTCCAACGGTTCCCTGCGAGAGTCAATCCTAACGCTTGTATGTTTACTTGTTGGGTTGCGTTTATTTATCGCATTTTACTTCTCGCACTTTATTTCCCGCATTTTATTTTCAGTATAATATGATTATCTATGCTGCTGTGGGATGGGAGTTCTGATGAGTGAGAAGCCAGACCCAGGCTTGAGTGCACCATAGACTTAGAGTGGAAATCAGTGGGCGCGTGCTTGCTTTGCAGGCACTAGTGTCTCATGAAATCCACGCTCAGACGAGGTTCATCCGGTTGGCTTCTCTTTCAACCCTTTGGGTTGAGACGATTGCTGGTTTGGTGGATTGTCGACTCTGGGGACCGATCATTTGTGATTCAGCTAAGTGAGGCCGCTTCATGAGCTGGTGATGCCACACCTTCTGGGTATCGTATCACCCCTCTTGAATGTCTGTGACGTTGATGAACGCATAGGATGCCGTACCTTGAGTCAGTTTAGGTCCATACCTGTGAGTGGGATTGGGTTTATTGCAGGAAACCTTGACCTTCAGACTACCTGGTTTTCTTGACAGTGAATCAGTTTTGTTGGTACCAGGGTTTCTCAGTTGCAGATTTGTCTGTTCTTGATAGAGCGAGTTTTGATCAGAGGATCTTATCATCAGGTGTATGTCTGTTCTTGATAGAGCAGGTTTTGATCAGAGGATCTTATCATCAGGTGTTTGTCTGTTCTTGATAGAGCAGAGTTTTGTCATCAGTTGTTTGTTCTTGATAGAGCAGATTTTTGGGGTCTGAAGATCTCATCAGCAGATGTTGTTTGTTCTTGATAGAGCAGATTTTTGGGGTCTGAAGATCTCATCAGCAGATGTTGTTTGTTCTTGATAGAGCAGATTTTTGGGGTCTGAAGATCTCATCAGCAGATGTTGTTTGTTCTTGATAGAGCAGATTTTTGGGGTCTGAAGATCTCATCAGCAGCTGTATGTTTATTCTTGATAGAGCAGATTTTTGATTGGGGTCCGAAGACCTCATCAGCAGATATTTCTTGATCATACATCAGAGGTCCTTATTATCAGACGTTTGTTCTGGACATAGCAGAATTATGATCCTATGCATATGGTCCTATCAGATGAGCAGATTTGTGGTCCGACACCGGGGTTTTCTTCTTATCAGTGGTCGTGGTTTTGTTGATACAGAATCTCCACAGCACCAGTTGCCTTGGCCTCTTATTGCATGATTGCATTTTGCATTAGTTTGCATGTTCATTTGCATTTTATTAACGTGTGTCTGTGTTGCAGGTACCGTTTTCCCCGATCCATAATTTCTTGCCTCCTATTGTATTGTTATGGGCTCTCTGAGGAAGACCGTGGCTTACAAGTTCCCTGCCCCTGATGTGGTTAAGTTGACTGGTTTGATAGCTCTAGCAGATGATTCTGTAAGGGAGGAGTTCAGAAAATCTTACGGCAGGTTGCTCAGTTTGGTTTGTAAGTCTTCTGTGTTCGAGTTGAATGGGTTGCACGCTCTGCTGCAGTACTACGACCCTTCGCTGAGATGTTTCACTTTTCAGGACTTCATTCTCGCACCTATGCTGGAAGAGTATGCTGATTTGGTAGGTGTGCCTATCAAGAGGCAGATGCCTTTTGTTCACATGGATGTTGAGCCTGATCTGGCTGGTTTAGCTCCTTCACTTCATTTGAACGCCTCCGAGTTAGTATTGACTAGTTAGAACAAGGTCCCTGGGTTCTCCTTGCAGTTTCTGGTGGGTAAGGCTCAACGGTGTGCCAAGGACGGATGTTGGGGCGCGTTCAATGCCATCCTCGCTCTATGCATATATGGCATCATCCTGTTCCCCAATATGCCCGATTTTGTAGACTTTGATGCGTTTCACATCTTCGCTTCAGGGAATCCAGTCCCTACCTTGATAGGAGATGTCTATCACTCAGTCCACTACAAAAACGAGAACAGGAGAGGGAAGAACGTCTCGTGCTGCGTACCCTTGCTGTACAAATGGTTTGATAGTCATCTGCCCAAGAGGGGTCCTTTTGTCTTGTCTGCAGCCACAACTGAGTGGCCTGAGCGTCTGATGAGTTTATCTGCAGAGGATATTGACTGGTTCGACAGAGATAGGTTGGGTACTGAGGTGATCTTCAGTTGCAGCGGGTTTCCAAATGTGCCTCTGATAGGTAGGAAGGGCTGTATAAACTACAATCCGTCGTTGTTGGTCCGCCAGTTCGCGTATGCTTTGAGAACTCCGCCGAAGGATGAAGAGGTACAGGAATCTCTGTACCTCACTGGTATTCTAGAGGGGGATTTGTTGTCCAAGCTTCAGCGCGCGTGGAATGGTATCGGTAAGCGAGGAAAGCCATTGCTGGGAAAAAGCAACAATCAAGCCTACCCTCCGTATTTGACTTGGATCAGAGCCAGGGCCAATGCTATAGGGTTGCCGTTTCCTCATGCCAAGCCAGAAAGTCCTCCAACAATCGAAGAGCCTACTACTGTGTCCATTCATCAGCATAATCAGGTGTTAGCCGAGCGGGATGAATTGAAACGGGCGAACGAAGAACTGGAGAAGGAATTAGCTCAGCTCCGAAGTGAGAGGAACGAAGCCGTTCATTCTTTCAAAAGGCAGACAGAGTTGGTGAACCAGCTGGGTACAGACCTGACTAAGCAGATAGCCGAGCGTGAACGCATGGGTCGAGACTTCAAAGTTGTCAACGACGTACTGGCTACGAAGAAGCAGCACTTGGACGAGGCATATCGGAGGATATCCAAGTTCAACCAGCACTGGAAGGCTTCCCTGGCCACCAGGAAAGAGCGGGAGGATAAGCTGATGCTGCAGATCTCCAAGCTGGAAGCCGAGGTGATGGACAGTGAAAAGAGGTTTGATGAAGAAACCGCCCGCAGATACGCCGCCGAAGGCCAGCTCAACAAAGCTCTCGCTAACCTGAAGGAGCGCAAGCTGACGTTTGAGTCCAAGAAGCGGAAATTAGAAGATTGCTTCGGCGAAGGAGCATGGGAAGGTTCGATCGAAGGACTTCAGTATACCATTGTGCAGAGGGAATTACTCGTCGAGGGGTTGCTCACTCTGCCAGATCATCCAGAGACGAAGGAGTTATTAGCAGAGTATCGCGCCCGTGGCCGTACTTGACTAGTTGTATTCCTTTTGTTTTGATCTTTGTTGTATGCTGACCATCACCAGACTTGTTGGCTGAGGTCACGTTGTTGATTCGTCTTGTACTCGCTGATGCTATGTACTGCCTCGATAGGCTTTCTTTATATATGAGATTGTTGTTTCCATGATTGGGCTCAGACTTCTTCTTCTTATTATTATCAGCACTGGCACTCAGGCACTAGGATCGGGGGAAATCTCCTAAACACACAGACACACGCATGCATTTGCATGAAGCATTTGCATGACGAGCATCTTGTTGTTTTTCCTAACCCTTTAGTGTTTACAGGTTTTTCAGGTTTACAGGTTGTCCCAGGCTGTTTCCGGTGGTTCCAGGATTGATCAGAGACTAATTCACCGTTATCCAACTAGAGCTAATCAGACGAGGATCATGGACCAAGTGCAAACAGATGTTCAGGAGCTCCACGAGAGGATGGATCGTTTCATGGAGCTTATGCAGGTGGTCGCCAATGGCCAGGACCAGCTCAGGACTTTGGTTCAACCTTTGATCTCCAGGGTTGATAGCAACGGCATACTCCATGGCGGGGCCATGCCTACTCCTCCACCAGTTGATACTCCGCAGAATGGTGTCCCCGTGGCCGGGGGCAATGTCAGTGCTAATGGCAATGTGATGACCAACATCGGACTCAATACGACGGGCGTCGGTAATGGGAGTCTGGGAGCTAATATCAATATCGGGTCGGGCAACGGCAATGCAGGCGTCGGGAATCTGTTGGTACCTTAACCATGGCTTGAGGATCATCAGGATGATGTGTTCTCTCAAAGAGGTGCTGAAGGGGAGCTGAATGCTGAAGTGTAACGCCCCGATTCTGAATTCCCATTAATTGTTGAGTCTTTTAATTTATTTAATTGATGTTTGTTTAAATTGAGAAATTATATATTGTTATTATGTGGTGTTTGCTTATTTTATCTATTTTACCGATTCGGAGAGTTTTCGGGGAATTAGAGTAAAAAGGGCATTTTAGACATTTAGCACTTTAGTGTGAGAATTGATTGGTAAGTGTTGGAAAGAATTTGAGAGGAAAGAAATAGAGATAGAAATAGAATAAGAGAGGAAAAGGAAGAAAGATAGTAACATAAGAAGAAAAACAAGAGAAAGAAAAGAGGAGAAGAGAAAGAGAAGAGAAAGTGGAGAGGAAAACCTAGAATCATCAAGGAATCATCACCAAAGCTTGCAATCGATCGGTAAGGGTGTGAAACTCCATCATCTCTTTAATGTGTATGATTGTATGTGTATGTGTGCGGATTTTGTAGAGTTTCTACTCCTTTTCCACTTAGGTTAGAAGTTGGTTTTGTGAGTAGAATGAGGTTTTAATCGGTTAGAACTCGAATTAGACGATGTAGTTTAGTCGGGTGATGGTTGGGTTGTGCTACTGTGATTGGTTTGGATTTAATCGGTTGGTTGTGTGGAGTTTGGGCTTTGAGACAGCCATGGAAGTTCTGTCTTCGCAAGTTCGCCAGGCGAATGGCAGCGAAGCTTCGCCAGGCGAAGCCCAGCGAGCTGTAGCGAAGCAAGTCAGAAGCTAATACCCTGTATTCGCTGGCAAGTTCGCCAGGCGAGGTGAGTTGGCGAAGGTTCGCCAGGCGAGTGGGTAGCGAGCCTCAGCGAGTAATTCCAGAATTACTCCCAGTGGACTTCGCTGGGGAGTTCGCCAGGCGAAGGCCAGCGAGCATTCGCTGCGTGGCTTCGCCAGGCGAAGGTTGGCGAACCTGGCAGTGTTATTTTGTTTTGCTGTTTGTTCATAGCATGATGTTTGGTTGATTCAATTATGATTAATGCCTACATGAATGATTGATGTGTGAACTATTTTGACATGTCGTGTTGTGGGTGGCCGAAAGGCGTGAATCCTAGATTGTAGAGTAAATGGTGAATCTTGAATATTTGATAATCTTGTGTATTTGTTCGAATTGAATAGAAACGCATTGATAGGCTGATATGTGTGTAAACCATGTGTGGAATGGTGCATAATGTGAATGCATGATAGATATATGCGATGTATGTGATAAATGCAATGAATATGTTTGTGAGCATAGTATGCATTTTTGTGTCGATTGATCCCTCGGAAGATTTGCAGAACCTCGTATGATACGATGGTTATATTTGATTCCTTGGAGAATCGGTTGCATTGTGTGATTCCTTGGAGAATCGGTCATGATATGTAATCCCGTGGAGGATTGGTTAGAGTATTTGATTCCGTGGAGAATCTGCTGAGTACTTGATCCCGTGGAGGATCTGCTGAATATTCGATTCCGTGGAGAATCTGATGAATATTTGATTCCGTGGAGAATCTGCTGAGTACTTGATCCCGTGGAGGATCTGCTGAATACTCGATTCCTTAGGGAATTTGTTTAATGAGTCGGTACCGCATTTGCATCTGCATAGAGTCGTGTGTCGGTCTCTATGAGTTGCATGAGTCATCTGTGTATGATGCATTGGTTGTGTGAATATAACTGTGTATGTTATATGTGATTTGTTTGGAGGAAATATAGTGATTGTTCATGTGTATGTGTAGAGACATGATTATTGGTATATGCTTAATGTGGTGAGAACATAATTTGAGTATAACTTGTATAATTATGGAGTTATGTATATATATATATATATATATATATATATATATATATATATATATAATTTTATGCATTAACTGTTATGATGTTGTTTCTCACCCTTCTGCTGTTTTATAATGCTCTATGAGGCATTGCAGAGTAGGAAGCTGGAGGTTCTTTTTGTGAAGCGATGTCTTCATTCTTTTTGGTCAATGGCTCTGATATGTAACATCTGGGTAGTTAGGAAGCCTTTAACTCTTTTGGAGTTACATTTGTTTTGATTCTTTTGTGATACATATGTGTATGTATCTGCTGTGGATATGTTGTAAAGCATGAAATAACTGATGGTTGTATATACCTTTATGAATGTGATTGATTCAATATTTGGATGTTTCCGCTTTTATTCTAAATATTGAGATGTGGGTTACCCATTGTTGCATATCTATTTTGAGCAGGTATCGTATGTGTTTAATTTCATGATAATGTGATGCGCCTCTTTTATACCATGTTTTAATTAAACTCTGATGAAATAAATTTTCTAAGTGCCTAATTGATTTATTTAATTTATTTGGGGGTATAAAACGGGGGTGTTACATTAAGTGGTATCAGAGCCAGTGTTGAGTCAGTCGTGTCTGTCTTGTTGTTGTGTTGGTTGAACGGTTGTTTAACCTTGTTGTTATTTTTGGGAATCCTCAGAATATGGCAGGTCGTAATGACAATGCTATGGCAGCGGCGTTAGAGGCTATGGCCAGAGCTGTGCAGGGTGCACCTAACGTGAATGCGAATGATGAGTTCAGGAAGAACCAACCACCGGTGTTTAAAGGGAGATTTGATCCGGATGGTGCTCAGATATGGTTAAAGGAAATTGAGAGAATTTTTAGGGTGATGGATTGTGCTGAAGGGAATAAGGTGAGACTAGGGACTCACATGCTGAGAGAAGAGGCCGATGACTGGTGGGTCAGCATGAGGCAAGTTCTTGAGGTCGACGACGAGGAGATTACGTGGGATTTATTTCGTGCTGAGTTTCTAAGGAAGTATTATCCCGAAAGTGTTAAAGGGAAGAGAGAAATGGAATTTCTGGAATTGAAACAAGGTAATATGTCGGTGGTGGACTACACCGCTAAGTTTACTGAGTTAGTGAGGTTTCACCCTCACTATGATGCGGTTACGGCGGAATTTTCCAAATGTATCAAGTATGAGAATGGCTTGCGTCCAGAGATAAAGCAAGCGGTGGGTTATCAAAGGATACGAAGATTTTCGGATTTGACCGAGTGTTGTAGAATTTATGAAGAAGACAGTAGAGCTCGTTCTACTCATTATAAAGGTTTGAGCGAGAGGAGAGGGAAGCAGCAAGTACGAAGCGGACCTTATGTGACGCCTGCTGAGAAGGGCAAACATAGGGGAAACTTTGATAGGAGACCCGGAGGAGGTTCCGGTGCGATCAAATGTTTTAAGTGTGGCGTGATGGGCCACAAGTCTTATGATTGTGGAAAGTTCAAGGCGAAGTGTTCCAGCTGTGGACACTTTGGTCATGATGCAGCAGAGTGTAGAAAGAATGCTGTGAAGTGTTTTAATTGTGGCGAGGTGGGTCACATTAGCCCGAATTGTACCAAACCGAAGCAAGCTCCGGCGGGCGGAAAAGTATTCGCATTAGCAGGTTCAGACGCCACTAATGCGGCAGATCGTTTGATTAAAGGTACATGCTTTATTAATGATATGCCTTTAGTTGCTATTATTGATACTGGAGCGACTCACTCGTTCATTTCTCTTGCGTGTGCTAAGCGGTTGGATTTGTGTATGGTTTCTTTGAGTAGTGGTATGGTTGTTGGGACTCCCGCTTCGGGGTCGGTAACTACTTCTTTGGTGTGTGCAAGTTGTCCTTTGACCATGTATGGTAAGGACTTCGTTATGGATTTAGTGTGTTTGCCGTTGGAAGGTTTGGACGTAATCTTGGGTATGAACTGGTTGCAATTTAATAGAGTTCATTTGGATTGCTATCACAAGTTAGTAAGGTTTCCTTCTTTGGAAGATGGTGAAAACGAGAGTTTTCTTTCCACTAAAGAGTTGAAGAAACTTTTAGCGGACGAAGCTCAATTGTTTGGTTTGTTTGCATCGTTGTCGGTGGAGAGCAAAGTTGAGCTCGACGTGTTTCCTGTGGTTTGTGAATTTCCTGAAGTGTTTCCGGAAGATGTTGCGGATGTGCCGCCAAAGAGAGAGGTTGAATTTTCTATTGATCTAGTTCAGGGTACTAGACCGATTTCGATGGCCCCGTATCGGATGTCGGCATCGGAGTTGGTGGAATTGAAGAAGCAGTTGAATGATTTGTTGGATAAGAGATTTGTAAGACCAAGTGTTTCTCCTTGGGGTGCGCCGGTATTGTTGGTAAAGAAGAAGGATGGTAGTATGCGATTGTGTATTGATTATCGGCAGTTGAATAAGGTGACAATTAAGAACAAGTATCCGCTTCCAAGAATTGATGATCTGATGGATCAATTGGTTGGAGCCCGTGTTTTTAGTAAGATTGATTTAAGATCCGGTTATCATCAGATTCGAGTTAAGGAAGAAGATATTTCGAAGACGGCTTTTAGAACACGATATGGTCACTATGAGTATACGGTGATGCCATTCGGAGTTTCTAATGCGCCGGGTGTTTTCATGGAATATATGAACCGTATTTTCCACGAGCAGTTGGATCGTTTTGTGGTGGTGTTTATCGATGACATTTTGATTTATTCTAATTCTCGAGAGGAACACGAAGAACATTTAAGGATTGTGTTGCGAATTTTGAAAGAGAAGAAGTTGTATGCAAAGTTGTCTAAGTGTGAGTTTTGGTTGTCGGAGGTGAGTTTTCTTGGGCATATTATTTCCGGCAATGGTATTAGTGTGGATCCATCCAAGATCGATGCGGTAATGCAATGGGAGACTCCAAGATCGGTTACGGAAATTCGAAGCTTTTTGGGCTTGGCCGGTTATTACCGGAGGTTTATCGAAGGATTTTCAAAGTTAGCACTTCCGTTAACGCAGTTGACTTGTAAAGGAAAGGCTTTTATTTGGGATGTTAATTGTGAAGAGAGTTTCATGGAATTAAAGAGAAGGTTAACAACAGCGCCAGTTTTGATTTTGCCGAATCCTACGGAACCTTTTGTGGTTTACTGCGATGCTTCTTTGTCAGGATTGGGTGGTGTATTGATGCAAGATGGGAAGGTCGTGGCGTATGCTTCTAGGCAGTTGAGAGTGCATGAAAAGAATTATCCTACTCATGATTTGGAGTTAGCGGCCGTGGTGTTCGTTTTGAAAATTTGGAGGCACTATCTTTATGGTGCAAGATTTGAAGTTTTTAGTGATCACAAGAGTTTGAAGTATTTGTTTGATCAAAAGGAATTGAATATGAGGCAAAGGAGATGGCTAGAACTTTTGAAGGACTATGATTTTGGTTTAAATTATCATCCGGGTAAGGCGAATGTGGTAGCCGATGCCTTAAGTCGGAAGTCGTTGCACGTGTCTACTTTGATGGTTAGAGAGTGGGAACTCTTGGAGAACTTTAGAGATTTGAGTTTGGTTTGTGAGTTAACGCCGAGTAGTGTGAAGCTTGGTATGTTGCATGTCACGAATGATTTCCTTGCTACGGTGTGTGAAAAGCAAAAGTTGGATTTGAAATTGGTGGATTTGATGACGAATGGAAATGAAGATTTCAAAGTTGATGAATTAGGAGTTTTGAGGTTTCGAGGTCGTATTTGTATTCCCGATGATGCAGATTTGAAAAAGATGATATTGGAAGAGGGACATCGGAGTAACTTAAGTATTCATCCGGGAGCGAATAAGATGTATCAGGATTTGAAGAAGATCTTTTGGTGGTCTGGATTGAAAAGCGATGTTGCTCGTTTTGTGTACTCGTGTTTGACTTGTCAGAAGTCTAAGGTGGAGCATCAGAAGCCTAGTGGATTGATGCAACCGTTGGATATTCCGGAATGGAAATGGGATAGTATATCGATGGATTTTGTTACGGGATTGCCGAATACGCAAAGAGGACATAATGCTATTTGGGTGATTGTTGATAGGCTTACTAAATCGGCTCACTTTATTCCGATTGATATTACTTATTCTTTGGAAAGGTTAGCCGAGATTTATGTTGGCACTATTGTGAAGCTTCATGGAGTTCCTAAGAGTATTGTGTCGGATAGAGATCCTAGATTTACTTCAAGATTTTGGGAAAGTTTGCAAGGTGCCTTGGGTTCTAAGTTGAGATTGAGTTCGGCATATCATCCGCAAACGGATGGTCAAACCGAGAGGACGATTCAATCGTTAGAAGATTTGTTGCGTGCTTGTGTGCTTGAACAAGGTGGTGCATGGGACAGTTATTTAGCGTTGATTGAATTCACCTATAATAACAGTTTCCATTCGAGTATTGGTATGGCGCCATTTGAGGCTTTATATGGACGGAGATGTCGAACACCTCTGTGTTGGCATGAGACGGGTGAAAGGTCGGTAGTTGGTCCTGAAATGGTACAGCAAACGACGGATAAGGTGAAATTTATTCGGGAAAAGATGAGAGCTTCTCAGAATAGACAGAAAAGTTATCATGATAAAAGGAGAAAGGATCTCGAGTTTCAAGAGGGAGACCATGTGTTTTTGAGAGTTACACCAGTTGCGGGTGTGGGTCGTGCTTTGAAGTCGAGAAAGTTGACTTCTCGTTTTATTGGTCCGTATCAGATTGTCGCACGAGTTGGTGCTGTGGCTTATCGTGTGGCGTTGCCTCCGAACCTTTCGAATTTGCATGATGTATTCCATGTCTCGCAACTTCGGAAGTATGTTCCGGATCTGTCACATGTGATCCCAATGGATGAAGTTGAAGTAAGAGATAACCTTACAGTTGAAGTTTTACCGGTTAGTATTTTGGACCGTGAAGTTAAGAAACTAAGAGGCAAGGATATTACGCTTGTGAAAGTGTCCTGGGGAGGTACCGCGGAAGGCAACATGACTTGGGAATTGGAGAGCAAGATGCGAGAATCGCATCCAGAGTTGTTTGAATCAGGTGATATTTTCGAGGACGAAAATTTCTAAAGTGGGGGAGAGTTGTAACGCCCCGATTCTGAATTCCCATTAATTGTTGAGTCTTTTAATTTATTTAATTGATGTTTGTTTAAATTGAGAAATTATATATTGTTATTATGTGGTGTTTGCTTATTTTATCTATTTTACCGATTCGGAGAGTTTTCGGGGAATTAGAGTAAAAAGGGCATTTTAGACATTTAGCACTTTAGTGTGAGAATTGATTGGTAAGTGTTGGAAAGAATTTGAGAGGAAAGAAATAGAGATAGAAATAGAATAAGAGAGGAAAAGGAAGAAAGATAGTAACATAAGAAGAAAAACAAGAGAAAGAAAAGAGGAGAAGAGAAAGAGAAGAGAAAGTGGAGAGGAAAACCTAGAATCATCAAGGAATCATCACCAAAGCTTGCAATCGATCGGTAAGGGTGTGAAACTCCATCATCTCTTTAATGTGTATGATTGTATGTGTATGTGTGCGGATTTTGTAGAGTTTCTACTCCTTTTCCACTTAGGTTAGAAGTTGGTTTTGTGAGTAGAATGAGGTTTTAATCGGTTAGAACTCGAATTAGACGATGTAGTTTAGTCGGGTGATGGTTGGGTTGTGCTACTGTGATTGGTTTGGATTTAATCGGTTGGTTGTGTGGAGTTTGGGCTTTGAGACAGCCATGGAAGTTCTGTCTTCGCAAGTTCGCCAGGCGAATGGCAGCGAAGCTTCGCCAGGCGAAGCCCAGCGAGCTGTAGCGAAGCAAGTCAGAAGCTAATACCCTGTATTCGCTGGCAAGTTCGCCAGGCGAGGTGAGTTGGCGAAGGTTCGCCAGGCGAGTGGGTAGCGAGCCTCAGCGAGTAATTCCAGAATTACTCCCAGTGGACTTCGCTGGGGAGTTCGCCAGGCGAAGGCCAGCGAGCATTCGCTGCGTGGCTTCGCCAGGCGAAGGTTGGCGAACCTGGCAGTGTTATTTTGTTTTGCTGCTTGTTCATAGCATGATGTTTGGTTGATTCAATTATGATTAATGCCTACATGAATGATTGATGTGTGAACTATTTTGACATGTCGTGTTGTGGGTGGCCGAAAGGCGTGAATCCTAGATTGTAGAGTAAATGGTGAATCTTGAATATTTGATAATCTTGTGTATTTGTTCGAATTGAATAGAAACGCATTGATAGGCTGATATGTGTGTAAACCATGTGTGGAATGGTGCATAATGTGAATGCATGATAGATATATGCGATGTATGTGATAAATGCAATGAATATGTTTGTGAGCATAGTATGCATTTTTGTGTCGATTGATCCCTCGGAGGATTTGCAGAACCTCGTATGATACGATGGTTATATTTGATTCCTTGGAGAATCGGTTGCATTGTGTGATTCCTTGGAGAATCGGTCATGATATGTAATCCCGTGGAGGATTGGTTAGAGTATTTGATTCCGTGGAGAATCTGCTGAGTACTTGATCCCGTGGAGGATCTGCTGAATATTCGATTCCGTGGAGAATCTGATGAATATTTGATTCCGTGGAGAATCTGCTGAGTACTTGATCCCGTGGAGGATCTGCTGAATACTCGATTCCTTAGGGAATTTGTTTAATGAGTCGGTACCGCATTTGCATCTGCATAGAGTCGTGTGTCGGTCTCTATGAGTTGCATGAGTCATCTGTGTATGATGCATTGGTTGTGTGAATATAACTGTGTATGTTATATGTGATTTGTTTGGAGGAAATATAGTGATTGTTCATGTGTATGTGTAGAGACATGATTATTGGTATATGCTTAATGTGGTGAGAACATAATTTGAGTATAACTTGTATAATTATGGAGTTATGTATATATATATATATAATTTTATGCATTAACTGTTATGATGTTGTTTCTCACCCTTCTGCTGTTTTATAATGCTCTATGAGGCATTGCAGAGTAGGAAGCTGGAGGTTCTTTTTGTGAAGCGATGTCTTCATTCTTTTTGGTCAATGGCTCTGATATGTAACATCTGGGTAGTTAGGAAGCCTTTAACTCTTTTGGAGTTACATTTGTTTTGATTCTTTTGTGATACATATGTGTATGTATCTGCTGTGGATATGTTGTAAAGCATGAAATAACTGATGGTTGTATATACCTTTATGAATGTGATTGATTCAATATTTGGATGTTTCCGCTTTTATTCTAAATATTGAGATGTGGGTTACCCATTGTTGCATATCTATTTTGAGCAGGTATCGTATGTGTTTAATTTCATGATAATGTGATGCGCCTCTTTTATACCATGTTTTAATTAAACTCTGATGAAATAAATTTTCTAAGTGCCTAATTGATTTATTTAATTTATTTGGGGGTATAAAACGGGGGTGTTACATGAAGCGCGGCTCAGATTCAAAGAACTTGAAGATAAAATGAGAGATATTGAGAATCAGAATACTTTGGGCGTTGATATGTCCAAGCTGGGATTAATTGTTGATTTCAAGGTACCTCCTAAGTTCAGGGTGCCTGACTTTGAGAAATATAAGGGCACCACCTGCCCTCGTGTCCACCTTAGATCATACTACAGGAAGATGTCTGCCTATTCCGAAGACGAGAAGTTGCTGATGCACTTCTTCCAAGACAGTCTCTCTGGGCCATCCCTCGAGTGGTACATGGGCCTGAAGCCCACTAGCGTGCGCACATGGAAGGATCTCGCTGAAGCGTTTGTCCACCATTACCAGTACAATAGCGACTTGGCCCCGAACCGAGTCCAGCTCCAGAACCTGTCGCAGAGGAATAATGAAGGATTTAAGGAGTACGCCCAGCGGTGGTGTGAGTTGGCCGCTCGGGTTCAACCGCCGATGGTTGAGTGCGAGCTCGTGCAGATGTTTGTTGCCACCCTCCCGGGGGTTTACTATGAAAAGTTAGTCAGCGGTATGTCTGGGACGTTCTCAGCTCTCATTATCATGGGCGAGCACGTCGAGAATGGAATCAAGATCGGGAAAATTCAAGGTGAGTCATCCTCAGCTGGAGGAGGCGGAAAGAAACCTTATGCTGGTAAACGACGAGAAGGAGATGCGAGCGCTGTGACCAACGCTCGAAGGAAGGGCAAAGGCCCTCAGCAGCAGATAGCCAGTATAAATATCCCAGCAGCTCCACAGCAGCAACAGCAACCGAATCTGCAGGGATATAGAAAGTACCAGAACCGGGCATCTTTGGCAAACCGTCACTTCGAGGCACCGCCCATGTCGTACGCGCAACTCTTGCAGACTTTGCTTCAGCTTCAGTTGGTCCAAAAGAGGACGATGGCTCCCTTGACAGGGGCACCTCCACCAGGGTACGACGCGAATGCCACTTGCGATTTCCACTCAGGGGCACCTGGCCACACAATTGAGAACTGCAAAGCCTTTAAGCACAAGGTGCAGGACCTGGTAGATGCCAAGATAATCAACTTCTCCGATAATGTGCCCAATGTCACGAAGAATCCCATGCCAAATCATAGGGGAGGCGGAGTGAACGCCATTATCGAAGAAGAGAGTGCAGATCTGTTGACTGATGTCAAAGACCTAAAGACGCCGCTTAGCTTCGTCAAAGCTAAGTTGTTGAAAAGAGGGTTCTTTCCAGGATGCGGAGAACTATGCATGGACTGTGCTACACATTCTGATGGATGTGAGCAGTTGGTAGAAGGAATTCAAAGTCTGATGACTGAGGGGATTCTGCAGTTTAGCCGGAAGGCTGAAAGGATATCAGGAGAGGTAGTGTTGAAGCATGCCGATGAAGTCGCCACCATCACCATCCCTCGCCAACCAATAACCATTTCTGCGCCCAGACCGCCTACAATCACTATCACTAGAGCTGGGCCGATACCCTTCGAGAGCACTAACGCCGTTCTGTGGCATTATGGGGCTAAAGTCTATTGCAACGGACAGAAGTTGGAGCTGGAGCCGTATGGGTCGACTGTGGAGAATCTCGCAGGAATCAGTGGTATTACCCGTAGCGGAAGAGTGTTTGCACCGCCGGAGGTCGTGGCAGATAAAGTGGTCAGAGCTGATGCGGCCGATAAAGGGAAAAGCAAAGTCGTCGAGGAGGTCCCGTGTGGGGTAGAAAAAGATTTGCTTGTCAAAGATGCCGAGGAGTTTATGCGGTTAATCAAAAAGAGCGACTACAAGATTGTAGACCATCTCCATCAGACGCCTTCGAAGATCTCTATTCTCAACTTGTTGCTGTGTTCTGAAGCGCACCGCAACGCGCTACTGAAGGTATTAAACGCTGCCTACGTACCGCAAGAGATATCGGTGAATCAGCTAGAAGAGGTGGTAGCCCACGTAAATGCTGGCAATGAGCTAGGTTTCACATATTTAGAGCTGACGCCTAAAGGGAGAAATTACAATAGCGCCCTGCACATCTCGATAGAGTGTAGGGGCACAATCATGTCGCACGTCTTGGTGGACACGGGTTCGTCGCTGAATGTTCTGCCGAAGAAGGCATTAATGAAGTTGGACACTTGCAGATTGCTTTGCACACCCAGTGATCTGGTGGTGAAAGCATTCGACGGAACTAAACGCCACGTTTTCGGGGAGGTGACCCTGCCGATCCAAGTCGGTCTGGAAACGTTTGACACGGTCTTTTATATCATGGACATCATGCCTGCCTACAGTTGCCTCTTGGGCCGGCCGTGGATCCATGCTGCTGGTGCCGTGACCTCCACGTTGCACCAAAAGCTCAAATATGCTGTCGGAGGAAGCATAGTGACTGTGTGCGGTGAGGAGGACATAATGGTGAGCCATTTGTCATCCTTTAAGTATGTTGAAATGGATGGCGAAATCCATGAAACTCTCTGCCAGGCATTTGAAGCCGTCAAGGTGAAGGAAGTAGCTCCTGTGGTCACAGAGAAGCCAGAGATGAATCTCTCTTCATTCAAAGAAGCTCGGGCCGTCGTCCAAGCTGGATCTACCCCAGGCTGGGGGCATATTTTGGAGATACCGAACAAGCAGGATAAGTTTGGATTGGGGTATTCTCCTGAAACTGAAGCTTCTTCTTCTTTGTCTAGCAGCGCGTCACAGGGTAAGGGGCCGATCCTATTTACCAGTGGCGGAGTGATTTTCGAAAGCATCAACGCGGCGTCTGAAGACAACGGGGATAGCGATTGTGACCTCGACTCTTGGATTCAGCCAAGCAAGCCAGGCGAGGGCCTCAACAGTTGGACCATCAAGGATATCATCCAGCTGACAAGTGAAGAGTAATGATTTACTTTTTCCAATCATTGTACAACCCTATGTCCTACCCGGGGCATAACGGTTTTATTGTCAGGGCCTTGTTGGATTATGTACATGCATTTTGTTAATAAATCAAAGGCGTTTTCTTCGTATTCAAATATTGTGATCTCTGTTATTCCTGTTTTATATTTGTTTTGAAAAACAGTAAAATGGAAACGGGGTTTGTGCTAACCTGCATATTCTTGTCTTAAACTTAACCCTTGTTATTGCAGGATCCACATAACAGATGACATCGACTCTGGACCTTCTACGGCTCACTTCGACTTCGATTGCCCGATCTATCAAGCCGAAGAAGAGATTGATGAAGACGAAGACCTTCCTGAAGAGTTGGCCCGCTTGTTGAAACAAGAGGAAAAAGTTATTCTGCCTCATGAAGAGGAGATTGAGATCGTGAATTTGGGTTCTGAAGAGCTCGTCAGAAACGTCAGGATAGGGGCTGCGTTGCAGAGTGATGTCAAGCAGAGATTGGTCGAGATGCTAAGAGAGTATAGTGACGTCTTTGCTTGGTCATACGAAGATATGCCCGGACTTGACACGGACATCGTGGTCCACCACTTGCCGCTGCGAGAAGATTGCCCTCCCGTTAAGCAGAAGCTTAGGAGGACGAGACCAGATATGGCCGTTAAGATCAAAGAAGAAGTGCAGAAACAACTTGATGCTGGCTTCTTAGCGGTCACCACTTACCCTCCGTGGGTCGCCAACATAGTGCCTGTACCGAAGAAGGACGGTAAGGTACGCATGTGCGTCGATTATCGGGATTTGAATAGGGCGAGCCCTAATGATGATTTCCCGTTGCCTCATATTGATGTGTTGGTCGACAACACCGCCCAGTTCTCCGTGTTTTCGTTCATGGATGGCTTCTCCGGTTACAACCAGATCAAGATGGCGCCGGAGGACATGGAGAAAACAACGTTTATCACCCCCTAGGGAACGTTTTGCTATAAGGTAATGCCCTTTCGGTCTGAAGAACGCAGGGGCCACTTACCAATGAGCAATGGTAACTTTGTTTCATGACATGATTCATCATGAGATTGAGGTCTATGTTGATGACATGATTGCGAAGTCCCAAACAGAGGAAGAGCATCTGGTCAACTTATTGAAGCTTTTTGAGAGGCTTAGGAAATTCAGGTTGAGGCTGAATCCTAACAAATGTACTTTCGG
Organism: Lathyrus sativus; assembly: GCA_963859935.3. NCBI lineage: Eukaryota > Viridiplantae > Streptophyta > Magnoliopsida > Fabales > Fabaceae > Lathyrus > Lathyrus sativus. The sequence goes on along the minus strand of OZ012737.1, from coordinate 298,214,123 downwards.
AGTGCGGTCCGGAAAGTTACTGGGGTTTATCGTAAGCGAACGAGGCATCGAGGTTGATCCTGTGAAAATAAAAGCGATTCAAGAAATGCCAATGCCGAAAATAGAAAAAGAAGTTCGTGGTTTCTTGGGCAGAATAAACTACATTGCTAGGTTTATCTCTCAGCTCACGGCCACGTGTGAACCGATGTTCAAGCTTTTAAAGAAAGATCAGGCGATTACTTGGAATGAGGATTGCTAGAAGGCATTCGACAAGATAAAGCAGTATCTTCAAAAACCTCCAATCTTGATACCCCTAGTGGCTGGACGGCCATTAATCATGTACTTGACAGTTCTTGAGAATAGTATGGGGTGTGTTCCCGGTCAGCACGACGAGACAGGCAGAAAGGAGCATGCCATTTACTACTTGAGTAAAAAGTTCACTGACTGTGAATCTCGATACTCGATGCTGGAGAAGACGTGTTGCGCACTAGCTTGGGCTGCCAAACGTCTACGACAGTACATGCTCAATCACACCACCATGCTAATTTCGAAGATGGATCTGATCAAGTACGTCTTCGAGAAGCAGGCTCTTTCGGGCAGGATTGCCAGATGGCAAATGGTGTTAACGGAATATGATATTCAGTATGTGTCCCAAAAGGCCATCAAGGGAAGCGTATTGTCTGATTACCTTGCCGAACAGCCGATCAAGGACTACCAGCCGATGAAATTTGAATTCCCTGAAGAGGATATTATGTTTCTCAAGGCGAAGGATTGCGATGAGTCGTTGCCCGACGAGGGGCCAGATAGGAAATCCCAGTGGAAATTGATATTCGATGGGGCGGTTAATTCCTATGGAAGTGGCATCGGGGCTATCATCACGACTCCCCACGGATCCCACATCCCGTTTACTGCGAGATTGACGTTTCCAGTCACCAACAATGAGGCAGAATACGAAGCATGCATCATGGGTCTAGAAGAGGCAATTGATTTGAGAATCAAGAATCTAGACGTATATCGTGACTCGGCGCTTGTGATCAACCAAATTAAAGGGGAGTGGGAGACTCGTCAATCGAATTTGGTGTCGTACATGAATTATGCCAGAAGGCTGCTTCCGTTCTTCGATCGAGTGGAACTCCATCATGTGCCCAGGGCTGAAAATCAAATGGCTGATGCCTTAGCCACGTTGGCTTCAATGTATAAAGTCAATTTTTGGAATGAGGCTCCAAGAATTGTCCTTTCGCGTCTTGATAGACCGGCATTTGTCTTTGCAATCGAGGAAGCCGCCGACGGCAAGCCATGGTTCCATGACATCCAGACTTTCCTTATGACTAAGGAGTATCCTGCGGGTGCGTCAACCTAGGATAAGAAGACTCTGAGGAGGCTGTCTGGAAATTTTTATCTCAATCCTGATGGAGTGTCGTATAAAAGAAACCACGATATCGTGCTACTCAGATGTGTAGATGAGAAAGAGGCGAGTATGCTCATGGAAGAAGTCCATGAAGGCACATTTGGTACGCACGCCGGCGGGCATGCTATGACGAGAAAGATCCTGAGAGCAGGATACTACTGGCTGACAATGGAGTCGGATTGCTTCAGATTCGCGAAGAGATGTCATAAATGCCAGATTTATGCTGATAAAGTTCATGTGCCGCCGTGCCCGTTGAATGTCATGTCCTCCCCGTGGCCGTTCTCCATGTGGGGCATCGACATGATAGGCAAGATCGAGCCTAATGCATCTAACGGTCATCGCTTCATTCTGGTAGCTATCGACTACTTCACCAAGTGGGTGGAGGCAGCCTTGTATGCTAATGTGACCAAACAGGTAGTGGCTAAATTCATAAAGAGGGATATCATCTGTCGTTACGGAATTCCCGAGCGGATCATTACTGACAATGGTTCGAATCTGAATAACAAGATGATGAAGGTGTTGTGCCAGAGTTTCAAGATTGAACACCACAACTCATCTCCTTACCGGCCGAAGATGAATAGCGCCGTTGAAGCGGCCAACAAGAACATAAAGAAGATTGTTCAGAAGATGGTTGTGACATACAAAGATTGGCACGAGATGCTGCCGTTTGCACTGCACGGTTATCGTACAACGGTACGTACGTCAACCGGGGCAACTCCTTTCTCCTTGGTGTACGGTATGGAAGCAGTCCTACCGTTAGAAGTGGAGATCCCTTCTTTGCGAGTTTTGGTTGATGTGAAACTCGACGAGGCAGAATGGATTACGAATCGTCTGAACCAACTCAGCCTGATGGACGAGAAGAGGTTAGCATCGATTGCATTTGGTCGTCTGTACCAAATCCGAATGAAGAATGCTTATGATAAGAAGGTGCGTCCTAGAAGCTTTCAGACGGGTGATCTCGTCCTGAAGAAGATTCTTCCTCCACACTCCGATCACAGGGGCAAGTGGACTCCGAATTACAAAGGTCCGTACGTCGTCAGCAAGGTCTTCTCGGGAGGAGCTTTGTTGTTATCCACCATGGATGGTGAAGATTTTGCATCCCCGGTGAACGCGGACGCAGTTAAAAAATACTTCGCTTGAAAGCGACCCGCTGGACAAAAAAAGAGAGTCCAGGCAAAAAAGGGGCATCCCGGCGAACCAAAAACAGAATAAAAAGGTTCGGGCAAAAATTAGGGATATAAATTGAAAAATGTACACCCGCGAAGTCGAAAACCTACACTGGGCGGCTTCGGCAAAAAAGGGTATCCCGGTGAACTGAAAACCCGCAAAGGGCGGTTCACGCAAAAGTTAGGGATTTGAAAAAGCAAATGACTGCGTTCCGCGTGTGGACTTTCTTTGTTTAGTGGTTTGGAAGACCTGAGGGACGTTCATCTGAATCAATCTCTTCCGAAGCTGAAGCGTCGGAGAAGTATCGAAGTCGAGTGGGTCATAGAAGGATTAACTCATGGTGTTCGTCTACGCCTCGTTGCCGACATTTGTATATACTGATGTATATTTATGTTTTATTTTTGCGCGGCTTCCTCATTCCAGGAGCTTGCCTCTGTTGTAAAACATTTTTACCCATTCAGGGGTTCGTTATCAATAAAATGCATATTATTCAGCAATTCTGTTTGCCTATTTAGCATTTATCTGTTTTGTTTGCGAAAAAGAACGCCGATGTTTTTGATAAAATGCGCATACATAAACTTGCTGGCCTAGGCCACTGATTGTTGAAACAATGAATTACCTGAATATTGTCACGAGATAATAACCTTGATAGGTCCCTTTGAGAAGGGTATCTTGTCTGTTTGTTTGTGTTGTTACAGGTATAGCATATCCCAGACAGAGCGCCGTGCGCATCCCGAAGCAGGATGATTCCTCTTTCTCCAGCAGAGTTCAGTAGCCTCTCCTCGCAGAGTCTGAGCGCGAGATCGTGAACATTGATATGCCTCCCCATGCAGAGACGATTCTCTCCCCAATCAGATGTATCCTGAAGGAACGCCATCTCCTCAGCTGAGTCAGGCGCCGAAGCTCGTATTCACTCCCCCAGCACCGGGTCACAAGTGCAGGTTTTATAGAAATGTTCGTACACCGAAGTATGCAGCAACTGATGGTGCCAGACTGAAGTTTCCAACGGAATTGAAATTCCCCACCAGAGTTATAATCTCCCCCGAAGTCGGATGATTCCTTCTTCCCCAGCAGAATTGAGATTCCCCACAGAGTCGTACTCTCCCCGGTAAGCAGAATGATTTCTCCTTCCTCAGCCGAGTTTGCAGATCCCCAAGAGAGTCGAATCCTTGGAAGCTGCTCAAGCCTTGATTGGTTCTCCCTAGTGGAGGGTTGAACAGCCGAAGTTGTTTCCCCACAGAGTCGTCATCTCCAGAGAAGTAGTCGAGAAGGCCATGCAGTTTACTCCCGCGATTGACATCGCTTTCCTTCAACAGGTCTAAGTTCTCGTAGAGCTTCATTCCCCCGCAGCAGTCAGCTAAAGTTGTTTCCCCCGCAGCAGTCAACTGAAGTTGTGTCCCCTGCGGAGTCCAATTGATATTGGCATGACCATGTTCTCCTCAGCAGGATGATTCCTCTATCTGAGTAGTTCTTTCTCCTTGATAGGAGGATTCCCCTTCGACATTTATTTTGCTGACGGGATCGCATCATTGTGCATGATTGCATAGCATTTATCATAAACGCATAGCATTTCCACCGTGTGGAGCATCGTGCCATTGCCGAAGCATACGCATAATAAACATGATCTAGGTTGCTACCGTTCTTGTTTTACAGGTGTTCCGCCGCAGAATGGATTGCTCAGGATGGTTCCTGACATTCTCCCCAACGAAGTCGCTTGCTCAAGATGATTCTCGAGATCCCCAGCGAAGTCTTCGGTTCAAGATGATTCTTGAATTCCCCAGCAGGGTCGTTTGCTTAAGATGATTCTTAAGATCCCCAGTAGAGTCCCCAGTAAAGGTTGCCCAGGATGATTCCTGAAATCCCCAACAGAGTGTTCGCTCAGGATGATTCCTGAAAGCTCCAGAATGGTCGACGGTGCAAGATGATTCTTGAAAGTCCCCGGCGGAGTTATTTGTCCAAGATGATTCTGAATTCCTCAGCAGAGTTGATTCATCCAGAATGATTTCTGGACCCCCGGGGCGGAGTTACTTGATAGTTCTCCGGATTTCCCCAGCGGCGAAGCATCCTCCCCAGCAGGTTTTCTAACGGCGAAGTTGAAACCTCCCTTGAAGACTCCATGATTGAAGTCTGACCGTGTTAATGAAGCAGTTCTCTAAGCTGATGGCATGATCAACCTGATGGTTGAAGTCCGGCTGATGCCCAACAGTTTCTTTGAATTCCTGATGGTTGAAGTCCGGGTGATGCTCGACAATTTCTTTGAATGCCTGATGGTTGAAGTCCGGCTGATGCCCGACAGTGTTCTTTGAGTGCCTGATGGCATGATCGACTATGTATTACCGGTTACCATGTGACCAATTCCCCAATGGGTTTTCTTCACCTTGACGGCGAGGTCAGAGGAGGTTTGTTTTTGACGGCGAGGTCAGACAATGTTGAGACTTGACGGCGAAGTCAGATTATTTTGAGTACTTGACGGTGATGTCGGGTGTTTCCCAGAGTTATGTTTGGTTGACGGTGATGTCAAATTCTTTGTTGCTCCAGCGGCGATGTTGGATGTTTGTTTCTGACGACGATGTGAGATTCTTTAGTTCCCCAGCGGCGATGTTGGATGTTTGTTTCTGGCGGCGAGGTCAGGTGATTTTAGTTTTCCAGCGGCGATGTTGAGTGTTTTGGTTGTCCGACGGCGATGTCAGATTCTTTAGTTCTCTAGCGGCGATGTTAGGTGTTTTGGTTGTTCGACGGCGATGTCAGACGCTTTATTTTCACGAATGCCCGACGACGAGGTCAGGTGTCTGATGACAATGTCTGAAGAATTTAATGTGGATGACTGACGACAAGGTTTAGATCGGTATGTCTCCAGCTAGTTGTCGTACAGCTATTATTTCAGTGTTCGAAAATTTGTTCCAGCCAGAGTACCGTGTGCTTGTGCAGTTGGCAAATTTCCGGGTTTATCGGTATTCAACCGTCTCGCACCTTGATTGGTTGAGAGTCGTTCGCCTCTCACCCAGTCAGGTTCAAGCCGTTTGAATAGGGGCAGTTGTTGCACCCCAAAATTTGACCAACATTTATTTACCCATAAAGAGTTGTATGAGACTTTGAAGATAGCCAAGAAGTTTGTTCAAGTGTTCAAAGGTTGATACCTTTGTCAGAGAACTCAAGAGACCCTCAGAGGAATTGGTTGAAACCAAGGTTGTGTGTCTCATAACTTGAGAGTTGTGGGAGTTCCTCAGATGATTCTGGGACTATGAGGATGTACTTGAAGCTTTGAGAAAGCTTATGAGATGTCTTGAAAGCCATCATGAAACCTAGAGAGGTCATTGTACAAGGATTCAGAAGATTCAGCCATGAGTGGTGGAATTAGGGTTTGACTGGGTCAACCCTAGGTCAACTGATGATTTGGAGAGGGTTGAGACCTAATCCAAGAGCCATGTGATCATGGAATGATGCATTGAGATGTTATAAGGATGATTCCTAGACCAACTCATCATGATTGAGGAGTTTGAGAAGTTTTAAGCTAGGGTTTCTAAGGCTTGACAGTGTAAAATCCCCTGGTTTGATCCCTATCTTCAAGGCAGTTTAGCTCAAGATGTGATTGTCATCTCATCTTCCCCACAACATGAATGTTGTAGAGCTTGTTATTAGATTTAATTTGAGTACTAGAAGTCCTTGATAGGATTTGTAGAGCTCAAGTTATGACTTTGACAAATTACAGGTCATCTGAGGTATGTGAATCTGGGTCCTTGAAAGTCACCCAACTTGCATCCAACTTTTCCCCTAGTAGGATGCTTCCTATGAACTCTTGGTCAACATGAATGTTGTAGAGAATCTTCTTATCTTTCTAGATAGTACTAGAAGTCCTTGATAGGATTTGTAGAACTCAACTTATGGCTTTGACAAGTCAAGGGCATTTTGGTCATTTGGAGGTTATAGGTCATTTCAAGCATAAGGCAATATCTCCTATTTCCAAGATTCAAATGGAAAAATCTTCAACATCAAACTTGATTAGAATGATGTTTTAAGGCTAGTAGGGAGGTCATGAGATGTTGAAAAGGCTTGTATCAAAAAGTGATAAAAATGGCCTAAAATGGAGGCATAAGTTAATTAAGGTGAAATTGAAAATTGGAAATCCCAAGCTATAAATCCAAACCATGTCATATAATAGGTCATTTTGAATCCAAATGACATTCTAAGAACAATGGTTCAGCCAAAATTTTGATTTGAGGCTTGGATCATAGGGATGCTTTGGAAATGGCTTACTTGCATATTAAGGTACCAAAGCAAAACTCAACAAAACTCAATGTACAAGTTGGTTATGCATTGTAACTCATCACAAATATCATGTGGGGAGAAATTCAAGTCAGAATTGGTTATCACAAGGAGCTTGGCATGAGATAGCATGTAAGGAGAATTGGATTCAAAATGTCATGACATGAAAAGTTCAATTTCTCATTGGATGATCCTAGATGGTTCTAGATGATTCTAAACCACTCTATATAACATATGTAACTTGCTCAGATGCAAGGTTGGTGAGAATTGGTGCAGTGAAGAGAGAGTGAAATCAAGAATCTTCCATTGCAAGTCAAGTTCAATTTCTTCATTCTTCTTCATTTCCATCCCTTTTTTCTTCACAAACACATTCCATAGATCCCTCTGAGTGTGTGCATACTGAATTGAAGTTCCATTGATGGAGGATTGAAGGTTTGGCAATTGAAAATTGCAAGAAGCAACTCATCATCGAATCTTGAAGTGCAAGCTTTCTCCCTCAGATTTTTTGCAAACAGAAGAAGAATCATCATCCAAGGATCACTTCTGAAGAGTTTCAAGTGTTGAATTGAAGATCTACCACCACTGCCATACCAAGAAATCAGGTTTGCAAATTCTCTGCCACATCTTTATTTAAGCATTGATAGGTCGAATTATTAGTGTAGAATGGCTAGAGACACCTAGGTGATGAATTCTGAAGAGTTTGGGATCATTTGGTGGAGTTTGAGAGTGTGACACCATTTCTTTATGGAGCAAGAACTTGTGATACAGTGAGTGATAATACAAGTTTGATAGCTGGTTTTGATTAGGGCAATGTGGTGATCATGTTAGTATAAAGAAATCTAAGCTTGGTTGAAGTTGAGGATTGATCATATGTTGAGGTGCACTATCGGATTTTAAGATAGAGACCATTTCAGTTTAATCCAAGGCCATGAGCATGATCAGTGTGAAAAATTGAGCAATTTAGTGTTTTAAATTTTGAATTTTGATGATGATTTGAGGTAACACGAGTTGGTGGAAGTTTATTGTTTGAACTCTGTTCTTGGATCCTCCATGGCCAAACCCTAGCTGGAGGTTGAAGATAACCTCCCAGCCATCAGATGCAAGCAAGACCAGTTGACCCCTCGTCTAATCCAACGGCCCGTGTTCAATTGCATTTTGGGAGGGAATCTGAGCTACAACGAAACACACCGTTTCATTAAACGGTGGTTCCTGGGCTTAGTGATCCAACTGCTATCCCCACCCCCAGTCAAGGCCCATCCAAGTTTTTCACTGCGTTTTGTTGATATTTGCACCGTAGTTTTTTTCATTTTCTTTTGGTTTTATTAATTGATTTTCTGAGTGGATATTGGGCCAGGCACATTGCTTTCTGAACCCCCCAATCTGGGCCCATGCGCATAATGAACCATATTTGCTTACTATCTGCACCTCCTCATCATTTCATTTTAATTTCTTTTTTTATCATTTTATGTTAAACTTTGAAAAATCATAATAAATAGAAAACTAATGATTTTTTAATGGGAGTTTTTGCTCCCATCTCATATTTTTGTCAAGAAAAATATAAAATAAAAATATTTTCCTTTCATGCATTTTTAGTATTTTTTGTATATTTTCTACTTTTATTGCATTTTATTTCTTTTATGTTGATCCATGAATTTGTAGAATTTTGTTTAGGTAGCTCCCTTAATATTTTTAGACCATTCTTTTTAGGATAGTTAGATATAAGTTTTAGCTTCCCCCTGGATTTATTCCATAATTTTGTGATGAATTTTAGGATAGTTTTGATTAGATGTCACTAGGTTGTGTAGAATTAGGTCAAACTTCAACATAGGTCCATAATAACACTAGAATTTTGGGTTTTTAGGACAAATTAGACTATGGGTTATATAAGGGTATTAAGGGTAGGTATGTAGGATCCCTTAGAAATTATATTAGGATTTAATATAGTGATATACTATTTTTAGTTGATTTTTGTATTGGTTGATTGTTTGTGTTGCCTTTAGGGCATTTTTGCTTTAGTTGCTTTGCTTTGTGGGCTTGGAGAGCTTGGTATTATTCTAAGGAGCATTGAGGAGCATAGTAGAAGATTTGAAGATGCATTGAGGAGCTTGATCCTTTTTGTTTTGTTGTTGTTTTAGGGTTAAGGATTAGGAAGAGTTTAGACTTAGATAGCTTCTTTCTCAAACATGGATGGTATCTTTCACCTCCATTCCTCCCTATGATTCAAAGTCCTTCCATGGTATACACCTCTCTCCTTTAGAGGGATAAGTGATGCACCTAGGAAGTAGAACTTTTGAGGGAATCATTCCTTTGATGTTAAGCCCTTATAGGTCACCTTTGGTGGTCAATAAGCAGTTCAATATCCCCCAGCCCATCCAGTAAGTGATTTCCTCTGGTTTGATTATCTTGAGAGATGTTGAGCTTGAGCTTGAAGATGAAGACTTCAATGAAGAGTGTGGAAGAGGATGAATCCTTGGGCATTGCCATTCCAGCTGAAGCTTGAAGAGCGGCAAGAGCAAGTTGATACTTGAAGACCCCTGAAGATAAAATAAAGACTGAAGGATGAAGTTGACACTTCTAAGTGATTGAGATTGATTCTGAAGAGCTGAAGCTTGAAGAACAAAGGAAGTTGATACTTACTTTGATGCCTGGAGGTCCTGAAGGAGCCAAGTTGATACTTATGATTGATAGTGAAGCCTGAAGGTGGAGCTGATCAAGAAGCTGAAGCTTAAGGGAGAAGATAAGTTGAAACTTATGTTGAAGGGTTGAAACCTAGAAAAGCAAATTGATATTTGTCAAGAGTGATTGAAGTCTGAAGACTGGGTTGCTGTTGGAAGAGCTGAAGCTTGGAGTTGAGAGAGGAGTTGATCTGCTTTTTCTTTTTCTTTACTGTATTGATGTGTTTTGTTTGACTTGCTTGATGCATTAGAATAAGTCCATATCTAGAATAGGTAGACTCTAGGAGCATGATTGCACTAGAGGTTGAGTTTCTCCCTCTGCTTGTATTGTTACTGTGTGGCTTTGCTTGCGGGTATTCGGTAGAGCCCAGCTCCCTTGCCCATGTGGTTTGTTTGCTTGATGGCATTTTATTTCATTTTATCTGTATGATTGCAGTTTACTGTTTTTGCTTGATAGCATGATGTTTTATATTTCAGTATGATTACTGTTATCCATTCTGGCTTGAGGTTGAGATGAGCTTGTGGAGGCTGAAGCCCCACACACATTTCCTCCCTCACTTGCATTGCATGCATTTTACTGTTAAGCTGATGCTTTGTCTGTTTTGGTGTATCATTGACATGATCCCTTAGGACTCTCATTTCCTTTGATAAGGAATTGATGATAGAATTTTAGGTTGAAACCTATGCATGACAACTTCTAGGAGTTCCCTGTTCAAACCTCAACCATAGGATGAATCCTTGGCATGACAACAGTAGGACTTGATAGTCTCCCTCCTAGTTGGGCCTGTTCTCTTCTCATCTCAAAACAGTTTAAGATACAGTAATCATGAATGATTTCTTTCGTACGTTACGAGCCTTAAGCTATCTGAGAAAGGATTGTGGGAGAGTTTATTTTCCACAGTCTGGATGTTTAGTATGGTACCCTTTGGGTGACATGCGACGCATTCACTCCCAGGTCATAGTCTCTAGTGCGATTGAAATTACAAACACAATAAAAAACACTTCTTTCGTAAAAGACAGGAAATAAACCGTAGTTTCCCGAACTACGTGAGCTCTGATCTCTCATACCTGTTGAGAGTACGTAGGCACAAGATGGCGATGTCTTGGCGAGCTACCTTCCCCCATAACCCGTCGTAGGCCGAACTACGTTGACTCTGATTTCTCGTTCTCTGATGAGAATACGTAGGCATAAAGTGTGACGCTTTGCCGAGTCATTTCTTTTCTGTTTTAAACCAGCCTTGATAGGTAGATAGAATAAAGCCAACCCATCCGAGTAAACACAACAAGCAAGGATCCCGTCGAGTACGACGGACGTGAGGGGTGCTAATACCTTCCCCTTGTGTAACCGACTCCCGAATCCAGACAACGGTTGCGACGACCTTGTCTTACCCTTTTTCGTTAGGTTTTTCCGATCGTTTCCTTTCCCGTTCTGAGGGATAAATAACGAAAGGTGGCGACTCTTCTGTTGTGCCGGCACCTTATTTTCGCGCAAGCGACACCCCTCTCCCATTTTGATGTACGCGTTTGTATTTATTTGATTGTGGTTTTTCTTCTAGGAGCACTCCTAGGGACTAGCATAAACTAAATTGTTTTCAAACGAATTCTTGATTCGTCATCGAGCCATTTCAAACACCCATAGTAAGTCGGTTGCTCGTACGCATTCGCCATCAACCTATTGCACACTGTCACTACTGCGAAAATCGATGTCTGCAATGACAGAAGAGTCGCCACCATGCATTATTTATTTCAGGAGAGGGAAAGGAAATGCTCAGAGAAAACCTAACGAAAAGAGGGATAAGATCGGTCATCGCAACCAAATCTCGGGTTCGGGAGTCAGTTACGCAAGGGGAAGGTATTAGCACCCCTCACGTCCGTTGTACTCAACAGGATTCACGCTTGTTGTCTATCTAAAAGGGTGATTAAAACTATCTAACTACAGGCTTGAGGACAAAAGAAAAAGAAGTGACTCGGCAAAGCAACGACGCTTTGTGCCTACGTATCTCATCTGGAATGAGAAGTCAGAGTCAACGTAGTTTGTAACGCCCATTTTTTTTAAATTAATTATTTATGAATTGTTGGTGCGCCTTTATGTGGGAGTGTGGCTGCGAGCGTGGGTGGATGTCCTTAAAATATAGGAAACCATTTAATAAATATAGTGTTTGATAATATAATATGATTAATAATAAGGATAATTTAATAACTAGTAGTAATATTATATTACTATTATTATTATTATTATTATTATTATTATATTACTATTATTATTATTATTATTATTATTATTATTATTATTATTATTATTATTATTATTATTATTATTATTATTAGTGGATGGATTAATGGGAATTAGGGAGTTATTAGAGAGGTTGTGGGGAAAGAGAGAAAACGCACGATAAACTGCTCAGAAAACCAAAAATTGAGGAAAAAGGTTGAAGAGAAGGAAAAAGGAACGTGACTGTGGAGGAGTTAGGAACAAAAGCATTATCCGACGGAAAGAACTCAAGGTAGTTGCAGAAGAGTCACCGAAGAGCAAATCAGACGTTTAGAGTTGTCCTCAATCCAAAGGTAAGGGTGGGGTTCAATTCTATAACTGTGGGTATGATCGATTTCATGAAGGGAATTGGATCATGGGGTTAGTTCCCGTAAGTTGAGAAATATTAAGGTTTAATGTTCCCGTAGGTTGAGAAATATTAAGGTTTAATGTTCCTGTAGGTTGAGAAATATTAAGGATTAATGTTCCCGTAGGTCGAGTAATGTTCCCGTAGGTCGAGTAATGTTCCCGTAGGTTGAGAAATATTAAGGGTTAATGTTTGTTTGTGCCTGAATTAGTGTCTGATGTCATTAGTTCTAGGTAATAATATTGGGAATCGGCGCCGACATGCGCTAATTTCCCATTTGTTGAGAGAAGGTTGTTATTATGCTTTTACTTGATTATATCATATTGGAAATTATGGTTATATGATGAGTAAGAAATTGCAATGTTTCAGTTATGGACAATTTGGTTGTAGGCTTAATGCCTTGTTGCGTAGTTGTTATGGTTGTGTTGTAGTCCATAATAGATGCATCTTATAACATATCATTCTGGTTGGCCTGTATTAGCGTTGGTTGTGCCTGTATTGGCGGCCTATAATGGCAATTAAATTGGTTGTGGAGTGCTGCTCCAAAATGGTACCACATGCATATGCATAGTTGGATCGCATCATTCTGTATTTGCAAGTAAGGATGAGTTGCTGAATTTTCCTGCTAATTGTTGCATGTATGAAAGATGGAATTCCTGGTAGTTCGTTGTGATAATATTTGGGGAACTGCGAGAATTTTAATGATGTGATATAATCCTGACATGACTTTTATCATGCCTTATGTTATAATGTTGATATCTCACCCTTTACGTTGTATGTCACCTCCGTTGGTGGTAACTTGCAGGTAACTCGGAGTAGAGTGTAGCTTTCCATTTAAGGTGTCGTTGGTCGCTCTGATACGTAGCACTCTCGGGGGGATGAACGATTTATTGTATTGCATTAATTGATTTACTTGTTGCTGAATTTTATTAAGTATTTTCTTTAATAAATTGGCTACTTCTGATAGTGCCAAATGTTGGTTGTACGCAATAGACCGATGAATCGGTAGTGCTGATTTTTATGGTTGAAACTAGCTATTTTGTGAATTGATGCAAGATATGTACTTGCTGAATTTTAATGAAAATTTAGTTGCAGACTTTTTTGGTTTTGCTTTGGCTTATTTTGAGCTGTTTGGATGTTATTAAATTCCACTATGAATTAACAGGTTGCCTTGTAATTCATATGTTAAGCAAGTTTTCATTATTTGTTCATCTAAATTCTGTGCTATGTATGTACTAAATGATTTTGTTGCAGGTGTGTGTGTTATGTGTAAGTTGAAATGTGACGCCCAGTTTTTGTGAGTGTGACGACCGTCACCACTTCATCATGATCGTCACGACCCTCACGGTCGTCATGATCATCACGATCGTCACGACCATCACGGTCGTGACAGTTCCCTCACGATTGTCACTTATCCATTTTTCGTGCACTCTGATTGATGTTTTATTGTTTATCCGTTGGGTTAGAATGGGGTGTTACATTAGTGGTATCAGAGCAGATCGTTCCTATCTACCGAGTTATCGAGTCATTCGTCATGTTGAGCAATAGATTATCATTGTTTGTGAGATCTGACTATTGGTTGTTGCAGTTTAAATGAAATGGCTGGAAGGAATGATGCTGCAATTGCTGCTGCTCTGCTAGCTTTAGCTAATGCTATGGAAAATCAGCCGAATCCTGCTGGAGATGCTGGGTCTCGCAGTTTGGCAACGTTTCAGCGGGAGAATCCACCTACCTTCAAGGGTAGGCACGATCCCGATGGTGCACTGGACTAGTTGAAGGAAATGGAGCGAATCTTTCGTGTGATGGATTGTACTCCAGCACATAAGGTTCGTTATGGGACTCATATGCTAGTAGTTGAAGCTGATGACTAGTGGTTAGAGACTCGTCCGGTATTGGAAGCTGCAGGTGAGGAGGTCACTTGGATTGTATTCCATAGGGAATTTCTGAAGAAGTACTATTCGGAAGATGTCCGTGGTAAGAAAGAAATTGAGTTTCTTGAACTGAAGCAAGGAGACAAATCTATTATCGAGTATGCTACGAAATTCAAAGAGTTGGCTAAGTTTTATCCGCACTACAATGCATAAACCACTGAGTTCTCTAAGTGCTTCAAGTTTGAGAAGGGATTAAAGTCTGAAATCAAGAAGGCAATTGGGTATCAGAAGATCCGTGTTTTTGATTCATTGGTTGAGAGCTGTAGGATTTATGAAGAAGATAGCAATGCTCATTACAAGCTGTTGAGTGAGAGGAGAGGCAAGTCACATCAGACTCGTGGTAAGCCTTATGACCCTCCAGTTGGCAAAGGGAAATAGAGGACAACTGATGACAAGAAAACTAGTAGGGGAGATGCTTCTGCTGGTATTGTTTGCTATAAGTGTGGGAAACCTGGTCATAAGAGTAATGTGTGTAACTCTGGACCAGTGAGATGTTACCGTTGCGGTGAGTTGGGACACGCTATTGCTAAGTGCAAACACAAGGGGATGGTTTGTTTCAACTGTGGGGAAGAGGGACACCTGCGTGACAAGTGTCAGAAGCCTAAGAAAGAAAGGACTGGTGGAAGGGTGTTCACTCTAGCTGGGACTCAGACATCCAGCAATGACAAACTCATTGAAGGTACTTGTTTCATTAATAGTACTCCTTTACTTACTATTATTGACACTGGTGCTTCTCATTGTTTTATTGCTGCTGATTATGTTGAAAGTTTGGGTCTTGCGTTATCTCACATGAATGGGGAGATGTTAGTTGAGACTTCAGCTAAGGGATCAGTGACTACATCTCTGGTATGTTTGAAATGTCCTCTGTCAATGTTTGATAGAGATTACCTGGTTGACTTAGTCTGTTTGCCACTAAGTGGGATAGACGTAATTTTAGGTATGAACTGGTTAGAGTATAACTGCGTTCATATTAATTGTTTTGATAAGTCGGTGAGTTTTTCTACTCCTGAGGAGGAGGGAGCCCGTTTAGTAACTACAAAGCAGATGAGGCAGATATTACTAGATGATGCTCAGGTGTTTGCGTTGGTGGCATCATTATCCGTTGATAATCAAGCGATAATTGATGAGTTATAAGTTGTTCGTGATTTTCCTGAAGTGTTTCCAGATGGAATTCCTAAAGTTCCTCCAGAACGAGAAGTTGAATTTTCTATTGACCTTGTACCTAGTACCAGACCTGTGTCTATGGCAACGTACATGATGTCTGCATCTGAATTGGTTGAGTTGAAGAAACAGTTGGAAGACTTGCTTGAGAAGAAGTTCGTTAGGCCGAGCGTGTCGTCGTGGGGAGCTCCGGTATTATTAGTAAAGAAGAAGGATGGCAGTATGAGGTTGTGTATTGATTATCGACAACTGAACAAGGTGATAATTAAGAATAAATCTCCGCTCCCAAGAATCGATGACTTGATGGATCAGTTGGTTGGTGCGCGGGTGTTTAGTAAAATTGATTTGAGGTCGGGGTATCACCAGATTAAGGTAAAAGACGAGGATGTTCAGAAGACTGCATTCAGAACCAGATATGGACACTATGAGTATACAATAATGCCTTTTGGTGTTACTAATGCGCCGGGAGTTTTTATGGAATACATGAACCGTATCTTTCACGATTATTTGGATCGGTTTGTGGTGGTATTCATAGCTGATATATTAATTTATTCTAAGTCGAAGGAGGAGCATGTGGAGCACCTGAGATTAGTACTGCAAGTTTTGAAAGAAAGGAAGCTGTATGCGAAACTGTCGAAGTGTGACTTCTGGTTGGAAGAGGTTAGCTTTCTGGGTCATGTTATATCAGGTAGTGGAATTGCGGTAGACCCATCCAAGGTAGATGTGGTGTTGCAATGGGAGACTCCGAAGTCGGCAACTAGTGTTGCACCCCAAAATTTGCCCTCTTTCAAGGCTTGACTCATTTCTTCATTTCTTTCAAATTCAATGGCATAAAGGAGGCCCATCATTCCAAATTCAAGGTTCATGAATTCAAGGCTAGATTCAAGAGGTTTTACAAAGAGAAATCTCTTGACATTTTCAAGAATGTTACATTTGTTACAAAATCCAAACTCTTGGTAATGCTTAGGAAATTAAGCTATTTCTAGTTTTAATTCAAGTTTCTAAAAATAACTTCATGCCATGGTATCCCCCATGCCTCATCAAGTCCACATGGTCCTCTTTGTGCTTACAAACATGCAAGGAAAATATTTAAGAGCTAATTCAATGTTGGAATATTTCAAGATCAATACCATGCATGTTCAACCATGAGCAATTTGAATATGATCCAAAACAGCCCCATGCAAGAAGTGGCAATGTGTATCATATTACAAAATCATTTTATGTCACAAAACCAAGGCTATAAGCTTATGTTGATACATCTACACATCAAAAATCAGAATTTGAAAATTTTGTCCAAAAGGTAATGGTGTTAGTTACATGAATATGTCCAAGCATAACCAACCAATGGGTACAAGGTTGGAGGGCAAGGTAGAGTGCAGTAGAAAAATACAGCAAAACAGGCCTAGAAGTGGAAAAAGCAGGGCTGCACCAAGAAAGTGGCCATAATTGTTGCCAAGAATGGAAATTCTGAAAGTTGGAGCTTGTGCAAGAGCTATTGCTTTGGTACAGCAGAAAAAGGTGACAGAAAAGTGAGATGAGAAGGGAAGGAGGGCTGCCAACAAAAGGATTGGATTCACTATCATACATTATCATTCACAACAGATTGAGATAGAGATATTGAGAGCAAAGAGTAAGAGAGAAAACCAGAAAAATAGAGAGAGCAAAAAACCAACAAAAAGTGAAGAGAGTAAACACAAGGCAGCCATTGACGAGAGTCATCAAAGCATAGAGTGAAGAGGAGTGAACACCTAGCCAAAATCAGTGGAGGCTTTGCAAGGAGGGTAACAACTCTTGGGTATCCATCTCTTTAAACTCTTCTCTTATTTTATATTGTGCATTTATCATTTGTTCTCTTGGTTTGAGTGTTGTTGTATTGAGTATAACATGTAAGGTCCTAATAGGGATCAAGAAACCCTTTGAAAGAACCACAAAAAGAAGCAAAAAACAAGAGAAAGTTTGGATTTTTTCATCTGGTAGCCCAACACGGGCCGTGTCACACGACACGGCCGGCCGTGTTGCATCTCTGCGTGGCTTTTCAAAGTGAAAAGTGCCCTGGGCTCACAACACGGGCCGTGTCACACAACACGGGCACCCGTGTTGTACCTCTGTTTGAGATTTTAACTTGTTTTTGGCCCAGACCTTGTGACACGGGCCGTGTCACACAACACGACCACCCGTGTCACACAACACGGCCGTGTCACACCACTTTTTAACCCAAAATGCATTTTTTTCCTAGAACTGTGACACGGGCCGTGTCACACAACACGGCCACCCGTGTCAGACCCCTGTTTTTTCGTTTTTGTTTTAAGCCGTTCAACCCGTTGTGATTGTTTGGTTTTTATGCATATTTATTGTTGGTCATTTTTGACCTTTGGTTCTAAAAACCATTTTCAAGAAAACAAACTCTCGATTCTCATCGAGCCATTTTTGACCTTGTAAGCCGATTGCCTTGCGCGTCGCCATCGACCTTGCTCGCTTCACCTCAAACCTTTTTAAGCAATTAAACCCTTGACCCAAAGTCAGGCGGATGTTCTCAAACGATTGTTAAGCCAACTCAAAATAATTTAATAAAAGGATAAAGTTCACTTTGTATTGAACTAAAGGGAGGGGATTAAGTGTAGATTTCTTCTTCTCCGAGTGTCGAGATGCTCACTGTAGTGTGGGTGGTTTTGACACTCGTCTTTCAATACGAAGATGTTTTCATCCACATCTTTTTCTCCTAAAAAACCCCTCGGCCCCGTACCGAATGCATTTTCAAAAAACTTACAATAAATAAATCGATTCTCTTTGTATTGAACTAAAGAGAGAGGATTAAGTGTAGACTTCTTCCTCTCCGAGTGTTGGGATATTCACTGTAGTGTGGGTGGTCTCGATACTCGTCTTTCAATACGAAGACGTGACTTTATTCGCCACCTATCTCCCTCTACAACTTCTTTCCGCAGCCTTTGTCACCTAAAAACCTCGGCCCCGTACCAAGCGCTTTTTTTAAAAACTCTTTTCATAACAAAATTTGAATGGAGGTGAAGTGGTTAGGCGTAGGCCTTCTCCTATCCCGA
Organism: Lathyrus sativus; assembly: GCA_963859935.3. Taxonomy (NCBI): domain Eukaryota; kingdom Viridiplantae; phylum Streptophyta; class Magnoliopsida; order Fabales; family Fabaceae; genus Lathyrus; species Lathyrus sativus. The sequence continues at coordinate 298,195,865 of OZ012737.1, read as the reverse complement.
GTGCTGACGTTTACCGTAGGGTTCTCTGTCGCAAAAGCACTTACCATTCAAAACCAAAAAATACTTTAATAAGAGAATGAAGTTCTCTTTGTATTGAACTAAAAAGAGAGGATTAAGTGTAGACTTCTTCCTCTCCGAGTGTCGAGATGCTCACTGTAGTGTGGGTGGTTTTGATACTCGTCTTTCAATACGAAGACGCTATGTTCGCCACACCCTTTCATAACAAAACCTTTGAGATAAAGAATTTGGTACTACCCATAGGGGTTACTATCCGAGGACCTATCTCGCCCCTTAAAAAAAAACAATTCAACAAATCAAATGTGACATCTTGCCTCGCATGGCGAAAACTTATCTTTCGAAAAGGATATGATACGTCCGTTCTACCGCAAACAGGTAATTCCTAAGTCTCCAACGAGCGAGCAGCAATACACCTAACTGCTAGAATGCGTACGATAGCATCATCCATAAAAACATCAACAAATCGTAGGCCAAACTACGGCTGCTCTGATTCTTTACTTCTTCAAGTAAAGATACGTAGGCACAAGGGCCACAATCCTTGTCGAGCACATTCCCCCTTATATCTGTAGTTCCCCGAACTACGTCGACTCTGATTTTCTCATATCCGTTGAGAATACGTAGGCCTAGGACCGCGAAGTCCTACCGAGTCTTTTCTTTCTTTTCTTCCCCGTTATCCCTCCTTCTCTCTTCCTAGGAACACACTTTTATAGCATAATCTTTTAGCAAATAAATCACACACGACAAACAAATGGTTCCCATCGAGTACGATGGATGCGAGGGGTGCTAATACCTTCCCCTCGCATAACCGGCTTCCGAACTCGTTCTTGGTTGCGAGACCATCTTATCCGTTCTTTTCTTGAGGTTTTCTCGATATTTTCCTTTCCCCTCATGGGATAAATAAAATTCGGTGGCGACTCTTCTGTCCTTTTTCTTTTCGCCTTCCCCGTCGTTGCGCGTATTTTTCGAGTAACGACAGCTGGCGACTCTACTGGGGACGCCTAGCAAGCCAAACCTAGTTTGTTTGTTGCATTTGTGTTTTATTTTCTTTTATGTTTTATTTTATTTTATTATTTTGTTTCTTTCTAACCTGTTGGGTTTATTGGGATGGTTTGTGAGGATAAAGCTTTCTACCCGAGCTTTCGAGTATACACTAAGATTAGGAGGTGGTTTCTTTCTGATTTGCGAGACGTAGGACTCGTTGAGTTGGATCGAATTCCACCGCTCAGATGAGACCCCGTTGGAAAGATTATGTCCTACATGTAGTCGTAACGACGTTTTATTTCCGGCATGGGATTCCGTGATTCTGAGGACCTCTTGTAGAACCTTATTCCAAAAGGTTACTAAAACATAACTCTGTGTTCATCCTTTTGAAGGGATTACCATCTTACGAGTAGTCGTTATGATGGAAAACTTTTGAGGATTAGTGCATGGGACTTTGTTTAAAAGCCTTTTGGGATGCCTTCTTATAAACCAATAGATTGCCCACCCGTGGTGAGAGATATTTGTTACAATACCCTGCAGGATCTATGACTTTGATCCATGTGTTTCCATTCTCATATGCATCCATGTAGCATTGCATTTCATAACATTGTTGCATATCAAGGGACTTAAGAGACTGTGATTATCATAGGTATTGAAGAACAAGATGAATGATCAAAGGAAAAGAAGTACAAATTCCTTAAAGTTCAGAGAACCAAAGTTGGGTCCAATCCAAGATCTTTTGATTGATGTGCCAAAAGCTATCAAAATCAACTTTCAAGGAAAATATGGGAAATTGCTTGACCTTCTCCATTCTGGGGTAGATACATGGGCTTTGTTTGCTATGGTTCAATTTTATGATGCACCTCTCAGATGCTTCACCTTTCAAGATTATCAGTTGGCTCCTACTCTTGAAGAATATTCCCACCTTTTGAATATCAAGATTAAGGATCAACCTATTTATACCGGCCTAGAAGAAGAGACAAAGTCTTCTGTCATTGCTCTCACTCTCCGTATGACCGAGGAAGAGGTTAAAGATGGTCTAACCAATAAGGGAGGTACTCAAGGCTTTCCTTTGAGGTTTTTGCTAGATAAAGCCGATCAGTACAAGACCAATGGAGATTGGGAAGGTTTTGGTATTGTCGTTGCTCTAATTATTTATGGGATTGTCCTCTTTCCAAATGTGGACAACTTCATAGACATCACTGCTATCATTCTCTTCATGCAAAAGAATCCTATCCCTACCCTCCTCGCTGATGTTTATCACTCCATTCATTGGAGAAGTGAAAAGAAGACAGGAATGGTCCAATGCTGTTCTCATCTACTGTTCAAATGGTATGCTTCCCACCTGCCGAAGAAAGGGTCGTTTGTGGAAAACAAGAAGAAACTGAAATGGTCTCAACGCATTATGTCTCTAGAGGCCAGTGATATTGCTTGGTACTCTCATGAGTATTACGACGTGGATATCATCTTTAGTTGTGGAAATTTCGGTAATGTACCTCTAATCAGTAGGGCTGGTTGCATTAACTACAACCCTGTCATGGCGTTGCGTCAGTTGGGCTATGCCATGGAAGATGAGCCCGAAGCAGAGAAGGTTCAGAGTTTCTTTTTGCTAGCCACAACAGACGATCCTGCGTTTGTCAGGAATATTGTTAAAGCGTGGGCCAAGGTTCATACGAAGGGGAGGAAAGAGTTAAAGGCGAAGAACTGTGTGGCTAAGGAGCCCTACAACCGATGGTTGCAAGCTAGAGTGGCCGAAAGGTTGCTTCCATTTCCCTCCGAACCATCCATGCGAGAAAAACTTCCTGCTCCTACTCATGTATCCATGGAGGAGTATGAGAAACTAAAGCTAGTGATAGAAAGGTTGACAAAGGAAAATCAAGACCTTCAGGCTGAGGTTCACCAGGCAGGAGTGGAGAATGGCCAATATAAGAGGAAAGTGGAGTTCGAACAAGACCAAGTGGCTGAGAGTAGCAAGAAGCTGAAGCTAGAAGCAGATCTGAGGGTCAGGTATCAAGAAGGTTATGAAGGAGCTGATGCATCGGTAAAAGCCCTTCGGCAACGCCTAAAGGAAACTAAGGCCTCTTGTGATAAAGCATGGAGATTCTTCGAGATAGCCTCTGCTGAAAAAAAGAAGACAAGGGAGGAACTTGAGGCCGATATTGATGTCCTAGAAAAGGAGTTGAGGGGTGCCTTAATTCTAGCCGAAAGCGAGCGTCAACTCAAAGAAGAGGCATTGGGAGCTTCATATGTCACCTCTGATGTATGGCACAACAAATGCTCAGAATTGAAGACCGCTCAGGAAACAACCACCTTGTGGAAAGACCGTTTCGAGGCCCTGCAAAGGAATAGTTCACTATGGTTGAAGAAGGAAGCTCAACTCAACGAACTTTTGGATACGTATGAGGATTCTCTTCGTTATTACCAGCCGACCCTAGACATGTGTCGCGCTAGGTATAACAATCTAGTGGAGCATTGCAACCTTATGATCTGTGATATCCCATGGAGGTTGGAAAGCGCAATTCAAGACTTGGAAGGAAATGATATTCCTCCTTCCATCCATCACTTTATCCGGCTCTACGACCAAATGGTTAGAAGATTCATGTCCGAGACAAAAAAGCTTGAAGAACGTCTTCGGAAGAAAGATTTTTAGTTCATTCATTATTTTCTTGTAGCATGAGTTTTTATTTTGCAGCTTATCGAACAATCAGTTATATTGAATCTTCCCTCAAAATTAATGAAAGTTTGCTTTTTGGCTTAAATTATGCATTCTTTACTATTCATTTATAGTTCCATAATACCATTGATAAATCATAAATCTTGAAAGTCCCTTGAACATCATTCGAGCATTGCATATACCCACACATCATTTTTGCATTCACAGAAACCCAACCTCATACCGCTTGCCATTTCAGAAGAAAAGAAAGAGAAAGAGCAAGCTGACTTCTCAACGTTCATACAACACAAGAGGGAACCAACGAAGAGTCATGGATCAAGTACAACAAGAGTTGCAGGAGTTTAGGGAAAAGATGACGCAATTCATGGAAACAATGCAAGGGGTAGCCAATGGGCAGGAACAATTAAGAACTATGGTTCAACCATTGATAGCTCGAGTGGATGGCAGTGGTGTTTTGCATGGAGGAACTACTGTTGTTCCTCCTCCGGCTAATGGTAGCACTTCGCAGGCCAATGGTGGTCCAACTGTAGTCAATATTCCGGGTGGAGAAAACCAAGATGGAATTCCCATCCCAGTTGCGGCGGGCGCCGTGCCTGTTAACAATGGTCCTCAGTGGAACCAAGATGAGCAAGATGACGTCTTCTCCATGGGAGACCTTGGGGCAGGATTACGATCTGACGCTAATAGAAGGTTCGATGCAATTGAAGAAAAGATGAGGAGCATTCTTGAAGGCCAGAATACTATGGGTCTTGACATGTCCAATCTGGGATTGATTCCGGGACTTAGGATTCCTCCAAAGTTCAAAGTGCCTGATTTCGATAAATACAAAGGAACAACATGTCCAAGGGTGCATCTTCGCTCTTATTTCCGAAGGATGTCTGCATACTCCGATGATGAGAAGTTGCTGATGCACTTCTTTCAGGATAGCTTGTCAGGTCCATCTTTAGAATGGTATATGGGACTGGAGCCGGTCCATATCAGAAGTTGGAAGGATTTGGCAGAAGCTTTTGTCAAACACTACCAATATAACAGTGACCTAGCACCGAATCGTGTACAGTTACAGAACCTATCGCAAAGGAACAATGAAGGATTCAAGGAGTACGCCCAGAGGTGGCGCGAGTTGGCTGCGAGGGTTCAACCTCCAATGGTGGAGAGAGAACTCATCAACTTGTTTGTAGCTACACTACCTGGTGTGTATTATGAGAAATTGATAAGCAACATGTCTGGAAGTTTCTGAGATCTGATCATCACAGGCGAGAGAGTAGAAAATGGGATTAAATTGGGTAAAATATAAGCCCGAGAAGGGACCTCATCTGGAGGTGGAAGAAAGAACTTCGGTATTAAAAGAAAGGAGAATGAGACAAATGCAATATCAGGTTTTAAGAATCAAAATTGGAACCAGAATCAGAATCAGTATCGCCCACGACCGTACTATCAACAACAACCACAAGTAGCTAGTATTGCCATCCCGGCAGTACAGCCTCAGCAACAACCACGTCCACAGCAACAACAGCAACGACAACAACCACAACAACAGAATTACGCGCCAAGACCATATCAAGATCGAAGAAGGATGGTAGATAGGCACTTTGACGCACCACCGATACCTTACTCTCAGCTACTACAACACTTATTGCAATTGCAGTTGGTCCAGAAAAGGACGATGGCCCCTCTTAATGGCTCACCACCACCCGGGTATGACGCCAACGCTAGGTGTGACTTCCACTTCGGCGCTCCCGGCCATCATATTGATAATTGCAAAGCCTTCAAGGACAAAGTACAAGACCTTGTTGATAGTAGGGCCATTAATTTCAACCATGATGCGCCGAATATTGATCAGAACCCTATGCCAAATCATGGAGCAGGTAGAGTAAATGCTGTTGTTGAAGGGGAGGATTTAGATCTGGTATATGATGCTGAAGAATTGAAGACTCCTTTAAGTTTTGTAAAATGCAAGTTGTTAGAAGGTGGGGTGTTTCCCGGGTGTGACAAGGATTGTGAAAATTGTGTCTCCCATCCTGAAGGGTGTGAGAGTCTGAAGAGTTATATACAGTGTATGATAAATGAAGGTGTTCTGCAGTTTGACAAGATCTGTGAGAAAAAGAATGAGAAGATAGTCAGTAAGAAAGAGGATGAGGTGGCCACCATCTCTATCCCTTACAAAACAATCACTATTTCTGCGCCACCAGCGCGACCTACCATCATCTTTACGAAGGCAGGACCTATAGCTTATGAAAGCTCCAAGGCGATCCCTTGGAACTATGGAGCGGAAGTCTACTGCAATGGACAGAAGCAAGATTTAAAAAGCTTGCCATTGGACTCAGTTGACAACTTGGTGGGAACCGGGGGAATGACTCGGAGTGGGAGGATATTTACACCTCCCGAAGTAAGTGCAGAAAGAGCTGATAAAGGTAAAGGGAAGGTAGTAGCAGAGGAAAGCTCTCAGGCTAGAGAAAAAGAGGTCGTGCTGAAAGACGCAGAAGAGTTCATGCGCTTAATAAGAAAGAGTGATTATAAGATCGTGGATCATCTACAATAGACGCCTTCAAAAATTTCTATCTTGTCGTTGTTGTTATGTTCCGAGGCTCATAGGAACGCTTTGCTCAGAGTCTTGGATAATGCTTATATGCCACAAGAAATATCCGTCAATCAGTTGGAAGGAGTAGTGGCCCATGTCAATGCAGGGAATGGTTTGGGATTCACTGACCGTGATTTGACACCGAAAGGAAGAAATCATAACTTGGCTCTGCATATCTCTATGGAATGTAGAGGTGTCGTCTTGTCTCATGTATTGGTAGACACTGGGTCGTCATTAAATGTGCTACCCAAAAAAGCCCTCATGAAGCTAGACACTCGAGGGATAATATGTACGCCAAACGATATGGTGGTCAGAGCTTTTGATGGGACAAGGAGGTCCGTGTTTGGAGAACTAACCTTACCAATTCAAGTCGGTCCTGAGGTTTTTGATGCGGTTTTCTATATAATGGATATCTGTTGCACCCTAAAATTTGCTCAACCTACTTCACTTGGTTTATGTCTCATAGCTTTAACATTTGCATATTAGGTCATGTACATAATTCATTCATCTGCATAGCATAGCAGGGGCAAGCCCTCCAAAAAGGGACCAAATGCAATTCTTATCTCTATGGGCATATCAAGAGATTCTTATTCAAATTCAATCTTGGCCAAGTCATCATCTGAGCAGTTAGTGGACCAAGCAGTGGATCTATCTCCTATCTTGAGGGTATTTGAAGATCATCAAAGAAGTTGCGAGCTATGAATTGAGGTCATGGATGGTATATAGACATCATGGAAGACCTAGAGGGTCATTTTGAAAGTGAGGCAAGTCATTGATGTGATTACAAGAGTTGCAGTTGAAGACAGTCAACTAGGGTTTCATCTGGGTCCACCCTGGGTCAACCCTAGGTCAAATGCTTGATTGAAGGGCATCAAGGCCTGTTTGAAAGATTTGGGGTGCCTCATTTGACATATGGATATGGATGTGGTGTTGTGCCAAGGAGAAATCAAAAGAAATCAAAAGAAGAGAAGTTTCTGAATTAGGGTTTCTGTGTAAAATCCCCTGATTTAGGGCAAACGCCCAAGCAAGATAATTCAAAATGCAAGTCTCAAATGGATCCTTGGACAACATGAAACTTGTAGAGTATCTCAAGAACTTTAATTTTAGTGATGGAAGGCATCAAGGAGATTTATAGAACTCAAGTTATGGTTCTTGCAAGTTACAGGTCTCAGAGGCATATGAAATTTTGTCTGTGAAAGTTACTTGACTTCCAAGCAACTTTTACCCCTCAAGGAGCTTTCAAATGGATTTCTATCCAACATGAAAGTTGTTCCTAATGATCTTAGCTTTCTAGAAAGGTATGGTATGCCTTCATCTGATTTGTAGAACTCTACTTATGACTTTGGCAAGCCAAGGGCATTTTGGTCATTTGGAAATTATAGGTCATTTCAAGCATATGGCCATATCTCCTACTTCCAAGCTTCAAATGGAAAAACCTTCAACATCAAAGTTGATTAGAATGATGTTTTAAGGATAGTAGGGTGGTCATGAGATATTGGAAAGGCTCATAGCAAAAAGTGATAAAAATGGCCTAAAAATGAGGTATAAGTTAATTCAAGTGAAATGGAAAATCATAAAATCCAAGTTCCAAATCCAAACCATGCCATATGATAGGTCATTTTGACTCCAAGGGACATTTTAAGAACAATGGTTCAGCCACAATTTTGATTTGAGGCTTAAATCTTGGGGTTGCTTTGTAATTTGCTTGATTGCATAATGGCATACCAAACCAAAACAAGGAAAAGCTTAATGAATAAGGGAAATAAGCCTTGTATCTTGGCCTAAATATCATGTAAGGAGATATTCAAGTTAATTACTCAAGTTGCAAGGGTTTTTGTCATGATATATCATATGTTGAGAAAGTGAAATGCAAATATCATGGCATGGAAAATTCAAGTACTTACTAGATTGATCTAGATGGTTCTAGACCTTTCCAAATCAGTCTATATATTGATTACAATCTCCATTGGTGAAAGGTTGGTGATTGTTGATGTTAATGGTGGTAGAGAATAGAGATTGAACCAAAATTCTCCATTTTGCAAATTGTATTGAAACTTCATCTTTCTCTTCATTACCCTTCCATTTTTTTACACAAATCATCACCACAAACATCCCTGAGTATGTTCATGCTAGCTTGAGGTTCCATTGTTGATGAATTGAAGGAGTTCCAAGTGAAGTTGCAAGGGAGCAAAAGGGATTGGATCTTGAGATTCAAGCCATTTCCATCAAATCTTGTGCAAGCAGAGGATTGTTCATCACATAAAGACTATTCTTGAGGATCTACAAGGCTTGATTTGAAGCTTTTCACCATCTACCATTACAAGGATCAAGGTATGAAAAATATTTCCCACACTCTGATTTAGGCATGGCTAGGGTTAGTTCTTGTTGTAAAACCATTAGAGACCATTAGGTGATTCATTTGGATGAGTTTAGGATCAATTAGTGAGGTTTCATTAATGGAGGTTGATTCTTGTTGGAGTTGGAATGAGGGATTTAATGGATGATAAGGCACGATAATTGGTTGGTTTTAATCAGCATAACATAGGGATCATTTCTGTATAAAGATTGTTGAGTTTGGTGTTGGTTGAAAACTGAAGAAATTTTGAACCTATGATGTTGTACCGTTCGGGTAGGATGATAGAGAGAGTGTTAATACAAACCATTGCCACAATTGGATTCTACGTAAAAAATAGAGCAAATTTGGTTCTTGGATCGTGTTAAATGGTGGAGTAATGGAGCCACACGAGAGGCTGGAAGTTCCATGCATGAAGAGGTATTCTCATGGGGTTCTGAAACCCTAATTGAACAAAGGTTGAAGATAACTTTTCTGCCGTTGGATCGAGCATTGACTTGCTAACTGGAGGACCATCTAACGGTCCATGTTCAAACGCGAGAAGGGAGGGAAATTATGACCTTGGAACGCAGCGTTCCATTTAATCCAGCATAGGCTTTGTGCTCAATTTGCTATCCAGACCCCCATGCAAAGTCCAATCACGTTTTTAACTACCATTACCTGCTATTTGCACCGCGCATCTTTTTCATTTTTATTTTAATTTTCTGAATTCCAATGGGCCCAGGCGCTATGCTATGCGCACCCCACCTTCTGGGCCCAAAGCACCAAATAACTGCATTTTATTTCTTTCTACACCCCATGTGATAATTCTCATATTAAACTTCCTCCAAATTTTTACAAACTTTAAAAATTCACATAAAAATGAAAAAACATCATTTTTTAATGAGATTTTTTTCCCCATTTTCTATTTTCTATCAAAAAAAAATATGAAAACATAAAATTGTCATTTTACTTCATTTTCATATTTTTTGTATATTTTTACATTTAATTGCTTTCTTTAATTCTTTTGGTTGATGCTACCAATTGTTGAATTTAGTTTAAGAGCTTCCCTTAGGATTTTTACCCCATTCTTTTTAGTATAACTAGATATGGATATTAGGTGTCCCCTGGTTTTATACCATAATTTCTAGGGCTTTATTTTAGGTAGTTTAGCTAGAAACTATTAGGATAGTCAATTAGGGTTGTGAATATGACATAGGTGTAACAAAATAATTTTCTTTTGGGTTTTTAGACTGAATTAGGACCTGGGACTATAGGGGTATTGAGGGTAAGCATAATAGATCCCTTAGAATAAATAGTAGGATTTTCCCCATTGTATTAATATTTTTAGTATATTTCTGTAATTGATTGATTGTGTGGTGTGCCCTTTTTAGGGTTATTGTTTGATTGTGTGGGGTATTGGGCCTGCTTGGGGTTTGGGTTTGAGCTGAAGACTTTGTTGATGAAGCCCATTAAAGACTAAAGGAGTGAAGATCAATTTCAAGAGTTGATGAAGATTGCAGCCTGCCTGTAGCTGATGAAGGTTATAGGATCTAGGAGCTAGGTAGAGCTCTAGAATAGGAACTTGATTCACAAACATGGAAGGTCTTGTTTTCCTCCATTCTTTCTCTATGATTCAAAGTCTCTTTTAAATACCCACCTCCTTCCTTTGGAAGGATTAGTGAATGTATTTAAAAGATAGAACTTTTGAGAGAAAACTGTCTGTATCATGTTAACAGTCAGTAGGCCACCTTTGGTAGGCAACTGACTGCTTAACATCCAATTCATCTTGTTAACTGCTACTCATCTTGGAGAGTGAGACTTGAAGAAAAGCCCTGAAAGATTGAAGATAGAGACCTTGCTTGAAGGCTTGAAGATGCAGATTGATGCTTGCTTGAAGCTTGTAGATGTTTTGAAGATGACTTGAAGACAGATGTTGATGAAGACTGCTGTTTGCTGTTTATTTTTGCTGTTTATAATTTTTGATGTATTGTTTGAATTTCCCGGATTGTATTGTTTGCCATTTAACCTGTTAGGTTGAAAGTGAATTTTGTTCACTTTTTCCTGTTGTTTTCTAGGTTCGAGGTTGAGTGGGACTCCCTTGCCTCGCTTGTATTGTTGCATTCATGCATTTTACTGTTTTATTGTATCTGTTGTTTCTGTTTCCGTTTATCCCTTAGGATCTCTGCTTCTCTCTGCGCAAGAGAGGAACATGATAGACATTAGGTCTTAACCCATGCATGATAACATTAGGTTAGCGTGATTCCCTCGTCAACCATAGGTTAGAGTATTGTCTCTTCTTTCTCAAAACAAACAGAAAAACACAATAAATCTTTCAAACACAATAAAAGAGACTTCTTCCGTAAAAGAATATGAACTCATCAAAACGTCATTTTTGTCCGCTTGGACTGTTAAGCAGAAAAACCCTTTTTCAGAAGGAGATAAAAAACAATCAAGACAGACTTGTGTCGTACGTTGCCCGAACTACGTTTGCTCTGATCTTTCATGTTGTATGAAAGTACGTAGGCATAGGATGCGATATCCTAGCGAGCAACCTTCCCCTCCTTTCCCGTAGGTAGGCGAACTACGTTGACTCTGATTTCTCGTTCCAGACGGGAATACGTAGGCATAAAGTACGATACTTTGCCGAGTCATTTTATTTTCTTTTAACCCCTTGACCTGTAGAATAGATAGAATAACAATCCGTACCAGAAAACAAGCGTGGATCCCGTCGAGTACGACGGACGTGAGGGGTGCTAATACCTTCCCCTTGCGTAACCGACTCCCGAATCCAGGATTTGGTTGCGATGACCATTCCTTTCCCGTCTTTGCGGTAGGTTTACTTCGAACGTTTCCTTTCCCTCCGTTGGGATAAATAACGCACGGTGGAGACTCTTCTGTTCAGCCGGCGCCGATTTTCGCAGTAGCGACAGCTGGCGACTCTGCTGGGGAGGCAACGTCCCCTGGCTGCTAAGGACTGCGATAGTTCCTTATGCATTTGGGATCCAACGTCCCTTAAGCGAGTCAATCCTAACGCTTGTTTTCCCGTCGAGGATTTTGTATGGATTTATTTTTCTGTATTTTACTTTCAGCATTATATTATTGTTATTATTGCTGTATTGGGGTGTGACGGGTGTTCTATGATTGAGAGATAAGCCGGACCTGGGCTTGAGTGCACTTAGAATTAGAGTGGAAAGTAGTGGGTGCGTGCCGGCTTTGCTTGCATTAGTGTCCCGCAAAATACACACTCGGACGAGGTTCTTCTGGTTGACTTCTTTTTCTACCCTTTGGGTCGAAGGGGTTGTTGGTTAGTTGAATTGTCGACTCCGGGGACTGATCATTTGGAAGTTGGCTAAGTGAGGCCTCTTCAGGATTTGATGATGCCACTCCTTCTGGGAATCGTATCATCAACCCTGAAAGTCTGTGACGCCGACGACCGCATAGGATGCCATACCATTGTCAGTTACTAGGACACCTACCTGTGAGAGGGTTTGGGGCTATGCAGGTAACTAGACCTTCAGATACCGGTTTGTTTCTTGATTTGAGATTCAGGGTATTTATGGACAGTTGAGGGGTCTATCAGAGACCAGATGGAGTTATGATATGGGGTTTGTCAGAGACCAGAGTTGAAGCTTTATATTGGGTCTGTCCAAGACCAGGGTTTGAGGAATTCTGGATGGTCTATCTGAGACTTATGATGTGGTTCAGGCTTCTCAGCCATGGCATTTGGTCCCTGTTGCATCTATTTGCATTGCATTGTTTGCATAACCATTATCATGTGCATTTCATTAACGTGTGTCTGTGTTGCAGGTGCATTTGCATATTCCCTGATTCTAGTGCCCGGACTTCTGCTTATTGATCATGGCTGGTTTGAGAAAGACAGTTGCGTACAAGTTACCTACACATGACATTACTCCCCTACTTGGTCTGATGTCCCTTGCTGATGAGGAGGTTAGGAGAAGTTTCAGGATGAGTTATGGAAGACTGTTGAGACTGGTCTGCAAGCCAATTGCTGTTGAGATGAATGGGTTGTATACATTGATGCAATTCTATGACCCTGCCTTAAGATGTTTCACATTTGCTGACTTTATTTTGGGGCCTACCATGGAATAATACGCAGAGTTGATCGAGCTGCCGGTGCAAAATAAGGTTCCTTTCATCCACCGTGACGCTAAGCCCCAGCTGGAGGACTTAGCAAAGGCCTTACACATGAATGCCTCTGAACTATTAGTGACTTCTTGGCTCGGGGTTCCAGGTTTCTCCCTCGATTTTCTGGTCGGCAAAGCTCAAGAATACGCCATGAGCGGGTGCTGGATAGTCTTTAATGCTATCTTGGCTCTGTGCATCTACGGAATAGTGTTGTTTCCCAATTTACCCAATTTTGTGGATTTTGACGCCTTTCATCTGTTTGCTGCTAGCAACCCTGTACCCACTTTGATTGGAGATCTCTATCATTCATTGCACTACAAAAATAAAAATAGGAGAGGAAAGACTGTTTACTGTTGTGCGCCGTTGTTGAACATGTGGTTTAAGAGCCATCTCCCCCTGAAGGGACCTTTCGTAGATAGTGCAACTACAGCTGACTGGCCAGAGTGCCTGATGAGACTATCTTCTGAAGACATTGAGTGGTTTGACCGAGACTTGCTGGGGTCTGAGCTTATTTTCAGCTGCCCCGGATATCCTAATGTTCCTTTGATAGGAAGAAAAAGGTGCATCAATTATAACCCATCTTTGTTCGTTCGCCAGTTTGGATACGCATTGAAGAACCCACCTAGGGAGGAAGAAGTACAGGAATCTCTGTACTTCACCGGTGATTTGAATGGAGAGTTACTAGCCAAGCTTCAGCACGCTTGGATGCGTATCAACAGAAGAGGGAAACCACTATTGGGGAAGAACGATTGTCAGGCTTATGTACCATACAAAGTTTGGATACAAGAGAGAGCAAAGCAGTTGCTAATTCCGTTTCCAGCTGCACCAGTTCATGTTCATATTCCAGTAGAGGAACCAACCACTGTTACTATGGAGGTATACGAGCGAGTTGTAAAAGAGAAGGAAGCCTTGCTGTTGGCTAATGAAGAGTTAGAAAAGGAACTGGCTCAGATGCGTAGTGAGAAGAACAAGGTTGTGCATTCTTTTCAACAGCAAACCGAGTTAGTAAGCAGCCTGGGTGCTGAACTGACCAAAGAGAAAAAGAAGCGTGAACGCCTGGGGAAAGAATTCAGAAGCTCTCATGATATGTTGGAGTCCAAGAAGAAAGCACTCGATGCCGCCCACCGGGAAATCTCTTCTTGTAACAAAACGTGGAATGCTACGCTAACCAACAACAAGAAGAGGGAAGACAAATTGAAACAGCAAATTTCTGAACTCGAAGAGCAGTTGAAGACTAGCACTAAAAAGTATGAAGAGGAGGTGATGGCAAGATATAGTCTTCAGAACGCATTGAACAAGGCCATCGAAAGTAAGAAAGAGGCTGTGTCTCAGAAACGGAAGCTAGAGGATCGCTTCGGAGAAGGGGCATGGGAGGAATCTGCTGGTGATTTACGCCGTGTTCTCAAGCAAAGAGATCTACTTGTTGAGGGTCTGCTTACCCGACCAAGTCATCCAGAGACTAAGAGGTTATTAGAGGAGTACCAAGCATATGGGAGCACTTGACCATTTCATGTATTAATGTGTATGCTTTATTTGTATTGTGCTGACCATCACCAGGATTGTTGGTTGAGGTCATGCCTTCTTATTGTACACTCATTGATATTGTATTCCTGACTTGATGGATTTCTTTGCAATATATGAGGTATTTTCTATGATTCGGCTCCGACCTTCGTATTGCTGTCACTGTCACCACACTGACACATTCACACTAGAATCGGGGAATGATATTCCCTAATGCACAGACACATATTGCATTGCATTCACATTCATATTGCATTACAGGTGATTATTGAATTGTATCTCACTCCCTACACCGTACAGGTCTTTTCAGGATTGAAAGTCAACGCCCGCACCGATACTCCACTCGTACCAACTGCAGAAGAGTTATGGATCAGATGCAGAATGAAATGCAGGACATGCGCGAGAAGCTGGAACTATTCATGCAGACAATGGAGACCATTGTGAAAGGCCAGGAGAACTTGCAAGCTTTGGTGCAGCCTTTGCTGATGAGAAATGATGAGCACGGAAATGAAGACCATAATTCTGTGCGAGTTGACACTATTCACGGGGATGGTAATCCTACACCGGTAGCTCCACCTGTGGTAAACATACCTGCTGTCAATGTGAACAACAGCGCGGCCGCCGGGAACGGTAACACAGGAATCGGTAACGAGACTGTCGTCAACAACGTTGGGTTCGGAGATGTCAATCTAGGTGGTGATAATATGGGAGGTAATGGCTTCGGTAACAATGGATTCGGCTTTAATGACCAGGGGTTTGATCATGTTGGGAAGTACGGCTTCAACGCTCAGGGCTTCGGACAGGATGGATTTGGTATTACCAATCAGGGTTATGGCGGATTCGGAAATGGAAATGGTGTCGGGGTAATGTCTTTTCGACCTGCCGGAGTCGCTCCGGAGTATGGTAACAGGGGGCGGGGCCCTGTAATGAATCAGACTAGATTTGGCCGTAACAACGGGTACGATGGATACGGAAATAGGAACGGTAATTGGCTAGAAGACCAGCAAGAAGATGCTTTCTCTGGTGGAGGTTTTGAAGGTCCTATGGATGATTCTCAGAGAATCAAGATGCTCGAGGAGCAGATGAAAGGGGTCGTAAATCAAAGCACTGTTGGTTTAGATATGACCACAATGGGTCTGGTGCCTGGCCTGAGGGTACCGCTAAAATTCAAAGCTCCCACATTCGACAAATATAAGGGGGATACCTGTCCAAAGGTGCATGTGTGGTCATACTACAGGAGGATGTCGGCGTATTCAAACGATGAGAGGATGCTGATGCATTTCTTTCAAGACAGCTTGTCTGGCCCTTCCCTTGAATGGTACATGGGGTTGGAGCCAACTCAGATAAAAACTTGGAAGCAGCTGGCTGAAGCGTTTGTGGCTCATTATAAGTATAATAGTGACTTGGCACCCAACCGAGTCCAATTGCAGGGGTTGTCCCAGAAGAAAGAAGAGAGCTTCAAAGAATACGCGCAGAGATGGCGCGACATGGCTGCACGAGTTCATCCCCCTTTGGATGACAAAGAAATGAATGATATGTTCATAGGAACATTTACCGGTATGTTTTATGACAAGCTGTTTCATACTTCTTTGGGCAGTTTCTCGGACTTAATCCTGATGGGTGAGAAAATTGAAAGCAATATTAAACAGGGAAGATTCCAAGCTGAGGAATCCACTTCAGCTGGCAGTAATAGAAGGGCTTTCGGTGGGCGCCGTCAAGGTGATGCAAGTGCAGTGTTCGGGGGCCGAGGCCGAGGCCGGGGCAGAGGTCGAAACCAGTACAATCAGCCGCAGCAGGTGGCAAGTGTCACCATCCCATTTCAGCAACAACCAATATAACAACAGCAACAGCAGCCACAATAGGGGGTACATCCTGCCCAGTGCAGAATCCAGGGGGGCAGACCAAGGAGGGTGTTTGAAACGCCTCCTTCAACGTATGCAGAATTGCTACAGACGTTACTGGGTTTGAACATGGTGGAAAAGAGGACTATGGCGCCAGTAACAGGCACTCCGCCGTACGATTTTGACGCAAACAAGCACTGTGAATTCCACTCCGGGGCTCCTGGCCACGACATAGAGAGTTGCCACGTGTTCAAGCATGTGGTACAGGATCTATTGGATAGTAAGGCTATCAATTTTGGACAGGCGGGTCCGAACATAGTACAAAAGCCCATGCCCAATCATGGGGCAAACGCTATTTTAACTGAGGAGGGTTTGAACTTGATCATGAATGTTGATGACCTCAAGACACCGTTGTGTGAGATATAGAGCAGATTATTGAAAGGAGGTGTGTATCCGGGCTGCGATGAGTTTTGTTTAGAGTGTTGGACCCAAGCTGGGGGTTGTGCTGAATTGAAGAAGGGTATTCAGACTTTGATAGATGGAGGCACATTGCAATTCGACAGAACGGCAGTTGAGGAACCGGCAGAGGTATCAGTGGATGAGCAAAGTGATGTAGCTACCGTGACGATTCCCCGAAAAACAATAACCATAACGACGCCGGCCAGGCGACCGCTGATCACTATCACCAAGGCAGGACCAATCCCTTATGAGAGCATTAAGGCTATACCCTGGACCTATGGGTTGGAAGCATACTGTGATGGGGTGAAAATTGATATTAATAAATAGCCAGTTGAGGTTGTAGACAATGTCGTCGGTACTGGAGGGATGACGAGAAGTGGGAGAATCTTTATATCGCCTGAGGTAGAGGCTGAACGATTGGCGAAAGGAAAAGGAAAGATGAATGAGAATGTCCCTGTGCAAAGGAACGAAAAGGAAACGTCGTTGAAGGATGTAGAAGAGTTTATGCGCCTTATTCGTAAGAGTGATTATAAGATTGTTGAGCACCTTCAACAGACGCCTTTGAAGATATTCATACTGTCGTTGCTATTATGTTCCGAAGCTCATAGAAACACATTGTTGAAAGTTCTGGATACGTCCTTCGTACCCCAAGATGTTTCTGTGAATCAGCTGGAGGGGGTGTTGGCGCATGTGAATGCAGGCCATAGTTTGGGATTTACCGACTTTGATTTGACCCCGAAAGGGAGAGAGCATAACATGGCGTTGCACGTCTCAGTTGAGTGTAGGGGCTCAGTCATGTCTCATGTACTGGTAGATACCGGATCTTCCTTAAACGTGCTGCCAAAGAAAGCAATGATGAAATTGGACGTCAGGGGAATCATTTGTACGCCTAGTGACTTGGTGGTCAGGGCATTTGATGGCACGCGAAGAACAGTCTTTGGATCCATAACGCTACCTCTACAGGTGGGGCCGGAGGTTTTCGAAACTGAATTTTACATTATGGACATCCAGCCCGCATACAGCTGCCTTCTTGGACGACCCTGGATCCATGGTGCTGGGGCAGTCACATCTACCTTGCACCAAAAGCTGAAGTACATGGTAGGGGACAGTGTGGTCACGGTCTGTGGAGAAGAAGATATATTGGTTAGCCATCTGTCATCATTCAAGTACGTAGAAGTCGACGACGAGATCCATGAAACACCCTGTCAAGCCTTTGAAGGGTTGCGCATCAAAGACAAAATTCCAGAGAGGTAGCCGTCTCGTCGTACATGGAGGCTCAGGCTCTAGTGAAGGCTGGTGAGACAAAAGGCTGGGGCAAGGTTCTGGATATTCCCGTGAAGATGGACAGATTTGGGCTGGGATATCAACCATCATCATCAACGCCTGCTGCAGGGGCACCCCGTTTCAAAGGACCTATAACAATCACAACTAGTGGAGTATATCACGAGGCCATCAACGCTGTTTCAGATTCTGAAGAAGGAGACAGTGACTGCGACATGGACGCCTGGATTCAGCCGAGCGTGCCAAGACAAGGATTATGCAATTGGTCTATTCAGGAGATTGTTCCTGTGACTCACAAACAGTAATACTTTATTTTCTTAATTGTTGAACAATCCAGTGTCTTACCCGGGGCATCGTGATTTTTCTTAGGGTCGTGTTGTTATGTACATTGCGTTGTTTAATCATTAAATAAAAGGCGTTTTTTCATATACAAATATTGCGATCTCTGTTTTTCCTGTTTTTGTGTTTTACAATAAAATGGCAACGTGGTTATTCGCTTTATACATATTTTGAAGCATTTAACCATTCCTTTTGCAGGATAACATTTTCAGATGACATCATCGAACCGCCTATGACTCATTTCGACTTTGAGCACCCGGTATTTCAGGCCGAAGAAGAGAGTGTTGAAGATGGCGACGTTCCCGAAGAGTTGTCTTGGTTGGTAAAGCAAGAAGAGCGAATCATTCTGCCTCATGAGGAGGTCATTGAAACTATTAACCTGGGGTCGGAAGGGGTTGAAAGGAGCATCCGTATAGGAGCCGCGCTGCAGAGCGATGTCAAGCGAAGACTAGTTGAAATGCTCAGAGAGTACAGTGATGTGTTCGCTTGGTCGTATGAAGACATGCCTGGGCTGGATACAGATATGGTTGTGCACCGTCTGCCGCTAAAAGAAGAATGCCCGCCGGTTAAGCAGAAGCTTCGCAGAACTAGACCTGATATGGCAGTGAAAATTAAGGAGGACGTCCAAAAGCAGTGGGATGCTGGTTTCCTAGCTGTTACAAAATATCCCTCATGGGTCGCTAATATTGTACCAGTGCCAAAGAAAGACGGTAAAGTGAGAATGTGCGTAGATTACCGTGATTTGAATAAAGCGAGCCCGAAAGATGATTTTCCGCTTCCTCACATCGATGTGCTGGTTGACAACACTGCTCAATTTTCCGTATTCTCCTTCATGGATGGCTTCTCGGGCTATAATCAGATTAAAATGGCGCCAGAAGACATGGAGAAGACTACCTTCATCACACCTTGGGGAACATTTTGTTACAAAGTGATGCCCTTCGGATTAAAGAATGCTGGGGCAACGTATCAGCGTGCAATGACGACTCTCTTTCATGACATGATGCATAAAGAGATCGAGGTCTATGTCGATGATATGATTGCCAAATCCCAGACAGAGGAAGAGCATTTGGTGAATCTGCTAAAGTTATTCAAAAGGCTTAGGAAGTTCAGGCTGAGACTGAACCCTAACAAGTGCACCTTCGGGGTGAGATCGGGTAAACTGCTGGGGTTTATCGTGAGCGAAAGAGGAATAGAGGTTGATCCTGCAAAAATAAAAGCAATACAAGAGATGCCGACGCCTAAAACAGAAAAAGAGGTGCGCGGGTTTTTAGGGAGGTTGAACTACATCGCTCGGTTCATATCTCACCTAACAGCTACGTGTGAGCCGTTATTCAAGCTGTTGAAAAAAGACCAGGCTGTAACATGGAATGAAAATTGTCAAAAGGCGTTCGATAAAATAAAGCAGTATTTGCAGAAGCCTCCTATTTTGATACCCCCAGTGGCAGGGAAACCCTTGATTATGTATTTGACAGTTCTTGAGGGAAGTATGGGTTGCGTTCTCGGTCAACACGACGAGACAGGAAGAAAAGAGCATGCAATATACTACTTGAGTAAGAAGTTTACTGAATGTGAATCTCGATATTCAATGCTCGAAAAGACTTGTTGCGCATTAGCCTGGGCCGCCAAGCGTTTGAGGCAGTACATGCTGAACCATACAACCATGCTCATCTCGAAGATGGATCCTATCAAATACGTATTCAAAAAGCAGGCATTATCGGGGAGAATTGCCCGTTGGCAGATGGTTCTGACCGAATACGACATCCAGTATGTCTCACAGAAGGCTATAAAGGGGAGTGTATTATCTGAGTACTTGGCAGAGCAGCCTATTGAGGACTACCAATCGATGAGGTTTGATTTTCCTGACGAGGATATCATGTACCTAAAGATGAAAGATTGTGAAGAACCG
Source organism: Lathyrus sativus (assembly GCA_963859935.3). Lineage (NCBI taxonomy): Eukaryota > Viridiplantae > Streptophyta > Magnoliopsida > Fabales > Fabaceae > Lathyrus > Lathyrus sativus. The sequence goes on along the minus strand of OZ012737.1, from coordinate 298,175,786 downwards.
TTGCCGGAAGAAGGACCAGAATTGGGTTCCAAATGGCAGTTGATCTTTGACGGAGCTGTAAACTCCTACGGTAGCGGAATAGGGGCAATCATCACTACTACACACGGGTCGCACATCCCGTTTACTGCTCGATTGACCTTTCCAGTTACCAACAATGAAGCCGAATACGAAGCTTGTATCATGGGGCTCGAAGAGGCCATTGATTTGCGAATCAAAAATCTGGATGTATACGGAGACTCGGCTCTAGTGGTGAATCAAATAAAAGGAGAATGGCAGACACGTCAGCCTAATTTGATACCCTACATGAATTACGCGAGGAGATTGTTGCCCTTCTTTGACAAGGTTGAGTTGCATCATGTACCGCGAGCAGAGAATTAGATGGCTGACGCCCTGGCCACTTTGTCTTCCATGTATAAAGTCAACTTCTGGAATGAGGCTCCCAGAATTGTTATCTCTCGGCTTGACAGACCCGCCTTTGTATTTGCCATTGACGAAGCATCTGATGATAAACCCTGGTATTTTGATATCCTTAATTTCCTGAAAAACAAAGAGTATCCGGCTGGGGCATCCAGTCACGATCAGAAGACTCTCAGGAGATTGGCGGGTAATTTCTATCTGAATCCGGATGGTGTCTTATACAGGAGAAATCACGACTTGGTGTTACTACGTTGTGTAGATGAGAAAGAGGCGAAGCTGCTCATGGAGGAAATACATGAGGGTACATTTGGTACGCATGCTGGTGGGCATGCTATGACGAAGAAGCTGCTGCGGGTAGGTTATTATTGGCTGACTATGGAAACCGATTGTTTCAAGTTTGCGAAGAGGTGTCATAAGTGCCAGATCTATGCAGATAAGATCCATGTGCCTCCGAGTCCCCTGAACGTGATGTCATCCCCGTGGCCATTCTCAATGTGGGGAATCGATATGATTAGAAAGATTGAGCCGACGGCTTCTAACGGACACCAGTTCATTCTGGTAGCAATTGATTATTTTACCAAATGGGTGGAAGCGGCATCTTATGCAAATGTGACCAAGCAGGTGGTAGCTAGGTTTATCAAGAGAGATATCATTTGCAGATATGGAATCCCCGAGCGGATAATTACCGACAACGGTTCAAACCTGAATAACAAAATGATGAAGGAGCTGTGTCAGAGTTTTAAGATCGAGCATCACAACTCCTCCCCTTATCGACCCAAGATGAATGGCGCTGTTGAAGCGGCCAATAAGAATATAAAGAAGATCGTTCAGAAGATGGTGGTGACCTATAAGGACTGGCACGAGATGCTACCTTTTTCTTTGCACGGTTATCGTACGACGGTACGCACATCAACCGGGGTAACCCCGTTCTCGTTGGTATATGGAATGGAAGCAGTGTTACCACTGGAAGTTGAGATTCCTTCCCTGAGGGTATTACGAGATGTCCAACTAGACGAGGCAGAATGGGTGAAAGACAGGTTGAACCAGCTGAGCTTAATGGATGAGAAGAGGTTAGCTTCTCTAGCATATGGTCAGTTGTACCAGAGCCGAATGAAGAAAGCATATGATAAGAAGATACATCCTCGGAGCTTTCAGACGGGCGACCTTGTGCTGAAAAGGATTCTCCCGCCACAGGTAGATCACAGGGGCAAGTGGACCCCCAACTACGAAGGGCCATACGTTGTCAGAAAAGTATTTTCAGGAGGAGCTTTGTTGTTGTCTACCATGGACGGTGAAGACTTTACGTCACCTGTGAATTCGGACGCAGTTAAAAAATACTTTGCTTGAAATCGACCCGCTGGACAAAAAAAAGAGAGTCCAGGCAAAAATGGGGCATCCTGGCGAACCAAAAACAGAATGAAAGGTTCGGGCAAAAATTAGGGATAAAATTGAAAAAATGTACACCCGCGAAGTTGAAAACCTACACTGGGCGGCTTCGGCAAAAAAGGGTATCCCGGTGAACTGAAAACCCGTAAAGGGCGGTTCACGCAAAAGTTAGGGATTTGAAAAGCAAATGATTGTGGTCCGAATTTGATACTACGGTGCGCATTGGTGCGGGAGAATATACCTGAGGGATCGATTATCAGATGCAATCTCTTCGGAAGTGTGAATACCGGGAAAGCACTAGAGTCAGGCGAGTCATAAGAGGATCAGCTCATGATGTTCGTCTGCATCCCGTTGCCGACATGTGTACAAATTTGAGTTGTCATTATATTTATGCTCCTTGTGCATACTTGTATATTTGTTGTGCGTAGCTTCCTCTTTTCAGGAGTTACATCCCGTGTACAAAACTCCGCCCATTTAGGGGCCCAATCAATAAAACATGTTATTCAGTATTTGATGCTGGTTCTTTACTGTTTTGTACATGACAAACGCCAAGGTTTAATAAAACTAGCAAGTGTATAACGTCGCTGGCCCTTGCCAATAATTGCTAAAACTTTGAATTGACTAAAAATAATGTCACGAACGCTAACCTGAATAGATTTGGTTGCATAGACTTGTCTTGTCTTGTTTGTGGTGTTGCAGGGTTCCTGACCATATGAAGTGGACGATCAAAAGATCGCAGTACTGACCAGAAGCTCGTCACGGAAAGACTCGATCCCCACGCAGGTCGCGCTTCTGAGATGACAATATTCCTTACTAAAGAAGGATCAAATTCCCTAGCTAGTCGCAGCTTAGCCGAAGGACATTCTCCAGCAGGGTTGTTTACTCTCAGCAGAATTGATGATTCCTAGAGCAAAGGCTGTATTCAGCCAGTGTGGTGTCCCCCGAAGAGGATCCCCAATCCTGAGTGGAGTGGTTTAGCCTCAGAAGATTAATATTTCCAACTTGTGTGAGCTGTACTCAGACAGTCTACCCTTCCCAGTAGGGTCATTTACTCTCCCCCAGTGGAGTCAGTTGATTTTCCTCAAGAGAGTCGTTTCGTCCTCAGCGAAGTTCTCTTTCCAGCAAGTGTTTCTTTCCTCCCAGTGGAACTCAAAGGTTAAAAATCTTCCCGACATAGTTGGTTGTGTGTCCTGGCATTTATTTTGTCGGAATACCGTGTGATACCCGTTCACTCCCCAGCAAAAAGCCCAATTTTCATTGGCACGGGTAAGTTGTCCCCGGCAGAAGTCTAATCATAATTGGCGCATTCAGTTATTCCTCAGCGAAGCGAGCTTCATTCTTCCAACATTTATTTTGCTGGAATAGGTCTGTGACACTTGGTTATCCCCAGCGGAGTCGGCATTATCTTCAGCATTTATTTTGCTGAAGCGGTTTTCTGTATCCCAGCAGTTCGAGCCTGCATTTGCATCGGCATATAGTGTCATATTTGCATCCACCAAATAAGAAACGCGTAGCATTTCCATGTCGAATGGAGCATTACGCCATTGTAAAACATATGCATTTTGAAACATAAACCAGATTGGTTAACCGTTTGTTTTCAAGTATTGTTTCCCTTGCAGGTGGAGAGAGCTCTTGCTCAAATTAATTACTAAACATTCAGGATCTCGGCATGAGACATGTAATGATAATGTCGATTGTGGCATTGTTCCCCACAGAGTTGCTTGTTTAAGTTTCTCTTACCCCTTCAGCGAAGTATTTCTTCAAGGTTGTTGTTGTGACAGCATCAAAAGATTTCGTGAATCGTTTTTGGAAGTTGTCTGGCAGTGTGGATTCAGAAAATCCCCAGTAGAGTCCTTCTCAGATTTGGTGCCATGACAGCACTGAAAATTGGAAGACTAGACTCATATTGTGTTACCCATGTGACTGATGGAGCTAGCTGCTGCAAAGATAGGCAGAGAAGCTGTATCAGAGTGTTTACCTGTAGCTAAGGCGGAGTTATTTTCCTGTATTTGGCAGAGTATTTCCCGTAGCAGAGGCGGAGTTATTTTCCTGTATTTGGCAGAGTATTTCCCGTAGCAGAGGCGGAGTTATTTTCCTGTATTTGGCAGAGTATTTCCCGTAGCAGAGGCGGAGTTATTTTCCTGTATTTGGCAGAGTATTTCCCGTAGCAGAGGCGGAGTTATTTTCCTGTATTTGGCAGAGTATTTCCCGTAGCAGAGGCGGAGTTATTTTCCTGTATTTGGCAGAGTATTTCCCGTAGCAGAGGCGGAGTTATTTTCCTGTATTTGGCAGAGTATTTCCCGTAGCAGAGGCGGAGTTATTTTCCTGTATTTGGCAAAGTATTTCCCGTAGCAGAGGCGGAGTTATTTTCCTGTATTTGGCAGAGTATTTCCCGTAATGGTGATGGAGTTGTTTTCCTGTATTTGGCAGAGTTAGTACCCGTAGCGATGGCGGTGTTATTTTTCTGTAATAGTGACAAAATTTTCCCGCAACGGTGGCGGAGTTATTTTCCCGCAGTGGTGGCGGAGTGATTTCCCGTAGTGATGATGGTGTTATTTTCCTGTATCAGTGGCAGGGTCAGGTTTTGTTGACAGAAGCACTTCTCCCAGTGAAGTCAATAAGTTCATTCCAGTATTGACAAAATAATGTTGAAATCAGATTTGTAGATAGTGTTCCCCAAGTAGTGGTGCAATTTATTTCGCAATCTATTTTTGCAGTTGGCAAATTTCCGGGTTCTTAGTATTCAACCGTCTCGTACCTCGAATGTTTGAAGGCCGTTCGCTCTTCACCCAGTCGGGTCCAAGTCGCTTGAATAGGGGCAGCTGTTGCACCCTAAAATTTGCTCAACCTACTTCACTTGGTTTATGTCTCATAGCTTTAGCATTTGCATATTAGGTCATGTACATAATTCATTCATCTGCATAGCATAGCAGGGGCAAGCCCTCCAACAAGGGACCAAATGAAATTATTATCTCTATGGGCATATCAAGAGATTCTTATTCAAATTCAATCTTGGCCAAGTCATCATCTGAGCAGTTAGTGGACCAAGCAGTGGATCTATCTCCTATCTTGAGGGTATTTGAAGATCATCAAAGAAGTTGCGAGCTATGAATTGAGGTCATGGAGGGTATATAGACATCATGGAAGACCTAGAGGGTCATTTTGAAAGTGAGGCAAGTCATTGATGTGATTACAAGAGCTGCAGTTGAAGACAGTCAACTAGGGTTTCATCTGGGTCCACCCTGGGTCAACCCTAGGTCAAATGCTTGATTGAAGGGCATCAAGGCCTGTTTGAAAGATGTGGGGTGCCTCATTTGACATGTGGATATGGATGTGGTGTTGTGCCAAGGAGAAATCAAAAGAAATCAAAAGAAGAGAAGTTTCTGAATTAGGGTTTTTGTGTAAAATCCCCTGATTTAGGGCAAACTCCCAAGCAAGATAATTCAAAATGCAAGTCTCAAATCGATCCTTGGCCAACATGAAACTTGTAGAGTATCTCAATACCTTTAATTTGAGTGGTGGAAGGTATCAAGGAGATTTATAGAACTCAAGTTATGGTTCTTGCAAGTTACAGGTCTCAGAGGCATCTGAAATTTTGTCTGTGAAAGTTACTTGACTTCCAAGCAACTTTTACCCCTCAAGGAGCTTTCAATTGGATTTCTGGCCAACATGAAAGTTGTTCCTCATGATCTTAGCTTTCTATAAAGGTATGGTATGCCTTCATCTGATTTGTAGAACTCTACTTATGACTTTGGCAAGCCAAGGGCATTTTGGTCATTTAGAAATTATAGGTCATTTCAAGCATATGGCCATATCTCCTACTTCCAAGCTTCAAATGGAAAAACCTTCAACATCAAAGTTTCTTATAATGATGTTTTAAGGATAGTAGGGTGGTCATGAGATGTTGTAAAGGCTCATAGCAAAAAGTGATAAAAATGGCCTAAAAATGAGGTATAAGTTAATTCAAGTGAAATGGAAAATCATAAAATCCAAGTTCCAAATCCAAACCATGCCATATGATAGGTCATTTTGACTCCAAGGGACATTTTAAGAACAATGGTTCAGCCACAATTTTGATTTGAGGCTTAAATCTTGGGGTTGCTTTGTAATTTTCTTGATTGCATAATGGCATACCAAACCAAAACAAGGAAAAGCTTAATGAATAAGGGAAATAAGCCTTGTATCTTGGCCTAAATCTCATGTAAGGAGATATTCAAGTTAATTACTCAAGTTGCAAGGGTTTTTGTCATGATATATCATATGTTGAGAAAGTGAAATGCAAATATCATGGCATGGAAAATTCAAGTCCTTACTAGATTGATCTAGATGGTTCTAGACCTTTCCAAATCAGTCTATATATTGATTACAATCTCCATTGGTGAAAGGTTGGTGATTGTTGATGTTAATGGTGGTATAGAATAGAGATTGAACCAAAATTCTCCATTTTGCAAATTGTATTGAAACTTCATCTTTCTCTTCATTACCCTTCCATTTTTTTACACAAATCATCACCACAAACATCCCTGAGTATGTTCATGCTAGCTTGAGGTTCCATTGTTGATGAATTGAAGGAGTTCCAAGTGAAGTTGCAAGGGAGCAAAAGGGATTGGATCTTGAGATTCAAGCCATTTCCATCAAATCTTGTGCAAGCAGAGGATTGTTCATCACCTAAAGACTATTCTTGAGGATCTACAAGGCTTGATTCGAAGCTTTTCACCATCTACCATTACAAGGATCAAGGTATGCAAAATATTTCCCACACTCTGATTTAGGCATGGCTAGGGTTAGTTCTTGTTGTAAAACCATTAGAGACCATTAGGTGATTCATTTGGATGAGTTTAGGATCAATTAGTGAGGTTTCATTAATGGAGGTTGATTCTTGTTGGAGTTGGAATGAGGGATTTAATGGATGATAAGGCACGATAATTGGTTGGTTTTAATCAGCATAACATAGGGATCATTTCTGTATAAAGATTGTTGAGTTTGGTGTTGGTTGAAAACTGAAGAAATTTTGAACCTATGATGTTGTACCGTTCGGGTAGGATGATAGAGAGAGTGTTAATACAAACCATTGCCACAGTTGGATTCTACGTAAAAAAATAGAGCAAATTTGGTTCTTGGATCGTGTTAAATGGTGGAGTAATGGAGCCACACGAGAGGCTGGAAGTTCCATGCATGAAGAGGTATTCTCATGGGGTTCTGAAACCCTAATTGAACAAAGGTTGAAGACAACTTTTCTGCCGTTGGATCGAGCATTGACTTGCTGACTGGAGGACCATCTAACGGTCCACGTTCAAACGCGAGAAGGGAGGGAAATTATGACCTTGGAACGCAGCATTCCATTTAATCCAGCATGGGCTTTGTGCTCAATTTGCTATCCAGACCCCCATGCAAAGTCCAATCACGTTTTTAACTACCATTACCTGCTATTTGCACCGCGCATCTTTTTCATTTTTATTTTAATTTTCTGAATTCCAATGGGCCCAGGCGCTATGCTATGCGCACCCCACCTTCTGGGCCCAAAGCACCAAATAACTGCATTTTATTTCTTTCTACACCCCATGTGATAATTCTCATATTAAACTTCCTCCAAATTTTTACAAACTTTAAAAATTCACATAAAAATGAAAAAACATCATTTTTTAATGAGATTTTTTTTCCCATTTTCTATTTTCTGTCAAAAAAAATATGAAAACATAAAATTGTCATTTTACTTCATTTTCATATTTTTTGTATATTTTTACATTTAATTGCTTTCTTTAATTCTTTTGGTTGATGCTACCAATTGTTGAATTTAGTTTAAGAGCTTCCCTTAGGATTTTTACCCCATTCTTTTTAGTATAACTAGATATGGATATTAGGTGTCCCCTGGTTTTATACCATAATTTCTAGGGCTTTATTTTAGGTAGTTTAGCTAGAAACTATTAGGATAGTCAATTAGGGTTGTGAATATGACATAGGTGTAACAAAATAATTTTCTTTTGGGTTTTTATACTGAATTAGGACCTGGGACTATAGGGGTATTGAGGGTAAGCATAATAGATCCCTTAGAATAAATAGTAGGATTTTCCCCATTGTATTAATATTTTTAGTATATTTCTGTAATTGATTGATTGTGTGGTGTGCCCTTTTTAGGGTTATTGCTTGATTGTGTGGGGTATTGGGCCTGCTTGGGGTTTGGGTTTGAGCTGAAGACTTTGTTGATGAAGCCCATTGAAGACTAAAGGAGTGAAGATCAATTTCAAGAGTTGATGAAGATTGCAACCTGCTTGTAGCTGATGAAGGTTATAGGATCTAGGAGCTAGGTAGAGCTCTAGAATAGGAACTTGATTCACAAACATGGAAGGTCTTGTTTGCCTCCATTCTTTCTCTATGATTCAAAGTCTCTTTTAAATGCCCACCTCCTTCCTTTGGAAGGATTAGTGAATGTATTTAAAAGATAGAACTTTTGAGAGAAAACTGTCTGTATCATGTTAACAGTCAGTAGGCCACCTTTGGTAGGCAACTGACTGCTTAACATCCAATTCATCTTGTTAACTGCTACTCATCTTGGAGAGTGAGACTTGAAGAAAAGCCCTGAAAGATTGAAGATAGAGACCTTGCTTGAAGGCTTGAAGATGCAGATTGATGCTTGCTTGAAGCTTGTAGATGTTTTGAAGATGACTTGAAGACAGATGTTGATGAAGACTGCTGTTTGCTGTTTATAATTTTTTATGTATTGTTTGAATTTCCCGGATTGTATTGTTTGTCATTTAACCTGTTAGGTTGAAAGTGAATTTTGTTCACTTTTGCCTGTTTTTTTCTAGGTTCGAGGTTAAGTGGGACTCCCTTGCCTCGCTTGTATTGTTGCATTCATGCATTTTACTGTTTTATTGTATCTGTTGTTTCTGTTTCCGTTTATCCCTTAGGATCTCTGTTTCTCTCTGCGCAAGAGAGGAACATGATAGACATTAGGTCTTAACCCATGCATGATAACATTAGGTTAGTGTGATTCCCTCGTCAACCATAGGTTAGAGTTCTGTCTCTTCTTTCTCAAAACAAACAGAAAAACACAATAAATCTTTCAAACACAATAAAAGAGACTTCTTCCGTAAAAGAATGTGAACTCATCAAAACGTCATTTTTGTCCGCTTGGACTGTTAAGCAGAAAAACCCTTTTTCAGAAGGAGATAAAAAACAATCAAGACAGACTTGTGTCGTACGTTGCCCGAACTACGTTTGCTCTGATCTTTCATGCTATATGAAAGTACGTAGGCATAGGATGCGATATCCTAGCGAGCAACCTTCCCCTCCTTTCCCGTAGGTAGGCGAACTACGTTGACTCTGATTTCTCGTTCCAGACGGGAATACGTAGGCATAAAGTACGATACTTTGCCGAGTCATTTTATTTTCTTTTAACCCCTTGACCTGTAGAATAGATAGAATAACAATCCGTACCAGAAAACAAGCGTGGATCCCGTCGAGTACGACGGACGTGAGGGGTGCTAATACCTTCCCCTTGCGTAACCGACTCCCGAATCCAGGATTTGGTTGCGATGACCATTCCTTTCCCGTCTTTGCGGTAGGTTTACTTCGAGCGTTTCCTTTACCTCCGTTGGGATAAATAACGCACGGTGGCGACTCTTCTGTTCATCCGGCGCCGATTTTCGCAGTAGCGACAATATCCAACCGGCATATAGCTGTCTCTTGGGTCGGCCATGGATACACTCAGCTGGAGCGGTGACGTCAACCCTACACCAAAAGCTGAAGTATATGGTGGGTGATAACATTGTGACTGTTTGTGGAGAGGAAGACATCATGGTAAGCAATCTGTCCTCATTCAAGTATGTGGAGGTCGATGGTGAAATTCACGAAACCCTGTGCCAAGCCTTTGAGACCGTCCAAATCAGTGAGAAAGCAACAGTTGAATCCAAGGCATCAGAGATTGTTATGTCATCCTACAAGGAAGCTCAAGCTGTGGTGAAGTCTGGATCAGCGAAAGGGTGGGGGGAAGTGATAAGCGTCCCCAACAAACAAGACAAGTTCGGATTAGGGTACAACCCATACGCATCTTCTTCAAGCACTCCTCGCTACAAAGGACCTGTTCAATTCACCAGTGTTGGGGTGGTGTTCGAAGAGATCAACACCGTATCTGACGAAGAAGGAGATAGTGACTGTGACATGGATGCATGGATCCAGCCATGCGTCCCCGGCCAAGGCTTGAAGAATTGGACCATGGAAGAAGTTATCACTGTGACTCATGAAGAGTAATTGTTTTGTTTTGATTAATGTATTGCCATATGCTCTGCCCGGGGCATAATGGTCTTTATTTGTTGGGCCTTATCTTTTATGTGTGTGAACAACCCTTTTATCCTTATCAATCAAAAAGCGTCTTTTCATTCAAAACTTTGTGATCCTTATTTTCCTTATTTTTTATTTCCAACAATAAAATGGCAATGTGGTTTGTGTTTATTTGTTTGCATATCATTTAAGCATAAAATCATCATCATTACAGGTTTCACATTTCAGATACCACCGATTCAGACTCGTCTATGGCTCGGTGTGACTTTGACAATCCGATCTTTCAAGCGGAAGGAGAGATTGACGAAAACGAAGACCTGCCCGAAGAGCTTTCTAGATTGTTAAAACAAGAGGAGAAGGTCATCCTGCCTCATCAGGAGGAAGTTGAAGTCGTCAACCTGGGAACAGAAGAGGATAAAAAGGAGGTCAGAGTAGGGGTTGCGCTGCAGAATGGTATCAAGCAAAGATTGATTGAGTTACTCCGAGAGTATAAGGATGTCTTTGCTTGGTCATATGAAGATATGCCCGGACTCGACACAGATATCGTAGTTCATCGCCTGCCTTTGCGTGAAGAGTGTCCTCCTGTCAAACAGAAACTGAGAAGAACTAGGCCAGATATGGCAGTGAAGAAGTCCAGGAAGAAGTCCAGAAGCAACTCGATGCTGGATTTCTTGCTGTGGCCAACTACCCTCCTTGGGTTGCTAACATCGTGCCCGTGCCTAAGATGGACGACAAAGTCAGGATGTGTGTTGACTATAGGGACCTGAATAGAGTGAGCCCAAAAGATGATTTCCCGCTCCCCCATATTGACGTTCTCGTTGATAACACCGCACAATACTCAGTGTTTTCCTTCATGGACGGTTTCTCTGGATATAACCAAATCAAGATGGCACCGGAAGACATGGAGAAGACGACTTTTATCACGCCTTGGAGGACGTTTTGTTATAAAGTAATGCCTTTTGGGTTGAAGAACGCAGGGGCAACTTATCAGCGAGCAATGGTCACTCTCTTTCACGATATGATTCATCATGAGATTGAGGTCTATGTCGATGATATGATTGCGAAATCCCAAACGGAAGAGGAGCACCTGGTGAATCTTCTAAAGTTGTTTGAGAGGTTGAGAAAGTTCAAATTGAGGTTGAACCCGAATAAGTGCACTTTCGGCGTACGGTTAGGAAAGCTGTTGGGGTTCGTTGTCACTGAGAAAGGTATTGAGGTCGATCCTGTGAAGATCAAGGCGATTCAACAAATGCCAGCGCCAAAGACCGAAAAGGAGGTTCGTGGTTTCTTAGGTAGATTGAACTACATCGCAAGGTTCATATCTCACCTCACAGCCACTTGTGAGCCATTGTTTAAGCTATTGAAAAAGGATCAGGCGATTATCTGGAATGAGAATTGCCAGAGAGCGTTTGAGAAGATAAAAGAGTATCTACAAGAACCTCCAATACTGATACCTCCGGTGGCTGGAAGATCGTTGATAATGTACTTAACAGTTCTTGAGAATTCCATGGGTTGTGTTCTCGGTCAGCACGACAAGACTGGAAGAAAAGAGCATGCAATTTACTACTTGAGCAAGAAGTTCACAGACTGTGAATCCAGATACTCAATGTTGGAGAAAACTTGTTGCACACTCGCTTGGGCCGCTAAACGCCTAAGACAGTATATGCTAAGCCACACAACCATGTTAATTTCAAAGATGGATCCTATTAAGTACGTATTCGAAAAGCAAGCACTATCAGGAAGGATTGCTAGATGGCAGATGGTTCTGACAGAATACGACATCCAGTACGTGCCTCAGAAAGCTATTAAAGGTAGTGTCCTGTCAGAATATCTCGCAGAGCAACCAGTCGATGACTACCAGCCAATGAAGTTTGATTTTCCAGATGAGGACATTATGTATTTAAAGATGAAGGATTGTGATGAGCCGTTGCCAGACGAAGGTCAAGAGTTGGGTTCCCAGTGGAAATTCATCTTTGACGGTGTTGTTAACTCCTACGGTAGCGGGATTGGGGCAATCATTACGACTCCCCATGGCTCCCATATACCATTCACTGCAAGACTAACCTTCCCATGCACCAACAATGAGGCTGAATATGAAGCGTGTATCATGGGTATCGAAGAAGCAATCGACTTGAGGATCAATAACCTTGATATCTATGGAGATTCAGCTTTGGTGGTAAACCAGATCAAGGGAGAGTGGGAGACCCGCCAGCCTAATCTGATCCCTTACATGAATTATGCCAGAAGGTTGCTACCTTTCTTTGACCGAGTAGAGTTTCACCATGTACCGAGGGCAGAAAATCAGATGGCCGATGCCTTGGCTACATTGTCCTTGATGTACAAAGTAAACTTCTGGAATGATGCACCGAGAATTGTCATCTCACGCCTCGACAGGCCGGCTTTTGTTTTCGCAATAGAAGAAGCTTCTGATGGTAAACTGTGGTTTTATGACATCTAGAACTTTCTCAAGAACCAAGAATATCCGCCTGGGGCATCGGCCCGGGATAAGAAGACCTTGAGAAGATTATCTGGTAACTTCTATCTGAATCCGGACGGTGTACTCTATCGGAGAAACTTTGACTTGGTGGTGGTAAGATGTGTGGATGAAAAAGAAGCAGGTTTGCTTATGGAAGAAGTCCACGAAGGTGCCTTTGGAACACATGCAGGTGGGCATGCCATGTCTCGAAAATTATTGAGAGCGGGCTATTATTGGTTAACTATGGAGTCGGATTGCTTCAAATACGCCAAGAAGTGCCATAAATGCCAAATTTATGCCGACAAGATTCATGTGCCACCTTGTCCTCTGAATGTCATGTCATCCCCATGGCCTTTCTCTATGTGGGGCATTGATATGATTGGAAAGATCGAACAAACTGCATCTAACGGACATCACTTCATCTTAGTAACCATCGACTATTTCACCTAATGGGTCAACGCAGCTTCTTACGCCAATGTCACGAAGCAGGTTGTAGCCCGGTTTATCAAAAGGGACATCATCTGTCGATATGGAATACCCGAGAGGATCATTACTGATAATGGTTCTAATCTGAATAACAACATGATGAAGGAACTGTGCCAAAATTTCAAAATCGAGCATCACAATTCTTCTCCGTATCGTCCGAAAATGGATGGCGCTGTAGAAGCGGCTAACAAGAACATAAATAAGATTGTGCAAAAGATGGTTGTGACTTATAAGGATTGGCACGAGATGTTGCCTTTTGCTTTGCATGGATATCGCACTTCGGTGCGTACTTCGATTGGGGCAACTCCTTTCTCGTTGGTATATGGCATGGAGGCTGTTCTGCCATTGGAGGTCGAGATCCCATCTTTGAGAGTTCTGGCTGACGTCAAGTTGGATGAAGCAGAATGGGTGAAGAACAGGTTGAATCAACTCAGTTTGATGGATGAGAAGAGGTTGGCGTCTCTTGCGTACGGTCGTCTGTATCAGAGTAAGATGAAGAAAGCCTACGATAAGAAGATGCGTCCTCGAAGCTTTCAGACAGGAGATCTGGTGTTGAAGCGGATTCTCCCACCACAGAACGATCATAGGGGCAAATGGACTCCCAATTATGAAGGTCCGTTTGTTGTAAGGAAGGTCTTCTCTGGAGGAGCCTTGCTACTTTCAACTATGGATGGTGAAGATATTACGTCCCCTGTGAACGTGGACGCAGTCAAAAGATACTTTGCTTAAATTAGACCCGCTGGAAAGAAAAAGAAAATCCAGGCAAGAATGGGGCATCTCGGCGAACCATAAAAGGATAGGTTCGGGAAAAAATTAGAGATAAAAATAAAAAAAATGTAAACCCGCAAAGTTGAAAACCTGAAAGGGCGACTTTAGCAAAAATGGGTATCCCGGTGAATCGAAAACCCGCAAGGGCGATTCAGGAAAAAGTTAGGGACTTGAAAAGCAAATGACTGCGGCCTGCGCATTGATCTTTAAAGCATAGTGGATTATGGGAGAACTCGAGAAGCAGTCGTTCAAATCAATCTCTTCAGAAGACGAAGCATCGGAAAGGCGTCGAAGTCATGCGAGTCATAATTGAGTCGTTATATGGTGGTTGTCTGTACCACATTGCCGACACTTTGATATTCTTGTGCATTTTTGTATATTTCTTACGCAGCTTTCTCATTTCAGGAGTCGTGTCCCTTGTAAATTTGCCTATTTACAGGCCATTTATCAATAATACATACTATCCAGAAAACCTTTTGTTTTGTTTTTACCGTTTTGTTTGCAAAAGACGCCTGGTGTTTTTGATAAAACTTTGCATACATAAATTTGTGGGCTTTGCTATCTATAATTGAAACATTGTATTTGCTTGAATAACGTCTTAAGTGATAATTGAGATGGTACCTGCTGCATAAAACATACTTGTTTATTTGTTATTTGCAAGAGAACTTTCCTCGAGGCTTCTCCAGAAGTTCCTCATCTAAAGGAAGTGTGCAGTTTAAGTGGGTTTTCACCCCCAGCAGTTTGAAACCTTGACAATCAAAGGATATCCTCAGCAGGCCAAGATTGACATCTCCAGCAGAGCAGGATCGTTTCTAGTGAGCGGGTGTGGGTTTATCCCTCAACAGTGGAACGAATTCAAAAATTTGTTTTCCCCATAGAGTTTGAACAACTGGCTCCTTTTCCCCTCAGAGTTTAGGTCATTGACTCATTCCTCAAGCGGAAGTTGTATTTGTTGAGTTTATTGCTCATTTCCCCAAGCAAAGGTTGATATTGGTTCCCTCATTGTCTAATCCCCAACAGGGTGGATTTGCTCTTAGCGGAATAATTTTACCCAGAAGTTTGCTCAGAAGACCATCCAGGGTTTGTTTTCCCCAACATTTGTACTAGACGTGTCTAGTCTTTTCCCCGGAGGAATTAATCCTTTCTCTTTGGCATTTATTTTGCTAAAGTTTTTTTCTTTGCATTTGCATCATGCATAACATCCTCCCAAACGCGTAGCATTTCCATTTTGTATGGAGCATTACGCCATATTCAAACATATGCATGTAAAACATAAGCCGGGTTGCCACCCCTTTGTTTTCAAGCGTATCTCCAGCAGTTATCAGTATATTTCTCGATCCTACGTGGTATCCAGACCTCCAGCCAGGTCATTGACAAATGTGCTCATCTTATCGGTCTCCCTAGCGGAGTCTATTTATTCAAGTTCATGTTTCCCCAACGGATTTCTTCATCCAGATGGTGAATCGACGAATGTTCTTCTGAACTTAGGGTTGAGCCGACCTTTGGGTTCGATGCTCGCTTTTTAGCAAAAAATTGACGACGAAGTCAGACTATGAAGAGAATTGACGACGAAGTCAGATTATGAAGAGAGTTGACGACGAAGTCAGACTATGAAGAGAATTGACGACGAAGTCAGATTATGAAGAGAATTGACGACGAAGTCAGATTATGAAGAGAATTGACGACGAGGTCAGATTATGAAGAGAATTGACGACGAAGTCAGATTATGAAGAGAATTGACGATGAATTCAGACTATGAAGAGAATTGACGACGAAGTAAGATTATGAAGAGAATTGACGACGAAGTCAGATTATGAAGAGAATTGACGACGAAGTCAGATTATGAAGAGAATTGACGACGAAGTCAGATTATAAAGAGAATTGACGACGAAGTCAGATTATGAAGAGAATTGACGACGAGGTCAGATTATGGAGAGAATTGACGACGAGGTCAGAATATGAAGAGAGTTGACGGCGAAGTCAGGCCATGTTAGGAATCAACGGCGAAGTCAGATCATGAAGAAAGTTGATGGCGAAGTCAGATTATGGAAGGGTGACAGCGAAATCAGGTGTCCTACCAATTTGATGTCAAAAAATGACAGCGAAGTCAGGTGTTTTTCCAAATTTTATGTGGAGAATTGATGGCAAAGTTAGATCATGTAGAGGGTTGACGGTGACGTCAAAATGGTTTGAGAAATAACGGTGAAATCAGATGATTTTAATTGACGACGAAGTCAGATTATGTTGTAAGTTGATGGCGAAGTCAGAGGATATGGAGGACTGATGGCGAGATTAGATGTTCTACCAATCAGATGTTTTTACAGATTATGTTGAATATTGACGGTGAGGTCAGATTTCACAGATTTGATGTTAAGTTCCGACGGCGAAGTTAGATGCTATTAAGAGCTGACGGCAAGGTCAGTTGTTTGTATTTGATCGACGACTGATGGCAAAGTCAGATGTTCTACCTGATATAGGTGCCTGACGGTGATGTCAGAGGTTTCATTCTGCGGTTGACAAATTTTTGGGTTCTTTTGTATTCAATCACCTTTTACCTCGAATGTTTGAAAGCGTTCGCTTTTCATCCCTTCAGGTCCAAGTCGCTTGAATAGGGGCAGCTGTTGCACCCCAAAATTTGCCCTCTTTCAAGGCTTGACTCATTTCTTCATTTCTTTCAAATTCAATGGCATAAGGGAGGCCCATCATTCCAAATTCAAGGTTCATGAATTCAAGGCTAGATTCAAGAGTTTTTACAAAGAGAAATCTCTTGACATTTTCAAGAATGTTACATTTGTTACAAAATCCAAACTCTTGGTAATGCTTAGGAAATTAAGCTATTTCTAGTCTTAATTCAAGTTTCTAAAAATAACTTCATGCCATGGTATCCCTCATGCCTCATCAAGTCCACATGGTCCTCTTTGTGCTTACAAACATGCAAGGAAAATATTTAAGAGCTAATTCAATGTTAGAATATTTCAAGATCAATACCATGCATGTTCAACCATGAGTAATTTGAATATGATCCAAAACAGCCCCATGCAAGAAGTGGCAATGTGTATCATATTACAAAATCATTTTTATGTCACAAAACCAAGGCTATAAGCTTATGTTGATACATCTACACATCAAAAATCAGAATTTGAAAATTTTGTCCAAAAGGTAATGGTGTTAGTTACATGAATATGTTCAAGCATAACCAACCAATGGGTACAAGGTTGGAGGGCAAGGTAGAGTGCAGCAGAAAAATACAGCAAAACAGGCCTAGAAGTGGAAAAAGCAGGGCTGCACCAAGAAAGTGGCCATAATTGTTGCCAAGAATGGAAATTCTGAAAGTTGGAGCTTGTGCAAGAGCTATTGCTTTGGTACAGCAGAAAAAGGTGACAGAAAAGTGAGATGAGAATGGAAGGAGGGCTGTCAACAAAAGGATTGGATTCACTATCATACACTATCATTCACAACAGATTGAGATAGAGATATTGAGAGCAAAGAGTAAGAGAGAAAACCAGAAAAATAGAGAGAGCAAAAAACCAGCAAAAAGTGAAGAGAGTAAACACAAGGCAGCCATTGAGGAGAGTCATCAAAGAATAGAGTGAAGAGGAGTGAACACCTAGCCAAAATCAGTGGAGGCTTTGCAAGGAGGGTAACAACTCTTGGGTATCCATCTCTTTAAACTCTTCTCTTCTTTTATATTGTGCATTTATCATTTGTTCTCTTGGTTTGAGTGTTGTTGTATTGAGTATAACATGTAAGGTCCTAATAGGGATCAAGAAACCCTTTGAAAGAACCATAAAAAGAAGCAAAAAACAAGAGAAAGTTTGGATTTTTTCATCTGGTAGCCCAACACGGGACGTGTTGCATCTCTGCGTGGCTTTTCAAAGTGAAAAGTGCCCTGGGCTCACAACACGGGCACCCGTGTTGTACCTCTGTTTGAGATTTTAACTTGTTTTTGGCCCAGACCTTGTGACACGGGCCGTGTCACACAACACGGCCACCCGTGTCACACAACACGGCCACCCGTGTCACACAACACGGCCGTGTCACACCATTTTTTGACCCAAAACTCATTTTTTTCCTGGAACTGTGACACGGGCCGTGTCACACAACACGGCCACCCGTGTCAGACCCCTGTTTTTTGTGTTTCGTTTTTGTTTTAAGTCGTTCAAGCCGTTGTGATTGTTTGGTTTTTATGCATATTTATTGTTGGTCATTTTTGACCTTTGGTTCTAAAAACCATTTTCAAGAAAACAAACTCTCGATTCTCATCGAGCCATTTTTGACCTTGTAAGCCGATTGCCTTGCGCGTCGCCATCGACCTTGCTCGCTTCACCTCAAACCTTTTTAATCAATTAAACCCTTGACCCAACGTCAGGCGGATGTTCTCAAACGATTGTTAAGCCAACTCAAAATACTTTAATAAAAGGATAAAGTTCACTTTGTATTGAACTAAAGGGAGGGGATTAAGTGTAGACTTCTTCTTCTCCGAGTGTCGAGATGCTCACTGTAGTGTGGGTGGTTTTGACACTCGTCTTTCAATACGAAGATGTTTTCATCCACATCTTTTTCTCCTAAAAAACCCCTCGGCCCCGTACCAAATGCATTTTCAAAACACTTACAATAAATAAATTGATTCTCTTGGTATTGAACTAAAGAGAGAGGATTAAGTGTAGACTTCTTCCTCTCCGAGTGTTGGGATATTCACTGTAGTGTGGGTGGTCTCGATACTCGTCTTTCAATACGAAGACGTGACTTTATCCGCCACCTATCTCCCTCTACAACTTCTTTCCGCAGCCTTTGTCACCTAAAAACCTCGGTCTCGTACCGAGCGCTTTTTTTAGAAACTATTTTCATAACAAAATTTGAATGGTGGTGGAGTGGTTAGGCGTAGGCCTTCTCCTATCCCGAGTGCTGACGTTTACCGTAGGGTTCTCTGTCGCAAAAGCACTTACCATTCAAAACCAAAAAATACTTTAATAAGAGAATGAAGTTCTCTTTGTATTGAACTAAAAAGAGAGGATTAAGTGTAGACTTCTTCCTCTCCGAGTGTCGAGATGCTCACTGTAGTGTGGGTGGTTTTGATACTCGTCTTTCAATACGAAGACGCTATGTTCGCCACACCCTTTCATAACAAAACCTTTGAGATATAGAATTGGGTACTACCCATAGGGGTTACTATCCGAGGACCTATCTCGCCCCTTAAAAAAAACAATTCAACAAATCAAATGTGACATCTTGGCTCGCATGGCGAAAACTTATCTTTCGAAAAGGATATGATACGTCCGTTCTACCGCAAACAGGTAATGCCTAAGTCTCCAACGAGCGAGCAGCAATACACCTAACTGCTAGAATGCGTATGATAGCATCATCCATAAAAACATCAACAAATCGTAGGCCGAACTACGACTGCTCTGATTCTTTACTTCTTCAAGTAAAGATACGTAGGCACAAGGGCCACAATCCTTGTCGAGCACATTCCCCCTTATATGTGTAGTTCCCCGAACTACGTCGACTCTGATTTTCTCATATCCGTTGAGAATACGTAGGCCTAGGACCGCAAAGTCCTACCGAGTCTTTTCTTTCTTTTCTTCCCCGTTATCCCTCCTTCTCTCTTCCTAGGAACACACTTTTATAGCATAATCTTTTAGCAAATAAATCACACACGACAAAAAAATGGTTCCCATCGAGTACGATGGATGCGAGGGGTGCTAATACCTTCCCCTCGCATAACCGGCTTCCGAACCCGTTCTTGGTTGCGAGACCATCTTATCCGTTCTTTTCTTGAGGTTTTCTCGATATTTTCCTTTCCCCTCATGGGATAAATAAAATTCGGTGGTGACTCTTCTGTCCTTTTTCTTTTCGCCTTTCCCGTCGTTGCGCGTATTTTTCGAGTAGCGACAACTGGGATTAGAAGCTTTTTGGGACTTGTTGGCTATTACATAAGGTTTATTGAAGGTTTTTCTAAGTTGGCCCTTCCGTTAACTAAGTTGACCGGTAAAGGGAAAATGTTTGTGTGGGATGCTCAATGCAAAGCGGGTTTTGTAGAGTTAAAGAAGAGGTTGACGTCGGCTCCGGTGCTGACCTTGCCTAACCCAAAGGAACCGTTTTTGGTATACTGTGACGCTTCTAAGTTTGGTTTGGGAGGTGTACTCATGCAGTGTAACAAAGTAGTTGCTTATGCGTCAAGACAGTTGAGAATCCATGAGAAGAGTTATCCTACACACGATTTAGAACTTGCTGCTGTTGTTTTTGTGCTGAAGATTTGGAGGCATTATCTGTATGGCTCGAGATTCGAAGTGTTCAGTGACCATAACAGTTTGAAGTACTTGTTTGATCAAAAGGAACTGAACATGTGACAACGAAGGTGGTTAGAACTGTTAAAGGATTATGATTTTGGTTTAAATTACCATCTGGGAAAAGCTAATGTGGTAGCTGATGCCTTAAGCCGCAAGACATTGCATATGTCTGCAATGATGGCTAAAGAGTTAGAATTGATTGAGCAATTCAGAGATCTGAGTTTAGTTTGCGAAGTAACACCGAAGAGTGTAAAGTTGGGCATGTTAAAGATTAATAATGACTTTCTGGACAACATCAGAGAGGCTCAAAAGTTAGATGTGAAGTTGGTAGACTTAATTCCTGGAGTAGATCATTCGGAAAATAATGATTATTAGTTGGATGCGCAAGGCGTGTTGAGGTTTCGTGGTCGTATTTGTATTCCTAATAGTGTAGATATGAAGACAGCGATCCTGGAAGAGAGTCACCGGAGTAAGTTGAGTATTCATCCAGGAGCGATGAAGATGTATAGTGATTTGAAGAATCTGTTTTGGTGGCCTGGTATGAAGCGTGATGTAGCCAGATTTGTTTACGCATGTTTGACGTGTCAGAAGTTGAAAGTTGAGCACCAGAAGCCTGCTGGGTTGATGCAACCGTTAGAGATTCCAGAATGGAAATGGGACAGCATTTCAATGGATTTTGTAACGGGTTTTCCGAACACCTTGAGAGGATGTGATTCCATTTGGGTGATTGTTGATAGGCTTACAAAGTCAGCTCACTTTATTCCTATTAACATCACTTTTCCGGTATCGAAGTTGGCAGAGATTTATGTCAGAGTGGTTGTTAAGTTGCATGGTATTCCGTTGTGTATTGTGTCGGATAGAGATCTGAGGTTTACTTCTGAGTTTTGGAAGGGCCTGCAAGAGGCATTTGGTTCCAAGTTGAGGTTGAGTTCAGCATACCACCCTCAAACAGATGGTCAGACCGAACGGACTATTCAGTCCTTAGAAGATTCGCTGAGGGCATGTGTTCTGGAAGAAGGTGGTTCATGGGATACTTATCTTCCATTGATAGAGTTTACTTATAATAACAGTTACCACTCTAGTATCGGAATGGCACCATTCGAAGCTTTGTATGCTCGGAGATGTAGGACTCTGTTGTGTTGGTATGAATCCGGAGAGAGTGTGGTACTTGGACCGGAAATTGTTCGGGAGACGACGAAGAAGGTGAAGTTAATTCGAGAAAAGATGAAAGCTTCACAGAGTAGGCAGAAAAGTTATCATGATAAGCGCATAAAGGATTTAGAATTTGAAGCTGGAGATCATGTATTCTTGAGAGTCACGCCGGTGACTGGTGTTGGTAGAGCTTTGAAATCTAAGAAGCTTACCCCTCGTTTCATTGGTCCGTATCAGATAT
The DNA here is from genome assembly GCA_963859935.3 of Lathyrus sativus. NCBI lineage: Eukaryota > Viridiplantae > Streptophyta > Magnoliopsida > Fabales > Fabaceae > Lathyrus > Lathyrus sativus. The sequence goes on along the minus strand of OZ012737.1, from coordinate 298,154,290 downwards.
CATATAGAGTTGGAAAGGTTGCATATCGAGTGGCATTGTCGCCTAACATGTCGAATCTGCACGATGTATTCCATGTGTCGCAGCACCGAAAGTATATCTCAAATCCGTCGCATGTCATTCCCATGGACGGTGTGCAAGTACTGACAATCTTACGTTGGAGACGATGCCTGTAAGAATTGATGATCGAGAGGTGAAGACGTTAAGAGGAAAAGAGATTGCTTTGGTGAAAGTGGTCTGGTTGGGAGCTGCTGGCGAAAGCTTGACGTGGGAATTGGAAAGCAAGATGCAGGGGTCTTATACCAAGCTGTTTGATTAAGGTAATTTCAAGGACGAAATTTTTCTAAGTTTGGGGGAGTTGTAACGCCCGTTCTTTTTAAATTAATTATTTATGAATTGTTGGTGCGCCTTTATGTGGGAGTGTGGCTGAGAGCGTGGGTGGATGTCCTTAAAGTATAGAAAACCATTTAATAAATATAGAGTTTGATAATATAATATAATTAATAATAAGAATAATTTAATAACTAGTAGTAATATATTATTATTATTATTATTATTATTATATTACTATTATTATTATTATTATTATTATTATTATTATTATTATTATTATTATTATTAATGGATGGAATAATGGGAATTAGGGAGTTATTAGAGAGGTTGTGGGGAAAGAGAGAAAACGCACGATAAACTGCTCAGAAAACCAAAAATTGAGGAAAAAGGTTGAAGAGAAGGAAAAAGGAACATGACTGTGGAAGAGTTAGGAACAGAAGAATTATCCACCGGAAAGAACTCAAGGTAGTTGCAGAAGAGTCACCAGAGAGCAAATCGGAAGTTTAGAGTTGTCCTCAATCCAAAGGTAAGGGTGGGGTTCAATTCTATAATTGTGGGTATGATCGATTTCACGAAGGGAATTGGATCATGGGGTTTGTTCCCGTAGGTTGAGAAATATTAAGGTTTAATGTTCCCGTAGGTTGAGAAATATTAAGGTTTAATGTTCCCGTAGGTTGAGAAATATTAAGGTTTAATGTTCCCGTAGGTTGAGAAATATTAAGGATTAATGTTCCCGTAGGTCAAGTAATATTCCCGTAGGTCGAGTAATGTTCTCGTAGGTTGAGAAATATTAAGGGTTAATGTTTGTCTGTGCCTGAATTAGTGTCAGATGTCATTAGTTCTAGGTAATAATATTGGGAATCGGCGCCGACATGAACTAATTTCCCATTTGTTGAGAGAAGGTTGTTATTATGCTTTTACTTGATTATATCATATTGGAAATTATGGTTATATGATGAGTAAGAAATTGCGATGTTTCGGTTATGGACAATTTGGTTGTAGGCTTAATGCCTTGTTGCGTAGTTGTTGTGGTTGTGTTGTAGTCCATAATAGATGCATCTTATAACATATCATCCTGGTTGGCCTGTATTGGCGTTCGTTGTGCCTGTATTGGCGGCCTATAATGGCAATTAAATTGGTTGTGGAGTGCTGCTCCAAAATGGTACCATATGCATATGCATAGTTGAGTTGCATAGTTGGATCGCATCATTCTGTATTTGCAAGTAAGGATGAGTTGCTGAATTTTCCTGCTAATTGTTGCATGTATGAAAGATGGAATTCCTGGTAGTTCGTTGTGATAATATTTGGGGAACTGCGAGAATTTTAATGCTGTGATATAATCCTGACATGACTTTTATCATGCCTTATGTTATAATGTTGATATCTCACCCTTTACGTTGTATGTTACCTCCGTTAGTGGTAACTTGCAGGTAACTCGGAGTAGAGTGTAGCTTTCCATTTAAGGTGTCGTTGGTCGCTCTGATACGTAGCACTCTCGGGGGGATGAACGATTTATTGTATTGCGTTAATTGATTTACTTGTTGCTGAATTTTATTAAGTATTTTCTTTAATAAATTGGCTACTTCTGATAGTGCCAAATGTTGGTTGTACGCAATAGACCGATGAATCGGTAGTGCTGATTTTTATGGTTGAAACTAGTTATTTTGTGAATTGATGCAAGATATGTACTTGCTGAATTTTAATGAAAATTTAGTTGCAGACTTTTCTGGTCTTGCTTTGGCTTATTTTGAGCTGTTTGGATGTTATTAAATTCCACTGTGAATTAACAGGTTGCCTTGTAATTCAGATGTTAAGCAAGTTGTCGTTATTTGTTCATCCAAATTATGTGCTATGTATGTACTAAATGATTCTGTTGCAGGTGTGTATGTTCAGTGTAAGTTGAAATGTGACGCCCAGTTTTTGTGAGTGTTACGACTGTCACCACTTCATCACGATCATCACGACCCTCACGGTCGTCATGATCATCACGATCGTCACGAACATCACGGTCGTGACAGTTCCCTCACGATCATCACTTATCCATTTTTCGTGCACTCTGATTGTTGTTTTATTGTTTATCTGTTGGGTTAGAATGGGGTGTTACATAGTTCGGCTAACTACGGGTGAAAGGGGGAAGGTTGCTCGCCAAGACATCGCGTCTTGTGCCTACGTACTTTCATCTGGTATGAAAGATCAGAGCAAACGTAGTTCGGGCTAACTACAGGAACACATGCTTGTTCAACTGTTTTTTAATCCCGAGTAGGGTTAACAATTAGTTCTAGCAGTTGGTGTATGCAGCTCGAGCATGGGAGACTTAGGCGTTACCGTTTGCGGTAGAACTAAGAGTTAATAACACTCTTGTTATGAAAATGATTTTCCTGATTAGGATCCCGAAGGATGAAAAAGGTTTGAAATGTTTTTGTGTTTTTTTAGAGAAGAAGTGTTTTGAATTGGAGTGTTTATAATACATGTTGTACCGAAGTCTAGAACCTAGGATCAAATGCATCGCATATCACCCTAAGGAGGTATACTAAACATTCTAGGCAATTGAGAGGTGGCCCCTCAATCACCATTTCCCAAGTATAAGGCTCATGGCACAACATCCATTATCCTTATTAAGTGTTTTATGATTGTTTTGAGATGAGAAGAGAAATGACACTAAAAAGGGGACTAAATCCAAGCCTAAAGTTGTCATGCAATGGTGGTCCTAAGATTGAGATAAAGGAAAGCTACATAATGTTATCATACATGGTTGAGATCTTAAAGTCTATCATAATCTCTCTTGAACAAGAGAAATTAGAGGTCCTAGGGGAAAGAAACACCAGAGGAACAAAAGGAAACAGAATAAGCATACAAGAATGCAAACATGAAATGCAAATGAGGGAGGAAATGGTGTGGGGTAAAGACCACCACAAGCTCATCTCAACCTCAAACAACAATATGATAAATGCAAGAAATAAAGGAACAAGAAATGCATCAATAGAAACACCCAAGAGCATCAAAAGAGGGACGAAATGGCCTAAACCAACAACATCAACCACAATGCCACAAAGCAAAACAACATGAAAAGAACAAAGAAAAGAAACCTAACTCAAAGAGGGTTAGAACAAGAGATGAAAAACAGCAAGGCATTTCCAAATATAATTCAACCAAGGCATCATTATGATTTGTGCAAAAAGATGAAACAAAAGTGTCCTCATGGTTCACCATTCAATTCATGTTTCAAACACCTCCAAAGGAGGGAACTTAGATAAGCCTAAATGGTGTTCCAAAGTCCTTGGACAGCAAGGGGAATGAATTAAAAGTTCTCAAAAGAGAAAGAAAGTAAATCACAAGGAAATGCAAGCAAAATCCCAAAAGAAAGCAAGCTTGTTTCACAATGAAACCCTAATTGGAAACTCAAAAGTTACCAAGCAAATGAACAAGCAAAACCAAATGTTATGACCTAAAAATGAGCAAGCACCATCCTTAACATGTTAACAACATGAATAAATAGGAATTGAGAGCTCAAAGGATCCAAAAATGTCATATCCAAGTCAAATTAGGTCAAGGTGTATGTTTGAACCTCCCTTTAGGGTAACTTGACTTGTAAGTTACTCTAAAAATAGGAAAATGATTCATAAATTATCAAATAAAATGCAAGAAGCTCATAAATGTGTTGGCAACCAAAGGCCAAGAGATAGCAATCAAAATCACTTCACAACATCACTATAGAAATTGATTCACAAGGGTGCTCCATTGTGAAGGAGGATTGTTTAGGGTCAACTAAAAGGCAACAAAAGTCAACGAACAGGGGCAAAATGGTCCTAACAAATTCTTCAACTCATCATTGATATGAGGAATGAATCTTATTCATTGGATCAAAAGAAAATGAGAGAAACAAATTTAAGAACAAAATAAGTCAAGATTTAAGTCAAGTAAAACACTTCAAAAGACAAATTCCTTTTATAATTTAAAAATCACTCATAAAATAAAATAAAAATATCCTAAATTCAGAGGACATCTCAAGGAGTCCAAAATATATTTTTGTGAAATTTTATGGTCATTGGAAGTATTTTTCATGATTTAATTTCTAAACAGTCATAAAATGAAACAAAAGGAAAATAAATAAATAAACAAAAGGGCTGGGGGCGCCAAAAGCAGCCCATAATAGTTCAAAACACGCATGGGCTCAGCAAGGTGCTGCCATTAGCAAGCCCAACCCAACAGAAAAACAAAAATAAAAATAAAACGTGTGGATCCAGTGGTGCAAGTCAACGTTAGGCACACGGTGGAAAACAAATCTGGGACACTTGATCAAAAGTACGCCAATCCAACAGATCACATGGTGCCATGTCAATTAATGAATATTTAAAACGAATTGTGTGTGATGAGTCAAAGAGAGACCATGGTGTTTCTTAATCTGGGCCATGAAATAGAAAAGTACACGCATCCAACGCTTGAGGACTAGCCAACGCATCATCGTCCTCATGCAAAAGAGAGGGAAATCAGACGGTGGCCAGAGCCACCTCCGGTCATCCCCTACCTCACGAATGGCCAAAACAAAAATGCAGGTGCATCAAATGTTAACCAAAATCCACAAACTTTATACCAAAATTCATCTACTCAATACCAGGAACAAGAATCAATCATTGGTTTAGCATAAAACCTCATGAATACTCAAAACCGTGCAAAACAAGCTTGGTGCTCAAAACATAAAACATCATAAACAACCACCAAATGATACCAGAAATAATCTATGCAACAAGAGAATCACAAATATATAACAATGGTGCGAAAACAAAGCTTAAACAGTGAGAAAATTAGAAAAAAAAAAAACCTAAAATAAAGCTTCCAAAGTACTCAATGTGTGGGTGAAACTTGCAATAAACCAACCAGAAAATTTCTATGAACCTTAAGGAGTGTTTTAAAAACTTTAGTTTTGGTTGAAACTCAGTGGAACTCAAAACACGATTTTGACTTGTTCACCACTTTTTCTCAATACTCTCTCACTCAAACTCTCACCAAAACGTGTTCTGAAGGCATGGGAATGATCCTGAGATTATATATGTTGGATTCAGATCAAGTAAAGGCCCAGTTTTGTTCCCTTTAAGCCCAATTGAGTTTTCACTTTTTCACTTATGGTCAATTTAATAGTGCATGAATTTCACCTTGATTAGCTATAAAAATGGCTCCCTTGGCTTGCATCTGAAGCTGGTAGATCAAAGGGCTGAGAATTAATCATTGATTTCATCTTATGGTATGCTTTTGATGTGTAACTTAAACTTGAAGAAACCATGAAAATGGCCACCAAGATGCACTCAAATTCCAAATCCAAATATGGCATTATGTTCCAAATGTCTTTGGCACTCAAAATATGCACAAGGTTGGTGCAAAATGTTTTCAAATGAATTAATTTTAATTTTTCCCTTTTTAAGCCTTTTTCATGGAAATTCAATTAGGGATTCTTTAAACTAGGCCAAACCTTTGATGTCTTGATGCTTGGTTGGACAAATGACCCAATTTGGAGCAAGTTTGATGTTGGAAAGATTTCCATTTGAAGTGTGCAAAGTGGTGAAAATGACCAATAATGAAAATGACCTGTAATCCTGCTTTCCTAAAATACCCTTGCCTTGCAAGCCTCATAACATGAGTTCTACAAATCAGATGAAATACTTCTAGTACTCTTTGGAAAGTTAGGATCATGAGGAACAACTTTCATGTTCATTAAAAGTTGAGGAGAAACATCCTTCTATGTCAAAAATGGCTTGGAAGTTGGTTGACTTTTGTTGACTAAAATCACAGTCATCTAGGGACCTGTAACTTGTCTGCATCATAACTTGAGTTCTATAAATCCAATCAAGGACTTCTAGTACTCAAATGAAATATAAGAACATGCTCTACAAGTTTCATGTTGGTCAAAAGTTGAGATGAGACTTGTATCTTGAGATAGGTGGTCTTGAAGTTAGGCACTGAACAGGGGATTTTACACTGAGAACCCTAATTCAGTCACTCCTCACACTCTTGATTATTGATGAATTGATCTTGAAATGATATCCCATGTATCTTAACACAACATTCCATGACCTTAGATACTTGGAATTGAGTTTTAATCTCCTTCAATTTCATAGTTGACTAGATGAAAACCCTAATTGCACCATCTATAACTGTAACTCTTCACACTTGGTATAAACACTTGAATGAACTCCACAATGACCCTCAAGGCCTCCAATGAGCTTAAATGATCATCTATATTCATAACCATGGGATTGTGATCCTCAGATGGTCTTTAAATGACCTCCCAGACAGAAGGTGAACCTCATACACTTATCTGCCTATCCAAAGGGCTCTGACTTGTCTCTGATGATGATAACCCCCTTGTTGACTTGAATACAACCTCTTGATTAGGCTTAGAACCATTGGCACATTCCTCTTGTTGCACACACATCTCTTGATCCCCTGTAAAAATGCAAAATGCTATGCAATGCAATATGCTAGAACAATGAAATGAAACATAAACCAAGTAAAGAAAAGGTTGGTCAAATTTTGGGGTACAACAGCTGCCCCTATTCAAGCGACTTGGACCTGAAGGGATGAAAAGCGAACGACTTTCAGACATTCAAGGTAAAATACGGTTGAATACCAAAGAACCCGGAAATTTGTCAACCGTAGAATGAAACCTCTGACATCGCCGTCAGGCGCTTATATCAAATAGAATATCTGACTTCCCCGTCAGTCACCAACCAAGTAAACATCTGACCTCGCCGTTAGTCATCAAAATAATCCGACTTCGCCGTCAGTTCTCCATATTAAATCTGTAAAACATTTGACTTCGCCGTCAGCAATCAAAATAATCTGACCTCGCCGTCAGAACTCAAAACCATCTGACCTCGCTGTCAAAACTCCACATAAAATTGGTAAAACACCTGACCTTAACGTCAGTCCTCAAAATCATCCGACTTCGCCGTCAGTTCTCAAAACTATCTGACTTCGCCATTAGCTCTCAGAACTAATCTGACTTCGTCGTCAATTCTCAAAATCGTCTGACATTACCGTCAATTCTCAAAATAATCTGACCTCGCCGTCAACTCAAAACAATCGTCTGACTTCGCCATCATCTCTCAAAACAAACTTGACTTTGCCGTCATTTCTCAACATAATCTGACTTCACCGTCCACTCTCAAAACAACTTGACTTCGCTGTCAATTCTCAAAATAATCTGACCTCGCCGTCATCTCAAAACAAACTTGACTTCGCCGTCATTTCTCAACATAATATGACTTCTCCGTCCACTCTCAAAACAACTTGACTTCGCTGTCAATTCTCAAAATAATCTGACCTCGCCGTCAACTCAAAACAAACTTGACTTCACCGTCATTTCTCAACATAATTTGACTTCGCCATACACTCTCAAAACAACTGACTTCTCCGTCAATTCTCAAAATAATCTGACCTCGCCGTCAATTCAAAACAATCGTCTGACTTCGCCGTCATCTCTCGAGATAATCTGTAAAAGCATCTGACATCGTCGTCGGGCCTCGACATCAAGTCGGTAAAAGTATCTGACCTCACCGTCAGGCCTCGACATCAAGTCGGTAAAAGTATCTGACCTCGCCGTCAGGGTGAAGAAATCTATTGGGGAAATATGAACTTGAATAAATAGACTCTGTTGCAGATAATGATAAGATGAACACATCTATCAATGATCTTGCTGGAGATACACCTGAAAATAAAAAGGTAACAACCTGACTTATGTTTCATATGCACATGTTTGAGTATGGCGTAACGTTCCATACGAAGTGGAAATGCTACGCATTTGGGAGGATGTTATGCACGACGCAAATGCAAAGGAACCACATCAACAAAATAAATTCTGAAGAGAGGAAAACAACTCCGCTAGGGGAAGACTAGGCATGCCTAGTGCAAACAGACTCATGCTGGGGAATACTAGCCTTGGATGGCCTCCGAGATAACTTCCGGGTAAAGCTGCTCTGTTAAGCACAAATCCACTCCGCTAGGAATCAAAATCAAACTCTGCTGAGGAAAGCGCCTTGGATGGCCTACCAGAATATAACTCTTCTGGGAAACAAATAACTCGGCTAGAGACAACGACTCCACTCTACCGGGGAAATCATCCCTGAATGGCTTGCCAGAAAATAACATTCCGGGGAACAGACAACTCTGGTGGGAATCAAGGCAGACTGCTGAAGGTTGGCTCTATTCTGTCAGAGATTCCACTCTACTGAAGATTTAATCCGCTATCTGTTAGGGATTATGAATAAGATCTACTGGGGAACCGTCCCAAGCTCTTTCTGCTGAAGATGGAGATAAACAATCTCAGGAAAGAAAGCCACTCCACTAACTTGGCTAAGGATTAGGTAAGGAGGGAATCAACATCAACCTCTGCTTGGGGAAAATGAGCACAATGCTCAACAATATCGATCTCTGCTTAGGGAGAATGAGCACAATGTCCCGGACTCTTGAGGGGAAAGGAGCTAATCGTTCAGACTCTGTGGGGAAAACGAAATTCTGCGTTCATTCTGTTGCGGTGAGAATCGTGATACCAAGCTATTGATTAACTTGAATCTAAATTCTTAAATTCACAACCGGACTTTAATTTATCCAACGGAAAGGTCTAAAGAAAGAAAAACCCTTTTCGCGATGTAACAACAACGCTAAGAGATTCGAGGAACGGGGGTTGGTTATGCATAGGGTAGGTATTTCACATTCTAAACATCTGTAGTACTCTACAGGAACCTTTTGTTTGTTTGCATGCTAAGTTTGCTAAATATTTTCTAAGGATTGGGATTGGGTAAAAGATGAAGGTTAAAACCTAAAGGTAGTTTCTAATTTTTGCTCGCAAAGACATCGTGTCCTCTGCCTACGTATCCTAACTAGGATAGAATCAGAGCAATCGTAGTTCACCTTACAAGGGATGAAGAACACTTGATTATGATCAAGGTTCAGAGGGGAATAAACATATCCATGCTTGTGTAGAGTTTCACAAAACTCTCTAGATTTATGTTGAACTCTCAAGAAAGGGAAGTAAGTAATCATTTCCATGATTCTTACATAGAGTTAACCAAACTCTATCCTAAAGTTCTACGTTGTAAGACCAATTGGTTCTATCCAGACCAAAAGGTGGGAGAAGGGGGAAGGTTGCTCGTCAAGATATCGCATCTTGTGCCTACGTATTCTCATTGTCCAATGAGAAATCAGAGCGGTCGTAGTTCGAACTCGAACTACAGAATAAGGATCTATTGGTTCTTTCCAAACCAAAAGAGGGTGAAGGTTCTATCCAGACCTATGAGGGTATCCTATTGGTTCTATCCAGACCAAAAGGGGGAGAAGGTTCTATCCAGACCTATGAGGTTATATCCTATTGGTTCTATCCAGACCAAAAAGGAGAGAAGGTTCTATCCAGACCTATGAGTTATCCTTTTGGTTCTATCCAGACCAAAATGGGAGAAGGTTCTATCCAGACCTATGAGTTATATCCTATTGGTTCTATCCAGACCAAAAAGGGAAAAGGTTCAATCTAGACCTATGAGTTTAAATCCTATTGGTTCTATCCAGACCAAATGAGTTAAATCCCATTGGTTCTATCCAGACCAAAAAGGGAAAAGGTTCTAGAGGGATGTAAGTATTCATAAGAAAGTACTTACAGGGAGTGCGGCGACTCCTATTCTAAATTGAGATTGTCTTGATAAAGGGTGTCCGTGGTGGGACGGTAAAAGCGAGCACGACGACTCGAATCCTAAGGCTAGGATCAAGGGAGGGATGTCCACGGTGGGACACTAAAAGTGAGCACAACGACTCAAATCCTAAGGTTAGGAATAAAGGGTAAAGGGTGTCCACGGCGGAACGGTAAAGGTGAAAAATTGACCAAAAGCATTTTCAGGCAGATTTTAAAGGTAACTTCCACTGGTGGAAGTTCAGTGCAAAAGTTGCCAAAAAGTATTTTCAGGCAGATTTTAAAGGTAACTTCCACTGGTGGAAGTTCAGTGCAAAAGTTGCCAAAAAGCATTTTCAAGCAGATTTTAAAGGTAACTTCCACTGGTGGAAGTTCAGTGCAAAAGTTGCCAAAACGTATTTTCAGGCAGATTTTAAAGGTAACTTCCACTGGTGGAAGTTCAATGCAAAAGTTGCCAAAAAGCATTTTCAGGCAGATTTTAAAGGTAACTTCCACTGGTGGAAGTTCAGTGTAAAAATTGCCAAAAAGCATTTTCAGGCAGATTTTAAAGGTAACTTCCACTGGTGGAAGTTCAGTGCAAAAGTTGCCAAAAAGTATTTCCAGGCAGATTTTAAAGGTAACTTCCACTGGTGGAAGTTCAGTGTAAAAAGTGACAAAAATCATTTTTATGCAGTTTTTCAAGTAACTTCCACTGGTGGAAGATTAGTGTAAAAAGTGACAAAAATCATTTTCATGCAGTTTTTAAACATGATATCAACATACAAGACAGAGATTGGATGTTAAAGTGGTGGCAACATGGCATGAGTGAAATGCATGAAAGTTGCAAGGGGTGAAGTTTTCCACACTAGCTTTTATGCATACATACTGTTAATGACAATACAAAAGAGCAACAATCTAAAATTGCCACAAGCTTAAGTCAAAGAAAACCATGAACTCACATTTAGATCAGTCAATGTCACCAAGGCCAAGTTCACCCCAACTGTTCTACCAATTCTGTTCCAAACAGAAATTTCTCATACAACCAACAAATCAAACACCAAACAGCCATATCACCTGCTAGCAAATGCCCTTGAATTGACAAACCCCACCTCACAACAGTTTCTGGACAGATTAAGAAAAACAATTCTTTTCTTGCATTTCAAAAATGATAAAGACAATTTGATTTTTTTCAATGCCTATAGGCAGCAAGCACACAAAATGGATAATATTCTCCCTATGATCCATCATAAAACCTTATCAAAAATAGCCCTACAGCTTTCAAAGACCAATCCCAAGCAAGCAAGCAAAACAGTGAGAGGTATGAATGACAGTAGATGCAAACAGGTTTAATGTCAAAATCCATTTTAAGATGAACTCAATACAAACATTCATAGCTGACAGATTTGAAATCACACACAGTTTTGATAACATAGAAGCAAGCTTCAACATGACAATGTCTAAGAAAAAGACAGTTCAATACCTAGGTCAAGAAGTTCCAAACACCATCTGAATCCAAGTTTTAAACCTACTGTCAGCTTGAAAATTATGAATTTTAAGGGATGCCAAATTCTAAACATGATCAGGCTTGTGATTTCTCATTATGATAATGACATACTGACTGAAGTGAAATGTGTATCAGATAGCACTAAGTGAACTAGGACAGCAACTGCTAGCAGTCCATATGGCAAGAGATTAAGAAATTCCACACACAAAGGCAACAGTCCAAATGGGAAATGAATAAATTTCAAGAAGCAGAAGCTGACATTCAGTTTTGGGGTATTTCAATCAAACATCTGTTGATGAATTCCAACCAGCATTCCAATAACAAAGCAAAATTAAAACCAAAGTAAACCCTCATCATAGACACATGGTGAATGAGGTTTTGTTCAAAAGACAACAACTGCAGCAATTAAGATTACACAAACCATGCCCCAAGGGAATGAATCCACAGTAAAAGACAACAACATACCAAACCAACTCAAACCTCTAAACATCAAGGTCTCATAATGACAACAAACACCTAAGGGTCCAACTGCCTCATGATGGTAACCTAAAAAAAACCATACTAGCAGGTGAAACCTTATGAGTCCTATCCCTAAGCCTCCAACAGTCTGCATAGCATCTTGGCAATGAGTTGACAAACTCAGATTTAGGTACAGACCAAGAAACCTAACCTGAAAATGCCAAATAGCCAACCAACAACCAGAACTTAACAGCCTACTGCTATAGCACAAGGGAATCTGCCTAAAAACTTAGTAGAACCAACAACTGCATCATAAAGTTCTAAACAGAACTATACAACCTGACCAGAAAACATTGTCTACTACCAGGTCTTGGCACAAATGATAATGCCTACATCTCAGTCCCAAAATACTTCAACAAGACAAGTTTACCAACTTAAGGCAAAGATGAGTTTACAAACTCAACATGATTTCTAGCCTAATAATGCCTAGATGCATATTAAACTAAGTTACAAACTCTAAATCCTGTATGCTCACAACGTAATTTGACAGCAAGTGTGCACTGATCACAAAGACAACAGTCCAAACCATTAGAGGTAAACTTGGCATAAATCAAACATCAGATTCAAAGCACACTTTCTCAAGAGGGCTACAACTTTAACAATATGCCTAGACAAATTTTCACACCAAGGCCCCTAAAGCTACCCTTGTGGACACATTCCCCAAAACAGTGGGAATCAAAATACAATGCTTATTCTTGACAGCACATCATCAGTACATCATTTTACAAAATACCATGCCTTAATAAATGCTAAGGTACTGCAGTAAACATAGACTCTTGACAAAGAGCAAGTTGGGACAGCATACACATAGTTTTCACAAAAACACCTCAAGAATGCAAAACATAACAATGTAATGTAAAATGGGAGGTTTATGGATTACATACCTCTTGTAGACTATGTTGTTCAAGCTAGAAACAAAGAAAACCAGAGACCTTCTTCTTTAGCACAAACTTAAAGCTTGCTTCTTCTTGAAGCAATATGCAATATTTAGGACAGTTCGAGCAATGAGCCTCCCAACTAACTTTTGGTGTTTTGGACAGTTGAAACACAATATATATGAGGTGTATGAAGGGTTTAAACATATGGAAAAGGTCTATGTAGTGACTTGGCTCTAAAAATGCATAAAAGTCAATAATATGGGGTGTGAGGGTTGACTTTTAGATTGGTGGATTTTCTGAGAAATGTAACAATGGAAACAGCTTCAAATGACCATTTTAAAGTTGTATGAATGGTCTTTGAAGTGTTTTTAGGTTTAGACAAAGGATTGGTGTGAAAAATGGAAAGTGGCCAATTTAGTATTTTTGTGATTTTTCTTCACTTACAAGCAAAGAGGGAAAGAAGGAGAACTATATACTTATGATGCTTGGGATAGTTCTGGTGTGAAAAATAGAGTGTGGAGAAACCTCTATTTATAGGCCATGAGAAGCTTGGGGGCAGATTTGATGTATTGGCTCTTTGGAGGGAAAATTGGAGAAAATCTTCCACAAAATCTTGGCACATCTTCATCCATCATGCTCTTGGCTCAATGCAAGAAAGAACTCAAGTGGGATGAGATGTTTGAGGTGATTGAAATGAGGCTAGAGTGTAGAGATGGCAGCTACTACATCATTGCATAAAGTTTCTCTTTCCTCTCTTTTATTTGAATAAAATAATGTCAAGTTGCTTCAATCTTGCAATGTCCTTCAAACCATCCTATCTTCTGGTTTTCTCCTCATCCACACCTCTCATTATCAGTTTAAATTACAATCCAAGGGCTGAGAATGGCTAATGTGATGAAAATCTGATTTTGAGAAGTTTTTACCAAAGTGGTTTCAAGTGTGACAGGCCCAAGTTTCATGACTCATAACTCTTAGCTCACAAATACTCTTGAGGAGTTCTTGTACTTTCTAAAAAGCCCTCATGTATATCTACAACTTTCATGTTTTGGGAATTTCCAAATTCTTGATGGAACTAGGTTGAAAAACTCTTCAAAGTTCTGAAAAAGTGGTTTGTATGGCCAGAATTTGTGAAATTTCACTAAGTCCTTTACCCTTGAAAAATGATTTTTTCTATAACTCCAATTCCATGAATTTTTTGAATATGGAACACCGTGGGACTTTTGTAGGGTTTGTCAAGACCTTTCAAACAAGCTTAGAACCACTTCAATTGGATGTGTGGTTGAGGAGTTATGGTCTTGCCCCTTTCGAAACCCTAATTCCCGATTTTTGCAATTACTTCCTAACCCTTGATCCAATGGTCGTGAAATTTTATGGGGAGGTGTAATATGATATGAGGAACATTTTTCAATCACACCTTGAAGTCAAATTCCTTATTGTTGGAGAGTTGACTTTTTGGTCAACATTTCGATCGATCGGTGTCTACCGAGTCGCCCGTTGGTGATCCGGACATCCTGAGGACTTGAAACTCTTTGGATGGGCTTTACTAATCCATAGGAGCTTAATGGACCTTGATCCCATCATTGAAATACTCTTTGAATCAAAAGTCAAACTATAGTTGACTTTTTCCAGTCAAAAACCCTAATCGGGTGTCTCAAATTGCACTGTTCTCGAACCCCGGGTGACCACCTCAAATTGAATCCATACTTGATCCAATGTTGTATTCTTGATGATGTGGAGACTTATTTGAAGTTGGATCAATCCAAAACATTGATTGATCAGACCACCGAAATCTCGATTTTGACGGTACGGAACCCTAATTCATCTGCATCTTAACAAAGATAAACTTGAAATGGGTTAAGGTTAGTTAATCAAATGAACATGATCCTACAATGATGAGGAGGATCTAAGGGGTCAAAATTTGGGGTGCAACAGATGCCCCTATTTAAATATCTTCACTAGATGATAATGAGAGATGACAATCCTCATAGAATCGTAGTGAAAGGTATTTAAATATAGCAAACCAGAAATTTTGTCCCTTAGATCCGATGGTATGCAAAAGGTCAAATGCAAATATGCCATGAATCTAAATGATGTTATATGATGCTTGAATGCAAGACAGATGCAGACGCACGAGCAAATATAAAAGAACGACAACACAACGAGTGACCACTCACGAGGGGTCCAACACACTGGGGAAAGATTCAAGACCAAGTAAGCAAGGTAGTTCAAACATGACTAAGGATGCTTGTTCAAGGAAATCTTTCACGCAGGGGACACAAATTCCACTGGGGAAGCACAACCTCACCGGGGAAAAGACGGAACGAAGACACGAACCTCACTGGGGATAACCAGATGAGAAAATTTCTTATAACGAAGAGTTCAAACGGGATCTTTAGGAAAAGGTTGGAAAAAAGACCGGATGTGCCGGGGAAACCAGTATCCACTAATTCTCCAAGACTCGACTGGGAAAGCAAAAGCTTCAACTGGGGAGACTGGTGATGACCGGAACAACAAATAGCTTCAAACAGTGCTAGTTTCCACTAGACTTACTGGGGAAGGTTGGTGACGACCAATCCAAAGTTCGGTTTCCAAAGAAGTGCTAAGTACCACTAGACTTCCTGGGGATATGGTGACAACCAAGTCGAAGTTCCCATTTCAATTGGGAATTCCAAACAATACAGGACTTCAGCTGGGGAAGTTGGTAACAATCAACTTTCGGTACCAATAACGATTAGTTTTCCGGTAATGCTAGTAACTATTGGATTTTCAAAGAGTTTGGTGACGACCAGGAAGCACAAATATATCCCTCAATACCTTAGGAACAAAAGCCAAACATCCTCAATACATTAGGTTATAGAAGAGACACAACCCTCAATACATTAGGATTGGACGAAGATCCTCAAAACATTAGGAATGGAAGCTGAACATCCTCAATACATTAGGATATAGAAGAGACACAACCCTTAACACATTAGGATTGGGCGAAGACCCTCAAAACAATAGGAACGAAAGTTGAAACATCCTCAATACATTAGGATATCAAAGCTGAACATCCTCAATACATTAGGATATAGAACACTTCATGCAAACGCAACCACTTTAGTCTCTGGCAACTTCTGAACTCGGGATCTAAAGCATACATCTCCAAAGGTACACAACCTGTGCTCGGGATGGCAACAAACAATCTCCCAAAGGTACAAAACCTGTGCTTGGAATCCAACAATACATCTTCCAAAGGTATAAAATCTGTGTTTGGAATCCAACAATACATCTTCCAAAGGTATAAAACCTGTGCTTGGAATCAAACAATACATCTCCAAAGGTACACAACCTGAGCTTGGGATGAAAACAAACATCTATCTCCAAAGGTACACAACCTGTGCTCGGGATAGAAACAAACTTCTTCCAAAGGTACGAAACCTGTGCTTGGAATCAAACAATACATCTCCAAAGGTACACAACCTGAGCTTGGGATGAAAACAAACATCTATCTCCAAAGGTACACAACCTGTGCTCGGGATAGAAACAAACTTCTTCCAAAGGTACGAAACATGTGCTTGGAATCAAATAATACATCTTCCAAAGGTATAAAACCTGTGCTTGGAATCAAACAATACATCTCCAAAGGTACGAAATCTGAGCTTGGGATGAAAACCACCGTAACTTAGTTTGGAATGATATACAACCAAATTGTCAGTATTTATTGTCCATTGATTTTCATAATGCCAATTACCAACGGGCCTTTCTTGAAACATGATTGGTCACCACCAAATTACTTATATCAGTATCCACTGGATTTTCAAACAATGCAGCTCACAACCGTGCGTCGACATGCTTAAGATAAACTTCTCAAATGTGACTGCCATTTATCACTGGTGCAGGTTACGCTTCTCTACAGAGACTGCCACTTACCGCTGAAGACAATTAAACTTCTCCGAAGAGACTGCCATTTATCGCTGAAGACGATTAAACTTCTCCGAAGAGACTTCCATTTATCATTGATGAAGGTTAAGATTCTCCCAAGAGATTGCCACTCACCTGCTGATGACGATTAAACTTCTCCGAAGAGACTGCCATTTATCGTTGAAGACGATTAAACTTCTCCGAAGAGACTGCCATTTATCGTTGATGAAGGTTAAGCTTCTCCCAAGAAATTTCCACTCACCTGTTGATGACGATTAAACTTCTCCGAAGAGACTGCCATTTATCGTTGAAGACGATTAAACTTCTCCGAAGAGACTGCCATTTATCATTGAAGACGATTAAACTTCTCCGAAGAGGCTACCATTTATCGTTGGTGAAGGTTAAGCTTCTCCTAAGAGATTGCCACTCACCACTGAAGACGATTAAACTTCTCCGAAGAGACTGCCATTTATCGCTGAAGACGATTAAACTTCTCCAAAGAGACTGCCATTTATTGTTGATGAAGGTTAAGCTTATCCTAAGAGATTGCCACTCACCACTGAAGACGATTAAACTTCTCCGAAGAGACTGCCATTTATCGTTGATGAAGGTTAAGCTTCTCCTAAGAGATTGCCACTCACCACTGAAGACGATTAAACTTCTCCGAAGAGACTGCCATTTATCACTGAAGACGATTAAACTTCTCCGAAGAGACTGCCATTTATCGTTGAAGACGATTAAACTTCTCCAAAGAGACTGCCATTTATCGTTGGTGAAGGTTAAGCTTCTCCTAAGAGATTGCCACTCACCACTGAAGACGATTAAATTTCTCCGAAGAGACTGCCATTTATCGCTGAAGACGATTAAACTTCTCCGAAGAGACTGCCATTTATCGTTGATGAAGGTTAAGCTTCTCCTAAGATATTGCCACTCACCACTGAAGACGATTAAACTTCTCCGAAGAGACTACCATTTATCGTTGATGAAGGTTAAGCTTCTCCTAAGAGATTGCCACTCACCACTGAAGACGATTAAACTTCTCCGAAGAGACTGCCATTTATCGCTGAAGACGATTAAACTTCTCCGAAGATACTGCCATTTATCGTTGATGAAGGTTAAGCTTCTCCTAAAAGATTGCCACTCACCACTGAAGACGATTAAACTTCTCCGAAGAGACTGTCATTTATCGCTGAAGACGATTAAACTTCTCCGAAGAGACTGCCATTTATCGTTGATGAAGGTTAATCTTCTCCTAAGAGATTGCCACTCACCACTGAAGACGATTAAACTTCTCCGAAGAGACTGCCATTTATCGTTGAAGATGATACAAAAATGTCCTTCTTGATAGATAGTGAAAAATAAATGCACATCCAGGTAGGTTTAGCGACCGACAAGGACCAAAGTTCAATCTAGAATATAGCCTGAAAGGAACTGTCAAACAAGACTCCAACCACTGAGAAATGAACTCGAATGTGTCGCTTGCGCGAAAATAAGGTGCCGGCATGACAGAAGAGTCGCCACCTTTCGTTATTTATCCCTCAGGGCGGGAAAGGAAACGATCGGAAAAACCTGACGAAAAAGGGTAAGACAAGGTCGTCGCAACCATTGTCTGGGTTCGGGAGTCGGTTACGCAAGGGGAAGGTATTAGCACCCCTCACGTCCGTCGTACTCGACGGGATCCTCGCTTGTTTGTTTACTTGGACGGGTTGGTTATAATCTATCTACCTATCAAGGCTGGCTGAAAAAGAAAAGAAAAATGACTCGGCAAAGCATCGCGCTTTATGCCTACGTATTCCCGTCTGGAACGAGAAATCAGAGTCAACGTAGTTCGGCTAACTACGGGTTATGGGGGAAAGGTTGCTCGCTAGGACGTCGCATCCTATGCCTACGTACTTTCATCTGGTATGAAAGATCAGAGCGAACGTAGTTCGGGAAACTACGGGGTAAAATGGCTCAACTAGGAGGGAGACTATCAAGTCCTACTGTTATCATGCCATGGATTCATCCTATGGTTGAGGTTTGAACAGGGAACTCCTAGATGTTATCATGCATAGGTTTCAACCTAAAAGTCTATCATCAAATCCTCATCAGAGGAAATGAGAGTCCTAAGGGATCATGTCAATGATACACAGAAACAGACAAAAGCATCAGCTTTAACAGTAAAATGCATGCAATGCAAGTGAGGGAGGAAATGTGTGTGGGGTTTCAGCCTCCACAAGCTCATCTCAACCTCAAGCCAGTCATGAAATAACAGTAATCATACTGAAAACAAACAACATGCTATCAAGCAATAAACAGATAAAAGATGAAGTGCCATCAGGCAAACAAAACACATGCTTGAGAAAGAATCATCTACTCTCTAATCCTAACCCTAATCACAGAATCTGAATCAAATCTAAGCACTAAAGCAAGACCCTAACAAGAGAAAACAATCCCAGTCTTCAAGCTTCAGAACAAGCTTACCAAAGAAAGGGAGCTAAGTAAGCAGACTCATAGTGTCTTCCTCAGGAAAACACTAGGAGGTGTATACTCAGGAGTCATACCCTATGTGGCTCAACCACTGTGATCAGTTTATATTCCTCCTCAGGAGAAATTAAACTCACAAGCAGGCTCCAACATCACTGGATATTTAGGAAATCCTATCTGAACTAGTGGAACTAAATGAATAGACTCATAGGACCTTCCTCAGGAAAGTACTAGGAGGCTTCCACTTAGGAGTTGTATCCTATGTGGCTCAACAACTGTGATCAGTTTACATTCCTCCTCAGGAGAAATTAAACTCACAAGTTGGCTCCAACGTCATTGGATACTTGAGAAATCCTAGACAAACTAATGGAACTAAGTGAATAGACTCCTAGGACCTTCCTCAGGAAAGTACTAGGAGGCTTCCACTTAGGAGTTGTATCCCATGTGGCTCAACAACATGTGATCAGTTTACATTCCTCCTCAGGAGAAATTAAACTCACAAGTTGGCTCCAACATCATTGGATACTTGAGAAAGAGGTGAGAAGAAAGAATGAAAGTCATTCATAGTGCCTTCCTCAGGAAAGTACCATGAACTTCCTTCAAACTTCAGGATCTCAAACCTCACAAACAGGGAACAAGACAAGCTCTGGGTCTCTGAATCTTGATCCACAATCTCCTCTCCATGATGCTCTCCATCAAAGTCCTCAAGACAACACAAGCCCCACAACAAATTCCCCACAATGAACCCCAAAGATGGACAGATAACCACTGGACAGACAAAATCATCAGGCAACTTCAGAAAATACCTAAAAATGCTAAACTAAGGGGGAAAAATCTAACAATTATTCACAAGGGTCCTCAACACCTACTCATAACATCTACATAGGCCTCTACCTAAAAATCAAGACAAAACTTATCAAAGAAAGGGATTCTTCACCTAAACACAATTTAAACCCTAATTAGGATACCCTAAGTCTACCCTAATTAAACTAATCAACAATCAATTCTAAAATTCTAGAAAAAATCCTATGGGGAACTATGATTCATCATCTAATTGCACAAAAAAGAATGGATTAAAAACCCTAAGGGAAGGTCCTAAAATAATTCCTACAAAATCATGATACAAAACTAAACTTATTAAAAGCTACTTTAAAAGAAAAATCTATTAAAATACTAAACCTAAAAATAAAATCCCATTTTTATTTTTATAATTTTCTACACATTTCCATCTAATCATAGAAAAAAGAAGAATTAAAAAATCATTTTTTATCTATTTTTAATGAATTAAACAAAACAGAAAAACATTAAAAGAAAATTAAAAGAAATAAATCAATTAAAAGGGAGGGGGGGTATGAACAGCAAGGCGCGCCAGTTAAAATAATTGGGCCAACAATAGGGGGGGGGGCGAATAGAAAGCTGAGCCCAGAATGCCCTTTAAGTGAAACGACCGCGTTTTGCTTATTTGAAATTTCCCTCTCTTTCTCAGATTATCACACGGCCGTTGGATCTAAATAATTTGTCAAACTTTGAATCTAATCCTAGGGCCCTCCCTCATCATCCCAAACACAACCTAGGGTTTTCAGAACCCTCTCCCATGCACTCAAATCTTCGAGCTCCTCTATCTCTCTCCACACGCCATGATTCAACAAGATTCAAACACGAAAAATGCTCTACTACTCAAGCTCTACACAACCATACGTACAGTTTCTCTTAATTCCTCGTGAATAATCCAAACAGAAGCCTTCAATGTCTTGGTACAACCACGTTCATCTGATATCAATCTTCACCAACCTTCAGTCTAATGGTCTACAGATGTTCTATGAGATACCCTAGCTATTATACACTAGTTCTTGATGATTAAAACTCCTAATTCAAACAATTCTTGGAGATTAAAGATTCATGGTTCTGTTATGCATTGTCATGGAACAGGCTGTAACTTCTAGGGTTCAATCATCTAGCCTAGTACAACCTTCCTATACCTCTAAAACCGAGCAAGACCATATAATTTAAGAGAATTAAGATGGAGAAGGAACCTGTCAAGAGGTTATGGTGGAGTGATGCAGAGCACGATTCAAGCCTTGGGATTGCTTCTAGATGATCCTTGGATGATCACCAGTCTTCTGTTTGCAATAGTTGTGAAGGAGGTGGCTTGTAGTGGAAGAAAACTCAAGTTGCTTCAACTTGAAGAAACCTCTTCAATGGCAATGTATCTCTCTCTTTCTCCTCTGGCTTGACTCTCTCCCACCAACCTTGATCACTTTCTGATGCACTCTCTATATAATAATCATTGGATGTTTCTAGATTCATCTAGAATGTGGTGGAAACTTCTTGAAATTCTCATGACATGCCAAGTTGGATATCTCATATCTCATATGTTATGCCTTGCAATTTTGTCTTAAAATGTCCTTATGTGAGATATTGAGAAGGGATGAGTGAAAAACAAGTTCATTTTTGGCTTGTGTAGGGTTTTTCAACATTGCCTTCTTTTTCAAGTAACAACTTTTCAAAGCATCACCCATTTTTAGACCTCAAATGAAAATTCTAGCTAAACCAATGTTCTCAAAATGGTTTTTCCAATCAAAATGATATATTGGATGACCTATTTTGTATTTGTGGATCTCCCAAATCACTTTTCAATTTCAACTTTTCAAAGTTATAAGCCATTTTTAGTTCATTTTGGACCAATCATGTAATCTCATGCCATGAGCTTTTACAACAATTTGTGACCTTTTTTCTAGACTTAAAATCACATTTTGAACAACTTTCATGTTTTGAGTTTTTCCATTTGAGGCTTGGAAATAGGAGTTTTAGGCATTGGCTAAAATGACCTATAACTGACAAATGACCAAAATACCCCTGTCTTGTTCAAACCATAAGTTGAGTTCCACAAATCCAATCAAGGACTTCTACCACTCAAATTAAAGCTAAGAAGATCCTCTTCAACATTCATGTTTACCAAGAAATCATAGGAATCAACCTACTAGGGCAAAAGTTGTCTGCAAGTTGGGTAACTTTCAAGGACCCAGATTCACATACCTCAGATGACCTGTAATTTGTCAAAACCATAACTTGAGCTCTGTAACTCCTATCAAGGATTTCCACCACTCAAATTAAAGCTAAGAACAAGCTCTACAACATTCATGTTGTGGGGAAGATGAGATATCAATCACATCGTGAGCTAAAACTGCCTGGAAGATAGGGGTCAAATTAGGGTTTTCTCACTGACAATCCTCAGAAACCCTAACTCAAGACTTCTCAAACTCCTCAATCATGATGAGTTGGTCTAGGAATCATCTTTATAACATCTCTATACATCATTCCATGATCTCATGGCCCTTGGATTGAGTCTCAACCTTCTCCAAATCTTCAGTTACCCTAGGGTTGACCCAGTCAAAACCCTAATTCTACCATTCATGGTTGAATCCTCTGAACTCTTGCATAATGACCCCTCAGGGCTTCATGATGGCTATCAAGACATCTCATAAACTTTCTCAAAGCATCAAGTTCACTCTCATAGTCTCAGAATCATCTGAGGGGCACCCATAACTCTCAAGCTATGAAGCACACAACCCTGGTTTCAACCAATTCCTCTGAGGATCTCTTGAACTTTCTGATGAAGGTATCAATTTTCAAACACTCAATGAATAAATAATTGTTGGTCAAATTTTGGGGTGCAACAGCTGCCCCTATTCAAACGGCTTGAACCTGACTGGGTGAGAAGCGAACGGCTCTCAACCAATCAAGGTGCGAGACGGTTGAATACCGGTAAACCCGAAAATTTGCCAACTGCACGAGCACACGATACTCTACGGGGAACAAACCTTCGAATACTGCAATACTAGCTGCACGGCAACTAGCTGGAGAAATACTGATCTGACATTGCCGTCAATCATCCACGTTAACTTCTTCTGATATTGCCTTCAGACAACCACAACACCCAACATCGCCGCTGGAGAACTATATCTGATATCACCGCCGGACACAAACATCACTCTGAGAGACACTTGACATTGCCGTCGGACAATCGAAGTACCCTGCATCACCGCTGGAGAACTAAATCTGACATCACTGTCTGACAAACATCATCTCTACTGGGGATTTAAAGAGTCTGACCTCGCCGTCAAACAAATATCCAGCTTCGCCGTCGGACACATGATGATCTTGAACATCTCTGACCTGGGGTTCACCCCTGGTAAATGGAACAAAAGGTACATTTGCGTATTTGAAACTACTCCGCTGGGAATGAGGGACTCAACCGAGCACACTCTGATCTGGGGTTCACCCTCAGAACCATAACGAACATCGGAATACTACTGCACAATGATCCCACTGTAGAACTTCAACATCAGAACTATATGAAACCCTGGCCCCTGGCCACTCTGCAGGAGGTATCTTCGACTTCAGTCTGAAGAAATGGTCCTTGGCCTTCAAGGATACATGGATCTACCTTCAGGCAACTCCGCTTCTGCTATAGAGCATCCGTGACTTCAGTCAGGGATATACTTCGGCCTTCAGTCCGAAAAATGAACCCTAGGTCATTCACGACCTTGGGGGATAACCTTGCCCTTAGGCACCTTCGCTTCAGCTTAGGAAATCTGTGACTACAGTCAGAGAAGTGGTATCCTGAGCCACTCATGACTCCACGGGGATTCAAACACTTTGCCTTCAGGCAAAACTCCGCTTCAGCTGGAGAAACATCTTCGACTTCAGTCAGAAGAAACACTATTCACTTGATCGCAATCAATCATCTCCTCAGGACAACTGACTTGGTCTTCAGACTCACACGAATCACTTTTGTTGTATCTACAACCCTGGAACCTTGTCTTCAGCCACCCGTTGACTCTTCAACACGGTAATCTGGACTCACAGGAACCTTCTGATGTCGCCATCGGGCGCTTACGAAATCCATCTTCAGATTAGACATCGTTGTTGGAGCAGACATACCATGCTGCTGAGGACTTCAAGAATCAACTTGAACAAACAGATCCGTCGGGCATCTTCAAGAATCGTCCTGAACTAATAACCTTTCCGGAGCAAACATTTTGTTGGGAATTCCAGGAACCTTCCTGGGCAACTCCTGCTGGAGACGCTATTGGGGAGCTCAAGAATCGTCCTGAGCAAACTATTCGGGAACCTGCACTGGAGTCTTAAGAATCGTCTTAAGCAAATGGCCCTGCTGAGGGATTTGAGAATCATCTCAAACTGAAGACTTTGCTGGGGATCTCAAAAATCATCTTGAGCGAGCAGCTGTGGGGATTACACCGGGGTCTTTAGAATCATCTAAGAAAACAACCTTGCTGGGGAGAACATCAAGAATCGTCCTGAGCAACTAGTCTCTTGGTGGAACACCTGTAAAACAAGGATGATAATGATCTAGATCATGCTTATGATGCGTATGCTTCGGCGCTACGCCCCACACAGTGGAAACGCTATGCGTTTATGCTAAATGCCATGCAATCATGCACAATGCCATGCAATCATGCACAATGATGCGATCCCGTCAGCAAAATAAATGCCGAAGGGGGAAATCCTCCTGTCAAGGAGAAAGAACCACTCAGGTAGAGGAATCATCCTGCTGAGGAGATTGTGAACACGCCAATATCAATCAGGCTCCGTCTGGGGAATTGATCTTCCGTGAACTGCTGCAGGGGAAAACAACTTCAGCTGATTGCGGCAGGGGATGAAGCTCTACGAGAACTTGGATCTGCTGATATCAATCGCGAGAATGAACTGTGCGGCCGTCTCGGCTACTCTTCTGGGGATGACCACTCTGCGGGGAACCAACTTCAGCTGCTCAACACTCCACTGGGGGAAAACCAATCATGATCTGATCAACTTCCAAGGATTCGGATCTCTTGGACATCTGCAAACTCGGCTGCGGAAGGAGAAATCATTCTGCTTTGATGGAGAGAGTGCGATTCTGGGGAAACACAGCATTAGCTGCCCCATGCTCTGCTGGGGAAAACTGATCATGATCTGATCAACTTCCAAGGATTCTGCTTTTCTGTGGACTCAGCCGGGGAGAGAAATCATTCTACTTCATTGGAGAGTGCAACTCTGATGGGGAATTTGATTCCACCGGGGAAGAAAGGATCATCTGACTTCGGGGGAGAGTGCAACTCTGCAGAGGAATACAACATCAGCTGTTCCAACACTCTACTGGGGAAGAGGGAATCATCGAATCTTCAGGAGAGAGCCTGACTCTGGTGAGGAATCTCAATTCCACTGGAGACTTCAGTCTGGCACCATCAGTTACTGCATACTTCGGTATACGACTAGCTTCCTGCGAAACCTGCACTTGTGACCCGGTGCGGGGGAGACACCTGCTTTGGTGACTTTACTGGGGAAAACACGAGCTTCGGCACCCGAACACTTCTCCGAAATCTGCACTTGTGACCCGGTGCTGGGGAGAGGCGATATCATTCTTCGGCGCTTGACTCAGCTGATGAGGTGACATTCCTTTAGGATGCGTCTGCTTGGGGAAGAGAATCACCTCTACCTGGGGGAAGACATATCAATGCTCACTATTCTGATTCTGATTCTGCGGAGGAGAGATTACTGAACTCTGCTGGGGAAGGAGGACTCATCCTGCTTCGGGGATACGCACGGCACATCTTCTGGCTAGGTGCTACACCTGCAACAACACAAACAAACAGACAAGATGCCCTCCTCAAAGGGGCCTATCCAGGTTATTATCTCGTGACAATATTCAGTTAATTAGTTGTTTCAACAATCAATGGGCTTAGGCCCGCAAGTTTATGTATGCGCATTTTATCAAAAAAACACATCGGCGTTATCATTCGCAAACAAAACAGATAAATGCAAAACAGACAAGTAGAATTGCTGGATAATGTGCATTTTATTGATGGTGAACCCCTGAATGGGCAAAAATGTTTTACAACAGAGGCAAGCTCTTGGAATGAGGAAGCCGCGCAAAAAACGAAAAACATAAATATACATCAGTATATACAAATGTCGGCAATCGAGGCGTAGACGAACACCATAAGTTGATCCCTCTAAGACCCACTCGACTTCGATACTTCTCCGATGCTTCAGCTTTGGAAGAGATTGATTCAGATAAACGGCCCTCAGGTCTTCCGAACCACTAAACAATGAAAGTCCATACGCGGAACGCAGTCATTTGCTTATTCAAATCCCTAACTTTTGCGTGAACCGCCCTTCCGGGTTTTCAGTTCACCGGGATACCCTTTTTTGCCGAAGCCGCCCAGTGTAGGTTTTCGACTTCGCGGGTGTACATTTTTCAATATATCCCTAATTTTTGCCCGAACCTTTTATTCTGTTTTTGGTTCGCCGGGATGCCCCTTTTTTGCCTGGACTCTTTCTTTTTTTGTCCAGCGGGTCGCTTTCAAGCAAAGTATTTTTTAACTGTGTCCGCGTTCACCGGGGATGCAAAATCTTCACCATCCATCGTGGATAACAACAACGCTCCACCCGAGAAGACCTTGCTGACGACATACGGCCCTTCGTAATTCGGAGTCCACTTGCCCCGGTGATCGGAGTGTGGAGGAAGAATCTTCTTCAGGACGAGATCACCCGTCTGAAAGCTTCGAGGACGCACCTTCTTATCATAAGCTTTCTTCATTCGGCTTTGGTACAGGCGACCAAATGCAATCGATGCTAGCCTCTTCTCGTCCATCAGGCTGAGTTGGTTCAAACGATTCGTAACCCATTCTGCTTCATCAAGTTTCACATCAACCAAAACTCGCAAAGAGGGAATCTCCACTTCTAGCGGTAGGACAGCTTCCATACCGTACACCAAGGAGAAAGGGGTTGCCCCGGTCGACGTACGCACCGTCGTACGATAACCGTGCAAGGCAAACGGCAGCATCTCGTGCCAATCTTTATACGTCACAACCATCTTCTGAACAATCCTCTTGATGTTCTTGTTGGCCGCTTCAACAGCGCCATTCATCTTCGGCCGGTAAGGAGATGAGTTGTGGTGTTCGATCTTGAAGCTCTGGCACAGCTCCTTCATCATCTTATTATTCAAATTCGAACCATTATCAGTAATGATCCGCTCGGGAATTCCATAGCGACAGATGATGTCCCTCTTTATGAACTTAGCTACCACCTGCTTGGTCACATTAGCGTACGAGGCTGCCTCCACCCATTTGGTGAAGTAGTCGATAGCTACCAGAATGAAACGATGACCATTGGATGCGGTGGGCTCGATCTTGCCTATCATGTCGATGCCCCACATGGAGAACGGCCAAGGGGAGGACATGACATTCAATGGGCACGGCGGCACATGAACTTTATCAGCATAAATCTGGCATTTATGACATTTCTTCGCGAATCTGAAGCAATCCGACTCCATAGTCAACCAGTAATATCCTGCTCTCAGGATCTTTCTCGTCATGGCATGCCCGCCGGCGTGCGTACCAAATGTGCCCTCATGGACTTCTTCCATGAGCATATTCGCCTCTTTTTCATCCACACATCTGAGTAGCACGAGATCGTGGTTTCTCTTATACAGCACTCCATCAGGATTGAGATAAAAGTTTCCAGAGAGCCTCCTCAGAGTCTTCTTATCCTGGGTTGACGCACCCACAGGATACTCCTTAGTCATAAGGAAGGTCTGGATATCGTGGAACCATGGCTTGCCGTCAGTGGCATCCTCGATTGCGAACACATATGCTGGTCTGTCAAGACGCGAAAGAACAATGCTTGGAGCCTCATTCCAAAGATTGACCTTATACATTGAAGCCAACGTGGCCAAAGCATCAGCCATTTGATTTTCAGCCCGGGGTACATGATGAAGTTCTACTCGGTCAAAGAACGGAAGCAGCCTCCTGGCATAATTCATGTACGGCACTAGATTCGGTTGACGAGTTTCCCACTCCCCTTTGATCTGATTGATTACAAGCGCTGAGTCACCATATATGTCTAGATTCTTGATTCTCAAATCAATTGCCTCTTCTAGACCCATGATACATGCTTCGTACTCGGCTTCATTGTTGGTAACTGGAAACGTCAGTCTCGCAGTAAACGGGATGTGGGATCCGTGAGGAGTCGTGATGATAGCCCCGATACCACTTCCATAGGAATTAACCGCTCCGTCGAATATCAACTTCCACTGAGACTTCCTATCCGGCCCCTCATCGGGCAATGGCTCATCGCAATCCTTCGCTTTGAGAAACATAATGTCCTCGTCAGGGAATTCGAACTTCATCGGCTGATAGTCTTCGATTGGCTGTTCGGCAAGGTAATCAGACAATACGCTTCCCTTGATGGCTTTCTGAGAGACGTACTGAATATCATATTCTGTTAACACCATCTGCCATCTGGCAATCCTGCCTGAAAGAGCCTGCTTCTCGAAGACGTACTTGATCGGATCCATCTTTGAAATCAGCATAGTGGTGTGATTGAGCATATACTGTCGTAGACGTTTGGCAGCCCAAGCTAATGCATAACACGTCTTCTCCAGCATCGAGTATCGAGATTCACACTCAGTGAACTTTTTACTCAAATAATAAATGGCATGCTCTTTTCTGCCCGTCTCGTCGTGCTGACCGAGAACACACCCCATACTATTCTCCAGAACTGTCAAGTACATGATTAATGGCCGTCCAGCCACTGGGGGTATCAAGATTGGAGGTTCTTGAAGATACTGCTTTATCTTGTCGAATGCCTTCTGGCAATCCTCATTCCAAGTAATCGCCTGATTTTTCTTTAACAACTTGAACATCGGTTCACAAGTGGCCGTGAGCTGAGAGATAAACCTTGCAATGTAGTTTATTCGGCCCAAGAAACCACGAACTTCTTTTTCTGTTTTCGGCGCTGGCATTTCTTGGATAGCTTTTATCTTCGCAGGATCTACTTCAATACCTCGTTCACTAACGATAAACCCCAATAACTTTCCGGACCGCACCCCGAAAGTGCACTTGTTAGGATTCAGCCTCAGCTTGAACTTCCTAAGCCTTTCGAACAGCTTCAGCAAATTGACCAGATGCTCCTCCTCCGTTTGGGACTTTGCAATCATGTCATCAACATAGACCTCGATCTCATGATGAATCATATCATGAAACAAAGTTACCATTGCTCGCTGGTAAGTGGCCCCTGCGTTCTTCAGACCGAAAGGCATTACCTTATAGCAAAACGTGCCCCAGGGGGTAATAAACGTCGTTTTCTCCATGTCCTCCGGCGCCATCTTAATCTGATTGTAACCGGAGAAGCCATCCATGAACGAAAACACGGAAAACTGGGCTGTATTGTCGACCAACACATCGATATGAGGCAACGGGAAATCATCCTTAGGGCTCGCCCTATTCAAATCCCGATAATCGACGCACATGCGTACCTTACCGTCTTTCTTCGGTACAGGCACTATGTTGGCGACCCACGGAGGGTAGGTGGTAACGGCTAGAAATCCTGCGTCCAACTGCTTCTGGACTTCTTCTTTGATTTTTACAGCCATGTCTGGCCTCGTCCTCCTGAGCTTCTGCTTGACTGGAGGGCAATCTTCTCGCAACGGCAAGCGATGAACCACGATATCTGTGTCAAGTCCGGGCATATCCTCATATGACCAAGCAAAGACGTCACTATACTCTCGAAGCATCTCGACCAGTCTATGCTTGACATCATTCTGCAGCGCAGCCCCAACTCTGACATTTCTGATAAGCTCCTCAGAACCCAGATTTATGATCTCAATATCCTCCTCGTGAGGCAGAATAACCTTCTCTTCTTGTCTCAACAAGCGGGCCAATTCTTCCGGAAGGTCTTCGTCTTCATCAATCTCATCCTCGGCTTGATAGATCGGGCAATCAAAGTCGTAGTGAGCCGTAGAGGGTCCAGAGTCGATGTCATCTGTTACGTGGATCCTGCAATAACAAGGGTTAAGTTTAAAGCAAGAATATGCAGGTTAGCACGAACCTCGTTGCCATTTTGCTGTTTTTCAAAACAAACATAAAATATGAATAACAGAGAACACAACATTTGATTACGAAGAAAACGCCTTTTATTTATTAACAAAATGCATACACATAATCCAACAAGGCCCTGACAGTAAAACCACTATGCCCCGGGCAGGACATAGGGTTGTACAAAGATTGTAAAAAGCAAATCATTACTCTTCACTTGTCAGCTCGATAATCTCCTTGATGGTCCAATTGCGGAGGCGTTCGCCTGGCTTGCTCGGTTGAATCCAGGCATCGAGATCACAATCACTGTCCCCGCTGTCCTCTGACGCAGCGTTGATACTCTCGAAGATTACTCCCCCCTTGGTGAATAGGATCGGCCCTTTCCCACGAGATGAGCTACCAGAAGAAGATGAAGCTTCAGCTTCAGGAGAATATCCCAATCCAAACTTATCCTGTTTGATCGGTATATCCAAGACATGCCCCCAACCTGGGGTAGAACCGGCTTCGACAACGGCCCTAGCTTCCTTAAACGAGGAGAGGTTCACCTCTTGCTTCTCTGCAACAACGGGAGCTACCTCCTTTACTCTGACGGTTTCAAAAGCCTGGCAAAGAGTCTCATGGATCTCACCATCCATTTCGACATATTTGAAGGACGACAGGTGGCTTACCATGATGTCCTCCTCTCCACAGACTGTCACTATGCTGCCCCCAACAGCATATTTAAGCTTCTGATGCAACGTGGATGTTACGGCACCAGCAGAATGGATCCACGGCCGACCTAAGAGGCAACTATAGGCGGGCATGATATCCATGATATAGAACACCGCATTAAACGTCTCTGGACCAACCTGAATTGGCAGGGTCAATTCTCCGAAGACGTGGCGCTTGGTTCCGTCAAAGGCCTTCACGACCAGATCACTGGGCGTGCACAGCAGTCCCCGGGTATCCAACTTCATTAGTGCCTTCTTCGGAAGCACGTTAAGCGAGGAACCCGTATCCACTAGGACATGTGACATAATCGTGCCTCTGCACTCTATCGAGACGTGCAAGGCATTGTTGTGATCTCTTCCCTTGGGAGTCAGCTCCAGATCTGTAAAACCCAACCCATTACCAGCGTTGACATGGGCTACTACTTCCTCAAGTTGATTAACTGATATCTCCTGCGGCACGTACGCAGCATTCAATACTTTCAGCAACGCGTTGCGGTGCGCTTCAGAACACAGCAACAGGTTAAGAATTGAGATCTTCGACGGAGTCTGGTGAAGATGATCTACAATCTTGTAGTCACTTTTCCTGATCAGTCGCATGAACTCTTCAGCATCTTTAACCAACAAGTCTTTCTCTGCCCCTGCAGGAACCTCTTCAACAGCTTTACCTTTGCCTTTGTCCACAGCGTCAGCCCGGACTACCTTCTCTGCTGCACCCTCTGCCGGTGCGAACACTCTACCACTTCTGGTGATACCACTGACCTCAGCAAGATCCTGTGCAGTCGATCTGGACGGCTCCAGCTCTATTTTCTGACCATTACAATACACTTCGGCGCCATAATGCCATGGGACGGCATTAGTGCTCTCGAATGGGATTGGTCCGGCCCTGGTGATGGTGATAGTAGGCGGTCGGGGTGCAGAAATGGTGATAGGGTGGCGAGGAATGGTAATGGTAGCAACTTCGTCCGCTTGCTTCAGCACGACTTCCCTTGACGCATTCTCAATGCTCCGACTGAACTGCAAAATACCCTCGGTCATCAGACTTTGGATACCTTCGATCAACTGCTCACACCCATCAGGAAGTGTAGCACATGCCATACAAAACTCTCCACATCCGGGAAAGAAGCCTTTCTTTAGCAACTTAGCTTTAACAAAGCCCAACGGCGTCTTCAGATCTTTGACATCAGTCAGCAAGTCTGAATTCTCTTCAGCGATAACAGCATTTACTCCGCCCCCCTATGATGAGGCATTGGATTCTTGGTGACGTTGGGCACGTTGTCAGAAAAGTTGATCACCTTGGCGTCGACCAAGTCCTGGACTTTGTGCTTAAAAGCTTTGCAATTCTCAACTGTATGGCCAGGTGCCCCAGAATGAAATTCACAAGTAGTATTGGCATCATACCCCGGTGGTGGTGCCCCTGTCAAGGGAGCCAACGTCCTTTTTTGAACTAATTGGAGCTGCAGCAACGTCTGCAGAAGCTGTGCATATGACATAGGAGGAGTTTCCAAATGACGGTTTGCCAGGGGACCCCGATTCTGATATCTCTTATATCCCGGATTATTCTGTTGCTGAGGCTGCTGCTGCGGCTGAGGGGGAGCAGCTGGGATGTTTATGCTAGCAATCTGAGACTGAGGGCCCTTGCCCTTTCTCCTAGCATTAGTGACAGCACTGGCATCGCCCTCTCGACGCTTGCCAGTATAGGGTTTCTTGCCAGCTCCTCCAGATGAGGATGATTCGCCTTGAATCTTTCCGATCTTTATACCATTTTCAACATGCTCGCCCAAAGTGATGAGGGCCGAGAATGTTCCGGACATGCCACTAACCAGCTTTTCATAATAGACTCCAGGAAGTGTAGCCACGAACATTTGTACCAACTCACGCTCAACCATCGGCGGTTGAACCCGAGCAGCCAATTCACGCCACCGCTGGGCGTACTCCTTGAAGCTTTCATTGCTCCGCTGCGAGAGATTCTGAAGCTGAACTCGGTTGGGAGCCAAGTCGCTATTATACTGATAGTGGAGGACAAACGCCTCAGCGAGATCTTTCCACGTGCGCACAGCAGCGGGCTCCAAACCCATATACCATTCGAGCGATGGGCCAGAAAGACTATCCTGAAAGAAGTGCATCAGCAACTTCTCATCATCAGAATAAGCGGACATCTTTCTGTAATAAGACCGGAGGTGAACACGGGGACAAGTAGTGCCCCTATACTTCTCAAAGATAGGCACCTTAAACTTGTGAGGTACTTTAAAGTCAGCAATCAACCCGAGTTTGGACATGTCAACGCCCAATGTATTCTGATTTTCTATATCTCTCATTTTATCTTCCAGCGCCTTGAACCTGAGTCGAGCCTCAGCAGTCAATTCAGCCTCTGCACCTCTCTGAGAGAATATGTCATCCTGATGGTCCTCCAGCCACGGCTGAGGCACCACCATATTTCCTGCACCAACGTTAACATTGGCTCCCAAACCACCATTGACGGCGCCCGCCGCGTTAAGTCCGAGATTAGTCATAAGATTGCCGTTAGCACTACCGTTGCCCCCGGCAGCAGGAACAACGTTCTGTGGAGTATCCCCTTGAGGAGGAGTAGGTACGGCCCCGCCGTGAAGTATTCCGTTACTGTCAACCCTGGAGATGAGAGGTTGAACCAAAGTACGAAGCTGATCTTGCCCGTTCGCAACTACTTGCATCAGCTCCATAAAACGATCCATCCGTTCACGAAGCTCCTGAACATCTGACTGTACCTGGTCCATGATTCTCGTTTGATTGGCGCGAGTTGAGTAGCGGTGGATGAATCTTTGATCAATCCTGGAGATCGAAAGCAGCTCGGAACCTGAGTACCTGAAAAACCTGTCAAGAGGTTAGGAAAAGGTAACAGAATGTATGTCATGCAAAAATGCTTCATGCAAATGCGTGCGTGAGTCTGTGTGCTTGAGAGATTTCCCCCGATCCTGGCATCTGCTGACAATAATAAGGAGAGGAATCTGGGCCCAATCATGGAAACAGTAACCTCTCATAGCAATAGTCAGATTCGACACATCAAGGACCGAGAACTCATACGCAACAGTCTTTCTGAGAACGGCTGCAGTAACACAATGAGAGATCTTGGATCAGGGAAACGGTACCTGTCACAGACACACGCTAATGGAATGATTATGCAAGCTAATGCAAAATGCAGGTATGCAACAATATATCCAGGTGGCTGCTGTGGAGATTCGGTATCAACAGTCACTGATGAGAAGGAAACCCCGGTGTAAAAACCGCTGATCTGATCTGCTAAGAATAACCCTCTGGTAGGATCGAGATCAAAATTCTGCCCTGACAAGAACGAAGGCCTGATAATAAAGACCCCGGATGCAAGATCAAGGAATATCTGTTGATGAAGTCTTCAGACCCCAAATCACAAATCTGCCCTCTCAAGAACAAACACACAGCTGCTGATGAGATCTTCAAATCCCACCCAAAATCTGCCCTATCAAGAACAAATGACAACCGCTGACGGGATCCTCAGACCCTACTCAAAAATCTGCTCCATCCAGAACAAACCTCTGACGATAATACACTGATCAAAGCCTGCTCTACCAAGAACAGACAAACACCCGATGATAAGATCCTCTGATCAAACCCTTGCTCTATCAAGAACATATCTTCAACGGAGAACCCAACATAACTGATTCACTGTCAAGAAAACCAGGTAGTCTGGAGGTCAAAGTTTCCTGCAATATCCCAACCCCACTCACAGGTATGGACCTAATCCA
This sequence comes from Lathyrus sativus, assembly GCA_963859935.3. Taxonomy (NCBI): domain Eukaryota; kingdom Viridiplantae; phylum Streptophyta; class Magnoliopsida; order Fabales; family Fabaceae; genus Lathyrus; species Lathyrus sativus. The sequence goes on along the minus strand of OZ012737.1, from coordinate 298,119,693 downwards.
CGGACAAAGGTACGGCATCCTATGCGGTTGTCAGCGTCACAGACATTCATGAGTGACAATACGATTCCCAGAAGGAGTGGCATCACCAAGTCATGAAGAGGCCTCTCTTAGCCGACTTCCAAATGATCGGTCCCCAGAGTCGACAATCCTCACGTCTGGACTCCCCTCAGATCCTCAGGACCGGAAAGGAGCACCTCTGCAAGAATCTCGTCTGAGCACAGATTTTCGTAGGGAACTGTGCCTGCTCAGCAGACAGGTTCGTCTACTACTTCTCCGCAACTATATCTAGGTGTGTACTCAAGCCCAGGTCCGGCTTTTCACTCACAGTAACATCCCTCTCCCACAGCAGCACAGATAATCATATCAAACTGGAAATAAAATGCGGAAAATAAAATGCGGGAAGTAAAGTGCGAGAAGTAAAGATGCGATAAATAAACGCAACCCAACAAGCAAACACACAAACGATAGGATTGACTCGCGTAGGAGATGGGAAACGGTCCCAGCATAAGGGATGGGAAAAGTCCCTAGATGCTATAAGTCCCCAGCAGAGTCGCCAGCTGTCGCTTGCGCGAAAATAAGGTGCCGGCATGACAGAAGAGTCGCCATCTTTCGTTATTTATCCCTCAGGGCGGGAAAGGAAACGATCGGAAAAACCTGACGAAAAAGGGTAAGACAAGGTCGTCGCAACCATTGTCTGGGTTCGGGAGTCGGTTACGCAAGGGGAAGGTATTAGCACCCCTCACGTCCGTCGTACTCGACGGGATCCTCGCTTGTTTGTTTACTTGGACGGGTTGGTTATAATCTATCTACCTATCAAGGCTGGCTGAAAAAGAAAAGAAAAATGACTCGGCAAAGCATCGCGCTTTATGCCTACGTATTCCCGTCTGGAACGAGAAATCAGAGTCAACGTAGTTCGGCTAACTACGGGTTATGGGGGAAAGGTTGCTCGCTAGGACGTCGCATCCTATGCCTACGTACTTTCATCTGGTATGAAAGATCAGAGCGAACGTAGTTCGGGAAACTACGGGGTAAAATGGCTCAACTAGGAGGGAGACTATCAAGTCCTACTGTTATCATGCCATGGATTCATCCTATGGTTGAGGTTTGAACAGGGAACTCCTAGATGTTATCATGCATAGGTTTCAACCTAAAAGTCTATCATCAAATCCTCATCAGAGGAAATGAGAGTCCTAAGGGATCATGTCAATGATACACAGAAACAGACAAAAGCATCAGCTTTAACAGTAAAATGCATGCAATGCAAGTGAGGGAGGAAATGTGTGTGGGGTTTCAGCCTCCACAAGCTCATCTCAACCTCAAGCCAGTCATGAAATAACAGTAATCATACTGAAAACAAACAACATGCTATCAAGCAATAAACAGATAAAAGATGAAGTGCCATCAGGCAAACAAAACACATGCTTGAGAAAGAATCATCTACTCTCTAATCCTAACCCTAATCACAGAATCTGAATCAAATCTAAGCACTAAAGCAAGACCCTAACAAGAGAAAACAATCCCAGTCTTCAAGCTTCAGAACAAGCTTACCAAAGAAAGGGAGCTAAGTAAGCAGACTCATAGTGTCTTCCTCAGGAAAACACTAGGAGGTGTATACTCAGGAGTCATACCCTATGTGGCTCAACCACTGTGATCAGTTTATATTCCTCCTCAGGAGAAATTAAACTCACAAGCAGGCTCCAACATCACTGGATATTTAGGAAATCCTATCTGAACTAGTGGAACTAAATGAATAGACTCATAGGACCTTCCTCAGGAAAGTACTAGGAGGCTTCCACTTAGGAGTTGTATCCTATGTGGCTCAACAACTGTGATCAGTTTACATTCCTCCTCAGGAGAAATTAAACTCACAAGTTGGCTCCAACGTCATTGGATACTTGAGAAATCCTAGACAAACTAATGGAACTAAGTGAATAGACTCCTAGGACCTTCCTCAGGAAAGTACTAGGAGGCTTCCACTTAGGAGTTGTATCCCATGTGGCTCAACAACATGTGATCAGTTTACATTCCTCCTCAGGAGAAATTAAACTCACAAGTTGGCTCCAACATCATTGGATACTTGAGAAAGAGGTGAGAAGAAAGAATGAAAGTCATTCATAGTGCCTTCCTCAGGAAAGTACCATGAACTTCCTTCAAACTTCAGGATCTCAAACCTCACAAACAGGGAACAAGACAAGCTCTGGGTCTCTGAATCTTGATCCACAATCTCCTCTCCATGATGCTCTCCATCAAAGTCCTCAAGACAACACAAGCCCCACAACAAATTCCCCACAATGAACCCCAAAGATGGACAGATAACCACTGGACAGACAAAATCATCAGGAAACTTCAGAAAATACCTAAAAATGCTAAACTAAGGGGGAAAAATCTAACAATTATTCACAAGGGTCCTCAACACCTACTCATAACATCTACATAGGCCTCTACCTAAAAATCAAGACAAAACTTATCAAAGAAAGGGATTCTTCACCTAAACACAATTTAAACCCTAATTAGGATACCCTAAGTCTACCCTAATTAAACTAATCAACAATCAATTCTAAAATTCTAGAAAAAATCCTATGGGGAACTATGATTCATCATCTAATTGCACAAAAAAGAATGGATTAAAAACCCTAAGGGAAGGTCCTAAAATAATTCCTACAAAATCATGATACAAAACTAAACTTATTAAAAGCTACTTTAAAAGAAAAATCTATTAAAATACTAAACCTAAAAATAAAATCCCATTTTTATTTTTATAATTTTCTACACATTTCCATCTAATCATAGAAAAAAGAAGAATTAAAAAATCATTTTTTATCTATTTTTAATGAATTAAACAAAACAGAAAAACATTAAAAGAAAATTAAAAGAAATAAATCAATTAAAAGGGAGGGGGGGTATGAACAGCAAGGCGCGCCAGTTAAAATAATTGGGCCAACAATAGGGGGGGGGGGGCGAATAGAAAGCTGAGCCCAGAATGCCCTTTAAGTGAAACGACCGCGTTTTGCTTATTTGAAATTTCCCTCTCTTTCTCAGATTATCACACGGCCGTTGGATCTAAATAATTTGTCAAACTTTGAATCTAATCCTAGGGCCCTCCCTCATCGTCCCAAACACAACCTAGGGTTTTCAGAACCCTCTCCCATGCACTCAAATCTTCGAGCTCCTCTATCTCTCTCCACACGCCATGATTCAACAAGATTCAAACACGAAAAATGCTCTACTACTCAAGCTCTACACAACCATACGTACAGTTTCTCTTAATTCCTCGTGAATAATCCAAACAGAAGCCTTCAATGTCTTGGTACAACCACGTTCATCTGATATCAATCTTCACCAACCTTCAGTCTAATGGTCTACAGATGTTCTATGAGATACCCTAGCTATTATACACTAGTTCTTGATGATTAAAACTCCTAATTCAAACAATTCTTGGAGATTAAAGATTCATGGTTCTGTTATGCATTGTCATGGAACAGGCTGTAACTTCTAGGGTTCAATCATCTAGCCTAGTACAACCTTCCTATACCTCTAAAACCGAGCAAGACCATATAATTTAAGAGAATTAAGATGGAGAAGGAACCTGTCAAGAGGTTATGGTGGAGTGATGCAGAGCACGATTCAAGCCTTGGGATTGCTTCTAGATGATCCTTGGATGATCACCAGTCTTCTGTTTGCAATAGTTGTGAAGGAGGTGGCTTGTAGTGGAAGAAAACTCAAGTTGCTTCAACTTGAAGAAACCTCTTCAATGGCAATGTATCTCTCTCTTTCTCCTCTGGCTTGACTCTCTCCCACCAACCTTGATCACTTTCTGATGCACTCTCTATATAATAATCATTGGATGTTTCTAGATTCATCTAGAATGTGGTGGAAACTTCTTGAAATTCTCATGACATGCCAAGTTGGATATCTCATATCTCATATGTTATGCCTTGCAATTTTGTCTTAAAATGTCCTTATGTGAGATATTGAGAAGGGATGAGTGAAAAACAAGTTCATTTTTGGCTTGTGTAGGGTTTTTCAACATTGCCTTCTTTTTCAAGTAACAACTTTTCAAAGCATCACCCATTTTTAGACCTCAAATGAAAATTCTAGCTAAACCAATGTTCTCAAAATGGTTTTTCCAATCAAAATGATATATTGGATGACCTATTTTGGATTTGTGGATCTCCCAAATCACTTTTCAATTTCAACTTTTCAAAGTTATAAGCCATTTTTAGTTCATTTTGGACCAATCATGTAATCTCATGCCATGAGCTTTTCCAACAATTTGTGACCTTCTTTCTAGACTTAAAATCACATTTTGAACAACTTTCATGTTTTGAGTTTTTCCATTTGAGGCTTGGAAATAGGAGTTTTAGGCATTGGCTAAAATGACCTATAACTGACAAATGACCAAAATACCCCTGTCTTGTTCAAACCATAAGTTGAGTTCCACAAATCCAATCAAGGACTTCTACCACTCAAATTAAAGCTAAGAAGATCCTCTTCAACATTCATGTTGACCAAGAAATCATAGGAATCAACCTACTAGGGCAAAAGGTGTCTGCAAGTTGGGTAACTTTCAAGGACCCAGATTCACATACCTCAGATGACCTGTAATTTGTCAAAACCATAACTTGAGCTCTGTAACTCCTATCAAGGATTTCCACCACTCAAATTAAAGCTAAGAACAAGCTCTACAACATTCATGTTGTGGGGAAGATGAGATATCAATCACATCTTGAGCTAAAACTGCCTGGAAGATAGGGGTCAAATTAGGGTTTTCTCACTGACAATCCTCAGAAACCCTAACTCAAGACTTCTCAAACTCCTCAATCATGATGAGTTGGTCTAGGAATCATCTTTATAACATCTCTATACATCATTCCATGATCTCATGGCCCTTGGATTGAGTCTCAACCTTCTCCAAATCTTCAGTTACCCTAGGGTTGACCCAGTCAAAACCCTAATTCTACCATTCATGGTTGAATCCTCTGAACTCTTGCATAATGACCCCTCAGGGCTTCATGATGGCTATCAAGACATCTCATAAACTTTCTCAAAGCATCAAGTTCACTCTCATAGTCTCAGAATCATCTGAGGGGCACCCACAACTCTCAAGCTATGAAGCACACAACCCTGGTTTCAACCAATTCCTCTGAGGATCTCTTGAACTTTCTGATGAAGGTATCAATTTTCAAACACTCAATGAATAAATAATTGTTGGTCAAATTTTGGGGTGCAACAGAATGGTGACTTACCTTATCCAATCATGGAAAAAGAAAACTGAAGCAACCATCATCCACAAGGATTAAACTTTGTGGGAATTGATAAAGGATGGATGTTTTATGCTTAAGGGCCGACAACTCTATTAGAGAGAGACAAACACACCCAATCACTGAGGGGGGAACAAAGGTGAAACAGGAACAGGCAACAACCAGAGATAGCAACAATGCACGGATGCTATGCATATGCTTTATGCCATGCTTATGTTTATGCTGACAAATTAGACAAAACAAAACTGGAGATGAAATAAGCATCTCGACACGGAGACCCAACCCAAATTGGACATCAAAGGGATGATCATGAAGAACAACAATTCCACTTCAAGGTTACCACCTTCTTTGGGAGAGAGTAATCTTCTCAGGCCAAAACATCAAGACTTCACTTGGATTTCCATCATGAGTTTGAATTCTTTGTTGAAGGAAAATCACCAAGGGAAGTTCCAAGATCAACCGAAGTAACAACTTAATCGGAGAGCTGACAAAGGGTATCATGAGACCAAAACATTTATGCCCCATTATGATAATAATCATCTTCAAGTGAGCAACGGCTCTTGCGATAAATAGTCTTCAAACTTTTCTGCCCCAGATTACACGGTCTGTGAGAAGAAGTCATAAGGATGCTTTTACAAAAGAAACGGCATAAAGATGCTTCAATGTCTTCAAACACTTATAGAGAGATTTTCAAATCTCGACGTGATTGCCCCAGTTTAATGGTGTTTGCACAACAAAGTCTTCAGACTGTGGGAGTAACGATTGGGGAACAAACTTGCCCCTGCTAGCTGGTAACTGCAAAAGATTTGCCCCAAACTAAACTGTTCATCGAGAGCTTCATCTGATCTTGACCTGGTCGGCTCTGATTAGCTGAACATTGTAACAAATGATTAACAAATCCTTCAAATTGGTTGCCCCAGGCTGAGCTTCCTTTTATCAAGTTAAATTCCCTAGCTGACAGCGCTCGTTGGGATTCCTTTGATATTGGATTGTTTTGCACGCAATGCTCTTCATTAAAAATTGGCAATTTTCAATGTAAAATTCATGCAATCTTTTGAAAACATTTTTTGATGAAACACACACGGAGTGGTGATTAAGTGATCAAAGTGAAAGTGGTCCAATCATTTTACAAATGATGGATAAAGTGGTTAACACACACAAACATCAAAGATCATTAGGAGTCAGGTTATCCAACCTTGTTGTAATATGCTTTCAAAACAACCTTACCTCAATTAGGTCTTTTAAGGGTTGTAACGTGGCTTGGTTCACGGTTCATGAAACAAAGGATAAAAGCTCAAAAATTATTTGTCCCACCCACTCCCCATGATGAACTCAAATCCTACGCTCAGTTAACTCAAACTATATGTTCAGGTTCTTACAGGCTTAAGAATTGAACTGATGATAGTCGGTGATGGTTTACAAACCTAGGGTAGTCACTACTCCCTTACAGTATTTGATAGCTTTTGCCATTTGAGGATTTTTAGAGTGAAGAATCTTACAAAATTCCTCTCTTTTTATCCCTGACTTTTGTCTGAACTTCTTTGTTCGAATATATTGTCAATGGGATGCCCCATTTTTGTCTAAGTCTCCTTCATAGGCTTTGACTTAGCGGGCTTTTTTTCTTTTTCACTTCTTCTCTTCTTTTTTTTTAAGAAAGGAGGTGACTACCTAGTTTAATGGATATGGTGAACCATCATCGTCTTTTATGCTGAAAGAGCATCTTCGACACTTTCTTGTTGTGTACGAAGGAAAACCTGAGTGCACCACCTTTATATGAAAAGTGTCTTGTATGCACATATCTTCAAGTTAACTGAGAACTACCCGCCCCAGGTTTGAGATTTAAGGTTTCTGTTTTTTGTAAAGAAAGAAAAACTCCTACTTCTAAGCTCGAAGGGGTTAACGAGGGATTATCTTCCTTATTTCTCCAGTGTTTAGGGATTGAAACAATGCCTTACATCATCGGCAAAGTTAAATTGAAAGCATACCAACAGCAGTTATGGATATAATTTTCATCATCCTCCCCAATCTTTGTTTTAAACAACAGTTTAGTAAACAAAATAATTTTTTGCATTTTTCGTTATCTCATAACAATGAAAAGAAAGAGAGAGAGTGAAACGAATGGACTTAATCAAAAGATGCACAAACATTTCATTTAATCTTGCCAATTCAAATAAACAACAGCTTACAAGCAACACAAATGCGAAGAAAACACAACAAAATGGTGAAACAGTCTACAGTTGCTAGCCTTAGGGAATTAAAATTGTTTAACAAAACAAATTTCAAATTTTAGGCCCATGCGGGGAAACACCTTCAACAACCACATGCTCCTTGTGATATAGAATTATGAGGGGTCTCACGGGTCCTTTGCCTTTAGATTCAGGAATCGCAGCACTGTCCTTTGATTTATCCTCCCGAGGTTTCAGCAACTCTTGCAATCTTAGTTTAAAACCTTCACATTCTTCAACTAGGTGCCCTGTTGTTCCAGTATGATATCCACATTCTACTTCTGGGTGGTCTTCCTCGAGAATCAAGCGTTTGTCAATGATTAGCTCTTGCACAAGATAACTCAATGCTATACATGCATCCAAGTTGTGTCCTTCAGCTCCTTTGTGAAATTCACAATTCAGGGTCGCATTATGCCATGGTCCTGGCACAGGATTGGACAACCGCGGAGTCACTAGTGAGTTTTGAATCAGTAGCGGGTAAAGTTTGCTTAACGGTACTGGAGTTGGTCTACCGCAAGTCTTATTTTTCTTGACATGATTTTTCTTGTTCAATCTCCGGCTTTGAGAACCTTGATGAGAAACAAACACCGACTGGTGAGAGACTTCAGTTGAACGCCCTAGTGCCCCAGTATGGTAGTCCCATTTAGCGTTGGTACCACAGTTCAGAGGGTAAGGAGGAATTACTGGTTTCAGCTCCTTTGGTATTATCAATTCGCTTTGGATCACGTCTGGCAATATCTGACCGTATGACATTGGAAACGAACTCTCTATTTTCCTTGGTCTTTGTTGGGCGTGCTGACGCGATTGACGGTTATCTGGTGGTTGATACCGAGAATTTCCTTGAGTTGGAGGAATCATCGGAGAAAATGCATCCCTAGTTTCTCTGGACGTCATATGGTCAAGGTGACCTTCCTTTTTCATCATGTTCTGCAATGTCTCTAGAACCCAATTCATCTGACACTTGAGAATTCTGATGTCCTCTTTTAGCATTTCCTGAGCTTTCAAAAGTCCCTCCATTGTTGCCATTTGTGCTAGATATTCCCCTTCTGATGCCAATGGAACACAAAATGAACCAAAAGACCAATGCAATGAAGTATGATATGTAAAATGTTAAACAACTTCAAGACGCTCCAAATAAGCTAATCAAGTGGTCCAAACTCCCTCAAAGTAGCTACTTTGACAGAATGGTGGTTCTTGCTAGAAATGACCAAGAACTTCCAAAGGTAAACTTATGAAATGGTGTTACAGAAGTATGGTAATGATTTTTATAGCACAAATAACTTATATGTAAGGTGTTTGAAGGGTTAAAGTAGCTGGAAATGAAGTGGACAGAGTTGTGACTTCAAAGATGCAGAAAGTCAAACTAATTTAGATTGAGAGTTGAATTTTTGAATGATGTGTTTTCTGGTGAAGGTGAGTGTTTGAACAACTTCAATACTTCACTTATGATGTGTTTTAAGTGTTAGTGGAAGTGTTTGATGGCTGGAAAATTTTGGAAGAGTTTATGCAAAGGCAGTTTTTGTGCTACAAATGAACAAGGTTCACAATTTGCAAGAAGGTTGTGATATGAGGAATGAGAGAGATTTTTCTTGGTTTCTAGCTCAATCTGGTGTATTTTGGATGTGAGGAGAGTGTCATATTTATAGGAAAGGTTAGAGAGCAAGTGGTATGGGGAAAATGGATCATTTTGCCAAGATTGCCCTTTTTGGAGGCAAAATGTGTAAATCCAATTTGGGGTCTCTTTTCTGAGCATGAGCCACCTCCCTATGAGTTTCATCATCATAAATAGCCTGCAAATAATGGTAATGAAGTGAAGGAAAGAGTGCAGTTGATGTAGTAGCTGAGTTGTGACAGATTTTGCAAAACGTTTCTCTCTCCTTGCCACTTGCATCCACTTGCATGAATAAACAATTCCATTAATCCAACTCTGGTCTTTTGCTTGTGGAAATTCATTTTAATATAATAAATTAAGTCCCTAATAATCAAATAATTAGTGAATCAAGTGATTAGAAGAGGTTTGAGTGGTTTATACATCATAATGCAAGTGTTGTACTTGGTTTTGTGACATAAAAAATGCCCAACTTGCCCTCTTTGATTCTCCCTAAACACAAAGGTTGATAAAATACTCTTGTACTTTTTAAAAATCCCCAAATATGATCTACAACATTCATGTTTTACAAAATCTCAAATTCCAAAAGGAACTATGTCAAAAATCCTCTTGAAGTTTGTTGCAAAAGTTGACTTACAAGTCAAGAAACATGAAAATTTTCTAAGTGTGGAAATCCTTCATAACTTGATGATCTTATTAATCTAAATCTATGCATTTTTGGAACTCAACCCCAGGACACTTTGGTAGGGCTCTGCAAGAGCTTTCCAAAAAGCTTTGAACCATTCCATTTGGATGTGTGGTTAGGAAGTTATGACCATTTCAAGTTGGCTTAAAATTAGGGTTTTTCATGAACCCTAGTTTCTTGATTTGCAAGTTATCCATCAATCTTTGATTATATATAAAAAAAAATCACTAGTTAGGCACAAAATGATGTTGGAAAACTTTCCTACTTCAATTTGGGGTAAAAACCCTAAAAGTCAAAGAGTTGATTTTCCAGACAGACGAATCGAACAGTTGAAATCTTCAGGATCGATGCTCAGTGTTCTGGGTTCTTTGAGCCTTCAAACTTCTTTAGAAGACTTCAATAAGTCATAAGATTACCATCAACCATGTTTCAAGCTTTGGAAATCCATTTATACCAAAAGTCAAACTTCAGTTGACTTTTTCCACTAGAAACAGTAATCAGGGTTTTACATTGCACTACTCCTACTCTTTTGGTAACAACCTAAAATAGCACTTCCTCTTGGAAATATATGAGCCTGTTGATGATATGAAGACTTGATTTGTAGAAGATCAATCTTAAACTTTGGCTAGTCAGTCCACAGGATTCTTTATTTTGACAGTGTGAAACCCTAATTCATCTGATCTTGACAAAGATTAACTTGAAAATAGTTAGGGTGCTTGATGCACCTAGAATGATAGTGGAATCTAGGGGTCAAAATTTGGGGTATGACACCACCGCATGTGGGTGACGCTACACTTTATGCTGAAGAACAAATTTTCCACACTACTCTGAGCAAGAGTTTGGATGATCGTATGGATAATTTCCAAGATCAGTTTGCTGAGATGCAGAAAGAAATCAGGGCTTTAAGAGGGAAAAAGTTATTTGGAAAGAATTCTCACGAGCTTTGTCTTGTCCCAAATGTGAATATTCCTCCGAAGTTCAAGGTTCCAGATTTTGGGAAATATAAAGGGAACACTTGTCCATAAAGCCATTTGGTCATGTAGGCCAAAAAAATATCCATCCATACTGAAACCCATCAATTGCTGATTCATTATTTCCAAGATAGTCTTATTAGTGCTGCACTGAAGTGGTACATGGGACTTGATAGTTCCCAAATCAAGACATTCAATGACCTCAGATAAGCTTTTATTTGTCAGTATAAGTACAATCTGGATAGCGTCAGACTGTGATCAACTATGTGTGATGTTCCAAAGAGAGAAGGAAACTTTTAAAGAGTACATGCAAAGATGGCGCGAGATTGCAGCTCAAATAAACCCTCAGCTTGAAGAGAAAGATATGACCAAAATCTTCCTGAAAACTTTAGGCCTGTTTTACTATGAAAAGATGGTTTCGAGTGCTCTTAATGATTTTACAAAGATGGTTAATATGGGAATGAGATTAGAGGAAGCTGTCTATGAGGGACGTATGACAAAATAAGGTAGTTCTAGAAGTGCGAACAAGTTTGGTGCTGGTTTTTCTAAGAAAAAGGACGGAGAAACGAATGACATCTCTCAAGAAAGGTCTAGAAGACACAGGGTTGCAAACAACAGTGGCCATCATCGTCAACAACAAGTAGCTTCTGTTACGCCTGTCATCAATGCCACTCCTGCCACTCAAGCTACTTAAAATTATCAACCACGGTTCCAACAGAAAACACATCAAAATAATCAACAAAGTCGTGTGCAGAAGAAAGTGGAATTTGATCCCATTCCAATGTCATATGTCGAATTATTTATGACTTTGATAAGGAAGAATTTGGTTCAGACTCGTGATCCGCCAGATGTTTCTACAAATATTCCATGATGGTATAAGCCAAAGGCCCATTGTGCATTTCATCAGGGCGCCTCTGGGGATGATATTGAAAATTATTATCCTTTGAAATATTAAGTTGTAAAGCTTATAAAAAGTGGTATTCTGTCTTTTGAAGACACAAATTCTAATGTGCAATCAAATCCTTTGCCTAAGCATGGTAGCGTGACTGTCAATATGGTATATGGGTGTCCTGGTACATACTGTATTTTTGCATTGGATTCAGAGATCACTTATTGAGATGCACGCTACTTTGAGCGAATACCATGATATTGAGCATGATTATGCTGCTTGTTGTATTTGTTCTGTAAACCCCCGTGGGTGTCTGATTGTAAAGAGGGATTTACAAACGATGATTGATCTGAACTTGATTCAGGTTACTGCAAATAGAAATGAAGTTGATAATGAGGTAAATGTCATAATTCCATGTTTCAATATCCCTGAGCGAGTTGTAATTTCTTACAATAGTCAGAAATCTGCTATGACACCTTTGGTCATTCGTTTTCCTAGCCCGGTACCATATGAATCAGATAAAGATGTTCCCTACAAATACAATGCTACTATGTTAGACGATGGAAAATAGGTTCTCATTCCTTCTCTTCCCTCAGTTGTGACTATTGCAGATGTAGGTCGCGTGACTAGAAGTGGTCGAGTATTTGCTAATGTACCTCCGAAGACAAGTGAAGATGTTGTAGGTAAGCAAACTTATTTGAAGACTTCTTTTGAATCCGGTCAATCAAGTGATGTGAACCAGAAATCAGATAATGATGAAGTGCTGAAATTGATCAAAAAGAGTGAATATAATATGGTGGATCAACTGTTGCATACGCCGTCAAAAATATCTATTACATCCATGCTAATGAGCTCCGTGGCTCATCGAGAATCTCTGCAGAAAATATTGGAGAAAGCTTATGTAGATCATGATGTGACTGCTAATCAGTTTGATAACATTGTTGCCAATATCACTGCCTGTGATAATCTGAGCTTTTGTGATGAAGAATTAACTGACCATGGAAGAAATTATAACTTGGATCTCCATATTTCCATGAATTGCCATGAGGACGCTCTATTTAATGTGCTGGTTGATACCGAGTCATCATTGAATGTAATTCCAAAATGTACTTTATCCAGATTATCTTATCAAGGCACTCCTATGAGATTCAGTGGGGTCATTGTGAAAGCCTTCGATGGCTTAAGAAAGACTGTGATTGGAGAGGTTGATCTCCCTATCAAGATAGGTCCATGATTATTCCATATTAAATTTTAGGTAATGGATATTAGTCCTGCTTATAATTGTCTTCTTAGACGCCCTTGGATTCATGAAACCGGAGCTATCACTTCGACACTCCACCAAAAGTTAAAATTTGTCCAAAACGGAAAACTTGTTGTTGTTGGGGGAGAACAGACTATGTTGGGTAGCTTGTCATCTTTTTGTTATATTATTATCGACGAGGATGTTAGAACTCCACTCCAGGCTCTTTCTGTGGTTGATAATATTGTTAAGAAGAATGAGGTGTCCATGTCTTCTCTAAAAGATGCACAACATGTGTTGGAGAGTAGCCAAGTTGACAGATGGGGCCGATTCATTGAAGTTGCTAATAAATGAGATAAAGCTGGATTGGGTTTTACATCTGGTTCAACCTGCAAAGTGCTGAAGAGTATTCATGAGGTTTTTTGAAGTGTTGAGTTCATCCATGCCAAAGATCATGCTACAACTGAAATTCTTGAAGATTACTCTCAAGATTACATCTCAGATGGTTTTGAAGATGGTTCCATTTCGGCTCAAGACTGAGAGCCTTATTTGGAAGATCTTGGATACGGTTCTGAGATAGAAGATGCATATTACCCTTTTACTCTCCTCGATCGAAGCTTAAGCAACATGCGTATGAAGTCTGTGCCATCATTAAGGATGTTCAAGAGGAGGAAACACCCAACTTTGTGATGCATGGATTGATATGCAAAAACTGGATCGATGTTGACATTCCTACTATTGTTCATATTTCAATGTAATTTGTTTTTGTTTCTTTCAAAAATCCTTTCACTCTTCCCAAGGTGAAAGTGAATTTGTGAGGGCTTTATTTCAAATTTTATTATCATCTATAAAATGTTATTCTGTTTATCCGTATTATGTTTTCCCTTTTTGCTTTATTTCTGAAAAATGGTAACGTAAAGAACAAAAAAATAATAATGTGATAATCACTTTTATCTGCATGATATTTGCACTTCTTGTTCATATTTTAAAATAAAACATAAGTCATTGTGCAGATTATTTGTTAAACCTATTGAAAACAATGACCCTATGCCCGCTTCCAACTTTGAGTTTCCTGTGTTTGAAATGGAAGAAGAGGATGTTGAAGAGATTCCAGATGAAATTTACCAATTTCTTGAGCACGAGGAAAAGAAAATTCATCCTCAAGAAGAGCCGGTGGAATTAGTTAATTTGGGTTCTGATGATAATAAGAAAAAAGTCAAGATTGGGGCACTGCTTCAGTCAGATGTTAAGAAGAGGATGATGAGCTTCTTAGAGAATATGTTGACGTGTTTGCTTGGTCCTATCAAGACATGCCTGGTCTTGATAGTGATATTGTGGAGCATCATTTGTCATTCAAGCCTGAATGTTCACCTGTGAAGCAGAAGTTGAGAAGAACTCATCCTGACATGGTTGTGAAGATCAAAGAGGAGGCTCGGAAGCAGATTGATGCTGGTTTTCCTGTGACTGCTGAGTATCCTTAATGGATGGCCAATATTGTGCATGTTCCAAAGAAAGACAGAAAAGTCCGAATATGCGTTAACTATAGTGATTTGAATAAAGCAAGTCCAAAAGATGATTTTCAACTTCCACACATATATCTACTGGTAGATAATACTACTAAGTTCAATATCTTTTCCTTTACGGATGAATTTTTCAGTTTAATCAAATAAAGATGGCACCCGAGGATATGGAAAAGACAGCACTCATTACACCCTAAGGAACATTTTGTTACAGAGTGATGCCCTTCAGTTTGAAAAATGTTGGTGCAACGTACCAGAGAGCTATGACCACTTTGTTCCATGATTTGATGCATAAAGAAATCGAGGTCTATGTGGACGACATGATTTGTAAGTCGAAGACTGAAGAAGATCATATTAAATACTTATTAAAGTTGTTTCAACGTTTGAGAAAGTTCAAGTTCCGTCTGAATCCTAATAAATACATTTTTGGTGTCTGTTCTGGAACGTTGTTGGGCATTATTGTCAAATAGAAAGGCATTGAAGTTGATCCTGGTAAAGTTAAAGCTATTCAGAAGATGCTTATGCCCAAATTAGAGAAACAAGTAAGAGGATTCTTGGGACAATTGAATTATATCTCCCGAATTATATCCAATATGACTGCCACATGTTTGCCGATCTTCAAACTTCTATGCAAAGATCAGGGTTGTGTATAGACAGATGATTTTCAGAAAGCTTTTGAAAGAATTAAATAGTATCGTCTTGAACCTTCTATTTTGTCTCCTCCCATGGAAGGAAGACATTTGATCATTTATTTGACCGTATTGGAAGAGTCTATGGGTTGTGTTCTGGTTCAACAAGATGAATCTGGTCTAAGGGAACTTTCCATTTATTATTTGAGCAAAAAGTTCACTGATTGTGAGTCTCTGTACTCAATGCTTAAAAAGACATATTGTACTTTAGCTTGGGCTTCCAAGCGCCTCCGCTAGGATATGTTGAATCGTACAACTTGGTTGATATCTAAAATGGATCCAATCAAGTATATCTTTGAAAAGCATGCTTTAACTGGGAGGGTTGCTCGTTGGAAAATGTTGTTGTCAGAATATGATATCGAGTACTGAACACAAAAAGCAATAAAAGGAAGTGTTTTGGCTGATCATTTGGCACACCAGCCAATTGATGATTATCAACCTATCAAGTTTGATTTTCCTGATGAGGATGTGATGTATCTAAAGGTTAAAGATTGTGAGGAACCATTACCTGAAGAAGTACCTGAGCCTGGACCCTGTTGGGGTTTGATTTTTGATGGAGCTGTTAATGATATGGCAATGGTATTGGAGCAATTATTGTTACTTCCCATTGTTCTCATATTCCTTTCACTGCAAGGTTGACGTTCACTTGAACAAATAATGCGGCAGAGTATGAAGCGTGTATTATGGTCCTGGAAGAAGCTATTGATTTAAGAATCAAGATTCTTGATGTATATGGAGATTCAGCCCTGGTGATTAATCAGATTAAAAAGGAGTGGGAGACACGTCAACTTAATTTGATTCCTTATTGTGATAATGCAAGAAGGTTTCCAACTTTCTTCAATAAGTTTGAGTTTCACAATATAGCCAGAGCAGAGAATCGAATGGTAGATGATTTAGCGACTTTATCCTCCATGATTGTGGTAAATCGGTGGAATGATGTACCAAAAATTGATGTTATGTGTCTTGATAAATCAGCTCATGTGTTTGCAGTTGAAGAGGTTGTTGATGATAAACCTTGGTATTATGATATTAAATGTTTCCTTCCGAATCAAGAGTACCCATATGGGGCATCTAAGAAATATAAGAAAACTTTGAGAAGATTGGCTGGTAGTTTCTTCTTGAATGACGATGCGCTATATAAGAGAAATTATGACATGGTCTTGCTCAGATTTGTAGACAAGCATGAAGAAGACATGTTGATAAAAGAAATTCATGAAGGATCCTTTTGTACCCATGCCAATGGGCATGCAATGTCTAAAAAGATGTTAAGAGCGGGTTACTATTGTAGCACCCCAAAATTTGCCCTTTCGTTTTAACCGTAACTGGATTTTGTTTCTTTGCATTTTGCATATCATAAAATTTATTCTCGAGGCATGGGATAAAGGTATTCCTGTGGCTCAAGTTCATTTCGGCGCAAAGATTGAACAACGAACAACGAGCATCAGGGGCTCGGGCATTTATTTTGTCCGGCAATCAGGCAGCCGGTTTTATTTTATTTTGCAGGAGAACAGCAGTTCAGAAAGTAGCACTCAGGCTCATGTCAACCAGTTTCACAGTGATAACGTTCAAAAATGAGGTTCAGCAGCTAAATAGAGCTCAAAACAGTTGAAACAGGGCAAATGGACAGGTTTTCCCTCCAAAAGGCGCCAAATTCAAATTTCAAAGGTGTTAATCGATTAACGCATATGGTTAACCTGTTAACCAATGAAAAACTAGCCCTGATTCAAAGTTTCAGAGGTCTTAACTGATTAACCTATATGGTTAACCGGTTAACCAAAGCAGATTTTGCCTTGCACGTGAGATTTGAAGCAATTTTCATTTAGGGTTCATTTTTGGCCTTTGGAAATTCAAATTTTGCATGTGGGAAGGATCTAGAACCTCTTTAAAATTCAGATTCCCTCCAAATGTCCACTCCTCATTCCAAACCTTGATTTCCAATCCAAATTCCCAAACCAAGCTTTGGATCCAAACCAAGAGAGTACTTAAGTGATTTACTCCAAACCAAACCATCTAATCTCTCATAATTCAATTCAATTTTTTAGAATTCACTCTTGAGCTCTCAAATTCTCTCTCAACTTCTACATTCCAAAACCCTCACTCAAAGCTCTTCATCATTCGGATTCATTGATTTTTCATTGAAATCAATGGATTCTTGAGCATAAACTTCCATTTATCATCATCATTGGATCAATTTTCATAATCAATTTTCGTGCAAATTGAGATCTGATTTTCGAGTTTGAGTTGGAAGAGCTTATTTGGAGTAATTTGGCTTAAAAGTGTTTGATCTTCAATCCTCTTGCAATAATTATCGTGGATCTTGAAGTTTTCCAGATAATCTTGTTTGGATCTGCTCAAATTCAGTTGATCAACACTTACCGAAGCAAATCTCCGCTTCGAAGGTTGGAATTCTCGATCCGATTTAATTTTTGAGCTTAGCATGTTAATCTTCATATTCGATTGAATTTTGGTTGATTTCGATCCGTTCGGATTGTGATATTGCTGTGTAATTGTGTATCCGTGCTGTTGGATCTCTGTTTTCTGTTGTTAATTTCGTGCTTAATTGATAAGTTGATCTTTTGGAATCTTGGATAAGCTGTTTTGGTGCTAGAAGTGATTTTCTGCTGCTGTTTTTGGCTTCTGGTACAGTGTTAATCGGTTAATCTATATGGTTAACCGGTTAACCATTTCAAATTTTCAAATCCTTCAAACATTAACAGTTGGTTAATCGGTTAACCCAGGGTGTTAACCGATTAACACTGTGCCAGAATGTCATGTTTGCTGTTTTGCTTGCTTGTTCGCATACCATTTCGATTCGAATCATCATAGATCAGTGTGATGCATTAGGATTGAAATGTTTTGAATATTTGTCACTGTTTGTGGTTGGTTAATCATGATTTTATTGACATGTGTGTTCATTTTCCACTTGGTTGCATGCTTGTGTATGTGGTTCGAAGTGAGCATTTGTTTGCATGTTTATTTGCTTTCATCTCTTGTTTTTCTCCCCATGTTTGCATCATTTTGCATCACTGTTGAGGTCGAGACGCGCTTGTGGCGGCTGCTGCCCCACACATTTTTCTCCCTCCACCCATTCTAAATGTGTATTTTCATGTTTGCATTTTCTACTTGTGATTGATCCTTCCTTTGTTCTTCTTGTGCTTTTTGCCATGATCCCCATAGGATACCTAGTCCCTCCATTTAGGAAGGGAGTAGGAGAGACATTAGGTGTTCAATCCAAGCATGCTAACATTATGGTAGATGTTCCCCCTTTTCATCTGAACTTTAGGACCAGTTTGTATGACAACGTTAGGGCCAAGTTTCCCTTAAACCTTCCGTGCGTCTCTTTCTTTCTCATCTCAAAACAATTCTAACTCATCTAATAATTGCGATGAACGTTTCGCGCTACGAGCCTTAAGCTACATGGGGAATGATGAGTTAGGGGTCTCCTCTCGCTTGTCTAGAGTGTTTAGTATACGTCCCATTTAGGGGCGATATACGACGCATTCGCCTCCATGTCATAGTCTTTAGTGCAACGTGAATCACAAACCGAATTAATTCACTTCACTAAAAAACACAAAACAAACTTCAAACCTTATTCCTTCGGGATTAATCAGAAACTTTTTTCGTAAAAAGAGTGTTGTTAAGCTTCGGTTCTACCGCAAACAGGCTTTGTCCCTAACTGTTGGAACGGACGTTTAACCCTACTCGATTAAAACACTTAAAAAACCTGTGGTTTCGTGTAGCCCAAACTACGTTCGCTCTGATCTTTCATACCATATGAAAGTACGTAGGCACAAGACACGATGTCTTGGCGAGCAACCTTCCCTCCTTTTTCTCCCGTAGTTAGCCGAACTACGTTGACTCTGAGTTTCCCATTGCACGAGGGAATACGTAGGTACACAGCGGTGATGATCTGCCGAGTCTCTTTTTCCTTTCTTTTTGTCCTGTGAGCCTTTAGCTAGATAGTCTAAACACACCCTTAGATAGACAACAAGCGTGGATCCCGTCGATTACGACAGACATGAGGGGTGCTCATACCTTTCCCTTGTATAACTGACTCCCGAATCCAGAACTTGGTTGCGATGACCTCGTCTTTTCCCTTTTTGTCAGGTTTTTCCGATCGTTTCCTTTCCCTCTCTGTGGGATAAATAACGAAAGGTGGCGACTCTTCTATTTTCCGTCGGGTGTTTTTCGCAGTTGCGACAACTATTGGCTGACAACGGAATTCGATTGTTGCAAATATGTGAAAAATGCCATAAGTGCCAGATTTATGCTGACAAAATCCATGTGCCTCCAACTCCTCTCAATGTTATCTCTTCTCCATGTGCGGCATTGATATGATTGGAATGATTGAGCCTAAAGCGTCGAACGAACACCGTTTCTTATTGATGGCTATTGACTATTTTACCAAATGGGTTGAAGCAGAATCATATGCCAATGTGACCAAGCAAGTAGTGGTCCGGCTTATCAAGAATCAAATCATCTATCAGTATGGTGTTTCGAGCAAGAATTGCACTGATAATGGGTCGAATATGAATAACAAGATGATGAAGGAATTATGCGATGAGTTTAAGATTGAGAATCAAAATTCTTCTCCCTTCAAACCTAAGATGAATGATTTTGTTGAAGTTACTAATAAGAACATTAAGAAGATCATTCAAAAGATGATTCTTATATACAAGGATTGACATGAGATGCTCCCTTCTGCTCTACATGGGCATTACACATCCGTCTATACTTCAGCAGGGGCAACCCATTTCTCTCTTGTTTATGGTATGTGTCGCTACTGCGAAAATAAGGTGCCGGCAAAACAGAAGAGTCGCCACCTTTCGTTATTTATCCCACAGAAAGGGAAAGGAAACGATCGGAAAAACCTGACGAAAAGGTATAAGACAAGGTCATCGCAACCAAGTCTGGATTCGGAAGTCGATTACGCAAGGGGAAGGTATTACCACCCCTCACGTCTATCGTACTCGATGGGATCCATGCTTGTTGTGTTTATCTAACGGGTTGGTTTAACTATCTACCTATCAAGGCTGGTCTAAAAAGAAAAGAAAAATGACTCGTCAAAGCATCACGCTTCGTGCCTACGTATTCTCGTCAGAGAATGAGAAATCAGATTTTACGTAGTTCGGCTAACTATGGGCGAAAGGATGGGGGAAGGTGGCTCGCAAATACGTCAATATTGTGCCTACGTACTCTCAACAGGTGTGAGAGATCAGAGCTTAGTAGTTCGGGATAACTACGGGTAGACAGGGTGTTCTCGATCACATAGGGGTGAAAGAAAGGGTTGATGATATTAGCGTACGCATTCTAGAAGTTAGGTGTATTGCTGCTCGACCATTGGAGACTTAGGCGTTACCTGTTTACGGTAGAACAGACGTAGTATGTTGGGGTTCAAAGGTAAGGGAACCTACGGGAACTAGAACTACGGTTTGGTCTCAATTGCGCTAGGGCAAGAGAAAGGTAAGATTAGTCGTTAGCGGGAAAGTCTCGATCGCACGGCAGCGAGAGAACAGAGAAGTTAGTTGTTAGTGTGCTCGCTAGGATATCGCATCCTATGCCTACATATTCTCGTCTGGTGCGAGAAATCAGAGCAGCTGTAGTTCAGCTAACTACAGGAAAGGGGAAAACGAAACACAGCTGTCAAGCGGGTGAAACATAAAGTAACTGAATGTAGATGCGATGCAACAGTACAAGCAGAAGGAGGAAGCCTCAACTTCTAATGCAAACATGGGATGCAAACAGAGATGCACAGAGAAAGCACACAAGCAAAGGGAGATAAACTCAACCTTTCAATGCAAACAAGCAAAGGGAGACTAGCTCAACCTTTCAATGCAGTCATGCAACTAAACAAAAGGAATCTACACATGCAATTCTATCTTAATGCAGCAAGCAAATCAATCAAACAGGGAGAGATGTAAACAAGATGAGCAACAGGGAAAACATCCCAAGCTACATCATGTTTAGGGGTGTGTTAACACAAGAGTCCATCTCAGGTTCGACCTTATGAGGAATGCACAAAATCCAACCAAGGGAAGGATTAGGCTCTCCCAAGAGGGATCCTATGTCAATAGGACAGAGAAACTGGGTGTTGGTCCTAGATGTCAATCTAAGGTATCTGGTTAAAGTGTATCAACATAGAATGTCCATATCAGGCTCAACCTGTTGAGGAATGTACAAAATCCAACCAAGGGAAGGATTAGGCTCTCCCAAGAGGGATCCTAAAAAAGGGACTTGGAGATAGAAGACAGTATAAACCAAGGGAATATACCATGTCGTGAATGTCAATCCAAGGCTCAACCTCATGAGGAATGCATAGAATCCAACCAAAGGAAGGATTAGGCTCTCCCAAGAGGGATCCTCATCATGACTTGAAGGAGGAAGATAGTATGAACCAAAGGAATATACTATACTTATGGATGTCAATCCAAGGCTCAACCTCTTGAGGAATGCACAGAATCCAACCAAATGAAGGATTAGGCTCTCCCAAGAGGGATCCTCATCATGACTTGAAGGAGGAAGATAATATTGAACCAAAAGAATATACTATACTGATGGATGCCAATCCAAGGCTCAACCTCTTGAGGAATGCACAGAATCCAACCAAAGGAAGGATTAGGCTCTCCCAAGAGGGATCCTAAATATAAGACTAGGATTGATTGGAATGACAAGGCAAACTCAATCAAAGAAGCCACACAAGGAAAAGCGATCATCACAAAAACTTCCAAAGAAGCCTTCAATGTTTAGCCTTCAATGTAATTTCTCAATTATTAAAAACACATTAAAATGGGAAATATGCAATTAAATGAAAAATGCATTAAAACTGAAATTAAAAAAAATGACAAGATTCTAGACATTTCAAACTACCTACATGATTTTATTTCAAGATTTATTGGCATCAATTAATATTTTTTCTGAATTAAAATCAAACAACTATAAAAATAGAAAACATGAAAATGAAATGAATTAAGAAACTACAAGGGGGGTGCAGTGAGTAACAGATCTACACGCTATTCTGCTTGGGCCTGCGAATGAGGGTGCTAATAGCGAAGGGCCTTAAGGCCCAGCTGAGTTAAATGAAACTCAGCGTTTCATATCAAAGGAGAGAGGCCACACGCGAAAACGAATCAAGGCTGTGCAATGTGATGAATGGGTCCACGATCTCGCGCGATCGGACGGACGGTACGCGAGCTGGAAATTTGAATGCAAAACGGAGGGAGTTCGCTCGTGGTGGGGACGGTGGCGGCTGGAGAAGATCCGATCATCTTCTCCGGTGGAAATGAACAGTAACGAATTTTCCAAACTCCAAATTTTTTATACCATTCTCTTCCTCTCACTTCCTAGATCACAAATATCCAATTCTTTTTCACTTTTATCCAATAAATAAGGAGAAATTCGAACTACAACCTAAGGTGCCATTTCCTAAAGTTTCAAGAAACTTAACCATTCTAATCCTAAAAGCTTCTACCTATTCTAAGGAGTGCAAATCCATGACAATGGCACTAAAATTCCTCAAGAATAGAGAGCATGGATAAGAAATAGGAACCTGGTTTTGAGCTTCAATGGAGGTGTCAATTGGCAATGGTTCTCACTCCAAATGGTGCAGAAATTTTCAATGAATCATCCTCAAGCTTCTAGCAACCTTGGTTTGGCTTGAATGTGTGCAATTCTCCAAAAACGAAAATCAATTTTTCTTCACTTTTTCTCCATGAAATTCTGTTGTAACTGCCTCCAAATTCTGTTATTTTCTGTTAGGAATCATTAGAATGTTATATACAATGGATATGTGATGATTTGCAGCCCAATGGAAGCCCATAATAGTCCAATCCAAAATTCACATTTTTGCACTTTCAAGCTTTGTAATTTCCATGAAAATAGAGCCAACCAGCTTGCAATTTGATTCATATCAATTTCTTATGATGCAAGGATCATGTGTGGCTGAGATTGATGCCTTGGAAATGAATGGATGGTTGATTTTGCATTTGTTGCTTAAAGATGAAGAAACCTTGGATTTGGCATACCAAATGAGTTCAAATTTGATTTCTAATTTTTCCATTATTCTTAAAACATTATTCGCACTCAAAAAATGTACCAACATGACATGAATTGGTTTAAAATGTATTTGATCCAAACTAGCCCTTTTCAAGCTTCCTTTCATGAATCTTTCTCCATACATTTTCCTATCCGACCCATATCAATGATCCCTTGAGGTTTGATTGACCAAACAATCCCATTTGGAGCAACTTTCAAGTTGGCAAGATTTTCATTTGAGGTACGCAAAGTGGTGAACTTGACCTATAATGAAAATGACCTGTAATCTTACTTTCCCAAATTACCCTTGGCTTGTAAGTCTCATATCTTGAGTTCTACAAATCCAAATGAGGACTTCTAGTACTCTTTGGAAAGCTAAGATCATGAGTAACAACATTCATGTTTGTCAAAAGTTGAGGAGAAACATCCTTCTAGCTCAAAAATATCCTGGAAGTTGGTTGACTTTCAAGTACCAAAATCACATTCATCTGATGACCTGTAACTTGTCAGCTTCATAACATGAGTTCTAGAAATCCAATGAATGACTTCTAATACTCAAATTAAAGCTATGAAAATTCTCTACAAGTCTCATGTGGATATCAAGATGAGATGAAAATTGTATCTTGAGTTATGTGGTCTTGAAGTTGGGCACTGAAATAGGGGATTTTACACTGTCAAGCTTAGAAACCCTAGCCCAATAACTTCTCACACTCTTGAATATTGATGAATTGATATTGGAATGATATATTAGGTGTCTAAACACAACATTCCATGATCATAGTTACTTGGAATTGAGTCTTAATCTCCTCGAGACTCACAGTTGACTGAGGGTCGACCAGGTGAAAACCCTAGCTGCACCAACTTTGGTTGTGGCCTCTTGCACTTTGCATAATGACTTAAATAAGCTCCATAATGACTCTCAAGACCTCTTATGAGCTCCCACAATGCCTCATACCCATATCCATGGACTCACAATCATCTGGTGATATTTTCATGGCCTCCAAGATAGGAGGTGAACCACATACATTTCTTTGACTTTTCTGATGGTGATAAGCTCTTGAATAGCTTGAATAATGATTCTTGATTAGGCTTAGACCTTGATAACCTTTTCTTGATGAGCATACCCCCTTGATCCCCTGTGAATGGATGATGGTATGCAAATGTTAATGTAATTAAATGCAATGTTGATGCTATGAAACAAAAGCCAGTTAAAGAAAAAGGTTGGGCAAATTTTGGGGTGCAACAGCTGCCCCTATTCAAACGGCTTGGACCTGACTGGGTGAAAAGCGAATGGCTTTCAGACAATTAAGGTAGAAGACAGTTGAATACCAAAGAAACCCGAAAATTTTCCAACCTACAGAAATAAACTGCAAAACTGATTGGGAACGAACATCCAGAAAACTGAATACAGTTGCACGACAACAAATTGACTGCTCCTCAGATACAGAACACCTGACCTCACTGTCAGTTATCTGTGTAACGCCACAGACACTGAACCCACAGGCCAGATCACCATGCACTTGATCCTTTTACTTCGTCAGAAAGAGAAACAACACTCACATCGTCTAAGTTCAGATCAACATGCACTTGATCTTTCCACATTGTTTAAGGCTGGATCAATATGCACTTGATCCTTTCACTTCGTCAGAAAGAGACACAATACTCATGTCGTCTAAAGAAAGACGGGAAGTCACTACTGAAAGCCGGATCAACATGCACTTGATCCTTTCATTTCATCAGAAAGAAACAATACTCACATTGTCTAAGGAAAGACGGGAAGTCACCATACGTTCACATCGTCTAAGGATAGACAGAAAGAAAGCCACCACGCTCACATCATCTGAGGGTAAAAAGGAACAAATCTGATACTCACATCGTCTAAAGAAAGACGGGAAGACTCTAATACTCACATCGTCTAAAGAAAGACGGGAAGACTCCAATACTCACATCATCTAAAGAAAGACGGGAAGACTCCAATACTCGCATCGTCTAAAGAAAGACGGGAAGAAGAACTTGTCCAAAGAACCACATCGTCAATAGGAATCGACGAAAAGAAAGATCACATCAATGATTACATCAACGAACTTCGCAGCTATTCAGCAAACTTCTGAATCCTTTCGTCCATAAGAATTGATGAAAAGGAAATATATTCAAAGGGCCACATCGTCAATAGGAATCGACAAAAAGAGAATCATCTTCAAAGCCATGTTGTCAATAGGAATCAACAACAAGGAAATCAAACATTCTTTAGAGAGTCACAACATCAATAGGAATTGACGGCACGAAAACCTTCTTAGAACAACCTCTCATCTAATAAACTGAAAGAAAACCATATTCGACACTCACATCGTCTAAGGATAGACGGAGAGTAAACCATATCTGAAGTTCTTCTTGAAATCTCACATCATCCATGGATAAACAGAGAGAAAATGATGTCTGAAATCCAAATCATTGAATGTTGAACAAATACAGAAGATCGTATTCACAACTCACATCGTCTAAGGATACACGGTAAGAAGACTTGCTGGGGACACACATCGTTAATACAGATTAACGGAAAGAGAATCTGCTTGGAGATACACATCGTTAATAGAGATTAACGGTAAAAGAATCGGTCAACATCAGAGGACCGATGGACAAAGGAACTCTGCTTGGGGTTGTCATCATCAGAGGACTAACGGACAAAACATAACCGCGGTATGATCTGAAACCCGAGAGAAAGTAAGCTGATGAGCTGTCTGAATAAAGCTGCTGAATAAATGCCCCTGTATCGACCGCAGAGATTTACGTTGCCACGGAAGGCTGATAACAAACTGGCTTATGCTTCGTATGCATATGCGTATGTTTGAATTTTTCTATGGCGCAATGCTCCATACGATGGAAATGCTATGCATTTGAGGATGAAATGCAAATATGATGAAAATATGATGATATATGCAAAGATGAAAATGCAGGCTCAGGCTGTCGGAGAGAGTTGGGTACGACAGATTTGCTTCAGCAAAATAAATGCCGAAGACAAGGCCAACTCCACTGGGGATAACCGGGTATCACAAAATTATTCCAGCAAAATAAATGCTGGGAAGGTGAAGCCGACTCCACTGGAGGATAGCAGAAGGTGCCAAGTATGATTGGACTCTCCTGGGGATAGCTTACACGTGCCAATGATGATTAGGCTTTGCTGGGGAAGACAGGTGAAACCTGACGGTGATTGATTATCATGACTTCCCGACATTCGTCTTGAACTTGCAAGGTTGATCAAACCTGCTTGATTAGCTCTGATGATATAGAGAGGAACGATTCCTTTATTTCCATATTTTCCCCAGCCTGTGGGATCTCTGTGGGGATGCTCCTTGAAAGGAAAACTGAAATTTCATACCCCGATGGTATGACATGGACTGCTTCAGCATTTTGAACATCGAAGAGGTGCTTCATTTTAATTGCCCTGTGGGCAAAAGATAGCTTTTGCGCTCTTAGGGTGGCCTGCCCTTGTCTCGCAACGACTTTACCCCTGATTGGCTAATCTGTGGGGAAATAATCCTGGTTATCCTCGAGAGATTTATCGAATCTCGACCTGACTGCTTCAGATTAACTAACTTCTGGATGGCTGACTCCCATGCTGTGATCATTTGACATAGCTTGCCTCGGTTCACCGAAATTCAGGCATTCTGCATTCCATTCTGATCAGACTATCCATCATGGAAACTTTCCTGCTGTCAAGCGCTTACTCGCTAGTAAAACAAGTTGTTCTGAATAAAAGACATATCAAATGTAACACATATGACAGTTTTGAAATTCCAATCTGTTCACTGGAAAAAAATTTTGACATAAAAGGTATGAATCATTCATTAACATGTCAATATTAATACAACGCTGTAAAGGGAATCCTTTCAGGGAGTCAGTTTCGATGCGATCTTTACCGAAGTATGCTTTCGAAGCAAACATGCTTCAATTAGGAATTTCTTAGGTTGTAATATGGTCAGGTTCACGGTTTAAGAAAGAAAGGATAAAGGCTCAAAATTCATTTTAACCCACCCATTCTCCGCGATGTTCTCCAATCCTACGTTCAGCTAATTCGACCTTAGCGCTCACCTTTCAAAGGTTGTATGACAGGAGTGATGGCTCAGGAAACCATAAGTTTTCGGAGTGATAGTCACTCGCTTTTCGTTTTTGTTTGGGCACCGGTAGCCACACAATTTCGTTCTTTCCTGAGGATTTCTCTTTCGTAATCCTTTTCGTTTTATGCTTTTTCGATCCCTAACTTTTGCCTGGACTAACTCTTTTGAGTTTCTTCGATTTTGAAGTCCAGCGGGATGCCCTAAATTTTGCCTAAGTCGCTTGTTCGCAAGATTCGACTTAGCGGGCTTTTTCTTTTGATTCTTTTTTTCTCTCTTTTTTTTTAATAAATTGTGTGACACCGGCTTGTCTGACTCTTTGGGGAATAACGTGATTGTTTCACTCCTCATCGGCCAGGTTTAACCATCATGGTTTAGGTACGACCTATATAGATGTGATTGATCCTCGAACGGACACTCCTTTTGTAATTTGAACGCTTGGTCAAATTAACTGACACCTACCCTGCCCTGGGTTAAGATTGAGGGTTTTTCATTTCCATAAAGAAACTCCTACTACTCGGCTCAAAGGGGTTGACAAGGGATTATCTTCCTTATATCTCTGGTGTTTGTGGATTTGAAACAATGCTTGTACATCATCAACAGGTTTTTATTCAAAAGCATACATTCGGAAGCTCACTTCTTTCGATTTCATCATCCTCCCCGGATTCCACTTAAACAAGCGTTTGAAATAAAAGAAAGAAATAGAGTGAACACGAATGAATTTAGTTCAAAACATGCATATTTATTTCATTTATCAATATCAATTGAAAAATAACAAGTTTTACAAATGAAAATTGCATATAGACAGGAAAGAAACTACAAATGCAAAGAAATAACAGAATAAAACGAAAATTGTCAGCCTTCGGGAACTGGGCTTTCACACTGATTAGCTGCTGAGGGGAGCGACCATTGAAGTCTTCAGACTCGATCAGAAGAGCGGTTGTTGTGAGGTCGACTTCGATTCGGGCTCCGATAGTTTCGCTGCAACGGGGCAAGAGGTTGCTGATTCTGAACGGCAGAAACATCTGGAGACGAGGTCTGAACTAGTGAGGACTTTCTCTATTCAGGGGTTTTCATCCTTAGACCTGATCCAGGAACAGGCAAAAATTGCGGGCAAGGTAATTTGGACTTTAAAGACTGCAAGATATACTCCTGATCTTTCTCAGCTTCAGGTGAGGGAATGGGAACAAATTTGCCTGATGCCTTCATGCCGCCTGACACAAATTCAATTGCTCTCGAATCAATCAAATCTTTAACCTTATGCTTAAAAGCTTTACAGTTCGTTATGTCGTGCCCCGGTGATCCAGAATGGAATTCGCAATGGGCATTTACGTCCTAGCCAGGTGGTAGTTCCTCAGTCAATGGAGCCATAAGACGGGGTCTGACCAACTGAAGTTGGAGCAAGAGTTGCACCAACTGGGAATAATCCAAAGGGATTGGATCGAGGATTCTGTCAGATAGTTTCATCTTTTGACCATGTCTTATGGGGTTGTCCTGAGAAACCTGACGTGGCCGCTAACGGGAAACGTTTTGAGCTTCAAGCTGCACAGAGGGTCTCGGTGGCCTATCATGCCTTGGTACAGGTTCTTCAGACACAAGTGGAGCAAGCACTTTTGCTGCAGCTTCGGGTATCTGATCAATTTCTTTTCGGAGCACGTTCCTCAACACTTCTGCAATCAAACCCACCTGGGTCTTCAGCTGATGGTTTTCCTCTCTGAGCATCTGCATGTCCCTCATGAACAGCCCCATCTAGCCTCGAATCTCACTCAGCTCTGCTTGTACCTATTCCATAGCCTTGCGGGGATTTCTGTATACTTCCTGATCGAATATTCTGCAACAAACTAGTTAGCACAGGGAATAAGATCAATGGTTCTGAGGTACCTGTTATGCAAAAATTTCATACAGAATGCAAACACGTATGTATGCAACAGGGAAATAACAATAAGGCAAATATGAACCCAAGATTCAAGCACAAGGATAACCATCACACAAATATGCCTCACACAAGAGTAACTGAGTACAAACAGAGTGACCTCGACCAACAAGCCTGGTGATGGTCAACATGCAGTAATGAACAAATGCTACACAGGGAAACAACCCTCAACCGAGTCTTTAGTTTGATACTCTTCTGAACAAATGCTCTCGGAGGATTCCTCCATAACATGAACTGATACACCTGCCTGGCTGGATGAAGGAAGATCGTTAATCTGAACACCCTGAGACGTGACTGAGATTCTGTTGGAATCCAACAGAGTTTGAACTTGGCTTCGAAGCACCTTACAGTCTTCAGTTGAATGCCCCTGTGCCCCATCATGGTACTCACAGCGGGTGTTGACATCAAAACCTGGCGGATATGGTGGAATCGCAGGATTAATTTCTTTTGGCACAATCAATCCACCCTTGATCAAATCTGACAACAACTGACTGTACGATACCGGTAGCTGAGTAAACTGCCTTTCTGGTTTCCTCGGCCTACGTTTAGCGTTTTAATGCGGTTGACGATGGTACGAATGTTGACTCTGGCGGGGAACAGATATCTAACATACAGACCCAACAGATTGCTGGTTTTGAATACTCGAAGCATCAGAAAACTGAACCTGAGACATTGGAGATTCTGGGGTGACATCACTTTCTCGCTCCCATTCTTCTTGAGAACTAGCAACTGATTTACTTTCAGAAACTAAAGTATAAGGAATGTTTCGAATCTTTCCATTCTTGATTCCGCTCTCAACACGTTCACCCATTATCACTAAATCAGCAAAGTTCGACGCTCTACCACTGATCAGCTTGTCAAAGTAATGGCCTTTCAAGGTACTCAGGAATATGTCAACCAATTCTCTGTCCTGAAGTGGGGGTTGAACACGAGCAGCAAATTCTCTCCATCTCTGCATATACCAATTCAACAATGCTCCACTCAGACTATCCTAAAAGCAGTGAATCATGAGCTGATCATTGTGGACATGTGAAGTCATTTTCCTGCAGGACATTACCAAATGTAGCTTCGGACAACTATCCCCTTTGTACTTCTCAAAATTTGGCGTCTTGAATTTCGGAGGCATCACAAGGCTTGACACCAAACACATGCTCGAAGCATTCAAATCAATAGTATTCTGACTCATCAGAGCATCAAGCTTTTCTTCCAACAGCTGACATTTCCTCATAAACTCAAAAGTCTGTGGGTTCTCAGCATTAACCTTTGGAACAATCCTATGAGGATCTGGCACAGAGAAAGTGAAATGCTGATAATCTGTGTCATGGAGAGAAGAGGCATCTTTATCTCTGACAGGAATCTGCACAAGCTGGGCTTGAGAAACATTGTTCACCGGGATCCTCTGATCATTGGCCTCATCTCTAGTCATAGCCGCCACAGCTTCCATGAATTGACTCAACTGATCCTTCAACAATTCAAACTCTGCCCTGGTAACAACCAAGTTCTGCTCCTCTGAGCCCATGATCCTGAAGCTGATTCAAGTCCAATGCGAATGTCGGGAAACCAACTGATGAAGCAGGCAAAAGATGGGTGAGCTCCCTGTTTCGGCTGAGGATGGATATGTTAGAACACAGATTGGTGTTTCTTATATCTCTATGTTTTGATGATAACTCTTATGGAATTTTGTATTAAGAAAATATATACTCTAAAATTTGTTCAAGTATTATTGTTTCAGGTATAAAATTGAATACTCTTAAAAGAAGCAAAATACATAAGTACAAATAACTATGCAAGGCTCTGAAGCATCAGATGCAAGAAAATCAGAAGACTTTGAAGCTCTGCCAGAAGAATCTGAAGCCGGAGCTGGCAAAATGATCTGAAGCGTTGCTGAAAGAAGTGTATAAAGAGTTGAAAGCTTTGATCAAATCAGACTCTGAAGTTCATTTAGCTACAAGAACAGAGGCTCTGATAATCAGACTCTTATTAAATTATATTCACGCTCAAAGCACATATTGCTGCAAACTCTGATGAAAACTCTGATGAAGACTCTGATCAAGATTGAGACTCTGATATATCAAGCTCTGATCATCTCAAACATTTAAGCTCTGATCATCTCTAGTATTTCATTCCTTTTAAGCTTGTTACAAGATCTGAAGTGCAGATTATGAAGACTTCATCCTGAAGGAAGCTTGTTGAAGAAGCTGTAAACCTGATTGGACGTGGTGCTACTTCCAAAGTAACCAACGACTATTTTGTCCAATGAAGAGACGTGGTGCAAATCCCAAAGCTTCTACAACCATACTTTTACTGGAAAAAGCTATAAAAGGAGAACTTCTACAACATTTAGAAGTTGCTCATTAATGCTCAAGCTAAGTTCATTCAGAAAGAAATATTCATACACACGTTTGAAGCATCAAAGTGAAATCTCTCAAAGCTCATATACTTTTGTTCTTTCATAAAACTGTATAGTTTTATTTGTACTTAATCTTAAGTGTAAATATCACAGTTGTGATACAACTTATTAGAAGCATTTAAACACTTGTTAGTTTACATTGATTTATAAGAAGTTCCTTAAGAAGACCAAGGTGTGGTCAGTTGTTCTTGAGAAGACTAAGACAGTTGTTCTTAGTGCTTACTATTGTAATCAGTTGATTAATAGTGGATTAAGTTCTTGTGGAGAAAGGCAAATCATCTTTGATAAGGTGGACTGGAGTAGTTGAGTTCAACGAACCAGGATAAAAATATTGAGCTGTTTTTATTGCCATATTTATTAAAACTCTTATTCAACCCCCCCCCCCCCCCTTCTAATTGTTTTTCTCACCTTCAGTTGGCATCAGAGCTCCGGTTCTGTTTGTGTTATCACTTAACTGTGACCAGAAAAGATCCAGTGGGAAAAAATCTTGATATTCTTGGCTGATATACTTTATGGATGCTGAAACTTCAACATCCAGCAACAACAAATATGAAGAAAGAGTCAGCACAAAACCTCCCATGTTTCATGGAGAGAAATTTGACTATTGGAAAGACAGACTAGAAAGTTTCTTTCTAGGATTTGATGTTGATCTTTGGGACTTAGTTATTGATGGATATGTTCATCCCACTGATGGGAATGGCAAGAAAATTGACAGAAAATCAATGACTGAGGCGCAAAAGAAGGAATTCAGAAATCACCACAGGGCTAGAACTATCTTTGCTAAATGCTATATCTCATACTGAGTATGAGAAAATAACAAACAGAGAAACTGCCTTTGATATATTTGAATCCCTGAAGATGAATCATGAAGGGAACTCTCAAGTTAAAGAAACCAAGGCTCTAGCGCTGATCCAGAAGTATGAAGCTTTCAAAATGGAAGAATCTGAATCTATTGAAGCCATGTTTTCCAGATTCCAGATTCTCACTGCTGGCTTAAAGGTTCTGGACAAGGGTTACTCCACAGCAGATCATGTCAAGAAAATAATCAGAAGCTTGCCAATCAGATGGAGACCCATGGTCACTGCTCTGAAGCTGGCAAAGGATCTGAACAAGATTACACTGGAGGAACTAATCAGTTCTCTGAGGAGTCATGAGATTGAACTAGAGGAAGATGAGCCTCTAAAGAAAGGTAAGTCAATTGCTTTAAAATCTAATCAATATGTTAAAGCATTGCAGGTAATAGAAGAAAGCTCTGAAGAGTCTTCTTATGAAGATGAAGAAGAACTATCCTTGTTGTCCAGAAGAATTAACAAACTCTGGAAGAATAAGCAAAGGAAGTTCAAGAACTTCAGGAAACCAGATCAACACAAAGAATCTTTTGGACACAGAAGATCTGGAGAATCCTCTGGATACAGAAGATCTGGAGAATCCTCTGGACACAGACGATCTGGAAAAAGAGAGGTTGTTTGCTATGAATGCAAAGAACCCGGGCACTACAAGAGTGAATGCCCAAAGCTTCAGAAGGAGAAGCCAAAGAGAAAGTCAGATCACAAAAAGAAAGTTCTGATGGCTACCTGGGATGACTCAGATGCATCTGATTCGTCATCAGAGTCAGAAGAAGAATGTGCTAATGTAGCATTCATGGCTGACATAGAAGACAGTGTTGAATCATCTGGATCAGAATTAGAATCTGATTCTGAGGAGGTATTTGCTGAGCTTTCTAGACAAGAACTTGTTGAAAGTCTATCTGATATTCTTGAAAACTATAGCAAAGTTAAACTCAAATACAAAAAGCTTCTAAAGCATATTGAATTTGAGAATAACAAGTTTGAATCAAAAATAGCTGAGCTAAAAGCTGAAAATCTTCAATTGAAAAATAATTTAGAATCTGCTCAACTAAACTTTGATCCAAAGTCTGAACCATGCTCTAAAAATATTTTACAAGAGTATGACTATAGCTTCAGGAAGTTTCTAACTAAAAGCCTAGATAGAAGCAAGATGGCTTCAATGATCTATGGTATTAGCAGAAACTATAGAAAAGGTGTTGGATATAAATCTTTTTCTTATGAGGATTCAAATCCAAAATCTGTAGATAAACTGGATATCAAGTATCCTCCTTTATATTCTCAGTTTACATTTGGTCACTTAAATAATATTAAACACACAAGTTCTAATCAGAACAAATCTGTGTTTAATAAATCTAAAGCTAATCAGAACAAGTCTTATGTTGAAAGATAGAAGTTCAGAAAAAGCTTTAAGGTAACAAACCAAAAAGGACCCAAGAAAATCTGGGCACCTAAGGATAAGATAATCTATGTTGCAGACATCCTTAGCAGCGAAGTCAAGACTCCAGCCATGGTACCTGGACTCTGGATGCTCACGACATATGACGGGAAAAAGGCCTATGTTCCAAAGTCTGGAGCTTAGATCTGGAGGAGATGTCAAGTTTGGAGGGAATCAGAAGGGCAAGATAATTGGCTCTGGAACCATTGGTAATGGTAAACTTCCTTCCATAACTAATGTCTTGCTTGTTGAAGGATTAGCTCATAATCTATTGTCCATAAGTCTATTAAGTGACAATGGTTATGACATAATCTTTAATCAAAAGTGTTGCAAAGGTGTTAGTCAAAAGTATGGCTCAATCCTCTTTAATGGTAAAAGGAAAAACAACATTTATAAAATCAGTCTTTCAGAACTTAAGGTTCAAAATGTTAAATGCCTTATATCTGTTAATGATGAGCAATGGGTCTGGCACAGAAGATTGGGTCATATTAATATGAGACGTATATCTCAGATTAATAAACTTAATCTGGTCAGAGGAATTCCTAATTTGAAGTTCAACTCAGATGCTCTTTGTGAAGCATGTCAGAAAGGAAAATTTTCAAAATCATCTTTCAAATCCAAAAATGTTGTTTCAACTTCAAAACCACTAGAGTTACTTCACATTGATCTGTTTGGACCAGTGAAAATTGCATCCATCAGAGGCAAGAAGTATGGATTAGTCATTGTTGATGACTACAGCAAATGGACATGGGTAAAATTCCTAAAGCACAAGGATGAGTCACATTCTGTGTTCTTTGACTTCTACAAACAAGTCCAAACTGAAAAAAATTTCAAAATTGTTAAAGTCAGAAGTGATCATGGTGGTGAATTTGAAAACAAATATTTTGAAAAATATTTTAATGAAAATGGCATTGCTCATAATTTCTCCTGTCCTAGAACTCCACAACAAAATGGAGTTGTAGAGAGGAAAAATAGAACATTGCAAGAGATGGCCAGAACCATGGGCAATGAGACTAACAGGGCAAAACATTTTTGGGCAGAAGCAATTAACACAACATGTTACATTCAGAACAGAGTGTCTATTAGACCTCTTTTGGAAAAGACTCCTTATGAATTGTGGATGAATAGAAAGCCAAACATTTCTTATTTTCATCCTTTTGAATGTATATGTTTTATGTTGAACACTAAAGAGAATCTTAACAAGTTTGATTCTAAAGCACAAAAGTGTTTCATGCTTGGATATTCTGAACGCTCTAGAGGCTACAGAGTATACAACACTGAGACACAAATTGTGGAGGAATCTATACATGTTAGATTTGATGATAAGCTTGGAAATCAAAAGCCAAAGCAGCTTGAAACCTCTGCAGATGGAGAAGTTATTCTCACAGAATCTGAGAAACCAGAGGTAGAAAAAGCTCAAGAAGAAGCTACGCCAGATGCAACTCCACTGACTGCTCAGATGAATAACATGAATATTTCTGAAGAACCAACAATTAAAGGATCATCCAGAATCAAAGCTTCTCATCCAGAAGAAATGATTATTGGAAAGAAAGATGATCCTATAAGAACAAAGTCGTTCATCAGATCATCTGGAACATCACTCCTTGGGTTGGTGTCTATTATTGAACCAACATCTGTGGATGAGGCTCGGAGTGATAATGATTGGATACTTGCAATGCAAGATGAGCTGAATCAATTTACAAGAAATGATGTTTAGGATCTGGTTCTAAGACCAAAAGATTTCAACATTATTGGAACAAAGTGGGTATTCAGAAATAAACTAAATGAGCAAGGAGAAGTTGTTAGGAACAAAGCAAGGCTAGTAGCTCAAGGATACAGTCAACAAGAAGAAATTGATTACACTGAGACTTATGCTCCAGTGGCAAGGTTAGAATCTATACGCCTTCTTATTTCATTTGCTGCACAACATAACATCACTCTATATCAGATGGATGTTAAGAGTGCCTTCTTAAATGGTATTATAGAAGAAGAAGTTTATGTCCATCAACCTCCTGGTTTTGAAAGTGATAAATTTCCAGATCATGTTTTCAAACTCAAAAAATCTCTTTATGGTTTGAAACAAGCTCCCAGAGCTTGGTATGAAAGATTAAGCAATTTTCTTCTGGAAAAGAACTTTATCAGAGGCAAAGTGGACACAACTCTTTTCTGTAAAACAGTTAAGAAAGATTTACTAATTTGTCAAATTTATGTGGATGATATTATTTTTGGATCTACCAATATTATGCTGGGAAAGGAGTTTGCTTTGTCTATGCAGGCTGAATTTGAAATGAGCATGATGGGAGAACTTAGATTCTTTCTGGGAATCCAAGTAAATCAGACTCTAGAATGCACATATATTCACCAGACTAAATATGTCAAAGAGCTTCTAAAGAAGTTCAATCTGAATGAAAAAAAATTGGCAAAGACTCCAATGCATCCTACAAGCACACTTGGTAAGGAAGAGGTAAGCAAGAAAGTTGATCAAAAACTTTACAGAGGTATGATTGGATCTCTCTTATATTTGACTGCTTCTAGACTTGATATTTTATTCAGTGTTTGTCTGTGTGCTAGATTCCAATCAGATCCTAGAGAATCTCACTTAACAGCTTTTAAGAGGATTCTAAGGTATCTGAAAGGTACTACTAACGTGGGTCAGTGTTACAGAAGATCTGATGATTATAAATTAGTTGGATTCTGTGATGCTGACTATGCTGGAGACAGAATAGAACGTAAAAGTACTTCTGGAAGCTGTCAGTTTCTTGGAAGTCATCTGATCTCATGGTTCAGCAATAAGCAACCCACAACTGCACTTTCAACAACAGAGGCAGAATATATTGCTGCTGCTAGTTGTAGCACCCAAATGCTCTAGATGAAAAGTCAGCTGGAGGATTATCAGATTTTTGAGACTAACATTTCTATCTTCTGTGATAATACTTCTGCTATATGCTTATCCAAAAACCCTATTTTACACTCTAAAGCTAAGCATATAGAGATTAAACATCCTTTCATGAGAGACTATGTTCAGAAGGGAATTATCAATTTAAACTTTGTGGATACAGATCATCAGTGGGCTGATATCTTTACAAAACCCCTTGCTGAAGATAGATTTAAATTTATTCTGAAAAATATAAGTATGGACTTCTGTCCAGAATAAAATACTCATCAGATGAAATTTTTTCTCAGATGATAAATGTCTAAACTTTGAAGTATTTCTTCATTTCAATTCTGTGTTTATTTCTTTGTGCGTAAATCTGAACTAACAAGGCTCAGAGGATCTGAACGTTGCCTAACGTTTCATTTCTCAAGAAGTTTCAGAGGCACATGCAAGCAAACACGTGTATCTCAGAATCTGGAAAGGTAGAGTGCACCATACTGAATTGACGTTTTAGGTATTGCTTTGAAAATCCAAAATCTCTTGATTTTCCCCCCTTCTGTCAGAATCTTAAATGCTTGAAATGATTTTATTCTTTGCATTAATTGCTTGATATGATTATTTTCACTTCATCAATTGTTTTGTGTACGCGTGAGATTTTGTGTGACCTTTGCTTGTCCAAATGTTTTCTATATATTCTCACAACACTTCACATTTCACACTTTCCACTATCCTTCACTTTTCTCATATGCATTTCTGTCTTCTTTATTGCTTCCATCTCTTCTCTAAACCCAAAACCTAACGTAAACCCAGACGCATCTCAAGAACATCAATGGCATCATCATCTTCAACATCTGCTCAGATGCAAACCTCTAATGCTGCTGCATCATCTCCAACTATTGTTGTGTACAAGGAACCAGTGAGAACTCTTATCACTCCAATCAAGGATCTTTAGGTTCTGTGTGAGAACTTTGTAGATTTTGCTTCCATTGAAGAAAATGGTTTTGATCTCAAACCAACCATTAAGACTTAAAACTGGGCAAAGTACTTTGACAGGTTAATGGGTCTTGTTTATCCAACATTGGTGAAGGAGTTCTGGATACACGCCCAAGTTTGCCCTAAGTTCATTCATTCTTCTGTTCTTGGAAAGGAGATTGTTATCACTGAGAAGTTAATCAGACAACTGATTGAGTACAAAGAAACTGATGGAATCACAAGTATGGCAACTGCTCGTGTGGATTTGGCTGATGTTTTTCAAGAAGTTTGTGTTTCTGGGGAACCATCCAACAAAGTCAGAGATCTGAAGCATGTTTACAGAATTTGGGCTAAGATTTTCATGAGCTCTATTTTTCATAGAAAATCTTCAAACTCTCCAGATTATGTCAACTCCGAACAACTGTACTTCATGTTCTGTTTGAGTAAAGGCAAGAAGGTGGATCTGCCTTATCTTCTGTTCAGTCATCTTATGAACCACATAAAGGAAACAAGAGAAGAAGTAAGAGCTAAGGATGGAAAGATCAGAAATTGGATACCTATGGGAAGGCTGATATCGGAAATTCTAACAGAGTTTGGTCTTGTAAAGCATCTGACTGATGCTGGTGTGATAGAGGATTTGACTTACATTGTAGGATCTGTCATTAATGGGAATACTCTAAAAAGGATGAAGGTCATTTCAGAGCTTATTGGCAAACCTAAGAAGATTGACTCTGAAGAAGTCAGCAGAAGGAGGATTCCAATAGCAGATTTTCCCATGTTCAGTGCAGATGAACCTAGGGAAATCATTCTGTCATTCGTTGCTGAATGTTTGAGAGATGGTATTCCTCTGCCTGCCAACATAGTACAGAAGGAAGGAGAAGTCTTGCCAAATCTTCTGAGAGAAAGGCGCAAGAAAAGGAAAACCGAGGAAGGATCTGTTGCACAGCCTAAGAGGAAAGCCTCTGATGCTGCTGAAAAGCCTGAGAAAGACAAGAAGCTGAAGGAAACTCCTCCAGAAGGTAGCTTGGAGGATATAAGAGAAACAATTCAACATGTATTAACATCTGATCCAAAACCATCTGTCCCTTCACCCTCACCTTCACCTCCACCATCTCCTCCTCAACCATCTGGACCTCCTACATCTGAACCCATTTCATCTCCTCATACACATTTCAACCATCTTCTGTTCAACCGCCATCTGAACCCCCTCAACAAAAATCATCTGAACAACAACCCCCTCAACAAACAACATCTGAACCACAACAACAAACACAATCTGAACCACAACAACAAAAACAATCTGAACCACCCTCTTCTACTGAACCACCATGTCATACCCCAAATTTGTCCTACCCTGTATATAGCTTTCATTTTGTATGCTCGGCCCCTAGCCATGACTCAGGAAAAATACAAAAAAATGTCGCTTTGACTTTTATTTTATTTTTTTTTTATTTTTTTTTTGCCCAAGTTCAGGTTCATTTGAGGACATCAGGATAATAAGGTGAGGTGTTGAGGGAAGTTTATGTGACTTTGACCTGGGTCGTTGGTCAGAGAGGATTTGGTCTCTTGATTGAGACCAGGAAATGCTTTATTCAATTGGAGAGGTTTAGAGCTTTCAGTCAAGGTTTTATGCTAATTCAGGGCATCGGGGTGGTCTAAGTTACCAAAATATGGCGTATTGTCAGGTGTCAAAGTGTATAACCATTTGGATCCAGTTGTTTCTATAGACAAAGTTTTGTGCAAAGTAAAATCTGGAAAGTCTTAGTCAATGCCTTTTGTTTGATGTCTCAAGTCCAAAGTTTTTTGTGTAAAAAAAATTATTACAAAAATACATTGGATCAAAGATTTAGAACACATTCTCATTGGTTGTTCTCATGAGAAACCCATTCAAAGACTATTGAGGAGAAGGTTAAAAAATAGTCAAAAGCCCATTTCATTTCAAAAGTTCAATAGAATGTGAACATATCCAAATAAATTACAAGCCAATGTTTTTTCTCAAACTACAAACGGAGCCCGTATCATACAAGTTTACAACTATTACATGATTAAACCAAGCCCATATTACAATTTACAAGAGAATAAACCAGAAATGGTACAAAAGTGACAGCAGCCCCGCGCTAATAACAAGTTGATGCAAAGGTCGCGATAACCGAGCCACAAGGCCATTGTCCTGTACTCCACAAATCAATCCATGTTACCTGCATAAAATGAAAAGGAGGGATCCTACATGAATGGATCGCCCACTCCAAAAGCAAGAGTGATAATTCCCACAATTGAACCGGCGTATGACCTGTAAACAATGCACCAACTTTCGCCAAATTCACAAAATCGCAATTGCCCTGCAAAACTTATGATTTTTTTCTTAAAACTCCAGTACATATGCTCACGAATCATGGATAGTGGACCATTCACCGCAAGCTTGTTTCGTACAGCAAGTACTGCAAATATATAACAGATTTCAG
Organism: Lathyrus sativus; assembly: GCA_963859935.3. NCBI lineage: Eukaryota > Viridiplantae > Streptophyta > Magnoliopsida > Fabales > Fabaceae > Lathyrus > Lathyrus sativus. The sequence continues at coordinate 298,079,526 of OZ012737.1, read as the reverse complement.
AAAAATAAAAAGCAAGGCAACGCAGTGATACTCGCGGATGGTCGATAAAAAAAACAAACAGAATCACAGCTGCATCAAAGTCGTTACATCAGCAAGAATAGCAAACCACGTTACGCAAACCGTACAAGAAAAACACGGACTTTACGTGAGTATAGGACCAAAGTGAAGTATAAATCAAAAAGGCATCCATAAGAGATGAAAAGAGAAAATTAAATGGAGAATGGATTTACCGTGAAGAACGTCAAAATAGAAGCTACGTCCATTTTGCTGCATACTTTCCCTTGTACTTCAAAACCTCATTCTCTTCTCCAAAGTCACAAAACCTCATTCTCTTCTCCAAAGACACGTGCTCAAGCTCCAAATAACAAGCGCTGAGTTCCATGCCTTTCAAGACTAATGAGGTTGTCATCACTAATGAGTGGCCATCAGGCTGAATTTTCCATCCTCCAGGCCACCCAAGTTCTTCATGCTAAGTTTATAACTCATCAGAAGAGGATCCGTTCGCGTAAATGACTAGCAGGCATGTTGCAGCTGCAAAATATCAAGATCAGAGCTCTAAAATAACCGTAAAAAGGGATAGAAAGTGCAGATCACAAAGGAGGTGGAAATCAAGATAAGTCACTAGGTGTTGAAACTCATACCTCCAAGAATTTGTTTCAAATAAGACATGGACTTTAATCCATTCTCAAGCCGCACTATCTCCACCAAAATTCCCTTATTCTGTAGGTCTTGATCTCTCGCTATGCCACGTTCCCACGAAGCACGGATAACATTAATGTGAATTAACTGAAGAGGTTTCCTATGAATAAAATACAACAGAGGATATGTTACTCCTTTTTACAAAACCAACATAATCTTTTAGACACTTTCTACATGAAAATAAGTCATAGAGTTCCACTTCACGCCAAGTTCTTCTCCTGAATTACTCTCCCAATGCAAACTTCAGGCTCTGATTTTAGGATGTGTACTTGGTCCTTACACCAATCTCGTGGAATGTACATGAAAGAGAAGAATGGAAAGGGGTTAGCAGAGCAAAATATTGATTCAGGAGGTTTGTTCAGAATAAAGAGCAACAGGGATGTTCAGGAAACAATTTCTGTCAGGGCAATGTTACTACACCAAAACCAATAGACAGAAGATCAAGATTCACGTGTATTACCTCAAACTACTATGTAGGCCAAGACATGATTTCAATACAGGTTAAGCGTCGCCTTGCGGCACAAACTCGTAAACAGGGTTTAAGCTACAAACCTGCAGTAGTAGACTGAGTTCAATATAGGAGCAACTCAAAGCAATTGGCAAAAGGGCAAAGTTAGTGTCTCAAAAAAAAACTAGATTGATGTGTAAGAGTATTATTTGTGATAGAACATAGTTGCTAGACACTAAAAGCTTATTGTACCTCAAGCAGCAGGCTGAGAAGTTTTTGACCAAAATGTTCTAGCATGGATGGCTGATGGTTGAATGAATTAATTGAGGGATGGGCAGTGGTTATGTCCAGAGTTACGTAGAGCCAACAACCGAGTTTTGATTTGAGTGAGCACACAATATTAGCCAAACGTTATGACAGTGCAACATTACGCGGCAGCTATATGGAGTCGTCTCAGTTTCGGCGTATCACATGTTACAAGCTGCCAATTGGAAGGAAAGCACTTTTAAATACCAGGAAAGTATGAGCAAATGCTAAGGCTATAAGGACGAGTCATGTAATACATACCGTATCGCATCTCTCGTTGTAAGTCATTATGCGGTCCGACCACGATTCACCTGCACATACAACGATAATAATTATGATGTGAATTCAACCGACAGCGATACGGAAAAATAAAAGGGATGAAGTGGAATACCAGTTTGCAGTGCTCTTTTAATGTTGTTTGATACCTCGTGCACGATGCTCGCTCATTGGTTACAAACCACCCACAACGCGCCAGATCCTACATAGATCCATGCTATACAGGCCTTGTCAATAAGCACTGACTCGCGGTTTCTGTGTAAGCCCTGCTTTAAACCAAGTCGAAGTCGGCTTTATCTTAGCCAACACTAATTGATTTCTGCATACAAAATCAGCCCAATATCACCTGCAAAAAAAAGGGGATATATTTCTTACCAGCTGTAAATTAAGAGTTAATAAAAATGGATTTTTATGGAGTTAGCAAAAGACAAGGAATAGAGGTTTTCAAAAGGTACGTACAGTTTTTTCCGCACCAACTGTACAACCAAGGACAAACATTTTGCTTCTCCATCCCACTACACAGAGCAGCACAACAAAAGGGTTAACACAATGTAAAACATGACAAAACGGATTGAAAAAAGAATATGCCAAGAGCAACAAAAACGACTTACCACAAGCATCAAAACGACAACCATTGACTGATCCCTTCAGCAGCCTTATAAAATCCACAAATCTACACTTTTGAAAGGGGGATTTGGATGAAGGAGGCATAAAAACCCTAGCCGTCATCTCCTTCAAGGATTTCCCTCTACCCTCAACTTCTTCTCCTTAAAACCACACGAAAACCCTTCATCAAAGGGGACCCTTTCCCTCAACGATATCTTCATTCACCTTACCTCAACCTCAATTAGCTTCCAATCTTCTTCATCCCAAATTCTCACCCTCTTCGAACAACTTAAAAAATACCTAAACCGAATGAACCCAACCTTCAAGCTACCTCCACCATTAAAACTTCGCACTCTTTCAGCCTTTTCTCCAACTGAAATAACAACCATGGAATAAACCCAACTTCATAAACCCAAAACCTAAATCCTCCTTCACCAACATTGAAATCCATCTTCATAACCTCAAATTTCTTCAACCTTAAACCGAAAGGAGATAAAGGGGGAGAAATGATCTGAAATAAAGCTGAGAAGGGGTTTCGAACCTAAGATCCACATGCGAGACAGATTGAATTAGAAGACTGTATTTCCTGGGCCGTCGCGACTTCTATTGTTGAGGGTTGTTTGCTTGTCTTTCATTTGTTTCTTTGTCCTCTTGTTTCAACGTGAGCTTACAATCATTCTGTCTCAGATTTTTGTTGTCTTGGGCTGATGAAATCATGTTGGAAGCCCGTGTGTTCTTTTTCTTTTCTTTTCGTTTTTTTTATGTTGAACGGGCACAACCCATGATTCATTTTAGTCATCATAAATCATACACCTCATATCTGTATTATACCCCCACCGTGTTTTCATTTGAAAAAGGGGGATATTGGTTTTGCTTTGGGTTCAGTCCATATATCTCGTCCACATTTTGATTTCAGCCAAGCCCACTTTGTTTTCTAAAGTTTTTTTTTAATTTTCACACCTTGTTAGAATTAAATTGTTATTAAGCACTTTATAATTCCCATTTTTTTAATAATCTCACTTAGTTTTGATTAGAGTTTTAGAATATTTTTCTTTATTATTCTTTAACTTCTTTTTACGGTCGATGACGAGACCTCCAAGTTATAGTTTGTCAAATTATTGACAAATAATAACAAACCCGAGACCAATTTTTTAAAAAAACTTTCATTTTCGTTTTAATCCACTTTTTTCTTATTCCTTAGTCAATGATGACTTTAATGATTATTATCGGTCAAATTATTGATAGATGATAATTCAGTCAAGACTATGTTACTTTCGCTTCAAATCATCCTTTAAACATTTTCTCGAAAAAACTCCAAAAGAAGGGGATTCTTGAAATCTAGCATTTCTTGGATCTTCGAATGAGAAACTCTCAAGACTCGCTCTTGAGTTGTTGTTTATTCAATCTTTTGATTTTCTCAAACGCATTTTCTCAACTTCTTTTTCTCGATTAAAGTTCCGAAAGAAGGAGATTCTTGGAGTCTAGCATTCCTTGAATTTTCGAGTGAATAATTCTCGAGGCACGCCCTTTGAGTCGTTATTCACTCAACCTTTCGAATCTTTCAGATTCAATCATTTTCAAACATTCTCCTAAGTCGAATGCTCGTCTGCATTCGCAACCCACATTTCATTCACAACTCCTCGTGGTTTTGATATTAGGGGCACCCTCAGGGACTTATATCATTTCTCACAATCCTAACCCTTGACACGTCGTCAAGTCGGTTTCGTTTTCAAACAAATCCTCGATATGTTATCGAGCTACCTCAAAACAACTTCCTTTTTGGCCTCGCATGCCATCTTTCGATTCGATCTTTTCACAAACATTTCCAAAACTTACGAAAGAGGGATATTCTTAGAATCTAGCATTCTTTGGATATTCGAATGAGTAACTCTCGAGGCGCGCCCTTGAGTTGTTATTAATTTATTCTTTCGATTTCAAAACATCCAACTCTTTATCTTCAATTTACTCAGTCAATTCCCGAAAGAACTAAGTTCTTGGAATCTCGCATTCCTTGAATTCTTGAGTGACAAGCTCTTGAGGCGCGCTCTTGGGTTGCTTGTCAGTCACCCTTTCGTCTCTTTCTCAAACTTCCAATCTATTCAACTTCACCTTTTCGTGGTCGTTACCACGAACTACGACTGCTCTGATTCTTCATTCTCGTCCGAATGTAAGATACGTAGGCACAAGATTGCGGTGATCTTGGCGAGCTACCTTCTATCCATCTCCCATTTCCCCCCATCTTTTCCCGTAGTCGAACTACGACGCTCTGATTTCTCATTCTCGTCCGAATGAGCATACGTAGGCACAAGGGCCCCAATCCTTGGCGAGCACCTTATCTTCTAACCACCCATCTCTCCTTTGCGTCTTTAACCTTTTACCTTACCAATTCTACCTTTAACAATGAGAATAAAAACAAGTAAACCTAAACAACACTCCCCACAATTACCTTAAGAGGTTCCCGTCGAGTACGACGGACGTGAGGGGTGCTAATACCTTCCCCTCACGTAACCGACTCCCAAACCCGGAACTTGGTTGCGACAACCCTGTTCCTATCCTTTTTGTTTCAAGAGGTTTTCTCGATATTTTCCTCTCCCGTTTGTTTGGGAAAAATAAAGTTCGGTGGCGACTCTGTCGAACCGCATTTCCGCGCCTTTCGCGCGAGGGTCGTTCTCTCCGAAATATCTCCATGATTTTTCGAGGTGCGACAGCTGGCGACTCTGCTGGGGACATTTTGCTCCATGCAAAGAGAGAGTCGAGCCTATCTTTTGGTTTGTGAGGAGTGTTTGTTTTTTTATTTGTTTTCTTTTTGTATTTGCTCTCTTGTGGATTTTATTTATGCTTGTTATCTTAGCCTGTCGGTTCTTGGGATGACATCATGAGTAAAGCTCTACACCCGAGCTTTGGTAAAAGCAGAGAGAACACATAGTTTCGAATTGGTAGTCAAGTAGTGTTAGTCTCCGAGGACTTGCTCCTTGTGGGCCTAGCATGAAAGCTCCTCCAGAGGAGGCCTATTCGTAGATCTTGTTGTAACACAGCTAGCCTGTTGCACGACTTGATTAATGAAGGGTCCGTGATTCTGGGAACCTTTTGTTAGCACCAGTTCCAATATTGGTGGTCGTGTAATGTTAGTCTCCAAGGACTCGCTCCTTGTGCGCCTAGCACGAGGACCCCGCTCAGGAGAGACCTTATCTTCATTATCGTCATAATACAACCAGCCTGTTGCGTGACGCTAATACGACTAGTGTCCGTGATCCTGGGAACCAAACATAGAAACCATCCCGTAAGTGGGTTTATGGGTAGAATGTTTAGATCTTCCCGCATAGGTCGTACCTGTCGATTTCTGTGATCGAAAATTGTAGTTACTTCTTTGTTACAGTTACTAGCTTCAGGAGTTGTTTGAACTATGATCCTGCGATCCTGGATCTTGTATCTTGCATTGCATCTTGCATATCATTTGCATTGCATTTCATATGTTGTGCATTTTGCATTTCCAGTCCTTCAACAGAATCTTATGTCTTCGTTCCTTCCTCTCCAGTAAATCAAGCTGATTCCCCGACACCAGTACGCAACTAGAGCCAATACCAGACGAATGATGGAGCAGATTCAACAGGAGCAAGTCGCCTTCAGGGAAGAATTGGATTCTATGAAAGGAAAGATCGACCAGATCCTCGAAGCCATCCTCGCAGCCAGGAGAGAGGAAGAACAGCGTGAAGCCGCTACTGTCGTCAACAGTGGTCAAGGACAAGGGTCTACTGCCATCCCTTTGGTTCCAATTCCAAATTCTCATGGGATGCCGTTGAACTTCAACAACGCAGTCGAAGGAAACACTTCTCAACCAATCCCAGCGCCTGGAGTTACTGTTGGAGTTATCCCGCAGGCCCAGCCTACTGCTGTGCAGATCCCAGCTCCCCATATCAAAGATACTCTGATGGATCAGTATGACGACGTTCAGAACTATCATGCTGCTATTCCCATCGCCAGTCCTGTTGCCGCTCAGGATTCAGAAGCCATGAAGATGTGCCGAGATTTAGCCGAGAAACTCCGAGCCATGGAGGGGCATAACTCAAATTCTTTCAGTGCTCTGGAATTGTGCTTGGTGCCTGATGTTGTCATTCCTCCCAAGTTCAAGGTTCCCGAATTCTCGAAGTACAAGGGTCTCAATTGCCCAAACATTCATCTGAAGATGTACTGTCGCAAGATGGCTGCCTATGCCAGAGATGAAAAGCTCATGATCCATTGCTTCCAAGACAGCTTGTCTGGGGCATCACTCGAATGGTATATGCAGCTGGAGCGTAATAGTGTGCGTACTTCGGCCGAGCTTGCGGATGCATTTGTCAAGCAGTATAAGTACAACACTGACCTTGCTCCTAACCGTACTCAGCTTCAGAGTATGACTCAGAAGGATGGCGAATCCTTCAAGGAGTACGCGCTACGATGGAGAGAGCTAGCCGCAAGGGTGCATCCACCTCTTGTTGACCGTGAATTGATTGACATCTTCATGGGTACTTTACAAGGCCAGTACTACGAAAAGCTGATCGGTAGTGTCTCCGCTAGATTTTCTGACTTGGCGATCGTTGGTGAGAGAATTGAAGAAGGGATGAAGAGTGGAAAGATCCCAGGAGGTTCCAATAACCAGGCCAATGCCAAGAAACCTTTCAATGGATACAAGAAGAAGGAGGGCGAAACAAATGCCATCTTTTCGCAGAAAGGGCAAGCTTCTCAACAAGCTCCTGCTCCTATGCCTTATCAAGTTCCCTATTATCAGTATCCGTATGTTGCTGCTGCGCAATATGCTCCAATGCCTTATCAGCCAGTTGTTCAAGCAGTGCAAGCTCAGATGCCACAGCAACAGGCTCCTCAGCAACAAGCCTACAACCAGCAAGGATATCAGTATCTTCCTCAGCAACAGCAGATGCAAGCAACTCAGCAACGACAAGGTACTCGCCCACAGCGTCCGCAGAGAACATGGAGATCAGATAGAGTCTTTGATCGTCTACCAATGACATATGCTAAAATCTTTGCTCAGTTGATGGAGAAGAAAGCTGTTGTTCCGAGAGATTTGGCTCCTCCAACTGTCATTCCTGCCGATTACGATGCAAATGCTCATTGTGAGTTTCATAAGGGCGCTCCAGGTCATACCATTGAGGATTGCAGAGCCTTCAAGCACATAATTCAAGACATGATCGACAGAGATGCTATCAACTTCAATGGGAAGTCTCCAAATATCATCAACAATCCGATGCCACCAGTCAACTAGTGCTAACATCAGATCGATTCCAGTCAAGTTCATTCCTCGAAGAAGGCCGTCATGCTGCCATTTAATCTTTCGTTTTTCTTATATTTGTCTTTGTTTGTTTAAGTACTGTATGCTTTGAACAATTGCCATTCGTATTTGGTTTTCATTAATGTACCGTTTATGCGTGTTTTGAATTGGTTATGTCGTATTCACTCATTTTCACTTATCACCGACACATTTATTTACTCCACTCTATTCACTGTTGTTTAGCTTGATTTGAGGGAGGATGATGAAAACGAGATACCCATAATTGCGAACTCATATGCTTTCAGATAGAATCTCGTCAATGATGTACAGGCATTGCTTCAATTCCCCAAACACCGGAGATATAAGGAGTTAATCCCTAGTAAACCACTTCGAGCTTAGAAGTAGCAGTTTCCTTCGGATATTCAAACCTTACACTTAACCTAGGGTAGGGTAGTGTTCAGCTAATTCAACTCCGCACTCGAATCAACAAAGCGAAATCCAAAAGACGGTTGTTCACCAATGACTCACAACAGGGCAGTCACAACAAAATCCAAAAAAAAGAAAAAATCAAAAGCCTGCTAAGTCAAACACCTCAGAGGGGACTTAGGCAAAATCAAGGCAATCCCGATGGATCTGACAAGCAAAGTCAATCCATGCAAAAGTTAGAGATCAAAAACAAAGACAAAAGAGGACCCCGAAATCCTCAACAAAAACAAAAAAGATTCAGTGGCCACCCAAATCAAAGGGGCACTGACGTCCATCAAAATAAGGTGACTGCTATGTCAAGCAAACCTTGAACCTTCAAGCTTACACCGTCAAGACAAGTGTAGAATTAATTGAGCGTAGGACTGGAGATCATTAAGAAGAAAGGGTGGGTACAAATTATACTTTGAGCCTAATATCCTTTGTCTCATAACCGTGAACCAGACCACGTTATAGCCCTCGAAAGACCTAATTGAGGCGAGGTTTATTCTGAAAGCATACTGTCGCAAGGTTGCGTAGCCTGACTCCTCACATGATTGCTAATCATCAGCATTGGTGTCATTATCCTTGCTATATCTCACGCACCAATCAAAACAGCGCAATGTTTGGGCTAACGGTGCATTCATTTCACTATCAAAACACCTCAATAAATGACACACTTTTTCAAAACTTGCATTGAACTTTGCATTAATTATTACCATTTGTGAATGTATAATTTTATTTGCAAATCAGCACTAGGTATTCAAGGACATCTCAACAAGAGGCAATCAAGGAAGAATTTGACTTCCAGTGGCCGACATGAGGTGAGACAACCTCAAAAATCCACAGGCTGGGGCAAATTACTCAAGAGCTCGAGCAGGGGCAAGCCATTAACAAGTTCCAACTGGGGCAAGACCAGGTCGTCCTGACCATCCAGCAGAGATGCAACCTCCTCTGAAGCAAATTCACAGTAAACCAAAAAGTACCCAGACTCGGGGCATCCAGAGCATCATCTTCTGCTTCAATCGTGATGTCTTCAACGAACTGCGTGTCGAGGAAGTCAATCCCTCCCACCACCCGAAGTCCAATCCGCATTGGCAACTACCCAAAGTCCACCACGTTGGCGTCTTTACATGCATTTCCAAATTACCCGTCTGCATCATCTGCATCATACCCATTGCATTCGACCTCATAAGCGTCTTACATCATATGCATACCAATCATATCATACTTCCCTAGCTCTTGCATCTCCGCGCGTCAGCATTTGCATTTGCATTTCCATTTATTATGGAACATCATTATCATCCAACATTCATATATGCAATTTGAGGTCCAGGATCAATCTCGAAGACTTCCAAGATTGTCATCGGCCCAATCAGGGGCATTCTCCGCAAGACTGTGGGTTTCTCCCATGGATTTCAACATCTTCAAAGCAGTCATCGGCCTAATCAGGGGCATCCTCCGCAAGATTGTGGGTTTGTCCCATGATTTTCAAGAGCTTCAAAGCAACCATCAGCCCAGTCAGGGTAATCTTCGGCAATTGTGGGTTTCTCCCACAAAATTTCAAAGTATTCAAAGCAAGATTCAGCCCACTCAGGGGCATCTTCGGCAAAACCGTGAGTGTTCCTCACGAAGTGGTTCAACCTTTTGTTGACCAAAACAAGACATTAAGATAAATTCAGCCCAGTCAGGGGCATCCTCTTCAGAATTCATGGGCGTAACCATGAAACCATTTCAGCAAAACTATGATTTCCAAGCAAAGACAGTGGGCGTACCCGTTGACTCATTTCGATTCAATTTCCCTCTTGGGGGTTCCCCAATGAGTTGTACCCAGCAAGCGTGACCGTTGTCAATTGTGTTACTATCATCCTTTTTGTGATAGTCGAACCTCGTCAGTTCAACCTAGCCTGCATCCTTTTGGTGTTGGTAAACTTCAAATCTGTGTTGTCTTATCATCCTTTTGGTGATAGCGACCTGTTGGTGTGAGTTTCGCTCCGTCATCCTTTTGGTGAGGGGTCTATCATGGTCATTAATGATAGATTGCGCGATTGTGTTTTCCCTATCATCGTTTTGGTGGTAATGACTGGTTGTGTTCCGCTCTGCCATCCTTTTGGTGGTGGGTCTGGCATTTCGTCGATGTCAGATTGTGCGATATTTTGTTTGTGTTTCGCTCCATCATCCTTTTGGTGGTGGGTCTGGAATTTCGTCGATGTCAGATTGTGCGATATTTTGTTTGTGTTTCTCTCCATCATCCTTTTGGTGGTGGGTCTGGCATTTCGTCGATGTCAGATTGTGCGATGTTTCGTTTGTGTTTCGCTCCATCATCCTTTTGGTGGTGGGTCTGGCATTTCGTCGATGTCTGATTGTGCGATATTTTGTTTGTGTTTCGCTCCGTCATCCTTTTGGTGGTGGGTCTGGCATTTCGTCGATGTCAGATTGTGCGATGGTGTTTGTCCTATCATCCTTTTAGTGGTAGTGACTGGTTGTGTTTCGCTCTGCCATCCTTTTGGTGGTAGGTCTGGCATTTTGTCGATGTCAGATTGCGCGATATTTTGTTTGTGTTTCGCTCCGTCATCCTTTTGGTGGTGGATCTGGCATTTCGTCGATGTCAGATTGTGCGATGGTGTTTGTCCTATCATCCTTTTGGTGGTAGTGACTGGTTGTGTTTCACTCTGCCATCCTTTTGGTGGTGGGTCTGGCATTTCGTCGATGTCAGATTGCGCGATATTTTGTTTGTGTTTCGCTCTGCCATCCTTTTGGTGGTAGGTCTGGCATTTCGTCGATGTCAGATTGCGTGATATTTTGTTTGTGTTTCGCTCCGTCATCCTTTTGGTGGTGGGTCTGGCATTTCGTCGATGTCAAATTGTGCGATGGTGTTTGTCCTATCATCCTTTTAGTGGTAGTGACTGGTTGTGTTTCGCTCTGCCATCCTTTTGGTGGTAGGTCTGGCATTTTGTCGATGTCAGATTGCGCGATATTTTGTTTGTGTTTCGCTCCGTCATCCTTTTGGTGGTGGATCTGGCATTTCGTCGATGTCAGATTATGCGATGGTGTTTGTCCTATCATCCTTTTGGTGGTAGTGACTGGTTGTGTTTCGCTCTGCCATCCTTTTGGTGGTGGGTCTGGCATTTCGTCGATGTCAGATTGTGCGATATTTTGTTTGTGTTTTGCTCTGCCATCCTTTTGGTGGTAGGTCTGGCATTTCGTCGATGTCAGATTGCGCGATATTTTGTTTGTGTTTCGCTCCGTCATCCTTTTGGTGGTGGGTCTGGCATTTCGTCGATGTCAGATTGTGCGATGGTGTTTGTCCTATCATCCTTTTGGTGGTAGTGACTGGTTGTGTTTCGCTCTGCCATCCTTTTGGTGGTAGGTCTGGCATTTCGTCGATGTCAGATTGCGCGATATTTTGTTTGTGTTTCGCTCCGTCATCCTTTTGGTGGTGGGTCTGGCATTTCGTCGGTGTCAGATTGTGCGATGGTGTTTGTCCTATCATCCTTTTGGTGGTAGTGACTGGTTGTGTTTCGCTCCGTCATCCTTTTGGTGGGGGGTCTATCGTAGTCATTAACGATAGATTGTGCGATATTTTGTTTGTGTTTCGCTCCGTCATCCTTTTGGTGGGGGGTCTATCGTAGTCATTAACGATGGATTGTGCGATATTTTGTTTGCGTTTCGCTCCGTCATCCTTTTGGTGAGGGATCTATCATAGTCATTAATGATAGATTGTGCGATAGTTTATTTGTGTTTCGCTCCGTCACCCTTTTGGTGAGGGGTCTATCATAGTCATTAATGATAGATTGTGCGATAATTTATTTGTGTTTCACTCCGTCATCCTTTTGGTGGAGGGTCTATCATAGTCATTAATGATAGATGGTGCGATAGTTTGTTTGTGTGTGTCTGCTCTATCATCCTTTTGGTGCTAGTAGCCTCGTGTGCTTCGTCTTATCATCCTTTCGGACAAATTCAAGGTCTTCTTTATATCTGATTGTCTTCTACCCCGAAAGAATGAACGCCGCGGCATTTCATCTTACTCGATTTAAGCCAATTAGATAGGGGCATCTGTCATACCCCAAATTTGTCCTACCCTGTATATAAATTTCATTTTGTATGCTCGGCCCCTAGCCATGACTCAGGAAAAATACAAAAAAATTTTGCTTTGACTTTTATTTTTTTTTCCCCAAGTTCAGGTTCATTTGAGGACATCAGGATAATAAGGTGAGGTGTTAAGGGAAGTTTATGTGACTTTGACCTGGGTCGTTGGTCAGAGAGGATTTGGTCTCTTGATTGAGACCAGGAAATGCTTTATTCAATTGCCGAGGTTTAGAGCTTTCAGTCAAGGTTTTATGCTAATTCAGGGCATCGGGGTTGCCTAAGTTACCAGAATATGGCGTATTGTCAGGTGTCAAAGTGTATAACCATTTGGATCCAGTTGTTTCTATAGACAAAGTTTTGTGCAAAGTAAAATCTGGAAAGTCTTAGTCAATTCCTTTTGTTTGATGTCTCAAGTCCAAAGTTTTTTGTGTAAAAAAAATTATTACAAAAATACATTGGATCAAAGATTTAGAACACATTCTCATTGGTTGTTCTCACGAGAAACCCATTCAAAGACTATTGAGGAGAAGGTTAAAAAATAGTCAAAAGCCCATTTCATTTCAAAAGTTCAATAGAATGTGAACATATCCAAATAAATTACAAGCCAATGTTTTTTCTCAAACTACAAACGGAGCCCGTATCATACAAGTTTACAACTATTACATGATTAAACCAAGCTCATATTACAATTTACAAGAGAATAAACCAGAAATGGTACAAAAGTGACAGCAGCCCCGCGCTAATAACAAGTTGATGCAAAGGTCGCGATAACCGAGCCGCAAGGCCATTGTCCTGTACTCCACAAATCAATCCATGTTACCTGCATAAACTGAAAAGGAGGGATCCTACATGAATGGATCGCCCACTCCAAAAGCAAGAGTGATAATTCCCACAATTGAACCGGCGTACGACCTGTAAACAATGCACCAACTTTCGCCAAATTCACAAAATCGCAATTACCCTGCAAAACTTATGATTGTTTTCTTAAAACTCCAGTACATATGCTCACGAATCATGGATAGTGGACCATTCGCCACAAGCTTGTTTCATACAGCAAGTACTGCAAATATATAACAGATTTCAGAAAAATAAAAAGCAAGGCAACGCAGTGATACTCGCGGATGGTCGATAAAAAAAACAAACAGAATCACAGCTGCATCAAAGTCGTTACATCAGCAAGAATAGCAAACCACGTTACGCAAACCGTACAAGAAAAACACGGACTTTACGTGAGTATAGGACCAAAGTGAAGTATAAATCAAAAAGGCATCCATAAGAGATGAAAAGAGAAAATTAAATGGAGAATGGATTTACCGTGAAGAACGTCAAAATAGAAGCTACGTCCATTTTGCTGCATACTTTCCCTTGTACTTCAAAACCTCATTCTCTTCTCCAAAGTCACAAAACCTCATTCTCTTCTCCAAAGACACGTGCTCAAGCTCCAAATAACAAGCGCTGAGTTCCATGCCTTTCAAGACTAATGAGGTTGTCATCACTAATGAGTGGCCATCAGGCTGAATTTTCCATCCTCCAGGCCACCCAAGTTCTTCATGCTAAGTTTATAACTCATCAGAAGAGGATCCGTTCGCGTAAACAACTAGCAGGCATGTTGCAGCTACAAAATATCAAGATCAGAGCTCTAAAATAAACGTAAAAAGGGATAGAAAGTGCAGATCACAAAGGAGGTGGAAATCAAGATAAGTCACTAGGTGTTGAAACTCATACCTCCAAGAATTTGTTTCAAATAAGACATGGACTTTAATCCATTCTCAAGTCGTACTATCTCCACCAAAATTCCCTTATTCTGTAGGTCTTGATCTCTCACTGTGCCACGTTCCCACGAAGCACGAATAACATTAACGTGAATTAACTGAAGAGGTTTCCTATGAATAAAATACAATAGAGGATATGTTACTCCTTTTTACAAAACCAACATAATCTTTTAGACACTTTCTACATGAAAATAAGTCATAGAGTTCCACTTCACGCCAAGTTCTTCTCTTGAATTACTCTCCCAATGCAAACTTCAGGCTCTGATTTTAGGATGTGTACTTGGTCCTTACACCAATCTCGTGGAATGTACATGAAAGAGAAGAATGGAAAGGGGTTAGCAGAGCAAAATATTGATTCAGGAGGTTTGTTCAGAATAAAGAGCAACAGGGATGTGCAGGAAACAATTTCTGTCAGGGCAATGTTACTACACCAAAACCAATAGACAGAATATCAAGATTCACGTGTATTACCTCAAACTACTATGTAGGCCAAGACATGATTTCAATACAGGTTAAGCGTCGCCTTGTGGCACGAACTCGTAAACAGGGTTCAAGCTACAAACCTGCAGTAGTAGACTGAGTTCAATATAGGAGCAACTCAAAGCAATTGGCAAAAGGGCAAAGTTAGTGTCTCAAAAAAAAAAGAAAGAAAACTAGATTGACGTGTAAGAGTATTATTTGTGATAGAACATAGTTGCTAGACACTAAAAGCTTATTGTACCTCAAGCAGCAGGCTGAGAAGTTTTTGACCAAAATGTGCTAGCATGGATGGCTGATGGTTGAATGAATTAATTGAGGGATGGGCAGTGGTTATGTCCAGAGTTATGTAGAGCCAACAACCGAGTTTTGATTTGCGTGAGCACATAATATTAGCCAAACGTTATGACATCGCAACATTACGCGGCAGCTATATGGAGTCGTCTCAGTTTCGGCGTATCACATGTTACAAGCTTCCAATTGGAAGGAAAGCACTTTTAAATACCAAGAAAGTATGAGCAAATGCTAAGGCTATAAGTACGAGTCATGTAATACATACCGTATCGCATCTCTCGTTGTAAGTCATTATGCGGACCGACCACGATTCACCTGCACATACAACGACAATAATTATGATGTGAATTCAACCGACAGCGATACGGCAAAATAAAAGGGATGAAGTGGAATACCAATTTGCAGTGCTCTTTTAATGTTGTTTGATACCTCGTGCACGATGCCCGCTCATTGGTTACAAACCACCCACAACGCGCCAGATCCTACATAGATCCATGCTATACAGGCCTTGTCAATAAGCACTGACTCGCGGTTTCTGTGTAAGCCCTGCTTTAAACCAGGTCGAAGTCGGCTTTATCTTAGCCAACACTAATTGATTTCTGCATAAAAAATCAGTCCAATATCACCTGCAAAAAAAAGGGGATATATTTCTTACCAGCTGTAAATTAAGATTTAATAAAAATGGATTTTTATGGAGTTAGCAAAAGATAAGGAATAGAGGTTTTCAAAAGGTACGTACAGTTTTTTCCGCACCAACTGTACAACCAAGGACAAACGTTTTGCTTCTCCATCCCACTACACAGAGCAGCACAACAAAAGGGTTAACACAATGTAAAACATGACAAAACGGATTGAAAAAAGAATATGCCAAGAGCAACAAAAACGACTTACCATAAGCATCAAAACGACAGCCATTGACTGACCCCTTCAGCAGCCTTATAAAATCCACAAATCTACACTTTTGAAAGGGGGATTTGGATGAAGGAGGCATAAAAACCCTAGCCGTCATCTCCTTCAAGGATTTCCCTCTACCCTCAACTTCTTCTCCTTAAAACCACACGAAAACCCTTCATCAAAGGGGACCCTTTCCCTCAACGATATCTTCATTCACCTTACCTCAACCTCAATTAGCTTCCAATCTTCTTCATCCCAAATTCTCACCCTCTTCGAACAACTTAAAAAATACCTAAACCGAATGAACCCAACCTTCAAGCTACCTCCACCATTAAAACTTCGCACTCTTTCAGCCTTTTCTCCAACTGAAATAACAACCATGGAATAAACCCAACTTCATAAACCCAAAACCTAAATCCTCCTTCACCAACATTGAAATCCATCTTCATAACCTCAAATTTCTTCAACCTTAAACCGAAAGGAGATAAAGGGGGAGAAATGATCTGAAATAAAGCTGAGAGGTTTCGAACCTAAGATCCATATGCGAGACAGATTGAATTAGAAGACTGTATTTCCTGGGCCGTCGCGACTTCTATTGTTGAGGGTTGTTTGCTTGTCTTTCATTTGTTTCTTTGTCCTCTTGTTTCAACGTGAGCTTACAATCATTCTGTCTCAGATTTTTGTTGTCTTGGGCTGATGAAATCATGTTGGAAGCCCGTGTGTTCTTTTTCTTTTCTTTTCGTTTTTTTTATGTTGAACGGGCACAACCCATGATTCATTTTAGTCATCATAAATCATACACCTCATATCTGTATTATACCCCCACCATGTTTTCATTTGAAAAAGGGGGATATTGGTTTTGCTTTGGGTTCAGTCCATATATCTCGTCCACATTTTGATTTCAGCCAAGCCCACTTTGTTTTCTAAAGTTTTTTTTTTAATTTTCACACCTTGTTAGAATTAAATTGTTATTAAGCACTTTATAATTCCCATTTTGTTTAATAATCTCACTTAGGTTTGATTAGAGTTTTAGAATATTTTTCTTTATTATTCTTTAACTTCTTTTTACGGTCGATGACGAGACCTCCAAGTTATAGTTTGTCAAATTATTGACAAATAATAACAAACCCGAGACCAATTTTTTAAAAAAACTTTCATTTTCGTTTTAATCCACTTTTTTCTTATTCCTTAGTCAATGATGACTTTAATGATTATTATCGGTCAAATTATTGATAGATGATAATTCAGTCAAGACTATGTTACTTTCGCTTCAAATCATCCTTTAAACATTTTCTCGAAAAAACTCCAAAAGAAGGGGATTCTTGAAATCTAGCATTTCTTGGATCTTCGAATGAGCAACTCTCAAGACTCGCTCTTGAGTTGTTGTTCATTCAATCTTTTGATTTTCTCAAACGCATTTTCTCAACTTCTTTTTTTCGATTAAAGTTCCGAAAGAAGGAGATTCTTGGAGTCTAGCATTCCTTGAATTTTTGAGTGAATAATTCTCGAGGCATGCCCTTTGAGTCGTTATTCACTCAACCTTTCGAATCATTCAGATTCAATCATTTTCAAACATTTTCCTAAGTCGAATGCTCGTCCGCATTTGCAACCCACATTTCATTCACAACTCCTCGTGGTTTCGATATTAGGGGCACCCTCAGGGACTTATATCGGTTTCATTTTCAAACAAATCCTCGATACGTTATCGAGCTACCTCAAAACAACTTCCTTTTTGGCCTTGCATGCCATCTTTCGATTCGATCTTTTCACAAACATTTCCAAAACTTACGAAAGAGGGATATTCTCAGAATCTAGCATTCTTTGGATATTCGAATGAGTAACTCTCGAGGCGCGCCCTTGAGTTGTTATTAATTTATTCTTTCGATTTCAAAACATCCAACTCTTTATCTTCAATTTACTCAGTCAATTCCCGAAAGAACTGAGTTCTTGGAATCTCGCATTCCTTGAATTCTTGAGTGACAAGCTCTTGAGGCGCGCTCTTGGGTTGCTTGTCAGTCACCCTTTCGTCTCTTTCTCAAACTTCCAATCTATTCAACTTCACCTTTTCGTGGTCGTTACCACGAACTACGACTGCTCTGATTCTTCATTCTCGTCCGAATGTAAGATACGTAGGCACAAGATTGCGGTGATCTTGGCGAGCTACCTTCTATCCATCTCCCATTTCCCCCCATCTTTTTCCGTAGTCGAACTACGACGCTCTGATTTCTCATTCTCGTCCGAATGAGCATACGTAGGCACAAGGGCCCCAATCCTTGGCGAGCACCCTATCTTCTAACCACTCATCTCTCCTTTGCGTCTTTAACCTTTTACCTTACCAATTCTACCTTTAACAACGAGAAGAAAAACAAGTAAACCTAAACAACACTCCCCACAATTACCTTAAGAGGTTCCCGTCGAGTACGACGGACGTGAGGGGTGCTAATACCTTCCCCTCACGTAACCGACTCTCGAACCCGGAACTTGGTTGCGACAGCCCTGTTCCTATCCTTTTCGTTTCAAGAGGTTTTCTCGATATTTTCCTCTCCCGTTTGTTTGGGAAAAATAAAGTTCGGTGGCGACTCTGTCGAACCGCATTTCCGCGCCTTTCGCGCGAGGGTCGTTTTCTCGGAAATATCTCCGTGATTTTTCGAGGTGCGACACACCAGAAGAACCAACCATCCCAAATCCTGAACCCTCTATCCCACAAACATCTGAAGACATTCTGGATGTGCAACCCATTACAACCATGTATGTCTTATCTTCCACTTCATGTCATTCAACTGAATCATCTGATTCTGATGAATCTGAAGTTCCCTCTCCAACTTGTTTACAAATTCCTGATCCTTATAAACCACTACCATCTGACCTACCTGCTTCTGAACAACACCTTCATCACCTTGCTCTTCGCTCCAAATTTAACTTCACAGACTTTATACCATCTTCATCTGATGTTGTTACATCAACTCCATCTGATGTTGATACTTCTACACCTCATCTCACCATACCACAACCACCATCTGAACAACCACCATCTGAACAACCATAATCTGAACAACCACCATCTGATCAAACACCTCCTGAACAAACTCAAACAAACCCTGAACCTTCACAAAAAGTCTTCCTAGAAGACTATCTGAATCCCAAACCCAGATCAGATGTTTATACTTTGTTTAAAAATTTCAAGAAGGAAATGCGTATGGGGATTGCTTCTGTAGAGAAAGAGTGTCTGTCTAGTATGGATCTTGGTGAATCTGAAGCTTCTTGGAACATATTCATCTCTAAGTTCAACACTGCTGCCTCTGATCTCAGAATAGTTTGCGCTGATGATGCAAAGGCAAAGCTTGTTGAAATGGTCAGACAGACTCTGCTAAGTATTCTCACAACACCTGTGCTACTTCTGGAAGATGCTCCTGCTGAAGATTCTTCATATGAAGATACTGGTCCAATGATAGAAGATACCCCTGATCCTCAGACTGCATCTAACATGGAGATTGATCATCCTAAGGCAACTGCATCTGCTTCTGCACTCTCTGCATTTGAAATGAAGACTGAGACTCCAAATGTTGTCCAAGAAGTTAAGGAAATCAGATCATGGATGGTAAAATAGGAACAGACTACTGAAGAGATCAAAACTTGGATGGCTAAGCAAGAAGAGTCTACTGCAAAGCTTACTGATCTTCTGACCCTGATTGCATCTCGCCAGCCCTAGTTTTCTTTTCCATGCTTTTGCATTCATTTTTGCACCTGTGTTTCTGTTTTCTGTTGTTTGTTTTCTGTTTTCTGGTGTTTTGTTTTCAATCATCTGTTGTCTGAACATCTTATCTTTTATTCTGTTTGAATCTAAATGAATTTGGTTGTTTTGTTTTTCATTTATGTGTTGTGTTCTCTTTTCTTCTGTTATCTTTTCTATCTCTTAAATTCTTTTTGATAATGACAAAAAGGGGGAGAAAAAGAATCTGATTGTTAAATCCATAAGCAATACTAAAATGAAATTCAGACATAGTATTAACTAACATTGAAGTTTAAGACTTTCAAATTTTATTGTTTCATCTGACAAAAACTCTTTGAAGTTACCCTGAGAATTACCCAACCAGGCTCTGATCCTTCAAGCAAATTTGACTCTGATTCTGGAAGAAAAACCAGACTCTCTATTTGAAAGAATTCATCAGGCTCTGATTCTGGAAAGCATCCAAGCTCTAATTCTTTATTTTAACAAGGATTCCTACTAGGTTCTGAAATATACTCAAGCAAAAAGGGAAGTGTTCTCTTCTATTAGAGTATTCACTTCAGGGGGAGATTCTTAATCTCAGGGGGAGTCATATATTTTATTCTCTGTATTGAACAAAATTTCCTACGTTTTGATGATAATTCTTATGGAATTTTGTATTAAGAAAATATATACTCTAAAATTTGTTCAAGTATTATTGTTTCAGGTATAAAATTAAATACTCTTAAAAGAAGCAAAATACATAAGTAAAAACAACTATGCAAGGCTCTGAAGCATCAGATGCAAGACAATCAGAAGACTCTAAAGCTCTGCCAGAAGAATCTGAAGCAGAAGCTGGCAGAATGATCTGAAGCGTTGCTGAAAGAAGTGTATAAAGAGTTGAAAGCTTTGATCATATCAGACTCTAAAGTTCATTTAGCTACAAGAACAGAGGCTCTGATAATCAGACTCTTATTAAATTATATTCACGCTCAAAGCACATACTGCTGCAAACTCTGATGAAGACTCTGATCAAGATTGAGACTCTGATATATCAAGCTCTGATCATCTCAAACATTTAAGCTATGATCATCTCAAGTATTTCATTCCTTTTAAGCTTGTTATAAGATCTGAAGTGCAGATTATGAAGACTTCATCCTGAAGGAAGCTTGTTGAAGAAGTTGTAAACCTGATTGGACGTGGTGCTACTTCCAAAGTAACCAACGGCTATTTTGTCCAATGAAGAGACGTGGTGCAAATTCCAAAGCTTCTACAACCATACTTTTACTGGAAAAATCTATAAAAGGAGAACTTCTACAACATTTAGAAGTTGCTCATTATTGCTCAAGCTAAGTTCATTCAGAAAGAAATATTCATACACACGTTTGAAGCATCAAAGTGAAATCCCTCAAAGCTCATATACGTTTATTCTTTCATAAAACTGTATAGTTTTATTTGTACTTAATCTTAAGTGTAAATATCACAGTTGTTATACAGCTTATTAGAAGCATTTAAACACTTGTTAGTTTACATTGATTTGTAAGAAGTTCCTTAAGAAGACCAATGTGTGGTCAGTTGTTCTGGAGAAGACTAAGACAGTTGTTCTTAGTGCTTACTATTGTAATCAGTTGATTAATAGTGGATTAAGTCCTTGTGGAGAAAGGCAAATCATCTTTGATAAGGTGTGTTACACCCTAAAATTTGACCAACTGGTTTTACCTGATTTGTGTTTTCATAGCTTTATCATTTGCATAGTAGATCATGCACATATTTCATTCATTTGCATAGCATAGCATGGGCAAGCCATCCAATAAGGGGTCAAGTGCCATTCTTATCTCAAGAAGCATATCCAAGGGGTTTTTATTCAAGCCCAAGTCTATTCAAGTCACCAAGAAAGAAATTGAAGCTTTGAGAAGTTAAAAGGTCAAGCAGTGGGTTTCTCTCCTATCTTGAGGGTATTTGAAGATCATCAAAGAAGTTGTAGAGATATCATGGAAGACCTAGAGGGTCATTTTGAAAGCAAGACAAGTTATTGGTGTGGTTACAAGAGCCGCAGTTGAAGACAGTCAACTAGGGTTTCATCTGGGTCAACCCTAAGTCAAATGCTTGATTGAAGGGCATCAAGGCCTATTTGAAGGATGTGGGGGTCATCATTTGATATGTTGATATGGATGTGGTGTTGAGCCAAGGAGAAATCAAAAGAAATCAAGAAGAAGAGAAGTTTCTGAATTAGGGTTTCTGAGTAAAATTCCCTGATTTAGGTCAAACTTCCAAGCAAAGTAATTCAAAATGCAAGTCTCAAATGGATCCTTGGCCAACATGAAACTTGTATAGTATCTCAAGACCTTTAATTTGAGTGGTGGAAGGCATCAAGGAGATTTATAGAACTCAAGTTATGGTTCTTGCAAGGTACAGGTCCTCAGAGGCATCTGAAATTTTGTCTGTGAAAGTTACTTGATTTCCAAGCAACGTTTTCCCCTCAAGGAGTTTTCAATTGGATTTCTGGCCAACATGAAAGTTGTTACGCATGATCTTAGCTTTCTAGAAAGGTATGGTATACCTCAATATGATTTGTGGAGCTCTACTTATGATCTTG
Source organism: Lathyrus sativus (assembly GCA_963859935.3). NCBI lineage: Eukaryota > Viridiplantae > Streptophyta > Magnoliopsida > Fabales > Fabaceae > Lathyrus > Lathyrus sativus. The sequence goes on along the minus strand of OZ012737.1, from coordinate 298,057,638 downwards.
ACAAGCCAAGGGCATTTTGGTCATTTAGAGGTTATAAGTCATTTCAAGCATAAGGCCATATCTCCTACTTCCAAGCTTCAAATGGAAAAATCTTCAACATCAAACTTGCTTAGAATGATGTTTTAAGGCTAGTAGGGAGGTCATGAGATGTTGTAAAGGCTTATATCAAAAAGTGATAAAAATGGCCTAAAAATGAGGCATAAGTTAATTCAAGTGAAGTTGAAAATCATAAATCCCAAGCTACAAGTCCAAACCATGTCATATAATAGGTCATTTTGACTCCAAATGAAATTCTAAGAACAATGGTTCAGCCAAAATTTTGATTTGAGGCTTGCATCATAGGGTTGCTTTGGAAAAGTCTTGCTTGCATAATAAGGTACCATGGCAAAACTCAAAATAACTCAATAAATAAGGAAGATGTGCATTGTATCTCATCCAAAATATCATGTAAGGAGAAATTCAATTCAGTTACAAAGGTTACAAGGCATATTGCATGATATACCATATAAGGAGAAGTGAAAATGCAAAATACCATTGGATGAAAAAATCAAGTTCTCATTAGATGATCCTAGATGATTCTAGGGAGTTCTAGATTGTTCTAATCCATTCTATATAATCATTGTGACTTGCATTGAGGCAAGGTTGGTGTTGATTGTGGTAGAGAAGAGAGCTTGAAGTCCAAATTCCCTCATTGCAAATTACATTGAATCTCTTGATTTTTCTTCATTGCCATCTCATTTTTCTTCACAAATCTTCTCCATAAACATTTCTGAGTGTGTTCATGCTGAGTTGAAACTCCATTGATGAAGATTTGAAGGTATTCACATTGAATTTGCAAGAAGGCAAATTACATTGGATCTTGAAGTACAAGCAATTCCAGCCATTCCTTTTGCAAACAGAAGAAGATTCAGCCTCCAAGGAGTATTCTTGAAGAGTTACAAGGCCTGCATTGAAGAGTTTCATCACCTACCATATCCAAGAACCAGGTTTGCAATTTCTGTTCTACACCCCATTCTAGGCATGGATAGGGTTAATTATTAGTTTAGGAGTGTTAGAGACAATTAGGTGACCAATTTTGATGAGTTTAAGAGCATTTGGAGGAGTTTCATTAATGGATGTCATTTCTTGATGGAGTAAGAATGAGTGATTTAGTGAGTTTTAATGCAAGATAATTAGATGATTTTAACCAGTGCAATGCAAGGATCATTTTTATGTAAAGAAAGTTAAGTTTGGTGAAGGTGGAAAGTTGATGACATTTTGAGTTCATGAGGTTACACCATTCGGTTTGCATGATAGAGGGCTTTTCAACGCATTCCAAGGCCATAGTCGTGTGAAGCGTGGAATTCTGAGCACTTTTGGTCTTTACATCGAGGAATTTGGTCAAGAGACGAGAGAGCACGTGTAGCTGGAAGTTCTGCGCATGGAGGTTGTTTTAATGGTTTTTTCTGAAACCTTAGCCATCCCAAGGAAGAAGACGACGTAGGTACCGTTAGATCGCGCATGACCTGTTGACCAAAGGAGAGATCCAACGGCGTGGATTTAATTCGAAAATGAGAGGGAATCAGCAAGCCATAGAACGCTGCGTTCCACTTAAAGAATCCTGGGCTTTAGTGGATCAACTTCTAACGCCACCCCCATTCAGGCCCAATCTCATTTTATAACTATGATTCATTGCTTTTGGCACCCCTACTTTGTGCTTTTTCCTTGGATTTTCAATTAATTTTTTCGGAATACATTGGGCCCAGGCGTGCTTACTATCCAGACCCCCCTATCTGGGCCCATCATCATATGAACTGGTTATTATTGCTCTTTGCACCCCATGCATCTATTTTCCATTTTAATTTTCTCCAAATTTTCTCAAACATTAAAAATGCATAATAAATAGAAAAAAGAATATTTTCTCATGGGAATTTTTTCTCCACTTTCCATTTTTTGTCAAGAAAAATATAAAATCATAAAATTGCCATTTCATTTCATTTCACTACTTTTTGCATATTTTTCATTTTAAGTGCTTTTTTAATGCTTTTATATTGATACCTTAATTTGTAGATTTTAGTTTAGGTAACTCCTTTTAGATTTTTAGGTCAATCTTTTTAGGTTAGTTAGATATATGTTTTAGGTTCCCCCTGGATTAATTCCATATTTTTGTGATGATTTTTAGGATAGTTTCGATTAGATGCTATTAGGTTGTATAAAATTAGGTTAAACCACAACTTAGGTGCATTGAAACAATTTCTTTTGGGTTTTTTAGGACAATTTAGGCTATGGGGAATATATGGGTATTAAGGGTAGGTTTAGTAGATCCCCTAGAAATAATATTAGAATTTTCCCTACTATATTAATATTTTTAGTATATTTTGCGATTGTATGCTTGTTTGGTGTGCCCTGTTGGGGTTTATTTTGTTTGTATGGGCTTATTGGGCTTGCTTGGGGTGTGGGCTTGGCTTGAAGAGCATGATGATGAAGCATATTGAAGACAAAGTTGAAGCTGAAGATCAAAGCTTGATGAAGATGCTAGGCTTGCTTGAAGATTGTTTGAAGATCATAGGACCTAGGAGCTAGGTAGAGCTTAGAATAGAAAATCTCTTCACAAATATGGGTGGCTTCTTTTGCCTCCATTCTTCTCTATGATTCAAAGTCTCTCTTTGATACTCACCTCCCTCCTTTGGAAGGCTTAGTGACAGTATCTAGGAGATAGAACTTTTGAGAGAAACAGTCTGTATTTTGTTAACAGTCTGTGTGCCACCTTTGGTGGTTAACTGACTGTTTAACATCCCAAATCATCTTGTGAACTATTACTCATCTAGGAGAGCTTTCTTTGAAGAAACCTTGAAGATTGAGGATAGAATCCCTTGCCTTGAAGACTGATGGGAGAAGGAGCTTGTGCTGTCAGGTTTTGCTGTTTAGGGTTGCTGGTGCTGTTTAGGGCTGGTGATGTATTGTTTGAGTTTCTTGACTGTATTGTTTGTTAATTGTCCCCTTGAGATTGAGGTGAAGCTGTTTCACCTTGCTCATTGTTTTCTAGGTTCGAGGTTGAGTGGGACTCCCTTGCCTCGCTTGTACTGCTGCATTCATGCATTTTACTGCTTTACTGTATATATGTTGTTGTTTTTCCGTTTATCCCTTAGGATCTCTGTTTCTCTCTGCGCAAGAGAGAAATATGACAGACATTAGGTCTTAACCCATGCATGATAACATTAGGATAGATTTTGATTCCCTTTTCAACCATAGGTTTTAGAATTGCTGTTTCTCTTCTCTCTCAAAACAATCAAAAAACACAATAAACATTTTCAAACACCATAAAAGACAGTTCTTGCGTAAAAGACTGTAAACCAATCAAAAAACGTCATTTTTGTCCGCTTGGACCCATAATCAGGAGAAAACCTTTTTCAGAAGGATAAAAACAATCAAGACAGACTTGTGTCGTACGTGACCCGAACTACGTTTGCTCTGATCTTTCATGCTGTACGAAAGCACGTAGGCATAGGATGCAATATCCTAGCGAGCAACCTTCCCCTCCTTTCCAGTAGGTAGGCGAACTACGTTGACTCTGATTTCTCGTTTCTGACGGGAATACGTAGGCATAAAGTGCAATACTTTGCCGAGTCATTTTATTTTCTTTTAACCCCAGACCTGTAGAATAGATAGAATAACAATCCGTACTAGAAAACAAGCGTGGATCCCGTCGAGTACGACGGACGTGAGGGGTGCTAATATCTTCCCCTTGCGTAACCGACTCCCGAATCCAGGATTTGGTTGCGATGACCATTCCTTTCCCGTCTTTGCGGTAGGTTTACTCTTAGCGTTTCCTTTCCCTCCGTTGGGATAAATAACGCACGGTGGCGACTCTTCTGTTCAGCCGGCGCCGATTTTCACAGTAGCGACAAGGTGGACTGGAGTAGTTGAGTTCAACGAACCAGGATAAAAGTCTTGAGCTGTTTTTATTGCCATATTTATTAAAACTCTTATTCAACCCCCCCCCCCCTTCTAAGTGTTTTTCTCACCTTCAGGATATGCAAAATGAAATGCAAATGCAATACGATGCAAACATGCAAAATGCAAAATGCACACACAAGGGATCAAGGCTGCTGCTTGTTGACTGAGAAGAACCAAAGTAATGTCTTGACAAGAACATAGCACTGTTGTGATAGGAACCAACTGATACCAAGAATCCGATTTAAACTGTCAAGAAAACCGGGTAATCTGGAGGTAAAAGTTTCCTGCATAACCCCAGTCTCACTCATAGGTATGGACCTAATCCACTGGTAAAGGTATGACATCTTATGCGTTCCTCAGTGTCATAGACTTTTAAGAAATGATGATACGTTCACCATCTCTGGTTTGGCATCATCACTCCCTGAAGAGGCCTCAGTTAGCTGAGTCACAAATGAACGGTCCCTAGAGTCGACAATCCTCATATCCAAAATCCTCTCGAGTCTAAAGGACCGATAGGAAGTCATCAAAGAGAATCTCGTCTGAGTGTGGATTACATGGGAACTGATGCAAGCAAAGCAAGCACGTCCACCATTAATCCACTCTAATGTTATGTGTTCTCTCAAGCCTGGGTCTGGCTTCTCACTCATCAAAATCAGTCCCTCCCACAACAGCACAACAAATAATCATATTATACTGAAAGTAAAATGCGTAAAGTAAAGTGCGATAAATAAATGCAAACCCAACAGATAAATACGCAAGCGCTAGGATTGACTCGCATAGGGGATGGGAAACGGTCCCAGCGTAGGGGATGGGAAAATTCCCCAGCAGCTATACATCCCCAGCAGAGTCGCCAGCTGCTGGGGATGACCCAGAAAGCTAGGAGGAAAATCCAAGGCGAGACTCGCATAGGGAACCATCGCAGTCCCCAGCAGAGTCGCCAGCTATTGCTACTGCGAAAATAAGGTGCCGGCAAAACAGAAGAGTCGCCACCTTTCGTTATTTATCCCACAGAAAGGGAAAGGAAATGATCGGAAAAACCTGACGAAAAGGTATAAGACAAGGTCATCACAACCAAGTCTGGGTTCGGGAGTCGGTTACTCAAGGGAAAGGTATTAGCACCCCTCACGTCCATCGTACTCGATGGGATCCATGCTTGTTGTGTTTATCTGACGGGTTGGTTTAATTATCTACCTATCAAGGCTGGTCTGAAAAGAAAAGAAAAATGACTCGACAAAACATCGCGTTTCGTGCCTATGTATTCTCGTCAGAAAATGAGAAATCAGAGTCTACGTAGTTCGGCTAACTACGGGTGAAAGGATGGGGTAAGGTGGCTCGCCAATACGTCAGTATTGTACCTATGTACTCTCAACAGGTGTGAGAGATCAGAGCTTACGTAGTTCGGGATAACTACGGGTAGACAGGGTGTTCTCGATCACATAGGGGTGAAAGAAAGGGTTGACGATACTAGCGTACGCATTCTAGAAGTTAGGTGTATTGCTGCTCGACCATTGGAGACTTAGGTGTTACCTGGTTGCGGTAGAACGGACGTAGTATGTCGGGGTTCAAAGGTAAGGGAACCTACGGGAACTAGAACTACGGTTTGGTCTCAATTGCACTAGGGCAAGAGAAAGGGAAGATTAGTCGTTAGCGGGAAAGTCTCGATTGCACAACAGCGAGAGAACAAAGAAGTTAGTTGTTAGTGTTCTCGATAGGATATCGCATCCTATGCCTACATATTCTCGTCTGGTACGAGAAATCAGAGCAGCTGTAGTTCAGCTAACTACAGGAAAGGGGAAAAAGAAACACATCTGTCAAGCGGGTGAAACATAAAGTAATTGGATGCAGATGCGATGCAACAGTACAGGCAATTGGAATGACAAGGCAAACTCAATCAAATAAGCCACACAAGGAAACGCGATCATCACAAAAACTTCCAAAGAAGCCTTCAATGTTTAGCTCTAAGGAAAGTTCATCCTAAGGGAACTTAAAGGTATTCTAAAGACTTGAAATGGACCTAAAAGGGTGTCAACCTATGTACTAAGGGTTAATGGGAAGATTGGATGCTTAAAGTTGGCTAAAAGTTCATTTATGAGGCCAAACTATGAGGAGGTGCAATCATGAATACACAAACTTTGGTCAGAAAGTAAAATATGGGAAAAATTGGAGATCAATTCTAAAAATCCTAAGAAAAATCCTAGATGATCCTAAATGTGTCAGGGGTCTATGGTTAAAGTTTCAAGTCAAAGCTCTATGCCTAAGGGAACTAACAGAAAGCTAAACCAAGATGTATGCTATGGGAGATTCAAATGGGGAAGGCTCTAAAAATGTGCTTCAAAACCTATTCAAATGGAATCTAAAAAATGCAAGAAAAATACTACACTATTATTCCATGTATCAACATTCACCATACAAAAAATCAGAGATTAATATGGATTATTGAAAGAGAAAGAAAATCACAAAGCATAGCATGTAATTTCTCAATTATTAAAAACACATTAAAATGGGAAATATGCAATTAAATGAAAAATGCATTAAAACTGAAATTAAAAAAATGACAAGATTCTAGACATGTCAAGCTACCTACATGATTTATTTTCAAGATTTATTGGCATCAATTAATATTTTTTCTGAATTAAAATCAAACAGCTATCAAAATAGAAAACATGAAAATGAAATAAATTAAGAAACTACAAGGGGGGTGCAGTGAGTAACAGATCTACACGCTATTCCGCTTGGGCCTGCGAATGGGGGTGCTAATAAAGAAGGGCCTTAAGGCCCAGATGAGTTAAATGAAACTCAGCGTTTCATATCAAAGGAGAGAGGCCACACGCGAAAACGAATCAAGGCCGTGTGATGTGATGAACGCGTCAACGATCTCGCCCGATCGGACGGACGGTATGCGAGCTGGCAATTTGAATGCAAAACGGAGGGAGTTCGCTCGCGGTGGGGACGGTGGCGGCCGAAGAAGATCCAGTCATCTTCTCCGGCGGAAATGAACAGTAACGAACTTTCCAAACTTCACAAAACTCCAAAATTTTTATACCATTCTCTTCCTCTCGCTTCCTAGATAACAAATATCCAATTCTTTTTCACTTTTATCCAATAAATAAGGAGAAATTCGAACTACAACCTAAGGTGCCATTTCCTATAGTTTCAAGAAACTTAACCATTCTAATCCTAAAATCTTCTACCTATCCTAAGGAGTGCAAATCCATGACAATGGCACTAAAATTCCTCAAGAATAGAGAGCATGAATAAGAAATAGGAACCTAGTTTTGAGCTTCAATGGAGGTGTCAATTGGCATTGGTTCTCACTCCAAATGGTGCAGAAAGTTTCAATGAATCATCCTCGAGCTTCTAGCAACCTTGGTTTGGCTTGAATGTGTGCAATTCTCCAAAACGAAACTCAATTTTTCTTCACTTTTTCTCCATGAAATTCTGTTGTAACTGCCTCCAAATTCTGTTATTTTCTGTTAGGAATCATTAGAATGTTATATACAATGGATATGTGATGATTTACAGCCCAATGGAAGCCCATAATAGTCCAATCCAAAATTCACATTTTTGCACTTTCAAGCTTTGTAATTTCCATGAAAACAGAGCCAACCAGCTTGCAATTTGATTCATATCAGTTTCTTATGATGCAAGGATCATGTGTGGCTGAGATTGATGCCTTGGAAATGAATGGATGATTGATTTTGCATTTGTTGCTTAAAGATGACGAAACCTTGGATTTGGCATACCAAATGAATTCAAATTTGATTTATGATTTTTCCATTGTTCTTAAAACATTATTTGCACTCAAAAAATGTACCAACATGACATGAATTGGTTTGAAATGTATTTGATCCAAACTAGCCCTTTTCAAGCTTCCTTTCATGAATCTTTCTCCATACATTTTCCTATCCGAGCTATATCAATGATCCCTTGAGGTTTGATTGACCAAATAATCCCATTTGAAGCAACTTTCAAGTTGGCAAGATTTTCATTTGAGGTTCGCAAAGTGGTGAACTTGACCTATAATGAAAATGACCTGTAATCTTACTTTCCCAAAATACCCTTGGCTTGTAAGTCTCATATCTTGAGTTCTACAAATCCAAATGAGGACTTCTAGTACTCTTTGGAAAGCTAAGATCATGAGTAACAACATTCGTGTTTGTCAAAAGTTGAGGAGAAACATCCTTCTAGCTCAAAAATGTCCTAGAAGTTGGTTGACTTTCAAGTACCAAAATCACATTCATCTGATGACCTGTAACTTGTCAGCTTCATAACTTGAGTTCTAGAAATCCAATGAATGACTTCTAATACTCAAACTAAAGCTATGAACATTCTCTACAAGTCTCATGTGGATATCAAGATGAGATAAAACTTGTATCTTGAGTTATGTGGTCTTGAATCTGGGCACTGAAATAGGGGATTTTACACTGTCAAGCTTAGAAACCCTTGCCCAATAACTTCTCACACTCTTGAATATTGATGAATTGATATTGGAATTATATCTTAGGTGTCTCAAAACAACATTCCATGATCATAGTTGCTTGGAATTGAGTCTTAATCTCCTTGAGACTCATAGTTGACTGAAGGTCGACCAGGTGAAAACCCTAGCTGCACCAACTTTGGCTGTGGCCTCTTGCACTTTGCATAATGACTTAAATAAGCTCCATAATGACTCTCAAGACCTCTTATGAGCTCCCACAATGCCTCATACCCATATCCATGGACTCACAATCATCTGGTGATCTTTTCATGGCCTCCAAGATAGGAGGTGAACTACATACATTTCTTTGACTTTTTTGATGGTGATAAGCTCTTGAATAGCTTGAATAAAGATTCTTGATTAGGATTAGACCTTGATAACCTTTTCTTGATGAGCACACCCCCTTGATCCCCTGTGAATGGATGATGGTATGCAAATGTTAATGCAATGAAATGCAATGCTGATGCTATGAAACAAAAGCCAGTTAAAGAAAAAGGTTGGGCAAATTTTGGGGTGCAACAGTATGGAAGCAGTGCTCCCGGTATACGTTGAAATCCCTTCTATGAGAGTTTTGATGGAAGCTAAATTGTCTGAGGCTGAATGGTGCCAGAGTTGATACAACCATTTGAGTTTGAGTGAAGAGAAAAGAATGACGGACTTGTGTCATGGCCAATTGTATCAACAGGGAATGAAGAAAGCATTTGACAAGAATGTTCGACCTCGTGTGTTCAGAGAAGGCGACCTTGTGCTCAAAAAGATCTCAACTTTTACCAATGATTCTTGGGGCAAGTGGACTCCTAATTATGAAGGCCCATATATTGTAAAGAGAGCCTTCTTTGGAGGTGAATTAATTTTTACAACTATGGATGGTCAAGATTTCACTTATCTTGTGAATGCTAATGCATTCAAGAAATACTTCACCTAAAAAATAAAAGAACAACTCGCTAAGTTGAAAACCCGAAAGGACGACTCAAACAAAAATGAGCATCTCGGTGGATTGAAAACCCAAAAGGGCGGTCCAGGGAAAAATTAGAGACAAAAACACAAATAATCGTCCAGGTAGATTGAAAACCCGAGAGGGCAATCTAGGAAAAATTTAGAGATTATGGCATGTAACTTCATCTGACCAGACTTTATCGTTTGAAGCAACATTTCCTATCAATGACTTTATTTCAATCATCCTCAGATGAATTCTCAAGCACAGTGGAATTCAAAGTTGTTAGGGAGAATAGTGGTCATTGCATTTCAATGTAGCCTCTTCCATTGCATTAACCATTTTTCAAACTTGGTAATGATCCGTTGAGTTATGCCGTTTGCGGACTACCATTCTATCAATAAAATTTGGGCATTTGTCCCTTTATTTTCAATTATTATTTTGTTTCTGTTTGCAGAGTTTCATTTTATTTTTTATAATGATTTTTGAAACAAATGTGAATAATTGATTGAAAATTTGAAAATTATAAAAACATTTTCCATTGATTTATGAATATAAAAAGGAATGTCAACAGTTAATCCCAAGAATGGTAAAATCTTGAAGCGCAAAACTTAGTGTTTTCCTCAGCAGGGTTCGTTCTTACTCCTCTAGTAGAATTTATTGATAGCTCCCCAATAAAGTTTGTTGATGTTTCTCCAATAGAGTTGTGTTGATTTTCTCTAGTAGAGTTTTTTGATAATTCTTTAGCAAAGTTTTGTTCCTATGGATAACCAGACGGGTTTTATTCGGTTTTCCCCAGCTAAGTCTTGATTCAAATCTTCTCTAGCTGAGTATCTTTCCTTCATCCAGTCAGGTTATGGTTAGGCAACTGAGCAGTTCTTAGGGCCACCTCTCCTTGATGTTAATACCCACACAGAGATTTGTCCTTGCTGATCCCAATTAAAGGTTATGAATTATTACTTTGGATGTTCCCAAGAAAAGATCAATGTTGTTGCCCTCTAAGAAGTGTTGATATAGTGGTCACTTGTTGGGTTTTCTCTCACCTTGTGTTGGGTATTAATTTAAAATCCCCCATAGTTTGACTTTTTTCTATGATGTTAACTTCTTAGTTTCCCTGGCAAGTCCAAGATGTTTCTCTCAGAGTTGGATAATCCTCGAAGAATTTTTCTTGTATCCCCAGAAGATCTTTGTTATTCCCTAGTGGAGTTTGTGTAACTATATACATGATCACAATTCTCAGCGGATCCATTATTTTCTGCAACAGATTTGTTCATCCTTTTGAAGCAGGGTTCATTTGAATTTTATTCTTACCCCCAGGATAAGTCAAGAAGATTTGGATTGATGTTCCCCCAACAGTTTATTTTTCATCCTTAAAGTAAAGTTCATGTTGTTATCCTCCTTGTGGATTACTGATTATTGAATATCAATCTTTGGGTTTCTCTCTAAACATTATCTTTCCCTCCTCAGCAAGATCTAAGCCTTGTTGTAGGATTTATCTTCCTTTGATGACTTGCTTTTATCTCTTGCAGGATTTCTTCATTTTTATCCCTAGCAGGATCTCCAGTTATGTCTCCAGCTTGTTGAGATTAGCCGAGTATTCAGTGGTGTTGTGTTTGTTTGTTCACCCTTTGTTTATCCTTTTGTCTGTTTTATCAGCAGATTCATACTCACATGCATTGCATATGCATTCATTTTGTTGTTCATAACATGTTTTTGTTGCATTATGCACCTTGCATTTTTGTTGGTGCTTCCTAGCTCTCTATGATTTTGTTCCCGTAAAGGTTGTGTGTGTCCTCTTTCCATTAGAGCGTTGACCCTAAGCAAAAAGTGCATATCCTTTCTAATTCCCCATTGAGTTTATGCCTCGTGGAAGATGTTTGTTTTAGCTTTCGTCCCTAGCTTTTATCTGCATGGAATTACTCCCTAGTTGAGTTATTTCCTCACTGGGTCGAGTCTTATTTGACTGTTTCTCTCCAGTTTATTCCTTGATTGAACTTGGGTCTGTTGCAGTGGTTATTTTGAGTTTATTTAGGCTGTGAAACCTGGACGATGAGAAGGAATTTATTTCTCCTTTGAGGATTTATTTTCGTCGACAAAAATCTGTGTATTGATCCCCATCAAAAGATGAAGAATTGAATTTCCCCAATAGTGGCATGATAATACTCTCTTGGAAAATTTTTGCCTGACAGCAAGTGGTGTTCTCTTTATTCGAGAAGCTTGCGTATCTGCAATATATTGACAAGTGGCAGCCTCTTTATTTGAGTAGCTTGTGTTTCCCCAACAAGTTAAACCTCACTTAGTAACAAGTGGAAGCCTCTTTATTTGTGCAACTAGTGTAACCTCTAGGAATTTATTTGTATCTTCGCAATAAGTGGCAGTTCTCTAGTTTATCTTCAGCAGAGAAGTTTATTGTGAAATGATGGATTCTTATCCGACCAGGTTTTCCATCAAATGGCATCTCTGTGGAAGAAGTCTCGTTGAGGAGTTTGTTGTGAAATCCCCAACAGATGGTTGTCTCTTTATTTGAGAATTTTGTTGTATGATTTAACCTAACTGTATCTCTTTTGAAGATCCCCGACAGAGTTATTGATATTTCATTCCCAACAGATGGTTGTCTCTTTATTTAAGAAGTATGTTGTGTGATTTGAGTTGCCTAGTGACAGGTAGCTGATGATATATTTCTCGTCCTACCCAGTGACAGGTAGTTGAATTCTTTTTGTCCTACCCAGTGACAGGTAGTCGACCTTTATTTCCTTCTTCTACCCAGTGATAGGTAGTTGAATTCTTTTTGTCCTACCCAATGACAGGTAGTCGATCTTTATTTCCTTTTCCTACCTAGTGACAAGTAACCGAGTTTGTATAGTCCTACCCAGTTATCGGAAGTCGACATTTGTAATACCCTACCCAGTGACTGGTAGCATGCATTCCTTGTGAGTTCATTACCTTTATTTTCTACCTAGTGACGGGTAACTGGTAATGTTTCTTCACCTTTCGAGCTTATTGCCTTTATTTTCTACCCAGTGACAGGTAGTAGGTAATATCCCTCATCCTTTTTGGTCAGTTACCGTCATATTTTCTACCCAATGACAGGTGTTGCACCCCAAAATTTGACCAACATTTATTTATCCATCAAGTGTTTGAAGGTTGATACCTTTGTCAGAAAGCTCAAGAGATCCTCAGAGGAATTGGTTGAAACCAAGGTTGTGTGTCTCATAACTTGAGAGTTGTGGGTGCTCCTCAGATGATTCTGAGACTTTGAAGAATGGACTTGAAGCTTTGAGAAAGTTTATGAGATATCTTGAAAGCCATCATGAAGCCCAGAGAGGTCATTGGGCAAGAATTCAGAAGATTCAACCATGAATGATAGAACTAGGGTTTTGACTGGGTCTACCCTAGGTCAACTGAAGATTTGGAGAAGGTTGAGACCTAATCCAAGGGCCATGTGATCATGGAATGATGTATTGAGATACTATAAGGATGATTCCTAGACCAACTCATCATGATTGAGGAGTTTGAGAAGTTTTAAGCTAGGGTTTCTAGGGATTGACAGTGTAAAATCCCCTAGTTTGATCCCTATCTTCCAGGCAGTTTTAGCTCAAGATGTGATTGTCATATCATCTTCCCCACAACATGAATGTTGTAGATCTTGTTCTTAGCTTTAATTTGAGTGGTAGAAGTCCTTGATAGGATTTGCAGAGCTCAAGTTATGGTTTTGACAAATTACAGGTCATCTGAGGTATGTGAATCTGGGTCCTTGAAAGTCACCCAACTTGCAGACAACTTTTTCCCTAGTAGGATGATTCCTATGGTCTCTTGGTCAACATGAATGTTGAAGAGCATCTTCTTAGCTTTCTAGAGAGTACTAGAAGTCCTTGATAGTATTTGTAGAACTCAACTTATGGCTTTAACAAGCCAAGGGCATTTTGGTCATTTGGAAGTTATAAGTCATTTCAAGCATAAGGCCATATCTCCTACTTCCAAGCTTCAAATGGAAAAACCTTCAACATCAAAGTTGCTTAGAATGATGTTTTAAGGCTAGTAGGGTGTGTCTCTACTGCGAAAATCGGCGCCGGCTGAACAGAAGAGTCGCCACTGTGCGTTATTTATCCCACAGGAGGGAAAGGAAACGCTCAGAGTAAACCTCGCACAACACGGGAAAGGTATGGTCGTCGCAACCAAAACCTGGATTCGGGAGTCGGTTACGCAAGGGGAAGGTATTATCACCCCTCACGTCCGTCGTACTCGACGGGATCCACGCTTGTTCTCGGGTATGGATTGTTATTCTATCTAAACTAAGGGTTAAGGGTTAAAAGAAAATAAAATGAAAATAAAATGACTCGGCAAAGTATCGCACTTTATGCCTACGTATTCCCGCCTGAAACGAGAAATCAGAGTCAACGTAGTTCGCCTACCTACGGGAAAGGAGGGGAAGGTTGCTCGCTAGGATATCGCATCCTATGCCTACGTACTTTCATACAGCATGAAAGATCAGAGCAAACGTAGTTCGGGCTACGGAAGACACAAGCTTGTCTTGATTGATTTTTATTCCTTCTGAAAAAGGTTTTTGATTAACAGTCCCAGCGGACAAAAATGACGTCTTGATGAGTTCACATTCTTTTACGGAAGAAGTGTCTTTTATTGTGTTTGAAATTTTATTGTGTTTTTCTGTTGTTTTGAGGAAGAAGAGACAGAATTCTAACCTACGGTTGCAAATGGAATCAAACTAACCTAATGTTATCATGCATGGGTTAAGACCTAATGTCTATCATGCTCCTCTCTTGCACAGAGAGAAACAGAGATCCTAAGGGAATAGACGGAAACAGAAACAATAGCAGATATATACAGTAAAGCAGTAAAATGCATGGATGCAGCAATACAAGCGAGGCAAGGGAGTCCCACTCAACCTCGAACCTAGAAAACAATAGGCAAAAGTGAACAACATTCACTTTCAACCCAACAGGTTAAACAGCAAACAGTACAGTCAAGAAAACCAACCAATACATCAGAAATGAACAACAACTAAAATAAACAGCTACAGCAGCTCTGCAACAACATCTGACTTCAAGTCATCTCCAAACAGCTACAAGCTTCAGCAAGCATCAATCTCCATCTCCACAGCCTTCAAGCAAGGTCTTTGTCATCAATCTTCAGTCTACAATGGCTTTTCTTCAAGTCTCAAACCTCCAGGATGAGGGATCAATCACAAGAGTGAATTGGGTGTTAAGCAATTAGTTGACCACCAAGGGTGGCAAACAGACTGCTACTAACACATAAGATATTTTCTCTCAAGAGTTCTATCCCTTAGACAGTAGCACCAAGCCTTCCAAAGAAAGTGGGTGAGTGTCTTAGAGAGACTCTGCATCACAGAGAGGAATGGAGGCAGACAAGGCCTTCCATGTTTGGGAGACAAGCTTTCTAATCTAGAGCTCTGCCTAGCTCCTATCCCTATACTCTTCAACAGCTGCTAGCAGGAATCTCCTCTTCAACTCTGGAAGTTGGTCTTCAAGCTCTGGATCTCCAATGGCCTCATCATCCCAAGTCTTCAGCTCTCCCAATCCCCAAGCAATCCCAATACCCACACAAACAAGCAATAATCCCCAGAGAGGGCATACCACACCAGTCAAACAAATACAGTAGTATACTAATAGCAGTAGGGGAATCCTGATATTTTCTAAGGGATCTAATAACTACCCATAGTCCCTATAGTCCCATATCAAAAAATCCAATCTCTAACTCCTAAGGGAAATGATTCAATTCTCCTAAGCCATCACTTAAACCCTAGTTTTGTTCATGTTATTCACACCTAAACTAAACACCTAAAATTAAGTCCTAAAAATGGGAACTAAATTGTATATACAAACTAACATTATCTACTAACCAACCTAAAAAGAAGGGGTTAAAAATATTGAAGCAACTATGCAAACTAAAATCACCAAATTCATGTATCAAACAAAATATTATTTACACCTATTTAAAAGAAAAATATACCAAAAATATCAAAATAAAATGAAATGCCAAATTTTTCATGTGATATTTTTCTTGACAAAATTAGGAAAAGAATGCAAAAAGAACCAATGAAAAATAAGCATTTTATGATTTGTTATGATTTTTTGAAGATTTAATGTTTTTAAAAGAAAATAAAATGAATTAATACGGATGCAGGGTGCAGAAAGTAGGAAATTCAGTTAAAACAATGAACTGGGCCAGGCAGTGGGGGCATGAAAAGCAATTGGCACTAGGCCCAGCACGCTTCAGAAAACAAACAAAAAATAAAAAAAAAAAAGTAAAAACGGTGCAAATAGTAAGTATTTCAGTTCATTCACGCTTTGGGCCTAATTGGGAGGGTGTCATTAGCAAGCAAAGGTTGAGCCCATTCAGAAAACTTAAATGAAACGGGGAGTTTCATCATTTAAACTTCCCTCCGTTTTCGTCCTTCAATCGTGGCCGTTGGTTAAGTCTCCAGGTCAAAGTCAAACAAAAGATCCAACGCATGTCCATCATCGTCCCCAATTGTCCTCTAGGGTTTCATGCAAAACCAGTCCCATGCACGCTCCTTCCATCTCCTTGTTCTCTCTCCATTCACCATGAATCCACACGACTCCAAGAGCAAAGTTGCTCTATAAACTTCCCTCTACGCAGCCATGACCATAACTTCTCCTAAAACTCAAGCAACAAACCAACCCGATAGGTATAACAGTTGGAATCCACCATTTTCACCTGTGATCAAACCTTTCAACTCTCTCCAATTCTTGCCCTAAACTAATCTATATTCCATGCTGATCATCACAAGCTAATAACCTGAGATTTTCATGCTCTAATCCAAGAGTTATCCGTCCAAACAGTTTTGGTATTTCATAATCAAACTCAATGAAAACTCTCCAAACTCACCAAACTCAGTCATCTATCCTATCTTAACATTCCTATGCTAACAAAACCTCATAATCCTAACCTAAACATGCAATTCAAAGGAGAAACATACATGGTGTAAAGTGAAGAAAACAACTATGGAATGCTCTGATCAGATGCTTGTAATGATTGGAAATGGATCAGGGAACTTGTTCTTGAATTCTGTATGCAATGAATTTGACTCAAACCTCTTGGATCTTGTGATTGAGGAATTCTTGATTCTTGGATGGTTAACTTGAACAGCATGATCCTTGCTCAATTCAGCCAAATTCTTGTGTGAATTATGATCTATGGATGATGGTGATGATGATCAAATCGAAAATTGTGAGAATTGATGAGAATTTGAGAGAGTTTGAATTGATTTTGCAAATTGGAAAAAGTGTGTGGAACTTGTGTTTATGAGCAAATGTGATCACCAACCCTTGCATGAACCTCTTCATATCAATATATAGGTGAGTTTAGAACCTCCTAGAACTTTGGAGAAGCTTCCCATGTACACTTTCCCTTGGATTTGGATTATGTAACTTCATGTGTAAGTAACCATGCATAACTTTCAAAACTTGAACCAAGCTCAAAATTATACTTCATCCAATGTTCTCAAAATGATTTTTCCATTCAAAATGACCTATAATTTTGTCCCATTTGGCCAAAATATGAAAAATCTCATTTTTAGGTCCATTTTTATTCATTAAATCCAACAATTTTGAAACCTAGTGCTATGAATCTTTCCAATCTCTCATGGTCACTTTTCTAGACTCAAAATGTCATTTGGAGCAAGTTTGATGTTATAAAGGTTTCCATTTGAAGCTTCCTTGTATGAGTTTTGGGCATAGGCTTGAAATGACCTGTAATTCTCAGATGACCAAAATACCCTTTGCTTGCCAAGACCATAAGTAGAGTTCAACAAATCATATGAAGGCATACTATGCCATTCTAGAAAGCTACGACAATGAGGAACAACTCTTATGTTGACCAGAAATTCCTTTGAAATCTCCTTGAGGGGTAAAAATAGCTTGGAAGTCAAGTCTCTTTTACAGACAAAATTTCAGATACCTTAGATGACCTGTAACTTGCAAGGACCATAACTTGAGTTCTATAAATCTCCTTGATGTCTTCCACCACTCAAATTAAAGGTATTGAGATCCTCTACAGGTTTCATGTTGGCCAAGGATCCATTTGGAGCTTGAAGTTTGACTTATCTTGCTTGAAAATTTGACCCAAATTAGGGGATTTTACACAGAAACCCTAATTTAGAAACTCCTCTTCTCCTTGATTTCTCTTGAATTCTTCTTGACATAACATCACATCCTTCTCTACATGTCAAATGATGAACCCCACATATTTCCAATAGCCCTTAATGCCTTTCAATCAGTCATTTGACCTAGAGTTGACCTAGAGTTGACCCCAGATGAAACCCTAGTTGACTGTCTTCAACTGCAATACTTGTGATCACACCAAGGACTTGTCTTCTTCTTCAAATGACTTTCTAAGTCTCCCATGATGTCCAGATACTCTCCATGCTCCATTCACAACTCACAACTTACTTGTTGATCCCCAGATACCCTCAGTTAGGAGATAGATGAATTGCTTGATCCATTGACTTGACAGCTTTCAAATTCTTTATGATGACTTGAATGGGATTGAATTAGAATAATAACCTCTTGATAGGCTCATAGAGATGAGAATAATGATTGGTCCCCTGTTGGATGACTTGCTATGCTTATGCTATGCAAATGGTTAGGCTATGTACATGACTCTATATGCAAATGCTAATGATATTGAAACATAAACCAAGTGAATAAGGTTGAGCAAATTTTAGGGTGCAACAGCTACCCCTATTCAAGCGACTTGGACCCGATTGGGTGAAGAGCCCGGAGCCTTCAGACATTCGCGGTACGAGACAGCTGAATACTAAGAACCCAGAAATTTGCCAACCGCAGAAATAAACTGCGCCACTGCTTGGGGAACGACATTCATCAACTGAATCTGACTGTTATGGTAACCCACTGATCTCGTGTGACCGTGCTGGGGATGACTCGTCGGCCTTCTCGTCAGAAATAAATCGTCCCCGTTAGGAATAAACTCTTCCACGTTAGGAATAACACCGTTCACGTAAGGAATAATACCGTCCACGTTAGGACTAAGACTTCGTCTGGATCTGTCCCCGATAGGACTAAACTTTCCACGTTAGGAATAACATCTTTCCACGTAAGGAAACCTCTCTTCTTTCCACGCAAGGAATCAACCTTTCCACGTAAGGAAACTAACTTCTTTTCTAAATCTGTCCACGTCAGGACTAAACTTCTTCTAACCCTGTCCACGTCAGGACTAAACTTCAATCTGGACCTGTCCACGTCAGGACTATACTCTTCCACGTTAGGAATAACCTCTTTCCACGTAAGGAAACCAACTTCTCTTCTAAATCGGTCCACGTCAGGACTAAACTTTCCACGTAAGGAATACATCGCTCTTCCACGTAAGGAATCAATCTTTCCACGTCAGGAATGCTATCTTTCCACGTAAGGAATCACATTTTTCCACGTAAGGAAACCATCTTCTTTCCATGTAAGGAATACATCCTCGATCTGTCCACGTAAGGACTCCAACCTTTCCACGTAAGGAATACATCTTTTTTTCTGAATCTGTCCACGTAAGGACCCTAATCTTTCCACGTAAGGAAACAATCTCTATCTTTCCACGTAAGGAAACCAACTCCGTCCACGTAAGGACCCACCTTTCCACGTAAGGAACGAATCTGATATGTCCACGTAAGGACTCAATCTTTCCACGTAAGGAATAAATCTTCTTAATTTGTCCACGTAAGGACTCAACTTTCACCTCGCTTGGTCCACGTAAGGACTCCAATCTTTCCACGTAAGGAATACAATCTTTCTTTTTGATTTGTCCACGTAAGGACTCCAATCTTTCCACGTGAGGGATATATTGCTCTTCCACGTAAGGAGTAACTCGTCCACTTCAGGACCCATGTTTTGTCTAGATTTGTCCCCGTCAGGACTCCCTTCTTGACTTGCTGAGGAAATAAAATTTGTCCGCGTCAGGACTCATGCACCTTTGACCGACTGGGGAAGTGAGACTTGTCCACGTCAGGACTCATATCTTCGTCTGATGAAATAATAGAACATGTCCACGTCAGGACTTGCGCGTCTTCGACTTGCTGGGGAAGTGAGACTTGTCCACGTCAGGACTCATACTTTGCCAACAACACGAAGAAGGATAAATTTGTCCACGTCAGGACTCTCGCGTTTTGTCATCACAAAGAACTACAAACTTGTCCACGTCAGGACGCACATTTCACCATGGCGAATAAAGCTATCTGCTGGAAATAAAATGGTCCACGTCAGGACACCAACACGAAGAGTAACCAATCTTGTCCACGCCAGGACTTCACATTCGATCAATACCAAGAAATAAAATTTGTCCACGTTAGGACTAACACATATCGTCAATCTGAGGAAATGTCCGCGTCAGGACTCCACCTTCCATCAATTCTGAGAAATCGAACCTGTCCACGTTAGGACTAGCATCTCCTATCAGCCCGGGGAAATAAAACTGTCCATATTAGGACTTCACATCTCTAACACGAAGAAAACCTGTCGATAAAATTGTCCACGTTAGGACTCATTTCTCCATTGGTCCCAACCCACAAACTTCTTAGTACTGACGTGACAGCGACTTTTGAAGCGGACTCTACTGGGGATATTTGGAAACCAAACTACTGGACGCCCGTTCTGATAACCGGCTGTGGCCTCTGAAATTCTGGTTCGGGAAACCCTTTAATGACAAATAACTCTGCTTGAGAATGAGGAGAAATCTTGCCTACCCACTCTGGCGGGGAAAACACGAGGAATTCACAAATAACCCTGTTCGGAGGCAAAGAGAACTTCATCATGACAACTCTGTGGGGAGTAGTGCCAAAACTGACACTTCGTTGAATGTCTCACGCCGAGACCTCGAATGTTTATTGATTCACCTGAGCAAAGGCTCTCTCCACCTGCAAGAGAAACAATACTTGAAACAAGAGGTTAGCCCACCTGGTTTATGTTTCAAAATGCATGCGTCTGACAATGATGCAACGCTCCATTCGACATGGAAATGCTACGCTTTTTTCATTTGGTGAATGCAAGTATGACACTATATGCCGATGCCGATGCAGACTCGAACTGCCGAGATGCAGGAACTGCTTCAGCAAAATAAATGCTGAAGATAATGCCAACTCCGCTGGGGATGAATGACCTTGCTGGAGAATTATTCCAACAAAATAAATGCTGGAAGAGTGAAGTCGGCTCAGCTGGGAAATTGGGAACTTAAGCCAGACACCTTGTTGAAGTAATACCCTGCTAGGGAATATAACTCTGCTGGAGAATAGCAGATGCGCTTGGTATGATTGGACTTCTGCTGGAAAGTGAACGGATATCACACGGTATTTTGACAAAATAAATGCCAGGACTCACGCCAACTCTGTCGGGGAGAGTCTCAATCTTCGAGTTCCACTGGAAGGAATGTAAATACTGGTTGGAAAGAGAACTCCGCTGGGACGGGATAATCCTCTTGGGAAAATAAACTGACTCCGCTGGGGGAGAGTAAATGACCCTGCGGGGAAAGTGAACTGTCTGAATACAGCTCACAAACATTAATCTGTCTGAATACAACCTTATAATCTTGGAATCTCCAAACTCTGCTGAGGATGAATGACTTGGCTGGTGAATGTCCTTTGGATAAGATACGACTAGCTGGGGAATTTGATTCTTATGCATGACATGCGCGGGGGTCGAATCTTTTGTTACTGCAATCTTTTGATCGTCTTTCCTCGTACGGCTATGTAACCTGCAACAACACAAACAAGACAAGACAAGCCTATGCAACCAAATCGATTCAGGTTAGTGACGTTATTTTCGGTTAATTCAAAGCTTTAGTAATTGTTGGCAAGGGCCAGTGATGTTATACGCATGCTAGTTTCAGTAAACTTAGGCGTTTATCATGCACAAAACAGTAAAGAACCAGCATCAAGTACTGAATAACATTTTTTATTGATTGGGCCCCTGAATGGGCGGAGTTTTTGTACACGGGATGTAACTCCTGAAAAGAGGAAGCTACGCAAAGCAAATACACAAGTATGCACAAGAAGCATAAATATTTTGACAAATTAAATTTGTACACATGTCGGCAACGGGATGCAGACGAACACCACGAACTGATCCTCCCATGACTCGTCCGACTCTAATGCTTTCCCGGTATCCACACTTCCGAAGAGATTGTATCTGATAATCGACCCCTCAGGTGTATTCTCCCGCACTGATGCTCACTGGTAATATCAAATTCGGACCGCAGTCATTTGCTTTTCAAATCCCTAACTTTTGCGTGAACCGCCCTTTACGGGTTTTCAGTTCACCGGGATACCCCTTTTTGCCGAAGCCGCCCAGTGTAGGTTTTCAACTTCGCGGGTGTACATTTTTCCAATTTTATCCCTAACTTTTGCCCGAACCTTTCATTCTGTTTTTGGTTCGCCAGGATGCCCCATTTTTGCCTGGACTCTCTTTTTCTGTCCAGCGGGTCAGTTTTAAGCAAAGTATTTTTTAACTGCGTCCGAATTCACAGGCGACGCAAAGTCTTCACCGTCCATAGTGGACAACAATAGCGCTCCTCCTGAAAAGACTTTCCTGACAATGTATGGCCCTTCGTAGTTGGGGGTCCACTTGCCCCTGTGATCTGCCTGCGGCGGGAGAATCCTTTTCAGCACAAGGTCGCCCATCTGAAGGCTTCGCGGATGTATCTTCTTATCATATGCTTTCTTCATTCGGCTCTGGTACAAACGACCGTATGCTAGAGAAGCTAGCCTCTTCTCATCCATCAAACTCAATAGGTTCAACCTGTCTTTCACCCATTCTGCCTCGTCTAGCTGAACGTCTCGCAATACCCTCAGAGAAGGGATCTCAACTTCCAATGGTAGTACTGCTTCCATTCCGTATACCAACGAGAACGGGGTTGCCCCGGTTGATGTGCGTACCGTCGTACGATAACCGTGCAAAGCGAAAGGTAGCATCTCGTGCCAATCCTTATAAGTCACCACCATCTTCTGAATGATCTTCTTGATATTCTTATTGGCCTCCTCGACAGCGCCATTCATCTTGGGTCGGTAAGGGGAGGAGTTGTGATGCTCGATCTTGAAATTCTGACAGAGCTCCTTCATCATTTTGTTGTTCAGGTTTGAACCGTTGTCCGTTATTATCCGCTCGGGGATCCCATATCGGCAAATGATATCTCTCTTGATGAATCTGGCCACCACTTGCTTAGTTACATTTGCGTAAGACGCCGCTTCCACCCACTTGGTGAAATAATCGATTGCTACTAGAATGAACCGGTGCCCATTAGAAGCCGTCGGCTCGATCTTTCCAATCATATCGATTCCCCACATCGAGAATGGCCATGGCGATGACATCACATTTAGAGGGCTCGGAGGCACATGGATCCTATCAGCATAGATTTGGCACTTGTGGCACTTCCTTGCGAACTTGAAACAATCAGTTTCCATAGTCAGCCAAAAATATCCTGCCCGCAACAGCTTTCTCGTCATAGCATGCCCACCAGCATGCGTACCAAAGGTACCTTCGTGTATTTCCTCCATGAGCAGCTTTGCCTCTCTTTCGTCTACACAACGTAACAGCACCAAGTCATGGTTCCTTCTGTACAAGACACCATCTGGATTCAAATAGAAATTACCCGCTAATCTCCTGAGAGTCTTCTGATCTTGACTGGATGCCCCAGCCGGATACTCTTTGTTCTTCAGGAAATTAAGGATATCAAAATACCACGGTTTGTCGTCGGATGCTTCATCAATAGCAAATACGAAAGCTGGTCTGTCAAGCCGAGAGATAATAATTCGGGGAGCCTCGTTCCAGAAGTTGACCTTGTACATGGAAGACAAAGTGGCCAGGGCGTCAGCCATTTGATTCTCTGCTCACGGTACATGATGCAACTCAACCTTGTCAAATAAAGGCAACAATCTCCTTGCATAATTCATGTAATGTATCAAATTGGGCTGACGTGTCTCCCATTCCCCTTTGATCTGATTCACCACCAGAGCTGAGTCTCCGTATACGTCTAGATTCTTGATTCGCAAATCAATGGATTCTTCAAGCCCCATTATACAAGCTTCGTATTCGGCCTCATTATTGGTAACTGCAAAGGTCAATCGGGCAGTAAACGGGATGTGCGACCCATGTGTAGTAGTGATGATTGCCCCTATTCCGCTACCGTAAGCGTTCACAGCTCCGTCAAATATCATCTTCCATTTGGAACCCAACTCTGGTCCTTCGTCTGGCAACGGCTCTTCACAATCTTTCATCTTTAGGTACATGATATCCTCGTCAGGAAAATCAAACCTCATCGATTGGTAATCTTCAATAGGCTGCTCCGCCAGATACTCAGACAGCACACTCCCCTTTATAGCCTTTTGCGAGACGTATTGGATGTCATATTCAGTCAAGACCATCTGCCAACGGGCAATTCTCCCTGACAACGCCTGCTTTTCGAATACATATTTGATCGGATCCATCTTCGAGATGAGCATGGTTGTGTGATTCAGCATGTATTGCCTCAAATGCTTGGCGGCCCAGGCTAGCGCGCAACAAGTTTTCTCAAGCATTGAGTATCGAGATTCACAATCTGTAAATTTCTTACTCAAATAATAGATCGCATGCTCTTTTCTCCCTGTCTCGTCGTGCTGACCGAGAACACAACCCATGCTTCCCTCAAGAACTGTCAAATACATAATCAAGGGTCTCCCTGCCACCGGGGGTATCAAAATAGGAGGTTGCTGCAAATACTGCTTTATTTTATCGAACGCCTTTTGACAATTTTCGTTCCACGTTACAGCTTGATCTTTTTTCAACAGCGTGAACAATGGTTCACACGTAGCAGTTAGGTGAGATATGAACCGAGCGATGTAGTTCAACCTCCCTAAAAACCCGCGCACCTCTTTCTCTATTTTAGGCGTCGGCATTTCTTGAATCGCTTTTATTTTAGCAGGATTGACCTCTATTCCTCTTTCGCTTACGATAAACCCCAGCAGTTTACCCGATCTCACCCCGAAGGTGCATTTATTAGGGTTCAGCCTCAGCCTGAACTTCCTAAGCCTTTTAAATAACTTCAGCAGATTCACCAGATGCTCTTCCTCCGTCTGGGATTTGGCAATCATATCGTCAACATAAACTTCGATCTCTTTATGCATCATATCATGGAAAAGAGTCGTCATCGCACGCTGATACGTTGCCCCAGCATTTTTCAAACCAAAGGGCATCACTTTGTAGCAAAATGTTCCCCAAGGCGTTATGAAAGTAGTCTTCTCCATGTCCTCTGGCGCCATTTTAATCTGATTATAGCCTGAAAAGCCATCCATGAAGGAGAATACGGAGTATTGAGCAGTATTATCAACTAGCACGTCGATATGAGGAAGTGGAAAATCGTCTTTTGGGCTCGCCTTATTCAAGTCCCTGTAATCCACGCACATTCGAACCTTGCCATCTTTCTTTGGCACTGGTACGATGTTAGCAACCCATGAGGGATATTTTGTCACAGCCAGGAAACCAGCATCCCACTGTTTTTGAACTTCCTCTTTGATCTTTACTGCCATGTCTGGTCTAGTTCTGCGAAGCTTTTGTTTGACCGGTGGGCATTCTTCTCTCAATGGCAGACGGTGCACAACCATATCTGTATCGAGCCCTGGCATATCTTCATACGACCAAGCGAATACATCACTATACTCTCGGAGCGTTTCAACCAATCTTCGCTTGATATCGCTCTGCAGTGCGGCTCCGATACGATTATTCTTCTCAACCCCTTCCGACCCCAAGTTAATAATTTCGATGACCTCTTCGTGAGGCAGAATGGCTTTTTCCTCTTGCTTCACCAACCAAGACAGTTCTTCAGGAACGTCACTATCTTCGACAACCTCTTCTTCGGCCTGAAATACCGGGTGCTCAAAGTCGGGACGAGTCATAGGTGGTTCAAGGATGTCGTCTGAAAATGTTATCCTGCAAAAGGAATGGTTAAGTGCTTCAAAATGCGTATAAAGCGAATAACCACGTTGCCATTTTATTGAAAACTACAAAACAAGAAAGACAAAGATCGAAATATTTGCACATGAAAAAAACGCCATTTATTTAATGATTAACACGCAATGTTCATAACAACACAGCCCTAAGCAAATCACGATGCCCCGGGCAAGACATCAGATTGTTCAACAATTAATAAAACAAAGCATTACTGTTTAAGAGTCACAGGAACAAGCTCCTGAATAGACCAGTTGCACAGTCCCTGCCCTGGCGTGCTTGGCTGAATCCAGGCATCCATATCACAGTCGCTGTCTCCTTCGTCAGACTCCGAGGCAGCATTGATGGTTTCATGACATACTCCACTGGCAGAGATGGTTATTGGCCCTCTGAAACGGGGTGCCCCCACAGCAGGTGTTGACGACGACGGTTGGTATCCCAGCCCGAACCGGTCCATCTTTACAGGAATATCCAGCACTTTGCCCCAGCCTTTTGCTTCTCCTGCCTCCACCAGAGCTTGAGCTTCTTTATACGACGAGACGGCTATCTCCGACGCTTTGCTCGGCCCGGGACCTTTGTCCTTGATACGCAACCCTTCAAATGCCTGGCAGGGTGTTTCGTGGATCTCTCCATCGACCTCCACATATTTAAATGACGACAGATGGCTGACCAGGATGTCTTCTTCTCCGCATACGGTGACTACGTTGTCTCCAACCACATATTTCAACTTCTAATGCAGGGTAGACGTGACTGCCCCAGCCCCATGAATCCAGGGTCTTCCGAGCAGGCAGCTATATGCGGGCTGTATATCCATGATATAAAATTCCGTTGCAAACACCTCCGGCCCTACCTGTAGAGGCAATGTTATCGATCCAAAGACTGTTCTTCGCGTGCCATCAAACGCTCTGACTACCAAGTCACTGGGCGTGCACAGGATTCCTCTGACATCTAGCTTCATCATCGCTTTCTTGGGCATCACATTCAAAGACGATCCGGTGTCGACCAATACATGCGACATTACTGATCCTCTACACTCGACAGATATGTGCAGCGCCATATTATGATCTCTCCCCTTAGGGGTCAAATCGAAGTCGGTAAAGCCCAAGCTGTGGCCTGCATTCACATGTGCCAGCACTCCTTCCAGCTGATTCACGGAGACGTCTTGGGGTACAAAGGAAGTATCTAGGACTTTCAGCAAAGCATTTCTGTGAGCTTCAGAACACAGTAGCAACGACAGGATAGATATCTTGGATGGCGTCTGTTGCAGATGCTCCACAATCTTATAATCACTTTTTCGAATCAAGCGCATGAACTCTTCTACGTCCTTCGATGCAGATGCTTTGTCGCTTGCCTGTACTGGGACATTTTCAACCATCTTCCCTTTTCCTTTCGCTAGTCTTTCGGCCTCCACCTCAGGCGATATGAAGATCCTACCACTCCTTGTCATACCTCCTGAACCAACAACGTTGTCCACAGTCTCGGCTGGCTGTTTATTAACATCAATCTTTATTCCGTCACAATACACTTCCAACCCATATGACCATGGGACTGCTTTTGTGTTCTCGTACGGGATTGGTTCGGCCTTAGTTATGGTGATCGGCGGTCGCTGAGCCGGTGCTGTTATAGTGATTGTCTTTCGAGGAATCGTTACGGTGGCCACATCACTCTGATCATCTGCTACTGCCCCTGCCGGCTCTTCAGTTGTTGCTCGGTCAAACTGCAATGTGCCTCCATCAATTAAAGCCTGGATGCCTTTCTTCAAATCATCGCACCCCCCAGCTAGGGTCCAACATTCCAAGCAGTACTCGTCACAACCCGGATAGACACCCCCTTGCAATAATCTGCTTTTTATCTCGCTCAGCGGCGTTGTTAAATCATCGACACTCATAATCAGATTCAACCCTTCCTCAGTCAGAATGGCGTTTGCCCCATGATTAGGCATGGGCTTCTGCACTATATTCGGCCCTGCCGTTCCGAAATTGATAGCCTTATTGTCCAAGAGATCCTGCACAACGTGCTTAAAAGCATGGCAACCCTCTACATCGTGGGCCGGAGCCCCAGAGTGGAACTCGCAGTGCCTGCTTGCATCATACCCATACGGAGGAGTTCCCGTTATCGGTGCCAGAGTTCTCTTCTCTACCAGGTTCAAACCCAACAATGTCTGCAACAAATCAGCATACGTCGAGGTAGGTTTCTCAAACACTCTTCTTGGTTTACCACCCTGGAATCTTCGCTGAGCAGGCTGTGCCCCCTGTTGCGGCTGCTGCTGCTGCTGCATTGGCTGCTGCTGAAACGGTTGTTGTTGATATGGAATAGTAACACTCGCCACCTGTTGCGGCTGATGATATTGGTTCCGACCTCTGCCTCTGCCTCGGCCTCGGCCTCCAAATACTGCGCTTGCCTCGCCCTGACGGCGCCCACCAAAAGCCTTCCTATTACTGCCAGATGCAGTTGATTCCTCATCCTGGAACCTGCCTTGCTTAATGTTGTTTTCAATCTTTTCTCCCATCAGAATTAAGTCTGAGAAACTGGCCAAAGAGGTGTGAAACAACTTGTCATAAAACATGCCTGTGAACGTTCCGATAAACATGTCATTCATTTCCTTGTCTTCTAAAGGAGGACGGACCCTGGCAGCCATATCGCGCCACCTTTGCGCGTACTCTTTAAAGCTCTCACCCTTCTTCTGAGACAGCCCTGTCAATTGGACCCGATTGGGCGCCAAGTCGCTGTTATACTTGTAGTGAGCTACAAATGCCTCTGCCAATTGCTTCCATGTCTTGATATTAGTTGGCTCCAATCCCATATACCACTCTAGGGAAGGGCCTGACAAACTATCTTGAAAGAAATGCATTAGCATTCTCTCATCAGTGGAGTACGCAGACATCTTTCTGTAATAAGCCCGCACGTGCACTTTCGGACAGGTGTCCCCTTTATACTTATCAAACGTAGGAGCTTTGAATTTGATTGGCACCCTCAAGCCAGGTACCAGACCCATTGTTGCCATGTCTAAGCCCACAGCACTTTGGTTCAGGACCCCCCTCATCTTCTCTTCTAGCATTCTGATCTTCTGGGAGTCATCCATCGGCCCTTCGAAACCTCCGCCGGAGAAAGCGTCCTCCTGCTGATCTTCTTGCCACATACCATTCCCAGCTCCATACCCATCATATCCATTATTGCGGCCAGCTCTAATCTGGTTCATCACCGGGCCTCGGCCTCTGTTGCCATACCCCTGAACACCTCCAGCAGGCCCAAAAGCCATTAACCCAGCGCCGTTTCCATTTCCGAAACCTCCGTAACCCTGATTGGTCATACCATAACCATCTTGCCCAAGGCCCTGAGCATTGAAACCATATTTCCCAGCGTTATCGAATCCCTGATCGTTGAACCCGAATCTAGCATTGCCAAAGCCGTTGCCTCCCATATTATCACCCAAGTTGACATCACCAAGCCCAACGTTATGGACAGCAGTCTCGTTCCCAACTCCGACGTTACCGTTCCCAGCAGCGGTAGCGTTGTTGACATTAGCAGCAGGTATATTGACTACGGGTGGAGCCACTGGCGTGGGAGTGCCCTCTCCATGAACAGTATCGACTCGCACAGACTGATGATCCTCGTTACCGTGACCGGCGTTTCTGACCAACAGAGGCTGCACCATGGCTTGCAAATTCTCCTGACCTTTTGCAATAGCTTCCATGGTCTGCATAAAGAGAGCTAGCTTCTCGCGCACATCTTGCATCTCGTTCTGCATTTGATCCATGATTCTTCGACAGTTGGTGCGGGTGGAACATCTGTGCGGGCGCTGATCTGCAATCCTGGAAATACCTGGTTCAAAACAGGAAATAAGACACCATCCAAAGATTACCTGTAATGCAATATGAATATGAATGCAATGCAATGTGTGTCTGTGCATTAGGGAAATTCATTCCCCGATTCTAGTGTGAAGGTGCCGGTGCAGTGCCAGTGCTAACAATATAAAGACCGGAGCTGAATCACAGAAAGCCTCATATATTGCGGAGAAACCAATAAGCCAAGAATACAATATCACTGAGAGTACAACGAGAAGGCATGACCTCAACCAACAATCCTGGTGATGGTCAGCACTATGCAAATAAAGCATACAAGTTACTACATGAAATGATCAAACACTCTTATAAGTCTGGTACTCTTCTAGCAACTTCTTGGTCTCCGGATGACTTGGTTGGGTAAGCAGCCCTTCAACAAGTTGGTTTCTTCTCTTGAGAACACGTCGCACGTCTTCAGCAGTTTCCTCCCATGCCCCTTCTCCGAAGCGATCCTCTAGTTTACGCTTCTGAGACACAGCTTCATCTCTGCCTTTGATGGCCTTGTTTAGTGCATTCTGGAGACTATACCGGGTCATCACTTCTTCTTCGCACTTCTTGATGTTGGACTTCAACTGCTCTTCGAGGTCGGAAATTTGCTGCTTCAACTTATCCTCCCTCTTCTTATTGTTGGTGAGCGTAGCATTCCAAGTCTTATTGCAAGAAGAGATCTCTCGGTGTGCTGCGTCGAGCGCTTTCTTTTTGGATTCGAGCATGTCATGGGAGCTTCTGAACTCTTGCCCCAGACGTTTGCGCTTCCTCTTCTCCTCAATCAACTCAGCCCCTAGTCTGTTCATTAGCTCAATCTGCTGTTGGAAAGCATGCACGACCTTGTTTTTTTCACTGCGTACCTGGGCTAGCTCCTGCTCTAACCCTTCGTTGATCTTCATCAAGGCTTCTTTTTCTTTCACAACTTGCTCGTAGGCCTCCCTAGAAACAGTAGTTGGCTCTGCTACCGGAATAGGAACAGGGGCTGGTGCATCTGGAAATGGCATCCGCAACTGTCTTGCTCTCTCCTGGATCCAAACTCTGTAAGGTGCATAGGCCTGACAGTCATTCTTCCCTAACAACGGCTTCCCTCTTCGGTTAATACGCGTCCAGGCATGCTGCAGCTTGGCTAATAACTCCCCCTTCAAATCACTGGTGAAGTACAGAGATTCATGTACTTCTTCCTCCTTTGGTGGGTTCTTCAGCGCATATCCGAACTGACGGACCAACAGAGATGGGTTGTAGTTGATACACCCTTTTCTTCCTATCAGCGGGACATTAGGGTACCCAGAACAATTGAAGATAAGCTCAGATCCCAGCAGATCTCTATCAAACCATTCAACGTCTTCGGAAGACAGCCTCATCAGGCGCTCTGACCAGCTAGTTGTGGTTGCACTCTCCACAAAAGATCCCTTCATGGGAAGGTGGCTCTTAAACCACATACCCAGCAATGGTACACAGAAGTGAACATTCTTCCCTCTTCCCTTCTCATTCTTGTAATGCAGTGAGTGGTAGAAATCTCCGAGTAAGGTAGGTACAGGATTACCAGCGGCAAACAAGTAGAAGGCATCGAAGTCCACAAAATCCGGTACATTGGGAAACAATACTATGCCATAAATGCACAGAGCCAACACGGCATTGAAGGCAATCCAGCACCCGCTCTTAGCGTACTCCTGGGCTTTACCAATCAAGAACTGGAGTGAGAAGCCTGGAACTCCACGGGAAACAGTAGTTAATAATTCAGAAGCATCCATGTGCAAAGCTTTGGCCAAGTCCTCTAGCTTGGGCTTAGCGCCCGAATGAATGAATGGAACCTGGTTCTGCACGGGTAGCTTAGTAAACTCCACATACTCTTCAATGGTAGGCCCCAGAATAAAATCAGCAAACGTAAAACATCTCAATGCGGGGTCATAGAACTGCATCAGGGTGTACAGCCCGTTCATCTTATCAGCAGTGGGCTTGTAGACTAATATCAGTAATCTCCCATGACTCATTCTGAAGCTTCTCCTAATCTCCTCATCAGTAAGAGATATCAGACCGAGCAAAGGAGTAATATCAGGTGTAGGCAGCTTATACGCAACTGTTTTCCTCAAACCAGCCATAATCAATACTCAGGAGTCTGGGCACTAGAATCGGAGGATATGCAAAGGCACCTGTAGCACAGACACACGTTAATGGGATGCAATGATAATGGGTATGCAAATAATGCAATGCAAGTAACATGCAACAGGGACCAACTGCCGTAGCTGAATAGCCTGAACCATATCAAGAAGTCTCAGATAGACTCTCCAGAAGTCCTCAAACCCTGGTCTCAGATGGACTTAAAACAAAGCTCCAACAATGGTCTCTGACAGACCTCCAACCATAACTCCAACTGGTCTCTGGTAGACCTCAAATCACATCTCCAACTGGTCTCTGACAGACCTCAGAACTCTCCAACTGGTCTCTGACAGACCTCAGAACTCTCCATAAATACCCAGGATTTCAGATCAAGAAACAAACCGGTAGTCTGAAGGTCTAGTTACCTGCATAACCCCAAACCCTCTCACAGGTGGATGTCCTAGTAACTGACAAAGGTATGGCATCCTATGCGGTCGTCGGCGTCACAGACTTTCAGGGTTGATGATACGATTCCCAGAAGGAGTGGCATCATCAAATCCTGAAGAGGCCTCACTTAACCAACTTCCAAATGATCGGTCCCCAGAGTCGACAATTCAACTAACCAGCAACCCACGCCAACCAAAGGAAGGGGCAGGAGGCCAACCAGAGGAACCTCGTCTGAGTGTAGATTTCGCGGGACACCAAGGCAAGCAAAGCAAGCGGGCGCCAACTAATCTCTACTCTAAGTCTAAGGTGCACTCAAGCCCAGGTCCGGCTTCTCACTCAATCATGGAACACCCATCACACCCACAATACAGCAATAATGACAATAATAATATGCTGAAAGTAAAGGTCAGAAATATAAATCCATACAAAATCCTTGACGGGAAAACAAGCGTTAGGATTGACTCTCTTAAGGGACGTTGGATCCCAAATGCATAAGAACCATCGCAGTCCTTAGCAGCCAGGGGACGTTGGATCCCCAGCAGAGTCGCCAGCTGTCGCTACTGCGAAAATCGGCGCCGGCTGAACAGAAGAGTCGCCACCGTGCGTTATTTATCCCACAAGAGGGAAAGGAAACGCTCAGAGTAAACCTCGCACAACACGGGAAAGGTATGGTCGTCGCAACCAAAACCTGGATTCGGGAGTCGGTTACGCAAGGGGAAGGTATTAGCACCCCTCACGTCCGTCGTTCTCGACGGGATCCACGCTTGTTCTCGGGTATGGATTGTTATTCTATCTAAACTAAGGGTTAAAAGAAAATAAAATGAAAATAAAATGACTCGGCAAAGTATCGCACTTTATGCCTACGTATTCCCTCCTGAAACGAGAAATCAGAGTCAACGTAGTTCGCCTACCTACGGGAAAGGAGGGGAAGGTTGCTCGCTAGGATATCGCATCCTATGCCTACGTACTTTCATACAGCATGAAAGATCAGAGCAAACGTAGTTCGGGCTACGGAAGACACAAGCTTGTCTTGATTGATTTTTATTCCTTCTGAAAAAGGTTTTTGATTAACAGTCCCAGCGGACAAAAATGACGTCTTGATGAGTTCACATTCTTTTACGGAAGAAGTGTCTTTTATTGTGTTTGAAATTTTATTGTGTTTTTCTGTTGTTTTGAGGAAGAAGAGACAGAATTATAACCTACGGTTGCGAAGGGAATCAAACTAACCTAATGTTATCATGCATGGGTTAAGACCTAATGTCTATCATGCTCCTCTCTTGCACAGAGAGAAACAGAGATCCTAAGGGAATAGACGGAAACAGAAACAATAGCAGATATATACAGTAAAGCAGTAAAATGCATGGATGCAGCAATACAAGCGAGGCAAGGGAGTCCCACTCAACCTCGAACCTAGAAAACAATAGGCAAAAGTGAACAGCATTCACTTTCAACCCAACAGGTTAAACAACAAACAATACAGTCAAGAAAACCAACCAATACATCAGAAATGAACAACAACTAAAATAAACAGCTACAGCAGCTCTGCAACAACATCTGACTTCAAGTCATCTCCAAACAGCTACAAGCTTCAGCAAGCATCAATCTCCATCTCCACAGCCTTCAAGCAAGGTCTTTGTCATCAATCTTCAGTCTACAATGGCTTTTCTTCAAGTCTCAAA
Source organism: Lathyrus sativus (assembly GCA_963859935.3). Lineage (NCBI taxonomy): Eukaryota > Viridiplantae > Streptophyta > Magnoliopsida > Fabales > Fabaceae > Lathyrus > Lathyrus sativus. The sequence goes on along the minus strand of OZ012737.1, from coordinate 298,024,264 downwards.
CCTCCAGGATGAGGGATCAATCACAAGAGTGAATTGGGTGTTAAGCAATTAGTTGACCACCAAGGGTGGCAAACAGACTGCTACTAACACATAAGATATTTTCTCTCAAGAGTTCTATCCCTTAGACAGTAGCACCAATCCTTCCAAAGGAAGGGGGTGAGTGTCTTAGAGAGACTCTGCATCACAGAGAAGAATGGAGGCAGACAAGGCCTTCCATGTTTGGGAGACAAGCTTTCTAATCTAGAGCTCTGCCTAGCTCCTATCCCTATACTCTTCAACAGCTGCTAGCAGGAATCTCCTCTTCAACTCTGGAAGTTGGTCTTCAAGCTCTGGATCTCCAATGGCCTCATCATCCCAAGTCTTCAGCTCTCCCAATCCCCAAGCAATCCCAATACCCACACAAACAAGCAATAATCCCCAGAGAGGGCATACCACACCAGTCAAACAAATACAGTAGTATACTAATAGCAGTAGGGGAATCCTGATATTTTCTAAGGGATCTAATAACTACCCATAGTCCCTATAGTCCCATATCAAAAAATCCAATCTCTAACTCCTAAGGGAAATGATTCAATTCTCCTAAGTCATCACTTAAACCCTAGTTTTGTTCATGTTATTCACACCTAAACTAAACACCTAAAATTAAGTCCTAAAAATGGGAACTAAATTGTATATACAAACTAACATTATCTACTAACCAACCTAAAAAGAAGGGGTTAAAAATATTGAAGCAACTATGCAAACTAAAATCACCAAATTCATGTATCAAACAAAATATTATTTACACCTATTTAAAAGAAAAATATACCAAAAATATAAAAATAAAATGAAATGCCAAATTTTTCATGTGATATTTTTCTTGACAAAATTAGTAAAAGAATGCAAAAAGAACCAATGAAAAATAAGCATTTTATGATTTGTTATGATTTTTTGAAGATTTAATGTTTTTAAAAGAAAATAAAATGAATTAATACGGATGCAGGGTGCAGAAAGTAGGAAATTCAGTTAAAACAATGAACTGGGCCAGGCAGTGGGGGCGTGAAAAGCAATTGGCACTAGGCCCAGCACGCTTCAGAAAACAAACAAAAAATAAAAAAAAGTAAAGACGGTGCAAATAGTAAGTATTTCAGTTCATTCACGCTTTGGGCCTAATTGGGAGGGTGTCATTAGCAAGCAAAGGTTGAGCCCATTTAGAAAACTTAAATGAAACGGGGAGTTTCATCATTTAAACTTCCCTCCGTTTTCGTCCTTCAATCGTGGCCGTTGGTTAAGTCTCCAGGTCAAAGTCAAACAAAAGATCCAACGCATGTCCATCATCGTCCCCAATTGTCCTCTAGGGTTTCATGCAAAACCAGTCCCATGCACGCTCCTTCCATCTCCTTGTTCTCTCTCCATTCACCATGAATCCACACGACTCCAAGAGCAAAGTTGCTCTATAAACTTCCCTCTACGCAGCCATGACCATAACTTCTCCTAAAACTCAAGCAACAAACCAACCCGATAGGTATAACAGTTGGAATCCACCATTTTCACCTGTGATCAAACCTTTCAACTCTCTCCAATTCTTGCCCTAAACTAATCTATATTCCATGCTGATCATCACAAGCTAATAACCTGAGATTTTCATGCTCTAATCCAAGAGTTATCCGTCCAAACAGTTTTGGTACATCATAATCAAACTCCATGAAAACTCTCCAAACTCACCAAACTCAGTCATCTATCCTATCTTAACATTCCTATGCTAACAAAACCTCATAATCCTAACCTAAACATGCAATTCGAAGGAGAAACATACCTGGTGTAAAGTGAAGAAAACAGCTATGGAATGCTCTGATCAGATGCTTGTAATGATTGGAAATGGATCAGGGAACTTGTTCTTGAATTCTGTATGCAATGAATTTGACTCAAACCTCTTGGATCTTGTGATTGAGGAATTCTTGATTCTTGGATGGTTAACTTGAACAGCACGATCCTTGCTCAATTCAGCCAAATTCTTGTGTGAATTATGATCTATGGATGATGGTGATGATGATCAAATCGAAAATTGTGAGAATTGATGAGAATTTGAGAGAGTTTGAATTGATTTTGCAAATTGGAAAAAGTGTGTGGAACTTGTGTTTATGAGCAAATGTGATCACCAACCCTTGCATGAACCTCTTCATATCAATATATAGGTGAGTTTAGAACCTCCTAGAACTTTGGAGAAGCTTCCCATGTACACTTTCCCTTGGATTTGGATTATGTAACTTCATGTGTAAGTAACCATGCATAACTTTCAAAACTTGAACCAAGCTCAAAATTCTACTTCAGCCAATGTTCTCAAAATGATTTTTCCATTCAAAATGACCTATAAGTTTGTCCCATTTGGCCAAAATATGAAAAATCTCATTTTTAGGTCCATTTTTATTCATTAAATCCAACAATTTTGAAACCTTGTGCTATGAATCTTTCCAATCTCTCATGGTCACTTTTCTAGACTCAAAATGTCATTTGGAGCAAGTTTGATGTTATAAAGTTTTCCATTTGAAGCTTCCTTGTATGAGTTTTGGGCATAGGCTTGAAATGACCTGTAATTCTCAGATGACCAAAATACCCTTTGCTTGCCAAGACCATAAGTAGAGTTCCACAAATCATATGAAGGCATACTATGCCATTCTAGAAAGCTACGACAATGAGGAACAACTCTTATGTTGACCATAAATTCCTTTGAAATCTCCTTGAGGGGTAAAAATAGCTTGGAAGTCAAGTCACTTTTACAGACAAAATTTCAGATACCTCAGATGACCTGTAACTTGCAAGGACCATAACTTGAGTTCTATAAATCTCCTTGATGTCTTCCACCACTCAAATTAAAGGTCTTGAGATCCTCTACAAGTTTCATGTTGGCCAAGGATCCATTTGGAGCTTGCATTTTGACTTATCTTGCTTGACAATTTGACCCAAATTAGGGGATTTTACACAGAAACCCTAATTTAGAAACTCCTCTTCTCCTTGATTTCTCTTGAATTCTTCTTGAAATAACATCACATCCTTCTCTACATGTCAAATGATGAACCCCACATCTTTCCAATAGCCCTTAATGCCTTTCAATCAGTCATTTGACCTAGAGTTGACCCCAGATGAAACCCTAGTTGACTGTCTTCAACTGCAATACTTGTGATCACACCAAGGACTTGTCTTCTTCTTCAAATGACTTTCTAAGTCTCCCATGATGTCCAGATACTCTCCATGCTCCATTCACAGCTCACAACTTACTTGTTGATCCCCATATACCCTCAGTTAGGAGATAGATGAACTGCTTGATCCATTGACTTGACAGCTTTCAAATTCTTTATGATGACTTGAATGGGATTGAATTAGAATAATAACCTCTTGATAGGCTCATAGAGATGAGAATAATGATTGGTCCCCTGTTGGATGACTTGCTATGCTTATGCTATGCAGATGGTTAGGCTATGTACATGACTCTATATGCAAATGCTAATGATATTGAAACATAAACCAAGTGAATAAGGTTGAGCAAATTTTAGGGTGCAACAGCTGCCCCTATTCAAGCGACTTGGACCCGATTGGGTGAAGAGCCCGGAGCCTTCATACATTCGCGGTACGAGACAGTTGAATACTAAGAACCCAGAAATTTGCTAACCGCAGAAATAAACTGCGCCACTGCTTGGGGAACGACATTCATCAACTGAATCTGACTGTTATTGCAACCCACTGATCTCGTGCGACCGTGCTGGGGATGACTCGTCGGCCTTCTCGTCAGAAATAAATCGTCCCCGTTAGGAATAAACTCTTCCACGTTAGGAATAACACCGTTCACGTAAGGAATAATACCGTCCACGTTAGGACTAAGACTTCGTCTGGATCTGTCCCCGTTAGGACTAAACTTTCCACGTTAGGAATAACATCTTTCCACGTAAGGAAACCTCTCTTCTTTCCACGCAAGGAATCAACCTTTCCACGTAAGGAAACTAACTTCTTTTCTAAATCTGTCCACGTCAGGACTAAACTTCTTTTAACCCTGTCCACGTCAGGACTAAACTTCAATCTGGACCTGTCCACGTCAGGACTATACTCTTCCACGTTAGGAATAACCTCTTTCCACATAAGGAAACCAACTTCTCTTCTAAATCGGTCCACGTCAGGACTAAACTTTCCACGTAAGGAATACATCGCTCTTCCACGTAAGGAATCAATCTTTCCACATCAGGAATGCTATCTTTCCACGTAAGGAATCACATTTTTCCACGTAAGGAAACCATCTTCTTTCCACGTAAGGAATACATCCTCGATCTGTCCACGTAAGGACTCCAACCTTTCCATGTAAGGAATACATCTTTTTTTCTGAATATGTCCACGTAAGGACCCTAATCTTTCCACGTAAGGAAACAATCTCTATCTTTCCACGTAAGGAAACCAACTCCGTCCACGTAAGGACCCACCTTTCCACGTAAGGAACGAATCTGATATGTCTACGTAAGGACTCAATCTTTCCACGTAAGGAATAAATCTTCTTAATTTGTCCACGTAAGGACTCAACTTTCACCTCGCTTGGTCCACGTAAGGAATACAATCTTTCTTTTTTATTTGTCCACGTAAGGACTCCAATCTTTCCACGTGAGGGATATATTGCTCTTCCACGTAAGGAGTAACTCGTCCACTTCAGGACCCATGTTTCGTCTAGATTTGTCCCCGTCAGGACTCCCTTCTTGACTTGCTGAGGAAATAAAATTTGTCCGCGTCAGGACTCATGCACCTTTGACCGACTGGGGAAGTGAGACTTGTCCACGTCAGGACTCATATCTTCGTCTGATGAAATAATAGAACCTGTCCACGTCAGGACTTGCGCGTCTTCGACTTGCTGGGGAAGTGAGACTTGTCCACGTCAGGACTCATACTTTGCCAACAACACGAAGAAGGATAAATTTGTCCACGTCAGGACTCTCGCGTTTTGTCATCACAAAGAACTACAAACTTGTCCACGTCAGGACGCACATTTCACCATGGCGAATAAAGCTATCTGCTGGAAATAAAATGGTCCACGTCAGGACACCAACACGAAGAGTAACCAATCTTGTCCACGCCAGGACTTCACATTCGATCAATACCAAGAAATAAAATTTGTCCACGTTAGGACTAACACATATCGTCAATCTGAGGAAATGTCCGCGTCAGGACTCCACCTTCCATCAATTCTGAGAAATCGAACCTGTCCACGTTAGGACTAGCATCTTCTATCAGCCCGGGGAAATAAAACTGTCCATATTAGGACTTCACATCTCTAACACGAAGAAAACATGTCGATAAAATTGTCCACGTTAGGACTCATTTCTCCATTGGTCCCAACCCACAAACTTCTTAGTACTGACGTGACAGCGACTTTTGAAGCGGACTCTACTGGGGATATTTGGAAACCAAACTACTGGACGCCCGTTCTGATAACCGGCTGTGGCCTCTGAAATTCTGGTTCGGGAAACCCTTTAATGACAAATAACTCTGCTTGAGAATGAGGAGAAATCTTGCCTACCCACTCTGGCGGGGAAAACACGAGGAATTCACAAATAACCCTGTTCGGAGGCAAAGAGAACTTCATCATGACAACTCTGTGGGGAGTAGTGCCAAAACTGACACTTCGTTGAATGTCTCACGCCGAGACCTCGAATGTTTATTGATTCACCTGAGCAAAGGCTCTCTCCACCTGCAAGAGAAACAATACTTGAAACAAGAGGTTAGCCCACCTGGTTTATGTTTCAAAATGCATGCGTCTGACAATGATGCAACGCTCCATTCGACGTGGAAATGCTACGCTTTTTTCATTTGGTGAATGCAAGTATGACACTATATGCCGATGCCGATGCAGACTCGAACTGCCGAGATGCAGGAACTGCTTCAGCAAAATAAATGCTGAAGATAATGCCAACTCCGCTGGGGATGAATGACCTTGCTGGAGAATTATTCCAGCAAAATAAATGCTGGAAGAGTGAAGTCGGCTCAGCTGGGAAATTGGGAACTTAAGCCAGACACCTTGTTGAAGTAATACCCTGCTAGGGAATATAACTCTGCTGGAGAATAGCAGATGCGCTTGGTATGATTGGACTTCTGCTGGAAAGTGAACGGATATCACACGGTATTTTGACAAAATAAATGCCAGGACTCACGCCAACTCTGTCGGGGAGAGTCTCAATCTTCGAGTTCCACTGGAAGGAATGTAAATACTGGTTGGAAAGAGAACTCCGCTGGGACGGGATAATCCTCTTGGGAAAATAAACTGACTCCGCTGGGGGAGAGTAAATGACCCTGCGGGGAAAGTGAACTGTCTGAATACAGCTCACAAACATTAATCTGTCTGAATACAACCTTATAATCTTGGAATCGCCAAACTCTGCTGAGGATGAATGACTTGGCTGGTGAATGTCCTTTGGATAAGATACGACTAGCTGGGGAATTTGATTCTTATGCATGACATGCGCGGGGGTCGAATCTTTTGTTACTGCAATCTTTTGATCGTCTTTCCTCGTACGGCTATGTAACCTGCAACAACACAAACAAGACAAAACAAGCCTATGCAACCAAATCGATTCAGGTTAGTGACGTTATTTTCGGTTAATTCAAAGCTTTAGTAATTGTTGGCAAGGGCCAGTGATGTTATACGCATGCTAGTTTCAGTAAACTTAGGCGTTTATCATGCACAAAACAGTAAAGAACCAGCATCAAGTACTGAATAACATTTTTTATTGATTGGGCCCCTGAATGGGCGGAGTTTTTGTACACGGGATGTAACTCCTGAAAAGAGGAAGCTACGCAAAGCAAATACACAAGTATGCACAAGAAGCATAAATATTTTGACAAATTAAATTTGTACACATGTCGGCAACGGGATGCAGACGAACACCACGAACTGATCCTCCCATGACTCGTCCGACTCTAATGCTTTCCCGGTATCCACACTTCCGAAGAGATTGTATCTGATAATCGACCCCTCAGGTGTATTCTCCCGCACTGATGCTCACTGGTAATATCAAATTCGGACCGCAGTCATTTGCTTTTCAAATCCCTAACTTTTGCGTGAACCGCCCTTTACGGGTTTTCAGTTCACCGGGATACCCCTTTTTGCCGAAGCCGCCCAGTGTAGGTTTTCAACTTCGCGGGTGTACATTTTTCCAATTTTATCCCTAACTTTTGCCCGAACCTTTCATTCTGTTTTTGGTTCGCCAGGATGCCCCATTTTTGCCTGGACTCTCTTTTTCTGTCCAGCGGGTCAGTTTTAAGCAAAGTATTTTTTAACTGCGTCCGAATTCACAGGCGACGCAAAGTCTTCACCGTCCATAGTGGACAACAATAGCGCTCCTCCTGAAAAGACTTTCCTGACAACGTATGGCCCTTCGTAGTTGGGGGTCCACTTGCCCCTGTAATCTGCCTGCGGCGGGAGAATCCTTTTCAGCACAAGGTCGCCCATCTGAAGGCTTCGCGGATGTATCTTCTTATCATATGCTTTCTTCATTCGGCTCTGGTACAAACGACCGTATGCTAGAGAAGCTAGCCTCTTCTCATCCATCAAACTCAATAGGTTCAACCTGTCTTTCACCCATTCTGCCTCGTCTAGCTGAACGTCTCGCAATACCCTCAGAGAAGGGATCTCAACTTCCAATGGTAGTATTGCTTCCATTCCGTATACCAACGAGAACGGGGTTGCCCCGGTTGATGTGCGTACCGTCGTACGATAACCGTGCAAAGCGAAAGGTAGCATCTCGTGCCAATCCTTATAAGTCACCACCATCTTCTGAATGATCTTCTTGATATTCTTATTGGCCTCCTCGACAGCGCCATTCATCTTGGGTCGGTAAGGGGAGGAGTTGTGATGTTCGATCTTGAAATTCTGACAGAGCTCCTTCATCATTTTGTTGTTCAGGTTTGAACCGTTGTCCGTGATTATCCGCTCGGGGATCCCATATCGGCAAATGATATCTCTCTTGATGAATCTGGCCACCACTTGCTTAGTTACATTTGCGTAAGACGCCGCTTCCACCCACTTGGTGAAATAATCGATTGCTACTAGAATGAACCGGTGCCCATTAGAAGTCGTCGGCTCGATCTTTCCAATCATATCGATTCCCCACATCGAGAATGGCCATGGCGATGACATCACATTTAGAGGGCTCGGAGGCACATGGATCCTATCAGCATAGATTTGGCACTTGTGGCACTTCCTTGCGAACTTGAAACAATCAGTTTCCATAGTCAGCCAAAAATATCCTGCCCGCAGTAGCTTTCTCGTCATAGCATGCCCACCAGCATGCGTACCAAAGGTACCTTCGTGTATTTCCTCCATGAGCAGCTTTGCCTCTCTTTCGTCTACACAACGTAACAGCACCAAGTCATGGTTCCTTCTGTACAAGACACCATCTGGATTCAAATAGAAATTACCCGCTAATCTCCTGAGAGTCTTCTGATCTTGACTGGATGCCCCAGCCGGATACTCTTTGTTCTTCAGGAAATTAAGGATATCAAAATACCACGGTTTGTCGTCGGATGCTTCATCAATAGCAAATACGAAAGCTGGTCTGTCAAGCCGAGAGATAATAATTCGGGGAGCCTCGTTCCAGAAGTTGACCTTGTACATGGAAGACAAAGTGGCCAGGGCGTCAGCCATTTGATTCTCTGCTCGCGGTACATGATGCAACTCAACCTTGTCAAAGAAAGGCAGCAATCTCCTTGCATAATTCATGTAATGTATCAAATTGGGCTGACGTGTCTCCCATTCCCCTTTGATCTGATTCACCACCAGAGCTGAGTCTCCGTATACGTCTAGATTCTTGATTCGCAAATCAATGGCTTCTTCAAGCCCCATTATACAAGCTTCGTATTTGGCCTCATTATTGGTAACTGCAAAGGTCAATCGGGAAGTAAACGGGATGTGCGACCCGTGTGGAGTAGTGATGATTGCCCCTATTCCGCTACCGTAAGCGTTCACAGCTCCGTCAAATATCATCTTCCATTTGGAACCCAACTCTGGTCCTTCGACTGGCAACGGCTCTTCACAATCTTTCATCTTTAGGTACATGATATCCTCGTCAGGAAAATCAAACCTCATCGATTGGTAATCTTCAATAGGCTGCTCCGCCAGATACTCAGACAGCACACTCCCCTTTATAGCCTTTTGCGAGACGTATTGGATGTCATATTCAGTCAAGACCATCTGCCAACGGGCAATTCTCCCTGACAACGCCTGCTTTTCGAATACATATTTGATCGGATCCATCTTCGAGATGAGCATGGTTGTGTGATTCAGCATGTATTGCCTCAAACGCTTGGCGGCCCAGGCTAGCGCGCAACAAGTTTTCTCAAGCATTGAGTATCGAGATTCACAATCTGTAAATTTCTTACTCAAATAATAGATCGCATGCTCTTTTCTCCCTGTCTCGTCGTGCTGACCGAGAACACAACCCATGCTTCCCTCAAGAACTGTCAAATACATAATCAAGGGTCTCCCTGCCACCGGGGGTATCAAAATAGGAGGCTCCTGCAAATACTGCTTTATTTTATCGAACGCCTTTTGACAATTTTCGTTCCACGTTACAGCTTGATCTTTTTTCAACAGCTTGAACAATGGTTCACACGTAGCAGTTAGGTGAGATATGAACCGAGCGATGTAGTTCAACCTCCCTAAAAACCCGCGCACCTCTTTCTCTGTTTTAGGCGTCGGCATTTCTTGAATCGCTTTTATTTTAGAAGGATCGACCTCTATTCCTCTTTCGCTTACGATAAACCCCAGCAGTTTACCCGATCTCACCCCGAAGGTGCATTTATTAGGGTTCAGCCTCAGCCTGAACTTCCTAAGCCTTTTAAATAACTTCAGCAGATTCACCAGATGCTCTTCCTCCGTCTGGGATTTGGCAATCATATCGTCAACATAAACTTCGATCTCTTTATGCATCATATCATGGAAAAAAGTCGTCATCGCACGCTGATACGTTGCCCCAGCATTTTTCAAACCAAAGGGCATCACTTTGTAGCAAAATGTTCCCCAAGGCGTTATGAAAGTAGTCTTCTCCATGTCCTCTGGCGCCATTTTAATCTGATTATAGCCTGAAAAGCCATCCATGAAGGAGAATACGGAGTATTGAGCAGTATTATCAACTAGCACGTCGATATGAGGAAGTGGAAAATCGTCTTTTGGGCTCGCCTTATTCAAGTCCCTATAATCCACGCACATTCGAACCTTGCCATCTTTCTTTGGCACTGGTACGATGTTAGCAACCCATGAGGGATATTTTGTCACAGCCAGGAAACCAGCATCCCACTGTTTTTGAACTTCCTCTTTGATCTTTACTGCCATGTCTGGTCTAGTTCTGCGAAGCTTTTGTTTGACCGGTGGGCATTCTTCTCTCAATGGCAGACGGTGCACAACCATATCTGTATCGAGCCCTGGCATATCTTCATACGACCAAGCGAATACATCACTATACTCTCGGAGCGTTTCAACCAATCTTCGCTTGATATCGCTCTGCAGTGCGGCTCCGATACGAATATTCTTCTCAACCCCTTCCGACCCCAAGTTAATAATTTCGATGACCTCTTCGTGAGGCAGAATGGCTCTTTCCTCTTGCTTCACCAACCAAGACAGTTCTTCAGGAACGTCACTATCTTCGACAACCTCTTCTTCGGCCTGGAATACCGGGTGCTCAAAGTCGGGACGAGTCATAGGTGGTTCAAGGATGCCGTCTGAAAATGTTATCCTGCAAAAGGAATGGTTAAGTGCTTCAAAATGCGTATAAAGCGAATAACCACGTTGCCATTTTATTGAAAACTACAAAACAAGAAAGACAAAGATCGAAATATTTGCACATGAAAAAAACGCCATTTATTTAATGATTAACACGCAATGTTCATAACAACACAGCCCTAAGCAAATCACGATGCCCCGGGCAAGACATCAGATTGTTCAACAATTAATAAAACAAAGCATTATTGTTTAAGAGTCACAGGAACAAGCTCCTGAATAGACCAGTTGCACAGTCTCTGCCCTGGCGTGCTTGGCTGAATCCAAGCATTCATATCACAGTCGCTGTCTCCTTCGTCAGACTCCGAGGCAGCATTTATGGTTTCATGACATACTCCACTGGCAGAGATGGTTATTGGCCCTCTGAAACGGGGTGCCCCCACAGCAGGTGTTGACGATGACGGTTGGTATCCCAGCCCGAACCGGTCCATCTTTACAGGAATATCCAGCACTTTGCCCCATCCTTTTGCTTCTCCTGCCTCCACCAGAGCTTGAGCTTCTTTATACGACGAGACGGCTATCTCCGACGCTTTGCTCGGCCCGGGACCTTTGTCCTTGATACGCAACCCTTCAAATGCCTGGCAGGGTGTTTCGTGGATCTCTCCATCGACCTCCACATATTTAAATGACGACAGATGGCTGACCAGGATGTCTTCTTCTCTGCATACGGTGACTACGCTGTCTCCAACCACATATTTCAACTTCTGATGCAGGGTAGAGGTGACTGCCCCAGCCCCATGAATCCAGGGTCTTCCGAGCAGGCAGCTATATGCGGGCTGTATATCCATGATATAAAATTCCGTTGCAAACACCTCCGGCCCTACCTGTAGAGGCAATGTTATCGATTCAAAGACTGTTCTTCGCGTGCCATCAAACGCTCTGACTACCAAGTCACTGGGCGTGCACAGGATTCCTCTGACATCTAGCTTCATCATCGCTTTCTTGGGCATCACATTCAAAGACGATCCGGTGTCGACCAATACATGCGACATTACTGATCCTCTACACTTGACAGATATGTGCAGCGCCATATTATGATCTCTCCCCTTAGGGGTCAAATCGAAGTCGGTAAAGCCCAAGCTGTGGCCTGCATTCACATGTGCCAGCACTCCTTCCAGCTGATTCACGGAGACGTCTTGGGGTACAAAGGAAGTATCCAGGACTTTCAGCAAAGCATTTCTGTGAGCTTCAGAACACAGTAGCAACGACAGGATAGATATCTTGGATGGCGTCTGTTGCAGATGCTCCACAATCTTATAATCACTTTTTCGAATCAAGCGCATGAACTCTTCTACGTCCTTTGATGCAGATGCTTTGTCGCTTGCCTGTACTGGGACATTTTCAACCATCTTCCCTTTTCCTTTCGCTAGTCTTTCGGCCTCCACCTCAGGCGATATGAAGATCCTACCACTCCTTGTCATACCTCCTGAACCAACAACGTTGTCCACAGTCTCGGCTGGCTGTTTATTAACATCAATCTTTATTCCGTCACAATACACTTCCAACCCATATGACCATGGGACTGCTTTTGTGTTCTCGTACGGGATTGGTTCGGCCTTAGTTATGGTGATCGGAGGTCGCTGAGCCGGTGCTGTTATAGTGATTGTCTTTCGAGGAATCGTTACGGTGGCCACATCACTCTGATCATCTGCTACTGCCCCTGCCGGCTCTTCAGTTGCTGCTCGGTCAAACTACAATGTGCCTCCATCAATTAAAGCCTGGATGCCTTTCTTCAAATCATCGCACCCCCCAGCTAGGGTCCAACATTCCAAGCAGTACTCGTCACAACCTGGATAGACACCCCCTTGCAATAATCTGCTTTTTATCTCGCTCAGCGGCGTTGTTAAATCATCGACACTCATAATCAGATTCAACCCTTCCTCAGTCAGAATGGCGTTTGCCCCATGATTAGGCATGGGCTTCTGCACTATATTTGGCCCTGCCGTTCCGAAATTGATAGCCTTATTGTCCAAGAGATCCTGCACAACGTGCTTAAAAGCATGGCAACCCTCTACATCGTGGGCCGGAGCCCCAGAGTGGAACTCGCAGTGCCTGCTTGCATCATACCCATACGGAGGAGTTCCCGTTATCGGTGCCAGAGTTCTCTTCTCTACCAGGTTCAAACCCAACAATGTCTGCAACAAATCAGCATACGTTGAGGGAGGTTTCTCAAACACTCTTCTTGGTTTACCACCCTGGAATCTTCGCTGAGCAGGATGTGCCCCCTGTTGCGGCTGCTGCTGCTGCTGCATTGCCTGCTGCTGCTGCTGCATTGGCTGCTGCTGAAACGGTTGTTGTTGATATGGAATAGTAACACTCTCCACCTGCTGCGGCTGATGATATTGGTTCCGACCTCTGCCTCGGCCTCGACCTCGGCCTCCAAATACTGCGCTTGCCTCGCCCTGACGGCGCCCACCAAAAGCCTTCCTATTACTGCCAGATGCAGTTGATTCCTCAGCCTAGAACCTGCCTTGCTTAATGTTGTTTTCAATCTTTTCTCCCATCAGAATTAAGTCTGAGAAACTGGCCAAAGAGGTGTGAAACAACTTGTCATAAAACATGCCTGTGAACGTTCTGATAAACATGTCATTCATTTCCTTGTCTTCTAAAGGAGGACGGACCCTGGCAGCCATATCGCGCCACCTTTGCGCGTACTCTTTAAAGCTCTCACCCTTCTTCTGAGACAGCCCTGTCAATTGGACCCGATTGGGCGCCAAGTCGCTGTTATACTTGTAGTGAGCTACAAATGCCTCTGCCAATTGCTTCCATGTCTTGATATTAGTTGGCTCCAATCCCATATACCACTCTAGGGAAGGGCCTGACAAACTATCTTGAAAGAAATGCATTAGCATTCTCTCATCAGTGGAGTACGCAGACATCTTTCTGTAATAAGCCCGCACGTGCACTTTCGGACAGGTGTCCCCTTTATACTTATCAAACGTAGGAGCTTTGAATTTGATTGGCACCCTCAAGCTAGGTACCAGACCCATTGTTGCCATGTCTAAGCCCACAGCACTTTGGTTCAGGACCCCCCTCATCTGCTCTTCTAGCATTCTGATCTTCTGGGAGTCATCCATCGGCCCTTCGAAACCTCCGCCGGAGAAAGCGTCCTCCTGCTGATCTTCTTGCCACATACCATTCCCAGCTCCATACCCATCATATCCATTATTGCGGCCAGCTCTAATCTGGTTCATCACCGGGCCTCGGCCTCTGTTGCCGTACCCCTGAACACCTCCAGCAGGCCCAAAAGCCATTAACCCAGCGCCGTTTCCATTTCCGAAACCTCCGTAACCCTGATTGGTCATACCATAACCATCTTGCCCAAGGCCCTGAGCATTGAAACCATATTTCCCAGCGTTATCGAATCCCTGGTCGTTGAACCCGAATCTAGCATTGCCAAAGCCGTTGCCTCCCATATTATCACCCAAGTTGACATCACCAAGCCCAACGTTATGGACAGCAGTCTCGTTCCCAACTCCGACGTTACCGTTCCCAGCAGCGGTAGCGTTGTTGACATTAGCAGCAAGTATATTGACTACGGGTGGAGCCACTGGCGTGGGAGTGCCCTCTCCATGAACAGTATCGACTCGCACAGACTGATGATCCTCGTTACCGTGACCGGCGTTTCTGACCAACAGAGGCTGCACCATGGCTTGCAAATTCTCCTGACCTTTTGCAATAGCTTCCATGGTCTGCATAAAGAGAGCTAGCCTCTCGCGCACATCTTGCATCTCGTTCTGCATTTGATCCATGATTCTTCGACAGTTGGTGCGGGTGGAATATCTGTGCGGGCGCTGATCTGCAATCCTGGAAATACCTGGTTCAAAACAGGAAATAAGACACCATCCAAAGATTACCTGTAATGCAATATGAATATGAATGCAATGCAATGTGTGTCTGTGCATTAGGGAAATTCATTCCCCGATTCTAGTGTGAAGGTGCCGGTGCAGTGCCAGTGCTAATAATATAAAGACCGGAGCTGAATCACAGAAAGCCTCATATATTGCGGAGAAACCAATAAGCCAAGAATACAATATCACTGAGAGTACAACGAGAAGGCATGACCTCAACCAACAATCCTGGTGATGGTCAGCACTATGCAAATAAAGCATACAAGTTACTACATGAAATGATCAAACACTCCCATAAGTCTGGTACTCTTCTAGCAACTTCTTGGTCTCCGGATGACTTGGTTGGGTAAGCAGCCCTTCAACAAGTTGGTTTCTTCTCTTGAGAACACGTCGCACGTCTTCAGCAGTTTCCTCCCATGCCCCTTCTCCGAAGCGATCCTCTAGTTTACGCTTCTGAGACACAGCTTCATCTCTGCCTTTGATGGCCTTGTTTAGTGCATTCTGGAGACTATACCGGGTCATCACTTCTTCTTCGCACTTCTTGATGTTGGACTTCAACTGCTCTTCGAGGTCGGAAATTTGCTGCTTCAACTTATCCTCCCTCTTCTTATTGTTGGTGAGCGTAGCATTCCAAGTCTTATTGCAAGAAGAGATCTCTCGGTGTGCTGCGTCGAGCGCTTTCTTTTTGGATTCGAGCATGTCATGGGAGCTTCTGAACTCTTGCCCCAGACGTTCGCGCTTCCTCTTCTCCTCAATCAACTCAGCCCCTAGTCTGTTCATTAGCTCAATCTGCTGTTGGAAAGCATGCACGACCTTGTTTTTTTCACTGCGTACCTGGGCTAGCTCCTGCTCTAACCCTTCGTTGATCTTCATCAAGGCTTCTTTTTCTTTCACAACTTGCTCATAGGCCTCCCTAGAAACAGTAGTTGGCTCTGCTACCGGAATAGGAACAGGGGCTGGTGCATCTGGAAATGGCATCCGCAACTGTCTTGCTCTCTCCTGGATCCAAACTCTGTAAGGTGCATATGCCTGACAGTCATTCTTCCCTAACAACGGCTTCCCTCTTCGGTTAATACGCGTCCAGGCATGCTGCAGCTTGGCTAATAACTCCCCCTTCAAATCACTGGTGAAGTACAGAGATTCCTGTACTTCTTCCTCCTTTGGTGGGTTCTTCAGCGCATATCCGAACTGACGGACCAACAGAGATGGGTTGTAGTTGATACACCCTTTTCTTCCTATCAGCGGGACATTAGGGTACCCAGAACAACTGAAGATAAGCTCAGATCCCAGCAGATCTCTATCAAACCATTCAACGTCTTCGGAAGACAGCCTCATCAGGCGCTCTGACCAGCTAGTTGTGGTTGCACTCTCCACAAAAGATCCCTTCATGGGAAGGTGGCTCTTAAACCACATACCCAGCAATGGTACACAGAAGTGAACATTCTTCCCTCTTCCCTTCTCATTCTTGTAATGCAGTGAGTGGTAGAAATCTCCGAGTAAGGTAGGTACAGGATTACCAGCGGCAAACAAGTAGAAGGCGTCGAAGTCCACAAAATCCGGTACATTGGGAAACAATACTATGCCATAAATGCACAGAGCCAACACGGCATTGAAGGCAATCCAGCACCCGCTCTTAGCGTACTCCTGGGCTTTACCAATCAAGAACTGGAGTGAGAAGCCTGGAACTCCACGGGAAACAATAGTTAATAATTCAGAAGCATCCATGTGCAAAGCTATGGCCAAGTCCTCTAGCTTGGGCTTAGCGCCCGAATGAATGAATGGAACCTGGTTCTGCACGGGTAGCTCAGTAAACTCCACATACTCTTCAATGGTAGGCCCCAGAATAAAATCAGCAAACGTAAAACATCTCAATGCGGGGTCATAGAACTGCATCAGGGTGTACAGCCCGTTCATCTTATCAGCAGTGGGCTTGTAGACTAATCTCAGTAATCTCCCATGACTCATTCTGAAGCTTCTCCTAACCTCCTCATCAGCAAGAGATATCAGACCGAGCAAAGGAGTAATATCAGGTGTAGGCAGCTTATACGCAACTGTTTTCCTCAAACCAGCCATAATCAATACTCAGGAGTCTGGGCACTAGAATCGGAGGATATGCAAAGGCACCTGCAGCACAGACACACGTTAATGGGATGCAATGATAATGGGTATGCAAATAATGCAATGCAAGTAACATGCAACAGGGACCAACTGCCGTAGCTGAATAGCCTGAACCATATCAAGAAGTCTCAGATAGACTCTCCAGAAGTCCTCAAACCCTGGTCTCAGATGGACTTAAAACAAAGCTCCAACAATGGTCTCTGACAGACCTCCAACCATAACTCCAACTGGTCTCTGGTAGACCTCAAATCACATCTCCAACTGGTCTCTGACAGACCTCAGAACTCTCCAACTGGTCTCTGACAGACCTCAGAACTCTCCATAAATACCCAGGATCTCAGATCAAGAAACAAACCGGTAGTCTGAAGGTCTAGTTACCTGCATAACCCCAAACCCTCTCACAGGTGGATGTCCTAGTAACTGACAAAGGTATGGCATCCTATGCGGTCGTCGGCGTCACAGACTTTCAGGGTTGATGATACGATTCCCAGAAGGAGTGGCATCATCAAATCCTGAAGAGGCCTCACTTAACCAACTTCCAAATGATCGGTCCCCAGAGTTGACAATTCAACTAACCAGCAACCCACGCCA
Organism: Lathyrus sativus; assembly: GCA_963859935.3. Classification (NCBI taxonomy): domain Eukaryota; kingdom Viridiplantae; phylum Streptophyta; class Magnoliopsida; order Fabales; family Fabaceae; genus Lathyrus; species Lathyrus sativus. The sequence goes on along the minus strand of OZ012737.1, from coordinate 298,006,921 downwards.
ACCAAAGGAAGGGGCAGGAGGCCAACCAGAGGAACCTCGTCTGAGTGTAGATTTCGCGGGACACCAAGGCAAGCAAAGCAAGCGGGCGCCAACTAATCTCTACTCTAAGTCTAAGGTGCACTCAAGCCCAGGTCCGGCTTCTCACTCAATCATGGAACACCCATCACACCCACAATACAGCAATAATGACAATAATAATATGCTGAAAGTAAAGGTCAGAAATATAAATCCATACAAAATCCTTGACGGGAAAACAAGCGTTAGGATTGACTCTCTTAAGGGACGTTGGATCCCAAATGCATAAGAACCATCGCAGTCCTTAGCAGCCAGGGGACGTTGGATCCCCAGCAGAGTCGCCAGCTGTCGCTACTGCGAAAATCGGCGCCGGCTGAACAGAAGAGTCGCCACCGTGTGTTATTTATCCCACAGGAGGGAAAGGAAACGCTCAGAGTAAACCTCGCACAACACGGGAAAGGTATGGTCGTCGCAACCAAAACCTGGATTCGGGAGTCGGTTACGCAAGGGGAAGGTATTAGCACCCCTCACGTCCGTCGTACTCGACGGGATCCACGCTTGTTCTCGGGTATGGATTGTTATTCTATCTAAACTAAGGGTTAAGGGTTAAAAGAAAATAAAATGAAAATAAAATGACTCGGCAAAGTATCACACTTTATGCCTACGTATTCCCTCCTAAAACGAGAAATCAGTGTCAACGTAGTTCGCCTACCTACGGGAAAGGAGGGGAAGGTTGCTCGCTAGGATATCGCATCCTATGCCTACGTACTTTCATACAGCATGAAAGATCAGAGCAAACGTAGTTCGGGCTACGGAAGACACAAGCTTGTCTTGATTGATTTTTATTCCTTCTGAAAAAGGTTTTTGATTAACAGTCCCAGCGGACAAAAATGACGTCTTGATGAGTTCACATTCTTTTACGGAAGAAGTGTCTTTTATTGTGTTTGAAATTTTATTGTGTTTTTCTGTTGTTTTGAGGAAGAAGAGACAGAATTCTAACCTACGGTTGCGAAGGGAATCAAACTAACCTAATGTTATCATGCATGGGTTAAGACCTAATGTCTATCATGCTCCTCTCTTGCACAGAGAGAAACAGAGATCCTAAGGGAATAGACGGAAATAGAAACAATAGCAGATATATACAGTAAAGCAGTAAAATGCATGGATGCAGCAATACAAGCGAGGCAAGGGAGTCCCACTCAACCTCGAACCTAGAAAACAATAGGCAAAAGTGAACAGCATTCACTTTCAACCCAACAGGTTAAACAACAAACAATACAGTCAAGAAAACCAACCAATACATCAGAAATGAACAACAACTAAAATAAACAGCTACAGCAGCTCTGCAACAACATCTGACTTCAAGTCATCTCCAAACAGCTACAAGCTTCAGCAAGCATCAATCTCCATCTCCACAGCCTTCAAGCAAGGTCTTTGTCATCAATCTTCAGTCTACAATGGCTTTTCTTCAAGTCTCAAACCTCCAGGATGAGGGATCAATCACAAGAGGGAATTGGGTGTTAAGCAATTAGTTGACCACCAAGGGTGGCAAACAGACTGCTACTAACACATAAGATATTTTCTCTCAAGAGTTCTATCCCTTAGACAGTAGCACCAAGCCTTCCAAAGGAAGGGGGTGAGTGTCTTAGAGAGACTCTGCATCACAGAGAGGAATGGAGGCAGACAAGGCCTTCCATGTTTGGGAGACAAGCTTTCTAATCTAGAGCTCTGCCTAGCTCCTATCCCTATACTCTTCAACAGCTGCTAGCAGGAATCTCCTCTTCAACTCTGGAAGTTGGTCTTCAAGCTCTGGATCTCCAATGGCCTCATCATCCCAAGTCTTCAGCTCTCCCAATCCCCAAGCAATCCCAATACCCACACAAACAAGCAATAATCCCCAGAGAGGGCATACCACACCAGTCAAACAAATACAGTAGTATACTAATAGCAGTAGGGGAATCCTGATATTTTCTAAGGGATCTAATAACTACCCATAGTCCCTATAGTCCCATATCAAAAAATCCAATCTCTAACTCCTAAGGGAAATGATTCAATTCTCCTAAGTCATCACTTAAACCCTAGTTTTGTTCATGTTATTCACACCTAAACTAAACACCTAAAATTAAGTCCTAAAAATGGGAACTAAATTGTATATACAAACTAACATTATCTACTAACCAACCTAAAAAGAAGGGGTTAAAAATATTGAAGCAACTATGCAAACTAAAATCACCAAATTCATGTATCAAACAAAATATTATTTACACCTATTTAAAAGAAAAATATACCAAAAATATCAAAATAAAATGAAATGCCAAATTTTTCATGTGATATTTTTCTTGACAAAATTAGGAAAAGAATGCAAAAAGAACCAATGAAAAATAAGCATTTTATAATTTGTTATGATTTTTTGAAGATTTAATGTTTTTAAAAGAAAATAAAATGAATTAATACGGATGCAGGGTGCAGAAAGTAGGAAATTCAGTTAAAACAATGAACTGGGCCAGGCAGTGGGGGCGTGCAAAGCAATTGGCACTAGGCCCAGCACGCTTCAGAAAACAAACAAAAAATAAAAAAAAGTAAAAACGGTGCAAATAGTAAGTATTTCAGTTCATTCACGCTTTGGGCCTAATTGGGAGGGTGTCATTAGCAAGCAAAGGTTGAGCCCATTCAGAAAACTTAAATGAAACGGGGCGTTTCATCATTTAAACTTCCCTCCGTTTTCGTCCTTCAATCGTGGCCGTTGGTTAAGTCTCCAGGTCAAAGTCAAACAAAAGATCCAACGCATGTCCATCATCGTCCCCAATTGTCCTCTAGGGTTTCATGCAAAACCAGTCCCATGCACGCTCCTTCCATCTCCTTGTTCTCTCTCCATTCACCATGAATCCACACGACTCCAAGAGCAAAGTTGCTCTATAAACTTCCCTCTACGCAGCCATGACCATAACTTCTCCTAAAACTCAAGCAACAAACCAACCCGATAGGTATAACAGTTGGAATCCACCATTTTCACCTGTGATCAAACCTTTCAACTCTCTCCAATTCTTACCCTAAACTAATCTATATTCCATGCTGATCATCACAAGCTAATAACCTGAGATTTTCATGCTCTAATCCAAGAGTTATCCGTCCAAACAGTTTTGGTACATCATAATCAAACTCCATGAAAACTCTCCAAACTCACCAAACTCAGTCATCTATCCTATCTTAACATTCCTATGCTAACAAAACCTCATAATCCTAACCTAAACATGCAATTCGAAGGAGAAACATACCTGGTGTAAAGTGAAGAAAACAGCTATGGAATGCTCTGATCAGATGCTTGTAATGATTGGAAATGGATCAGGGAACTTGTTCTTGAATTCTGTATGCAATGAATTTGACTCAAACCTCTTGGATCTTGTGATTGAGGAATTCTTGATTCTTGGATGGTTAACTTGAACAGCACGATCCTTGCTCAATTCAGCCAAATTCTTGTGTGAATTATGATCTATGGATGATGGTGATGATGATCAAATCGAAAATTGTGAGAATTGATGAGAATTTGAGAGAGTTTGAATTGATTTTGCAAATTGGAAAAAGTGTGTGGAACTTGTGTTTATGAGCAAATGTGATCACCAACCCTTGCATGAACCTCTTCATATCAATATATAGGTGAGTTTAGAACCTCCTAGAACTTTGGAGAAGCTTCCCATGTACACTTTCCCTTGGATTTGGATTATGTAACTTCATGTGTAAGTAACCATGCATAACTTTCAAAACTTGAACCAAGCTCAAAATTCTACTTCAGCCAATGTTCTCAAAATGACTTTTCCATTCAAAATGACCTATAAGTTTGTCCCATTTGGCCAAAATATGAAAAATCTCATTTTTAGGTCCATTTTTATTCATTGAATCCAACAATTTTGAAACCTTGTGCTATGAATCTTTCCAATCTCTCATGGTCACTTTTCAAGACTCAAAATGTCATTTGGAGCAAGTTTGATGTTATAAAGTTTTCCATTTGAAGCTTCCTTGTATGAGTTTTGGGCATAGGCTTGAAATGACCTGTAATTCTCAGATGACCAAAATACCCTTTGCTTGCCAAGACCATAAGTAGAGTTCCACAAATCATATGAAGGCATACTATGCCATTCTAGAAAGCTACGACAATGAGGAACAACTCTTATGTTGACCATAAATTCCTTTGAAATCTCCTTGAGGGGTAAAAATAGCTTGGAAGTCAAGTCACTTTTACAGACAAAATTTCAGATACCTCAGATGACCTGTAACTTGCAAGGACCATAACTTGAGTTATATAAATCTCCTTGATGTCTTCCACCACTAAAATTAAAGGTCTTGAGATCCTCTACAAGTTTCATGTTGGCCAAGGATCCATTTGGAGCTTTCATTTTGACTTATCTTGCTTGAAAATTTGACCCAAATTAGGGGATTTTACACAGAAACCCTAATTTAGAAACTCCTCTTCTCCTTGATTTCTCTTGAATTCTTCTTGACATAACATCACATCCTTCTCTACATGTCAAATGATGAACCCCACATCTTTCCAATAGCCCTTAATGCCTTTCAATCAGTCATTTGACCTAGAGTTGACCTAGAGTTGACCCCAGATGAAACCCTAGTTGACTGTCTTCAACTGTAATACTTGTGATCACACCAAAGACTTGTCTTCTTCTTCAAATGACTTTCTAAGTCTCCCATGATGTCCAGATACTCTCCATGCTCCATTCACAGCTCACAACTTACTTGTTGATCCCCAGATACCCTCAGTTAGGAGATAGATGAACTGCTTGATCCATTGACTTGACAGCTTTCAAATTCTTTATGATGACTTGAATGGGATTGAATTAGAATAATAACCTCTTGATAGGCTCATAGAGATGAGAATAATGATTGGTCCCCTGTTGGATGACTTGTTATGCTTATGCTATGCAGATGGTTAGGCTATGTACATGACTCTATATGCAAATGCTAATGATATTGAAACATAAACCAAGTGAATAAGGTTGAGCAAATTTTAGGGTGCAACAGGGTGGTCATGAGATGTTGGAAAGGCTCATATCAAAAAGTGATAAAAATGGCCTAAAAATGAGGCATAAGTTAATTCAAGTGAAATGGAAAATCATAAAATCCAAGCTATAAACCCTAACCATGTCATATGATAGGTCATTTTGACTCCAAAGGACATTTTGAGAACAATGGTTCAGCCACAATTTTGATTTGAGGCTTGAATCTTGGGGTTGCTTTGTAATTTGCTTGATTGCATAATGGCATACCAAACCAAAACAAGGAAAAGCTTAATGAATAAGGGAAATATGCATTGTATATTGTCCTAATTCTCATGTAAGGAGAAAATCAAGATAATTACTCAAGTTGTAAGGGTTTTTGTCATGATATATCATGTGGTGAGAAGTGAAATGCAAAGTATCATGTCATGAAACTTCAAGTTCTTACTAGATTGATCTAGATGGTTCTAGACCTTTCCAAATCAGTCTATATATTGATTACAATCTCCATTGGTGAAAGGTTGGTGATGGTTGATGTTAATGGTGGTAGAGAATAGAGATTGAACCAAAAATTCTCCATTTGCAAATTGTATCGAAACTTCATTTTTCTCTTCATTACCCTTCCATTTTTTTTCATAAATCATCACTACAAACATCCCTGAGTATGTTCATGCTAGCTTGAGGTTCCATTGTTGAAGAATTGGAGGAATTTCAAGTGAAGTTGCAAGGGAGCAAAAGGCATTGGATCTTGAGATACAAGCCATTTCCATCAAATCTTGGGCAAGCAGAGGATTGTTCATCACCTAAGGACCATTCTTGAAGATCTACAAGGCTTGATTAGAAGCTTTTCACCACCTACCATTGCAAGAATCAAGGTAAGCAAAATCACTTCCACACTCTGATTTATGCATGGCTAGGGTTAGTTCTTGTTGTAAAACCATTAGAGACCATTAGGTGATTCATTTGGATGAGTTTAAGATCAATTAGTGAGGTTTCATTAATGGAGGTTGATTCTTGATGGAGTTGGAATGAGTGATTTAGGGGGTTATAATGCACGATAATTGGTTGGTTTTAATCAGCATAGCATAAGGATCAATTCTATATAAAGATTGTTGAGTTTTGTGATGGTTGAAAACTGAAGAAAGTTTGAGTTCATGGAAGTATACCATTCGGTTTGGAGGATTTATGGTGTTTCAATGAAATCCAATGGCATGGTTGTGTTCTACGTGAAATTCTAGTCAAGATTGCTTTTTATATCGTGTCGTTTGGTGGAGAGATGAGGGAGAACGAAGGAGGGAAAGTCTCACGCATGGAGCTTGTGTTCTAATGGAGTTCTGAAACCCTAGGTCTCAAGGAGGAAGATGATAGCGTTACCGTTGGATCGTGCGTGGAATATTTGACCAAGGAGCCATCTAACGGCTGGTGTTCAAACGCGAATGTGGAGGAAAGCCAGCAGCGTCAAAACGCTGCGTTTTACTTAATGTACCAGCGTGGGCTTCATGTGCAATTGTTATCCAAACCCCCTTTCCAAGCCCAATCACGTTTTGTACTATAATTCATTGCTATATGCACCGTGTTTTTAATCTTTTTCTTTTCATTTTAATTAGTTTTCTGATTAATAAACTGGACCCAGGCGCTTCGCTATTGCCACCCCCCATGCTGGGCCCAGATATGAATATTAACTAAATATTATTGCTTTTCATACCCCATGATTCATTTCTCATATTATATTTCCTCCAAAAAAATTTATATATTTAAAAATTCATAACAAAATGAAAAATGAATATTTTTTAATGAGACTTTTTTTCCCATTTTCCATTTTTTTGCCTAGAAAAATATAAAACCACAAAATATCCATTTTATTTCATTTTTATATTTTTTGCACATTTTTACTTTTAATTGCTTTTGTAATTCTTTTAGTTGATGCATGATTTTGTAGATTTTAATTAGGGTAGTTCCCTTAGGATTTTGAGTTCAATCTTTTTAGGATAATTAGATGTATGTCTTAGGTTCCCCCTGATTTAATTTCATAATTTTGTGATAATTTTTAGGGTAGTTTTAATTAGGTAATTCTAGGTAGTGTAGAATTTGATTGAAACTTTAGCATAGGTCAATAACAATTTTAGATTTAGGGTTTTTAGGGCAATTTAGTCTATGGGGAATATATGGGACTTAAGGGTAGTTATGTAGGGTTCCCTAGCATTTATATTAGGATTTAATAGAATAATATGCTATTTTTGGTTGATTTTTGAATTGAATGATTGTTTGTGTGGCCTTTAGGGCAAGTTTTGTTTAGTTTGCTTTGCTTTGGAGTATCCCTTTGATTTGAGGAGCTTGGTGTCTCTGTGTGGAGCATGGTGGAGCATACTAGAAGATTGGAAGAGGCATTGGAAGAGCTTGAGGAGCTTATTCTTTTCTTCTTGTTATTTTAGGGTTAGGATTAGGAAGAGCTTAGATGTAGATAATTTCTTTCTCAAACATGGATAGTATTCTTCACATCCATTCCTCCCTATGATTCAAAGTCCTTCCAGGGTATACACCTCTCTCCTTTGGAGGGATTAGTGCTATACCCAGGAGGTAGAACTTTTGAGGGAACCCTTCACTTGATGTTGAACCCTTATAGGTCACCTTTGGTGATCAAATAAGCAGTTCAATATCCCCTAGCTTATCCTGTAAGTGATTTTCTCTGGTTTTGATTATTCTTGAGAGATGTCAGAGCCTGAGCCTAAAGATGAAGACTTCATTGAAGATTATTGAAGAGGATGAATCCTTGAAGACTGCCATTCCAGCTGAAGCTTGAAGAGCATGAAGATCAAGTTGATACTTGAAGATCCCTGAAGATAGTGAAGCCTGAAGGTGGAGCTGATCAAAGAAGCTGAAGCTTAAGGGGAGAAGATGAGTTGATACTCATGTTGTAGGGTTGAAACCTGGAAAGCAGTTGATGATTGAAGTCTGAAGACTGAGTAGCTGCTGGAGGAGCTGAGGCTTTCTTCTGTTTTTCTTTTCTGTATTGTGTGTTTTGTTTGATTTGTCTGTTGCATTAGATTAAGTCCATCTAGAATAAGTAGAATCTAGGAGCATGATTGCATTAGAGGTTGAGTTGCTCCCTCTGCTTGTATTGTTATTGCGTGGCTTTGCTTGCGGGTATTCGGTAGAGCCCAGCTCCCTTGCCCATGTGGTTTGTTTGCCTGATGGCATTTCATTTCGTTTATCTGTATGATTGCAGTTTACTGTTTATTGCTTGATAGCATGTTGTTTATATTTTAGTATGATTACTGTTATTTCACGACTGGCTTGAGGTTGAGATGAGCTTGTGGAGGCTGAAGCCCCACACACATTTCCTCCCTCACTTGCATTGCATGCATTTTACTGTTAAGCTGATGCTTTGTCTGTTTTGGTGTATCATTGACATGATCCCTTAGGACTCTCATTTCCTTGGATAAGGATTTGATGATAGACTTTTAGGTTGAAACCTATGCATGACAACTTCTAGGAGTTCCCTGTTCAAACCTCAACCATAGGATGAATCCATGGCATGATAACAGTAGGACTTGATAGTCTCCCTCCTAGTTGGGCCTGTTCTCTTCTCATCTCAAAACAATCTAAGATACAGTAATCATGAATGATTTCTTTCGTACGTTATGAGCCTTAAGCTATCTGAGAAAGGATTGTGGGAGAGCTTCTTTTCCACAGTCTGGATGTTTAGTATGGTACCCTTTGAGTGACATGCGACGCATTCACTCTCAGGTCATAGTCTCTAGTGCGGTTGAAATCGCAAACACAATAAAAAACACTTCTTTCGTAAAAGACAGGAAATAAGCTGTAGTTTCCCGAACTACGTGAGCTCTGATCTCTCATGCCTGTTGAGAGTACGTAGGCACAAGATGGCGAAGTCTTGGCGAGCTACCTTCCCCCATAACCCTTCGTAGGCCGAACTACGTTGACTCTGATTTCTCATTCTCTGATGAATATGTAGGCATAAAGCGCGACGCTTTGCCGAGTCATTTTTCTTTTCTTTTTCAGCCAGCCTTGTTAGGTAGATAGAATAAAACCAACCCGTCCAAGTAAAACAACAAGCGAGGATCCCGTCGAGTACGACGGATGTGAGGGGTGCTAATACCTTCCCCTTGCGTAACTGACTCCTGAACCCAGACAATGGTTGCGATGACCTTGTCTTACCCTTTTTCGTTAGGTTTTTCCGATCGTTTCCTTTCCCGCTCTGAGGGATAAATAACGAAAGGTGGCGACTCTTCTGTCATGCCGGCACCTTATTTTCGCGCAAGCGACAACAGGTAGTTGGTAATCTTTCCTTATGAGTTCATTGCCTTTTTAGTATATTGCCTTTACTTTGCCGAGTGACAGGTAGTAGGAAGTATTTCTCACCCCTTTGGTTGGTTATCCTTTGTTTTTACCCAGTGACCGGTAAAAGGTAATCCTTCCTCCCGAACTTGTTGCCTATATTTTTCTACCCAGTAGTAGGTAGAAGATAAATTTGTCTCTCTTTTGGTTAGCTACCATTAATTTCTACCCAGCAACCTGTAGTCGGTAATCTTTCCTTGTGGTAATATTCCTTTTCCTACCCAGTAACAGGTACTTGATATTATTTTTACCTTATCTAGTAACCGATAATTGGTAACCTTTTCCTTCAAGTCTATTACTCTCGCTAAACTACTCAGTAACCAGTAGTTGGTATTGTTTCTTTTCATACCCAGTAACATGTAGTTGATTTATTTCTCGTCAAGTTGATTACTTTTTACCCAGTAACCGGTACTAAGTAACACATCTCTTTGTTTTCTATCTAGTACCTAGTAGATGATAATTCTTTTATGTTTATTACCCTTATTTTCTACTCAGTAACTAGTATAAAGTATTTTACCTCTTCTCTTCGGTTTGAGTATCTTAGCCTAGTAACCGGCAATTGGTATCTCTTCCCCAGTTAACTTGATTCCTTTCCTTTATCAGAATGGAATCTTTCTCTTTTGCTTTCCCCTTTGGAGTCTCGTTTCTTTCTTCTTTTGCTCCCCAGCTGTTTGTTTCTCTCCTGTGATGTTTTCTCCCCACAGAGGTCTTGTGTCTACATACCATTAGCATAATCATATTATTTTGTGGCCTCTTAGGGCCAAACATTAGGTTTATTATTATATTTAAGTCTCTTCTATCTAGTTGAGACAAATATGTTAATCTTCATATCTCCGGATAGAAGAAACTTAAATGTGGGCAGATGTAATACCCTAATTTTTACCCCTAAGATCCCACACATCATTTGCATTTCATACCATAAACAAGATAACAGGCTTTTGTTATCTTTTCTTCCTCTGTAGGTTTGTCTCTGAGGGATATCATTGGGCACCCTTGTTTTCTTGTACGCTTGGTGTTTGTGTACGTTTATGATTACTACCATTAATTAAAATCCAAAAAAATGTTTGTTTGTCCTTTAATAACTTTTTTAGGAAGAATTTGGATCAAGGATATCAAAAACTACTCCCTTAGCTCGAACAAATTTCATCTGAACAAAGTCAAAGTTGATCTGCAAACAATTCAAAATCATCTGATCAAGAGTTTCATAAGATTTGATTGACCATTACTCAAGAGACTCCTAGGCTCATGTGTTAATTTCCATGCCTTCTTTGACAAGTCAAAAAAATTAAGGTAGAACCAAGACAACACATCAAAAAGGAAATTTTTCACAATTTTCACTATGTTAATCGATTAACACATTTGCACATGCAAATGGTTAATCGATTAACCAGTGCGTTTTTTGTGAAAATACAGCAAATTCAAATTCTGCAGTATTCTTGGCACCAAATTCAAATGTCTCATCATGAGAGTATTCGAGATCACCTCATCTTAATTTCCCTACCTCATCATAATTGATTCCCACCATACACCTTCATTAATTACCATTTAATCTTGATTTTTCCTCCAAATTCAAATTCCAAGCCTAATTTTGGTTCCAAACCAAATTCCAAACCACCAAAATTTCCAAGACTAAATTATATAAATAGAGGCCTCATTTCATTCATTTCACAAGCTTTTGATAGCAAAATTCACCTTGTCAAATTTCTTCTTGACTCTCTTTTTTCTCCAAATTCACCAAAGCACTTTCCTCCTTTAAAAGTTAGTAAGTTCATCAATAGAACTTACTAATCTTTGAGCTAAACCTTCATCTATTCACTTTTTCATCATTAATTTTAGTAGATCAGCAATTTTAGATTTGAAGTGGTAAACCCTCATTCCACCATTGTTGTTCTTGATCCATCTTCCACAATGTGATCTATTGTTGATTCTTGTTGCTTGATCTTTGGATCTTCCAAATTGTGTTTTATTGGTGGTATTTGTTGTTGTTTCACTTAAAATTTCATGCTAATTCTCATTCATGATCATGAGGTGTTTGAAGAAATGGTCATATCATGGATGCTGAATTTTTTTCAAAACAAATTATTGTCTTAGCAGTGTTAATCGATTAACACATTTGCATTGACAAATGATTAATCGATTAACTAGTGGCAGATTTGTGTTCTTTGCTTGTTTTTGGGAATTTTTTAGTTCTTTCCTCTTCTTCTTCCATTCTCTTTTGGTTTTTGCCTCGGAATACACTTTCTAACGTCCTTTTCCTCTTTAAATTCATTGGACTTAGGGTGTATATGAAGTTGGATAAACATTCACTAACTCAAATCTATCTTTAAAGTGAATTATTCAATTCATTTTAGGTGCTTTGAGTTAATGATATGTTTAGTGATTTAATCCACGAAGATGAGTGGATGAACATAAAGATGGAATGATCTTGAACTTATAATTTAATTTTGTTTTCCCTTTCCTCTTCTGTTTTTTCTTTTGATCGATGAAAATCTTCAATAACATTGGAACTTATTTCAAGTTCTTGATGAAGATGAGATCGTTACCTATTTTCTTTTCGTGCGGTATTTCTTTCGGAGAGTGATCTACATATCACTTCTCTAGCATACATTAGGACTAACGTTTTTATTGTCCAAACTCAGATAGTCGTGGTTTCTACATAAACCCGATTATGATTGCTTAACATAGTGTAAATTGTCTCGTAATCGGAAAATAATCATTTGTGGCTCAAACTTATGTTTAAAAGTCCAAGTATGGTTGATTATTTGTCTTAGATCCATTACCTATGAAACTTGTGTTGCACCCCAAAATTTGACCAACTACTTATCGCAATTTGGCTCATGTTTCGACTCATTTCATTTTGCATTTGCATACCACGTACATTGCATTTTTTCCCAGTCAGGTTGACTTTATCGGGATTATAGCCCTCTGATCACGCTTCAGGCATTGCAGGCCAATACGAGGACTTATTTTGAGAGCTGATGCTCGTCCCGGTGTTTTCAGCTCTCGCTGTTGTTTTTGAGGACATCTCGGTGCCCGGGATTTTTACCGTTTATTTCGATATAGGCGCTAATCGATTTAATCGGCTTCCTCGTATTTTTTTAGGTTTTTCCCTTATTTTCTAGAATTTTTATGGATTTAATTGATTTTTCTAGGTGTTAGATAGATTTTTTTAATAGATATTAATTGTTTTAAATAGATTTTAGTTTTAATTTCTTTTTAAGAATAAATCATGTTTTTAGATATTAAGTAGATTTTTTAAAAATGATTTTAATAGGATAATTCCCTTTACTAGAATTTTTTTAATAGATAATAGAGTTTTTTCTATTTTTTAGTTGTTTAGGAATCATTAGAATTTAATAGTTAATTCTCTTTTAGGTTTAATAGATATTAGAGTTTTGTTTTAAGATTTAATTCTTTTAGTATTTAAGTAGATTAATTAGATCTTAATCATTTGTTTAGATGTTAATTAGGGTCTTATTAGATTTAATTAGGTTAGAATAGTTTTAATTTTCATTTAGGATTTAATTACTGTTTTAAATTTTCGTTAGCATTTAATTGTGTTTAATTAGGGTTTTAATTGAGTTTAGTAGCCTTAATTAGGTTTAGAGTGGTCTTAATCTTCAATTAAGCTTTAATTGCAGTTTTAAGTCTTCATTTAGTTAATTGAGTTTAATTAGTCATTAATCATGTTGTTAATCATGTTCATTAGTGGTTAATTCAGAATTAATTCGTGGGCCATGTGTCCCATTTCTGAGCCCAGTCCAAATCGCCACGTGTCCTCATATAAAAGCAGCCACACGTGCATATTCTAAAGGTCCCACCTCACGTTTTTTTTCACTCTCAGATTCTCACCACGTGTCCCACTCAGCTCTCTCTCTTCTCTCTCTACTGACTCACCGCCCTCTCTCCTCGCCACCTCGCTGCATGCAAGCCACGTGGCTTCACCTCCCTCAATCTCTGTATCCTCGCGCCACGTGTTCCCCCCACTAACCCCTCGCCGGATTCTTGGCCGCCGGCCATGCAGCCTCCGCACCGGCCACCTGCTAACTACCTCGGATCACTCTAACGGTCACCGGAGCTCACAACGGTCACCGGAGAGCTGCAAAGTCGCCGGAAAATTCATCACTCATTCATCTTCCTCAGAATCCATCAACCAATCTCCAGCAACTATTTCCAGAATCTCACCGGATTCATCATGTTCATCATCTGTGTTCTCAGTTTTCCCAGATCCGAGCATGATCTTCAACGGAGTTTCTTCACCGGATTCGTCATATTCATCATCTGTTCTTGATTCCCCCCAGATTCATCCAGAAGCTGATGAAGATCCTTCAATCTCCATCCCTCATTCTTCATCCAGAACTCATCAACGAAGAACATTCGTCCAGATCTTCATGCTTTTCCCAAGAGATTTCCAGAATCTTCAGTGAACTTCAAAGATTCACCGATCATCACGATCTTCGTCCAGATCCATGATCTTCATCATCCTCTTCCGTCGCGTTCATCACGAACTCCCGATCTAGATCTTCAAACAACTCATCCGCTCAAATCGTTTCCAGATCTCATAACCTTCGTTCAGTTAACTTCGTAGATGTTCGTCAATCTTCAACGCGTCTTCAAGCATCCTTCATCGCCTCGTCAAACTCAGGATCTTCAAAGAGCTCAAACATCCAGATTGTTCCTCCGTCCGGTAACATCAATCCTTCATATCTCTCTTTTCCAAGTATCATCATCATCGATTCTTCGTCAAGAACGGTGTTCTTCAGAACCTTTGTGAAGTTCTTCAAGGCGTACCACCATTGTGTCCAGATGAACAGATTGATGTGAGACTGAGAGATCAGGTAAAGAACTTTGTGTGGTTGAACGGTGTTATGAGAGTTGAGTTGAGACCAAAGGTTGAAGGATTGAAAAAGGGAGAAAGATTGGTGAGGAGATCGAATCGGAGAGTTTGGAGAAGGGAGTAAGGGCACCGTTTGGGAGGAGGTGAGCAATGTTCAAAGGAGAGAAGAGTGATTAGGGTTTCAGAGTGGGTTTTGGTTTGCTGAAGCGTGGACCACGTGGCCGTCCAGGGATTGGGTCGTGGCCCATTGGTTTCTTTCCGATCCGTACACCCGTTTTCGTTTCTCCCCCCCCCCCCCTTCGTGTGTAATTGGGCTGGGCCCTATTCGTTTTACTGATCATCCCCCGGTTTGTTTTTCTTCCCCCCCTCCCCATTTCTGTATGTTTTTGCTGGGCTATGGGCCCAGTTTCTTGTATTTTTTGCTGAAGCATCCCCTGTAAATCAATACACCCCCACCCTGTATTATTTTTTTTGTGTTAATTTTCTTGTATGACATTTAATTGTATTTTTTTAGAATAGTTAGATAATTATAGAATATAATTAGCATTTGATTAGCATGTTAGGATGATAATTAGGATTTGATTTCCTTTAGAGAATTGTTTTAGTTTAATATGCTTAGACTATAATTGTTAGTATATTTTCTCTTAATAGAATTTAAGTAGAATGATTCCTAGAATAGGTTATTTTTTAGCATGTTATAGGGTATTATAGATTTAATGTAGTCTTGCTATTTTCTTCATAGAATAGTATAGGATTTTATATAGAATTTCCATTATATTTTTCTATACGCATTTATGGATTTAATTCTTTAGAATATTCTCTAGTTGGAATTTAATTGCCGTATTTTTAGGAGCAACATTTTATTTCCATTTGTTATTGGATTTGTCTCCTGTTTTCCCTCCTATTTTCGTTTCTATCCGATTTTATTCGCGATTTTATTTTTGGCTGGCCGTGTGACACGATTCAATTGGAGAATGATTTTCGATATCATTTCTCCATCTTGTCTTTGACACGGATATCAATACGCTACCTCTGACGGCCCGATTTCTCGTATAAGTCGAACCATGACGGTCTAAGCGTTACATTGTTCTGATTCGAGCGTCAGCATCAAGATCCAGAGAGGAGAAGATTGGAATGGAGCTTGCGCGCATGTCAAGGGTCAACGGAACCACTCCGTTCGGTAACATCTATCTAATTCAAGTCTTCAAGCAACCATCGAGTGTTGTAAGATCGTTAGATACGTAGAAAATAGTTGCGGGAGGGTCACTCTCACGTAACTTGGGTGTTTAGTGTATCACCCTTAGGGTGATATGCAACGCATTTGCTCCTACGTCTTAGGTTCTTGCGTGTGTGTCCCGAGTTCCTTCCCATTTAGACGTAGGTCTGTATCCCCTTCTCTTGCCCCCGTGCAATCGAGACCCGTATCCTGAACTACGTCCCGCTCTGATTTCTCTGATAAGAATACGTAGGCACAATACTGATGTATTGGCGAGCAAAACTTCCCCCGTAGGCACAATACTGATGTATTGGCGAGCCACTTTTCCCCTTAGTTGTGGCCTGAACTACAGCTGCTCTTATTTTCTCCGAAGAGAATATGTAGGCATAGGATGCGATATCCTAGCGAGCACACTAACAACTAACCTTTCTGTTCTCTCGCTGCTGTGCGATCGAGACTTTCCCGCTGACGACTGATGTTATCATTTTCTCTTGCCCGAGTGCATTTGAGACCAGACCGTAGTTCTAGTTCCCGTAGGTTCCCATACCTCGAAACCCGACATACTACGTCCGTTCTACCGCAAACAGGTATGCCTAAGTCTCCAATGGTCGAGCAGCGTCCACCTAATTGCTAGAATGCGTACGCTAGTATCGTCAATCCCTTCTCTCACCCCTGTGTGACCGAGAACACCCTTGTCTAGCCGTAGTTAGCCTGAACTACGTCTTGCTCTGATTTCTCTGACGAGAATACGTAGGCCCAAGACGCAACGTCTTGCCGAGCAAACTTCCCCCATAGTTTCCCGAACTACGTTGACTCTGATTTCTCATTCTCTCATGAGAATACGTAGGCATAGAGTGCGACGCTCTATCAAGTTAATTTCTTTCCGTTTAGATCTAGCAGCCGTAGATAGATTGTTTTTCACCCATAGACAAACCAACAAGCGTGGATCCCGTCGAGTACGATGGACGTGAGGGGTGCTAATACCTTCCCCTTGCGTAACCGACTCCCGAACCCAGACAACGGTTGCGACGACCTTGTCCTACCCTTTTCGTCAGGTTTTTCCGATCTTTTCCTTTCCCCCTCCGAGGGATAAATAACGAAAGGTGGCGACTCTTCTGTTTTGTCGGCACCTTATTTTCGCGGAAGCGGCAGCTGGCGAATCTGCTGGGGAATTCATAGTTTCCTGGGATCCAACGTCCCATATGCGAGTCAGTTTGGGGATCCAACATCCCCTGCGAGAGTCAATCCTAGCGCTTGTTTGCGTGTCTGTGGGTGTTTATTTTTGTGTTGTATTTTACTGATGTATTTACATTTCCCGCACTATATTATTATTTGTTGCTATTATGCTGTTGTGGGATGGGAGCTCTGATGAGTGAGAAGCCAGACCCAGGCTTGAGTGCACCATAGAATTAGTTGTGGAAATTAGTGGGCGCGCACTTGCTTAGCAGGCGCTAGTGTCTCATGAAATCCACGCTCAGACGAGGTTCTCCCGGTTGGCTTATCTTTCAACCCTTGGGGTTGAGACGGTTGTTGGTTTGGAGGATTGTCGACTCTGGGGACTGATCATTTGTGATTCAGCCGAGTGAGGCCGCTTCATGAGCTGGTGATGCCACACCTTCTAGGTATCGTATCACCCCTCTTGAATGTCTGTGACGCTGATGAACGCATAGGATGCCGAACTTGTGTCAGTTTAGGTCCATACCCGTGAGTGGGAGGGTTTTTGCAGGAAACTTGACTTCCAGCCTACCCGATATCTTGGTTCTCTCTCGTCAGAGCAGACTTATCCCGTCAGCAGCGCAGCAGCAATCAGAGCTTTGTGGGGGTTGTGATCCCGTGTTTGCTACATCTTGCATTGCATTTGCATAAACATTCCTGCATCATATTGCATGCCATGCTCCAGCTAGTCAGAGCTCTTATCCAGCCGGTGTTTTGATTCTGAAGGTGAGTGTTGAAGACGACCAAGGGGTTGAAGCAGATTTGATCAGAGTCAAGCAGTGAAGTCAGTTGACAGTTGTTGGTAGCTATGTCAGAGAGCAGCTTCCAGTTTGTTGATACCTTGTCAGGTTTCACTGTGACGTCCAATCCTTTGTATGGATCTATGCATGACGAAGACTGTCCGCAAGTGAACAACCTTACTGCAGCTCAGCTTGTATAGCCTTCTGTTGAAGACCGAGACCTACGTGAGCAGTTTGTTGTCCGAGGTGAACGTTCTCCTTCTGTTGATATCTCAGACTACCAGGGTGTTACCTTCCCTGTGCCAAAGTCCCGAAGAGAGGTCCCGATAGCAAAGACTGAAGATCCATTAGCTCCCGTGTATGCTAGAAGGTTTTGTGCATTGGATGAAAGATTCAAAGCCTTGAAAGGTAAAGACGCTGTTAACCCTAGTGTTGCAGACATGTGTCTGGTTCCTGGCCTAGTGTTACCTCCGAAGTTCAGAATGTCGAGGTTTGAAAAATACAAAGGAGATAGTTGCCCGAAGCAACATTTGGTGATGTTCTGCCGAAGAATGACTTCATTCGTGCACAACGACAAGCTGATGATTCACTGCTTTCAAGATAGTCTGACTGGGGCACCTCTGAGTTGGTATATGCAGTTAGAGAGTGATTAGATCCGATCATGGGGGGATTTAGCCAATGCTTTTCTGAAGCAGTATGACTACAATCTTGATGAAGCTCCTAGTCGCATGCAGCTGAAAGAATTGTCTCAAGGGAACAATGAACCTTTCAGGAAGTATGTTCAGAGATGGAGAGAATTTGCTGCTAGAGTGCAACCACCGCTTCTAGACCGAGAGTTGAAAGGCATGTTCGTAAACTCCTTGCAGAGCCCGTACTTCGAAAGAATGCTTGGAAAGGCACCAAATTTCTCTGAATTGGTAAGGGCAGGAGAGCGCATCGAGTATGGTGTAAAGACTGGAAGAATCCAGAATGTTTCAGGCGGTCAGGCTAGTGAAACTGAATCTCTCTATAGCTTTCAAGCTGAAGATGGAATTGTGATCAATGCAATCATGAATGATGTTGGGTATCCTCGAGATGAATCGGAGAAATCTGTTGGTTCCTCATCTCCTCAGCGGTCAGTATCTTCCGTGTCTCGACAGACAATTGTGCCTGGGGCACCACATCGGGAACCTTATGTCGCTCCTCTTGCAAGTCCACGAGCCCGTGGCCGAGGTTATCAGAATCAGTGTCAGAATTAGAACCGACCTCGTAACAACTTGGAACGAAGGAATACTCCTTCTCATCCAGTGCCTGTGCCGTATAGCCAGATTCTGCCACATTTGATTCAGAATTATTTGGTGGAACCTAAAGCTCTTAAGCCTGTGCCATTACCCTCCTGTGTACAACCCCCATGCTCAGTGTGGTTACCATGGTGGATCTCCGGGGCATTCAACTGAAGATTGCAAAGCTTTTCAGGCAAAAGTGCAACAGTTGATCGACAAAGGGTGCGTTTCCTTTCCAGAAGGAGTTTTGGTTGTGCGTGACAATCTCTCAGCTGTCTGAGCTCGTAGATTCAGAGGGTTATTTCCAGAGGCCAGTGGTCCAGACAGGCAGACGTCCTCAGCATTGGCAGTCCTCGGACTTTTTATCATTTGCACTTGTAGTTTCCTTTCTGTTAGTTACTACTTGCTATTAAACATTGTTTGTTTCGAATGGTACTATTAATAAAGTGACTATGCATTTTTCTGAATTAATCATGTCGTTGTCACTCATTTACTGCATTGCACTGACACTTGCACTTTATTCACTCCACTTTATCACTATGATTAGTAAAGATTGGAGGGAGGATGACGAAACTGAATACTCATAACCGATGATCGTATGCTTTCAGATAATGCCTTGCCTATGATGTACAGGCATTGTTTCAAATCCCCTAAACACAGGAGAGATAAGGAAGAGAATCCCTTGTTAACCACTTCGAGCCGAGAAGTAGGAGTTTCTTTCGGACTTTTAAACCCTCACATCTTAACCCGGGGCAGGGTAGTGGTCAGTTAGCTTGATCGAGCGTTCAAGTCTTATAGAGGAGTGTTGTCTTTCGAGGACCAATCACATCGCACTTTTCCCCAGAGGTCGTACCTCGTCAACCATAATGGTTAAACCTCACCAGTTAGGAGTGAGACAGTTATAAACCTCTCGGATGAATCCAGACAGCCAGTGTCGCACGACTTGTTTCGAAAAAATAAGAGGAAAAAAAGAAAGCCCGCTAAGCAAAAAGTAAAGAAAAGCTGGAAAGCAAATACTTAGGCAAAAATCAGGGCATCCCGCTGGACTTCAAAAGAAAAATCGAAAAGAACTCTGAAGAGTCAGTCCAGGAAAAAATTAGGGAATCAAAAGAATGTAAAAGAAAGGATATAAAAAAAATCCTTGAACAAGGACAAAGTCGTGTAGATACAGGCACCGAAACGAAAAAGGAGTAACTGTCACTCCGAAACACCTTGTGAATTCTTTAACCAGTTGTTCCCAATATTCAACATACCTCTCGAAGAGGCGAGCGCTCGAGCCAAGTTAACTGAACTTTAGGATCGGAGATCATCACGTAGAAGGGGTGGGTACAAATCATAATTTGAGCCGAATATCCTTTGTTTTGCGAACTGTGAACCCGACCATAATACAACCCTTAAAAGACCTAATTGAGGTAGGGTTTATTCTGAAAGTGCATTACGATAAGGTTGAGTAACCTGACTCCTACATGATTTGCTAATCATATCCTTGTTGTATTTTTCACTGATCGAATCAGCACTACGTTTGAACTCTTTGGTTCATTCGTCACTCACTATCATGACACGTAAATGAGTGACAGTACATTTTTTCAAAATCTGCATGAACACTGCATTAAAATTACCATTCGTGAATAGACAATTTTAATTGCAGGTCAGTAGTTGATACGAAGGAACTCCAACAGGGAATAGCCAATCAGGACTGAATCATAGCAGTCTGGATCAGAATGGTATACTGCGAAACCCTGTGAATCTGGGGCATTAACTTCCAGAGAGTTTAGAATCAGTTTGTCTGAGGACGAGTCCCAAAGCATCGGTTGATTATGGGACAGACTATTCAAGAAGCAGTTGATTAGAAGTGAATCTTCTCGAGACCCTAGCAGGGGCGATCATCCAGAACTCTTGTGATTTGAGGGCAGATCCCTCCAGTGTTGAATCAGGTCATGTTGAGTCGCTTAACGCTCGTTCAGGGGCAAGCTACTTCAGAAGTATATTGAAACCAACCATGCTGAGAGTTGGTTAATTGAGGATGAATCCTTCAGTTGTACAGATGTTGGGGCAAGACATCTGAAGATTGTTTCTTTGCCAGCTGCTTTCTGTTCAGAATGAATTTTCCCAAAAGTCGGATTGGGGCAAGTTGAATTGCACTGGGGCAAGTTGTTCAAATGAGTTTGTTCACCCTAGCAAGAGTTGAGTGTCGGGGAATCGTGCCATTACCCTACCAAAAACCTAAACCTTCTGAAGAAGCCTTGCTGCCATTGGATTGTTATCCTACAGCCTAACCTGTTACTTGGTAGAACCCTGTACCCAAATTGTCTTAAAGTCCAGTTCTCGTCTGGCAAACCGGAGATCAGGTCTCGTCTGAAATCCAAAACAGAAACCAGCCCTTTCTGGTCACCTTTTCTGTAACCTATTGTTCAACCAGTTCTCGTCTGGCCAACACAGTTTTAAAGTCCAGTTCTCGTCTAGCAAACTGTAAATCAGCTCTCGTCTGACAGCCTAACATATTTTGCTATCAGTCCTCGTCTGATAGTCCACCTTGGATGCTAGTTCTCGTCTAGTATTCCCCTTTCAAATCCACTTTTGTTGGTAACCAGAAATAAATCCCTATCACCATAAACCTATCCCTAAACCAGAAAAAGCCTAATTGTACCTGGCCCGATGATTCCTAGTGACTCGTATGTTGTCACATTCTCCAACACAAGGCTCGAGTGATCCCAGCTCCATGATTGGTATTCTATATTCCCTGTGTTGATGTTGTTGAATCAGGATTATTTTCTCAGCGGAGATGTACAGTTTGAGATTGTTTCCCCTGAGCAGTTTGAGATTGCAGCAAGTTGAGATGGCATTCATCCCTTATCAGAGTAGGATCAAGATTATCCTCGGTAGGTTTGATTGATATTTCCGGCAGAGTATGGCCATCCCAAGCATTGAACGTTGATTAGCCTGATGTGTTACTTTCCTAAGTGGGTTGAGACTGAGGCTTTCCCTGACCGGCAGATTTGGGTTTATTTCCCCAGCAGTGGGACTGATGCAATGTTGTATCCCCACAGAGTCCGAGTTTGACTCCTTTCCCCTTCGAGTCCAGGTCATTGACTCATTCCTCAAGCAGAGGTCGACGGTGATTCCCTCACTGAGTAATCTCCGGACGGGTAGATTTTGATGTCAGACAGAGAAGAGTTATTGCTCAGCAGTTTGCTTCGTACCCTATAAGGACTTAGGTTGTTCAAGAAAGACCATTCAGGGTTGTGTTCCTCAGTGAAGTGAGATTCAATTTTAGTGATCGATTGTTATCTTCCGCAGTCGCCAGAGGTGTTTCCTTGATAGGATCGGTACATCTCCATCAGAGTTGTACACTGAGTAGCTAAAGATTGATATCCTCAGCAGTGTTGATACACCAATATTCCTCATCAAACTTGATAGTCCGGAGGGTGTTACCCAGAAGGGTCAGCCTCCGTAAGGCGTATGCAAGATTACTCTCAGCAGATCAGGATTGATATCCCCGATAGAGTGTAGCAGCATCTCCCCGCAGAGTCTGAATACGGGACCAAGAGCATTGATATGTATCCCCAAGCAGAGAAGATTCCCTCCCCCAACCAGAGGTATCCTGAAGGATCACCATCTCCCCAGCTGAGTCAGGCGCCGAAGCGTATGTTCATCCCCTAGCACCGGGTCACAAGTGCAGGTCTCGTAAGGAGACTATTCACTGAAGTGTGTAGTAGTTGATAGTGCCAGACTGAAGTCTCCAGAAGAATTGAGATTCCCCACAGAGTCGTACTCTCCCCTGTAAGCAGGATGATTCCTTCTTCCCCAGCCGAGTTTGCAGTTCCCCAAGAGAGCCGAGTCCTTGGAAAGCCGTTTGAGCCATGATTGGTGCTCCCTAGTAGAGTGTTGAATAGCTGACGTTGTTTTTCCCCATCGGAGTCGTTTTCTCCCAGAAAGTTTCGCTGCGAAGGTTGTGCAGTTTATTTCTGCGATTGACATGGTTTTCCTCAGTAGTTGTGGTTTGAATACCCAGATGAGCAGGTTCAGGTTCTCGTAGAGCTTTATCCCCCTACAGCAGTCGACTGAAGTTTGTTTCCCCAGACGGAGTCCAATTGAGATTGGCGTGACTTTTTCTCCTTGGCTGGATGATTCCTTCCTTCACCAGAGTGGTTCTTTCTCCTTGACAGGAGGATTCTCCCTTCAGCATTTATTTTGCTGACGGGGCCATAGCATTTTGCATGATTGCATAGCATTTATCATAAATGCGTAGCATTTCCACAGTGTGGAGCATTGCGCCATTATCGAAACATATGCATACGAAACATGAGTTAGGTCGTTACCGTTCTTGTTTTGCAGATGCTCCTTCGCAGAATGGTTTGCTCAAGATGATTCTTGAATTCCCCAGCGAAGTTGGTTACTCAAGATGATTCTTGAATTCCCCAGCGAAGTTGGTTGCTTAAGATGATTCTTGAGTTCACCAGTGAAGTCGCAAGAGTTGGTTACTCAAGTTGATGCTTGAAATCCCGGGCAGAGTGTTTGCTTAGGATGATTCCTGAAACCTCCAACAGAGTCATTGGTTCAGGATGATTCTTGAAGATCCCGATGGAGTTGTTGTTCAAGATGATTCTTGATTTCCTCAGCATAGATGATTCACCCAGAATGATTTCTGAAATCCCCGAAGCAGAGTTACTTGATAGTCCTCCAGAATCCCCAGCGGAGATGCGTCATCCCCGACAGGTTTTAAACATAGAAGTTGAGCTTTCCTTGGAAGACTTGATGATTGAAGTCCAGCAGCGGTGCTGAAACCCCAGACTTGCTGATGAAGCCCCAACTGTATTGACGAAGTAGTTCCCTCAGCTGATGCAGAGTGCCTGATGGCAAAAGATTGTATATCACTATTTGGTTCATGATTGACCCAGAATTCTGTGCTCGACCTACTAATGAAGTCCGGCTGATGCCCGAAAATTTCTCTGAATGCCCGATGGCATGATCAACGTGATTAATGACCTGATGAGTCCCGAGGAATTCTTCTGTTATGACACAGAACGCCTGATGGTGTAATCAACCATGTATTGCCGGTCATCGAGTAACCGGTGATTCCTTGATGAATTGAGGACGAATATCTACAGCAAAATCAGATGATCATCCTGACGGAGATTTGAAATCAGACTTTTCCCCGGTTACCGTGTGACCAATTCCCCAGTAGAGTTGCCGTGCAACTGTTATGCTCAGTGTCAAAGATGTTCCTACCAATCAGAATATCGTTTACCTGTGAGGTTGGCCAATTACCCGTTACCGTGTAACCAGTGATCCCTCGATGATTTGAGGACCCCATGATATCAGATAAATCAGAGAATCATCCTGACGGAGGTTCAGATCAGTATTTCTCCAGCTAGTTGTCGTGTAGCTATGATTTCAGCTTCCGAAGATTTGTTCCCACCAGAGTACCGTGTACTTATGTAGTTAGAAAATTTCCGGGTTCTTTGGTATTCAACCGTCTTCTACCTTTGAATGTTTGAAAGCTGTTCGCTCTTCAACCCTTCAGGTCCAAGCCGTTTGAATAGGGGCAGCTGTTGCACCCCAAAATTTGACCAACTACTTATCGCAATTTGGCTCATGTTTCGACTCATTTCATTTTGCATTTTCATACCACGTACATTGCATTTTTTCCCAGTCAGGTTGACTTTATCGGGATTACAGCCCTCTGATCACGCCTCAGGCATTGCAGGCTAATACGAGGACTTATTTTGAGAGTTGATGCTCGTCCCGGTGTTTTCAGCTCTCGCTGTTGTTTTTGAGGACATCTCAGTGCCCAGGATTTTTACCGTTTATTTCGATATAGGCGCTAATCGATTTAATCGGCTTCCTCGTATTTTTTTAGGTTTTTCCCTTATTTTCTAGAATTTTTATGGATTTAATTGATTTTTCTAGGTGTTAGATAGATTTTTTAATAGATATTAATTGTTTTAAATAGATTTTAGTTTTAATTTCTTTTTAAGAATAAATCATGTTTTTAGATATTAAGTGGATTTTTTTAAAATGATTTTAATAGGATAATTCCCTTTACTAGAATTTTTTTAATAGATAATAGAGTTTTTTCTATTTTTTAGTTGTTTAGGAATCATTAGAATTTAATAGTTAATTCTCTTTTAGGTTTAATAGATATTAGAGTTTTGTTTTAAGATTTAATTCTTTTAGGATTTAAGTAGATTAATTAGATCTTAATCATTTGTTTAGATGTTAATTAGGGTCTTATTAGATTTAATTAGGTTAGAATAGTTTTAATTTTCATTTAGGATTTAATTACTGTTTTAAATTTTCGTTAGCATTTAATTGTGTTTAATTAGGGTTTTAATTGAGTTTAGTAGCCTTAATTAGGTTTAGAGTGGTCTTAATCTTCAATTAAGCTTTAATTGCAGTTTTAAGTCTTCATTTAGTTAATTGAGTTTAATTAGTCATTAATCATGCTGTTAATCATGTTCATTAGTGGTTAATTCAGAATTAATTCGTGGGCCATGTGTCCCATTTCTGAGCCCAGTCCAAATCGCCACGTGTCCTCATATAAAAGCAGCCACGCGTGCATATTCTAAAGGTCCCACCTCACGTTTTTTTTTCACTCTCAGATTCTCACCACGTGTCCCACTGAGCTCTCTCTCTTCTCTCTCTGCTGACTCACCGCCCTCTCTCCTCGCCACCTCGCTGCATGCAGGCCACGCGGCTTCACCTCCCTCAATCTCTGTATCCTCGCGCCACGTGTTCCCCCCACTAACCCCTCGCCGGATTCTTGGCCGTCGGCCATGCAGCCGCCGCGCCGGCCACCTGCTAACTACCTTCGATCACTCTAACGGTCACCGGAGCTCACAACGGTCACCGGAGAGCTGCAAAGTCGCCGGAAAATTCATCACTCATTCATCTTCCTCAGAATCCATCAACCAATCTCCAGCAACTATTTCCAGAATCTCACCGGATTCATCATGTTCATCATCTGTGTTCTCAGTTTTCCCAGATTCGAGCACGATCTTCAACGGAGTTTCTT
This sequence comes from Lathyrus sativus, assembly GCA_963859935.3. Lineage (NCBI taxonomy): Eukaryota > Viridiplantae > Streptophyta > Magnoliopsida > Fabales > Fabaceae > Lathyrus > Lathyrus sativus. The sequence goes on along the minus strand of OZ012737.1, from coordinate 297,981,256 downwards.
CACCGGATTCGTCATATTCATCATCTGTTCTTGACTCCCCCCAGATTCATCCAGAAGCTGATGAAGATCCTTCAATCTCCATCCCTCGTTCTTCATCCAGAACTCATCAACGAAGAACATTCGTCCAGATCTTCATGCTTTTCCCAAGAGATTTCCAGAATCTTCAGTGAACTTCAAAGATTCACCGATCATCACGATCTTCGTCCAGATCCAGGATCTTCATCATCCTCGTCCGTCGCGTTCATCACGAACTCCCGATCTAGATCTTCAAACAACTCGTCCGCTCAAATCGTTTCCAGATCTCATAACCTTCGCTTAGTTAACTTCGTAGATGTTCGTCAATCTTCAACGCCTCTTCAAGCATCCTTCATCGCCTCGTCAAACTCAGGATCTTCAAAGAGCTCAAACATCCAGATTGTTCCTCCGTCTGGTAACATCAATCCTTCATAAATCTCTTTTCCAAGTATCATCATCATCGATTCTTCGTCAAGAACGGTGTTCTTCAGAACCTTTGTGAAGTTCTTCAAGGCGTACCACCATTGTGTCCAGATGAACAGATTGATGTGAGACTGAGAGATCAGGTAAAGAACTTTGTGAGGTTGAACGGTGTTATGAGAGTTGAGTTGAGACCAAAGGTTGAAGGATTGAAAAAGGGATAAAGATTGGTGAGGAGATCGAATCGGAGAGTTTGGAGAAGGGAGTAAGGGCGCCGTTTGGGAGGAGGTGAACAGTGTTCGAAGGAGAGAAGAGTGATTAGGGTTTCAGAGTGGGTTTTGGTTTGCTGAAGCGTGGACCACGTGGTCGTCCAGGGATTGGGCTGTGGCCCATTGGTTTCTTTCCGATCCGTACACCCGTTTTCGTTTCTCCCCCCCCCCCTCCGTGTGTAATTGGGCTGAGCCCTGTTCGTTTTACTGATCACACCCCCGATTTGTTTTTCTTCCCCCCTCCCCGTTTCTGTATGTTTTTGCTGGGCTATGGGCTCAGTTTCTTGTATTTTTTGCTGAAGCATCCCCTGTATTATTTTTTTTGTGTTAATTTTCTTGTATGACATTTAATTATATTTTTTAGAATAGTTAGATAATTCTAGAATATAATTAGCATTTGATTAGCATGTTAGGATGATAATTAGGATTTAATTTCCTTTAGAGAATTGTTTTAGTTTAATATGCTTAGACTATAATTGTTAGTAGAATGATTCCTAGAATAGGTTATTTTTTAGCATGTTATAGGGTATTATAGGTTTAATGTAGTCTTGCTATTTTCTTCATAGAATAGTATAGGATTTTATATAGAATTTCCATTATATTTTTCTATACGCATTTATAGATTTAATTCTTTAGAATATTCTCTAGTTGGAATTTAATTGCTGTATTTTTAGGAGCAGCATTTTATTTTCATTTGTTATTGGATTTGTCTCCTGTTTTCCCTCCTATTTTCGTTTCTATCCGATTTTATTCCCGATTTTATTTTTGGATGGTCGTGTGACACGATTCAATTGGAGAATGATTTTCGATATCATTTCTCCATCTTGTCTTTGACACGGATATCAATACGCTACCTCTGACGGCCCGATTTCTCGTATAAGTCGAACCATGATGGTCTAAGCGTTACATTGTTCTGATTCGAGCGTCAGCATCAAGATCCAGAGAGGAGAAGATTGGAATGGAGCTTGCGCGCATGTCAAGGGTCAACGGAACCACTCCGTTCGGTAACATCTATCTAATTCAAGTCTTCAAGCAACCGTCGAGTGTTGTGAGATCGTTAGATACGTAGGAAATGGTTGCAGGAGGGTCACTCTCACGTAACTTGGGTGTTTAGTGTATCACCCTTAGGGTGATATGCAACGCATTCGCTCCTACGTCTTAGGTTCTTGCGTGTGTGTCTCGAGTTCCTTCCCATTTAGACGTAGGTCTGTATCCCCTTCTCTTGCCCCCGTGCAATCGAGACCCGTATCCTGAACTATGTCCCGCTCTGATTTCTCTGATGAGAATACGTAGGCACAATACTGATGTATTGGTGAGCAAAACTTCCCCCGTAGGCACAATACTGATGTATCGGCGAGCCACCTTTCCCCTTAGTTGTGGCCTGAACTACAGCTGCTCTGATTTTCTCCGAAGAGAATATGTAGGCATAGGATGCGATATCCTAGCGAGCACACTAACAACTAACCTTTATGTTCTCTCGCTGCTGTGCGATCGAGACTTTCCCGCTGACGACTGATGTTATCCTTTTCTCTTGCCCGAGTGCATTTGAGACCAGACCGTAGTTCTAGTTCCCGTAGGTTCCCATACCTCGAAACCCGACATACTACGTCCGTTCTACCGCAAACAGGTACGCCTAAGTCTCCAATGGTCGAGCAGCGTCCACCTAACTGCTAGAATGCGTATGATAGTATCGTCAATCCCTTCTCTCACCCCTGTGTGACCGGGAACACCCTTGTCTAGCCGTAGTTAGCCTGAACTACGTCTTGCTCTGATTTCTCTGACGAGAATACGTAGGCCCAAGACGCGACGTCTTGCCGAGCAAACTTCCCCCGTAGTTTTCCGAACTACGTTGACTCTGATTCTCATTCTCTGATGAGAATACGTAGGCATAGAGTGCGACGCTCTATCGAGTTAATTTCTTTCCGTTTAGTTCTAGCAGTCGTAGATAGATTGTTTTTCACCCATAGACAAACCAACAAGCGTGGATCCCGTCGAGTACGACGGACGTGAGGGGTGCTAATACCTTCCCCTTGCGTAACCGACTCACGAACCCAGACAACGGTTGCGACGACCTTGTCCTACCCTTTTCGTCAGGTTTTTCCGATCGTTTCCTTTCCCGCTCCGAGGGATAAATAACGCAAGGTGGCGACTCTTCTGTTTTGTCGGCACCTTATTTTCGCGGAAGCGACAACTTGTTGTTAGGAGGCTTTTATTTTATCAATCCTCTAACGAGTCTTCATTAACTTTGGCCTAAGTGCATGAGTTAACCACCATTGATCATTTGTTCTAACAACTAATCACTAACTCACTAACAATATCATTGTGCTAATTTTGTTTATGTTTCTTTCTTGCTCCCTATCTCTCTTTTATTTTTATGTTTATCATCTCATATCATATTATTGTTTATGTTTCTGCCATTCTCCTTTTTTCCACGTGGACCATATTGATCACGGACGTAGAGTGTTAGTCGGATAGAACTGTAAGCATACAGTGTATCACGTAGTTTTAAAAAAATTTTGAACCCACAGGGATTAATAGTCAACCTAAAATGATCTATATTGCATTGTAGAGCTAAGGCTTAATGTCACAAAATAAAAAGGGCAGAAAAATAACTAATACTAGGGGGTTTAAAACAAATAACGAAACAAGACCGAAGAATGATTTCCACACTCCTAAGGGATTCTATAGATTCCAGGTGCTAACAAGGGTCTCAAGAATAGTTCTATAGGAATTGCCGACTTAAAAACTTAATCTCACACTCTTGCGCTATTGACCAAGCCACACCTAATAACCCCAAGATTTTTCTCTCGCTCGCTCGGTAGTTAAAAGACGTATTTTGAAAACTAACAAAGCCGAACTGAAGCATAAAGCGCTCTCGCTGTATTTAAGTCCAGTGCTCAGTGTCTACTATTCGGCGATTACCTCAAACTCTCACTCTATTGGACATACCTTAATACGTTTTCACTCTCGTGACCAAACGTTGTTAAGCGGCTTCTCGCTCTCACGACAAAGAAACCTAAATTAGAACTAGACACTAAAGCTAGATTATAAGACATGCATAATTAACACATATGGTTTCAACAGAGTCCCGTTGAAACGAAGGTCCTCAAACTACGGGCTCATGCAAATTTAGCCTAACATATCGAATCCTAAGACTAACATGTTAACATTGCTGGAAATTAAAACATACATGCTGGTTAATTTGAGTGAAAATTCAGAATTAAGTTTTCGGAGTAAAATTCAATTATAAAGCAGGCACGTGCAAATAGAAAAGCGGTAAATAAATGCGAGAAATAAATAGCCTATAAATTGCAAGGAAGGTAGAACAAACTGAAACTTGTATTAAGTTAAACTTTGATCCAACTACATCAGCATAACAGAGAGAAAGAAAATACAATGGTGTATCAATTGCTCTGTGTAAACAATTGATATTGTGGAAAGTGAATATATGGTTCGGGTGATTTTGGCAGCGCTTCCGCAAGTTTATTGGATGAAAAATGCAGGCCTTTGGTGTCCTATTTATATAAGAAAATAGGCTCCAAGAATAGAGGTTTGAAAAATTGCTCCCGCTAACAACGGCGATCACCGTCCCCTAATGGCGAGTGCCATTTGCTTGAATAGAGATTCCCTCCTTTTTTTTTAGCATGGCGAGCACCATTCAGCTAGGATGGGCTAGAACTTGTGATTTTCTTCATTTTTCCTTCATTCTTTATCTCAATTTGATACTTTTCTTCTACATGACTGAAAGGAACCTGTCAAAGCAAAACAAAGGAAAACATAAGCAAGTAACATGGAAAACGATAAAGACTCGATAAAATAACAAGTAAATATGCACAAATTGAATCGAAATAAACGATACGAGATCGAGTCATCACATATCTTGTTCAAAACAATAATAAAGAATTAAACCTCTAAAAAACTTGGTGCTCTTAATTTTGTGGTTATGCTCATGGATGGACTTAGACCTTGGACCCCTTGGACTTCTTAGACCTTGGACTTCTTGGATTATTCTTGGACCCTATGACTTAGAATTAGGCCTCTTTCCATATGCTTGGAGTATTATGGATCTTTGCCTTTATTTAGGTTTCTCATTAGCTTATGCTTCAAGATAGATGGAATTCTTATTTTGCTTGCTATGGAGTGTGCTACAATTTGGTCAGATCCTTCTTATCTCTAGCCTTTATTTTTCTTTCTAGGGTAGTTACTTCATCTCCTCCCTTCTTAAATTTTCAAAATCTTCTCCCTTTTTTAAAAAAACCTTCATGTTTTCAAACTTAAAACCACTTTAATAATATAACCTTAAATTTTGTCAAGTTATTTTCAAACTCTGTTTTCTTTAATAAATTTCAATCAATGTTAATCATACTTTAACTAATTTCAAAAGACATAAAAATTACAAATAAATCATTCAAACTTTTTGTGCCTTTTGTGCGCTTTTTCTTTTAAAAACTTTTCATAAAGTTTAGACATGAGAGATATAATTCTTCTATTCCCCATAGTATTTAAGATGTTGACATTTTCCACTTAGATGTTGAGTGATAGACTTTATGATTTTAATCCAAGAAAAATCCTCCATCTTTAGATGATGCAAATGTTGTCTTATACTTGTGGGAGACTAGTCGTAGTTTTTTCCTTAAAATGACAACGTGTCTTTACATTTAAAAATCAATCAAAACAAACAAATTTTTGTTATTTGTACCACGAACTACGAGGTTTTGATCCTATATTGCACTTTGTGGGTACGTAGGCATGAGGTGAAATGTCTCTCCAAATGCAAAAATCTTAAAAATAATTCTCTTCTCATCTCTCCAATCTTCTTTCAAGCAAACATTTTCAAACCAAAAAGCGTAAATATTTCAAAGGGCTTCTATAGAGTACTATAGACGTTTTGGATGCTAACACCTTCCCATCGTGTAACCAACCCCCTTTTACCCATTCTCTATTTGTTCTTGTTTTAGAACTCTTTAGGTTTTGTTCCTCATTTTCCTTTCCTTTTTGGATAAAATAAAAGTGCAGCGGGGACTCTTTTTTTAGTTAAGTTTGTCAATAGCTTACACTCACAAATTTCCCCACAGTAGTAGGATCAACAGATCTACAACCCTAAAATGAAGAGAAACAATATCAATGGGTTTGTGACTCAAGAAAGATCAATGGACCTATGAATAAGAAGTAGGATCAACGGATCTACAACCCTAAAATGTAGAGAAACAATATCAACGAATTTGTGACTTAAGAAATATCAACGAACCTATGAATAAGAAGTAGGATCAACGGATATACAACCCTAAAATGGAGAGAAATAATATTAATGGATTTGTGATTCAATAAAGATCAATGGACCTATGGAAAGGAAGTAGGATAAATGGATCTACAACCAAAGAGATAAAAAGAAGTTAGATCAATGGACTTACAACTCGAAAGCTAGGGAATAAGAAGTGAGATCAACGGATCTACAACCCAAGAAAAGGGTAGCAAGGAGTAGAATCAACGAATCTGCATCCAAAAAGAGAGTGACAAGATTGACGGGTCTAAACACAAGAAATCAACAGATTTACAACCCCAGTAAATTGTACACAGAAAGATGACTCCACTGGGGAAACAAAGGGTAGACAAAGTGTAACACCCTTTTCTACCCTACAATTATTAAGGCAAAATAACACAGATATCAGAGTAAATTATTAAATCCAATAAAAGCTACCACAAAAGGGCGTACATTTCCCAAATCAAAAAAATAGGTCAAGGCTCCGTAAACAACGGGTTTTCCCAAAATACGTCAAATTTCACAAGCAGCGGAACTCAAAAGGCATAAATCAAGGTTTTTCCCCAATACAAGAAGATAAGCAAAACAACTCAACATGATATAGTTTAACTCAAAGAACCCAACCCGATGTTACATATCAGAGCAAGACCCTCTAAGCTAACCAAAAGGCTAACAACTAAAAAACTTCAAAAACATCCTCGGCGGCGTCCACGGCTAAACTCGATCATCTGCACGTTACCCACGTGGAGGTAACATTCAAACAGGCAAGGTGAGTAAAACAATTCATAAAAATCAATGTATGAAAATCAACATATAAATGGCATCATAATCATATTCAACCTTCATATTCATCAATAGGACTCGAAGGCCACAACATCATAATTCATACAAAAAGACTCATAAATGCATATGCGAGACAACTCAATGCATGTGGTACCAATCATCACAACTCGATGGACACTGGGCCATCAACCCTCCATAGATCCCCATCAATAGGATCGATTCTACTTGAGAACCGGAGCACATCAAAATACTTCACATCCACACAATGGGATTGAAGCCAGAGTAATCGAGGTCCTGAACCGAAGTCCGGATGCATATGAATGCATGATGCACACGTCAATAATCATCCTCATAATAACAGCATAGGTGCATCATCATTCGTTATAGTCATCATCATCACAATCATTATCATGTCTCATATCATCATATAATTCATCAAAGTCATGGTAATATCATCATAATACATCATATAAACCATCATGTAATCATATAAACATCACATGTTAATCACATCAAAATCATAGTTACCCCCAAGGTAACTCATCACAGAAATCACAGAATCAAACATCAAGGCATCACTGTACACAATCAACATACGCGAAACTCTGCTACGTTTGTTGGCATGTTCGCTAGGCGAGTCTGGGGCGAGTTTCTTCGCTAGGGGAGTCTGAGAACAACATGGTTTGCTTGGCGAGGCTTTCTTCACTAGGAGAACAGTGCGATGACAGCAAAATCTACTATGCACCAGAACTTAAATCCGCTCAAATGCCCATACGATTCACTTACCCAATGCCCCCAAAACATCCCTAAATCATCCCTAATTTCCTACGGTGATAAAGGCACAAAACCTACGGTTTATTAGGCCAATCCTGTGACATATTCATGCCCTAAATCACATTTTTTTTCCTTCAATTACACCCCAAGCCATTAGAGTTACTCACTATCCAATATTCTATCCCTACAGGGTCAGACATATAATAATTCAAGGTTTTTGGCCACGAAGGCCTAAGGTCACTATTTCTCATATCCATGCTTTAACAGTCAGGAATACTTACCACTAACAACAACCATCCGGGTCCTCACCATCAATTTCCCTTTTTCCACAATCAACCCAAAATCTCTTAAACCTAAAATCATCCATAATTACATTGAAAGGCACACATGGAAAATCATGAAAAGTTATACTTCCCATACCTTAGTCGATTCAAAGCCTTCACGATTATCTCCGGGAATCTTCTGCCTCCAATCTTCTCCTCAGAGCTCTCTGGCCATAATACTTTTCACGGTTAACAAATGAATCTTAATTCCCTTCAGAATTCTATTTGGGCTTTTCCCTTATTACCCTTACTAACTCCTCCAAATGCCCAAATTACCCTTATTTCACTTATATTCATTTTAAATAATAATAATACTAATAAATTAATTTATATATATACTATTAATCAAATAAATAACCCAAAAATGCACACTTTTCCAATAATCCACAAACTACCGAAAATCACCGAAAAATGAATATTCTTATTTAAACAATTAAATAAAATATTCCAATTAAATTTGGGGTGTTACAACTCTCCCCCACTTAAAAGAATTTTTGTCCTCGAAAATTACCTCAAGAAAACAGAGTCGGATATGACTCCCTCATCTGATCTTCACGCTCCCAAGTCCAACATTCTCCAACTGGTCCTCCTCAAACTACCTTCACCAAGGCAATCTCTTTACCTCGTAGCTGCTTCACTTCTCGTTCATCAATCCGAACAGGCAACGCCTCAATAATCAAATCATCTCGCACTTGCACATCATCCATCTGAATCACATGCGATGGATCTGGAATGTACTTCCTCAACTGCGACACATGAAACACGTCATGCAAATTCACAAGCGGCGGCGGTAAAGCAATCTGATATGCTTCCCCCACCCTTTATGAAATCTGATACGGACCAACAAAACGTGATGTGAGCTTTCGAGACTTCAAAGCTCGGCCAATACCAGTTACCGACGTAACCCTTAAGAACATGTGATCTCCCTCTTAGAATTCAAGTGATATCCTCCTCTTATCATGGTAACTCTTCTGACGACTCTGCGACACTTTCATCTTTTCTTGGATCATCTTGATCTTTTTAGTCGTCTCTTGCATAATCTCAAGTCTGAGTACAACACTCTCGCCTGACTCATACCAACACAACAGAGTCCTACACCTCCTACCGTACAAAGCCTCATACGGTGTCATTCCGATACTAGAATGATAACTATTATTGTAGGTAAACTCAATCAACGACAAATGACTATCCCAGGATACACCTTGATCCAACACACAAGCCCTCAACAAATCTTCTAAAGACTGGATAGTTCTCTCTGTCTATCCATCCGTCTGCGGATGATAGGCAGAACTCAACCTTAACTTAGTACCCAAAGCTTTCTGCAAACTCTCCCAGAACCCTGACGTAAATCTCGGATCTCTATCTGACACAATACTCGAAGGAACACCATGCAACTTCACAATCTGATCAATATACAACTCGATAAGCTTCTGCAATGGATAATTGATCCTCACCGGTACAAAATGAACCGATTTAGTCAATCTATCGACAATCACCCTAATCGAATCATATCCCTTCAAAGTCTTCGGTAAACCGGTCACGAAATCCATAGAAATGCTATCCCATTTCCATTTTGAAATACTCAATGGTTGCATTATACCCGACGGTCTCTGATGTTCAATCTTTAACTTCTGACAAGCCAAACAAGCGTACACAGATTCTGCAATTTCCTTCTTCATACTCGGCCACCAAAACAACTTCTTCAAGTCTTGATACATCTTTGTAGCACCAGGATGAATACGCAACCCGCTTCTGTGACCTTCCTCAAGAATACTCTTCTTGATTTCTGGCACATCGGGAACATACACTCTATCTCGGAACCTCATCACACCATTCTCATCGATTCGAAAATCACCTCTGTTACCATGATTGATTAACGTGAGACGATCCACAAGTCTCAAATCAGATTTCTGACCTTCTCTGATCTCTTGGAGAATACCACTAGTCAACTTCAGCATACCCAACTTCACACTATTAGGAGTCTCTTCACAAACCAAACTCATATCTTTGAATTGCTCAATCAGTCCCAATTCTCGAACCATAAGCATCGACATATTCAAAGACTTCCTGCTTAACGCATCAGCCACAACATTAGCCTTACCAGGATGGTAACTCAATTCAAAATAATAATCCTTCAAAAGTTCAAGCCATCTTCTCTGCCTCATATTCAACTCTTTCTGATCAAACAAATACTTTAGGCTCTTGTGATCATTGAACACTTCGAACCTATATCCAAAAAGATAATGTCTCAAAATCTTCAACACAAACACCACATCGGCCAACTCTAAGTCATGCATAGGATAATTCCTTTCATGAACCTTCAGTTGTCTAGAAGTGTAAGCAACAGCCTGACCATTCTGCATCAATACACCTTCAAGACCCATCTTTGACGCATCACAATATACTACAAAAGACTCACTCAGATTTAGCAAAATAAACACCGGAGCAGTCGTCAACTTCTTCTTGAGTTCTACAAAACTCTTCTCACAAGCAACATCCTACACATAAGCTTAAACCTTTCGAGTCAACTGAATCAATGGAAGTGCCAACTTAGAAAAGCCTTCTATAAACCTGCGATAATAACTAGCTAATCCAAGGAAACTTCAAATCTCAATAGCAGACTTTGGAGTCTCCCACTGCAACACAACATCAACTTTCGACGGATCAACAATAATTCCTCCACTAGATATTACATGGCCAAGGAAACTCACTTCCTCCAACCAAAAATCACACTTGGACAACTTGGCATAAAGCTTCTTGTCCCTCAAAACCTACAATACCACCCTTAAATGTTGTGCATGCTCTTCCTCGAACTTAGAATATATCAAGATATCATCAATGAACACTACCACAAACGGATCCAAATAAGGATGAAAAATCCTATTCATATACTCCATGAATACACCAAGTGCATTAGACACACCAAACGGCATCACATTATACTCATAGTGTTGATACCTCGTCTTGAAAGCTGTCTTCAGAATATCATCAGGCTTAACGGGAATCTGATGATAACCAGACCTTAAATCAATCTTGCTAAACACACAAGCACCCACCAATTGATCCATCAAATCATCAATCCTCGGAGGTGGATACTTATTCTTAATTGTTACCTTATTCAACTGTCGATAATCCACATACAATCTCATGCTACCATCTTTCTTCTTCACCAACAACACAGGAGCACCCCGCAGAGAAACACTCGGTCGAATAAACTTCTTCTCAAGTAGATCTTCCAACAGTTTCTTCAATTCTCCTAACTCAGATGTAGACATCTGATAAGGAGCCATCGACACAGGAATAGTGCCCCGTATCACCTCAATAGTAAACTCTACCTCACGCTCAGGAGGTAAGTCACTCATGTCGTATGGAAACACCTCTGGAAATTCCCGAACAACTGGTAGTTCCACAGTCACTGCTTCATAATCAAATGGAAGCAATGCAAACAATGCAAACATCTGAGCCTCATCCTCTAAGAGTTCCTCTACTTGCTTGGCAGATACAAACATCAGCCTTCCACCATCACCAAACTCTAGAAACCTCACAGTCTTGCTGTAGCAATCAATATGAACATAGTTATACTCCAACCAGTTCATTCCAAGAATAACATTAATCTGATGCAAGGGTAGACATACCAAGTCCATCACAAAATTCTTATCATAAATAGTCAAAGGACAGCTCAAACAGACTAACATAGTAGTCACAGAACCATTAGCTGGGGTATCGATAACCATACTCCCAATCATAGAATATAATTTCAAATTCAACCTCTTAGCACATTCAAGCGAAATAAATGAATGAGTAGCACCGGTATCAACTATAGCAATCAATTCAACATCATTAATAAAATAAGTACCTCTGATCAAGTTATCTGTCTTGGATTCTTTCGCACCATTCAAAGCAAATACTCTGCCACTTGTCTGAGCAGCAATAGTAGTCTTCTTCGGCTGCTGACACTAGGTACGAATATGACCCTTTTATCCACAGTTGAAGCAAGTCGGAGCTTCATCTTTACAATTAGTAGCTCTATGACCCCTCTTGCCACAACGATGACATCTCCGCGCTCTGCAATTCTCAGCATGGTGGCATGGCTCGCCACACTTATAACACTTACCTGAAGCAGTAGCCGCTCCCCCACTTGGCTTTTTCCCATCAGAAGCCTTATGCTTACCTTTATCACCAGAATTCATATACGGTTTACCTCTATACTGACCTTTCTCTTCCTTCTCACTCAGCTGCTTGTAGTGAGTAGATCGAGCTCGGCTATCCTCATCATAAATTCTGCTCTTGTCCACCAATTCTGAAAACCGTCGAATCTGCTGGTACCCAACTCCTTGCTTAATCTCTGGTCTCAATCCATTCTCAAACTTGAGACACTTCGACATCTCTGCGTCAGCACAGTTGTAATGCGGACAAAACTTGACCGAAGACTCAAACCTTGCCGCATACTCATCCACAATCATATTATCTTGTTTTTGCTAAGAAATTCCACCTCTTTCTTTCCCCGAACATCTTCAGGAAAATACTTTCTCAAAAATTCTTCCTTGAACATAGCCCAAGTTATTGAAATGCCAGCATCTCCAAATCTCTGACGAGTTTTATCTCACCAGTCCTCATCTTCCTCTGCTAGCATATGCGTACCAAACTGCACCTGCTGAGCATCAGTGCATGCCATAACTCGGAAGATCTTCTCAATCACTTTCAGCCACTTCTGCGCACCATCAAGATCATGAGTGCCCACAAAAGTCGGTGGATTGTTCCTCTGGAACTTTCCCAATGCACAGAACTCATCTGGAGGTCCACCATTTTGAGCCATCACTTGGGCAAGTGATTCCAGCGATCAGCAATAACACGATCTTTTCTTCCAGCCATCAGCAACCACCAACAGGGTTAGAAGAAAACAAATCATCCAATAGTGTTCTCACACTATGGACTGACAGGGGACTAACAACATAAAAACTTGGTTGGACAAAATGACTTGCTCTGATACCTCTAATGTAACACCCTTTTCTACCCCACAATTATTAAGGCAAAATAACACAGATATCAGAGTAAATTATAAAATTCAATAAAAGCCACCAAAAAAGGGCGTACATTACCCAAATCAACAAAATAGGTCAAGGCTCTGTAAACAACGGGTTTTCCCAAAATACGTCAAATTTCACAAGCAGCGGTACTCAAAAGGCATAAATCAAGGTTTTTCCCCAATACTCAAAAGACCCTCTAAGCTAACCAAAAGGATAACAACTCAAACACTTCAAAAACATCATCGACGGCGTCCACGGCTAAACCCGGTCATTTGCACGTTACCCACGTGGAGGTAACATTCAAACAGACAGGGTGAGTAAAACAATTCATAAAAATTAATGTATGAAAATCAACATATAAATGGCATCATAATCATATTCAACTTTCATATTCATCAATAGGCCTCGAAGGCCACAACATCATAATTCATACAAAAAGACTCATAAATGCAGATGCGACACAACTCAATGCATGTGGTACCAATCATCACAACTCGATGGACACTGGGCCATCAACCCTCCATAGATCCCCATTAATAGGATCGATTCTACTTGAGAACTGGAGCATATCAAAATACTTCACATCCACACAATGGGATTGAAGCCAAAGTAATCGAGGTCTTGAACCGAAGTTCGGATGCACATGAATGCATGATGCACACGTCAATAATCATCCTCATAATAACAGCATAGGTGCATCATAATTCATCATAGTCATCATCATCACAATCATTATCATGTCTCATATCATCATATAATTCATCAAAGTCATGGTAATATCATCATAATACATCATATACACCATCATGTAATCATATACACATCACATGTTAATCACATAAAAATCATAGTTACCCCCAAGGTAACTCATCACAGAATTCATTGAATCAAACATCAAGGCGTCGCTACATACGGTCAACATACGCGAAACTCTGCTACGTTCACTGGCATGTTCGCTAGGCGAGTCTGGGGCGAGTTTCTTCGCTAGGCAAAGGATTTTTCACTAGACGAGTCTGGGAACAACATGGTTCGCTACTCGAGGCTTTCTTCACTAGACGAATAGTGCGATGACAGCAAAATCTGCTACGCACCAGAACTTAAATCCGCTCAAATGCCCATACGATTCACTTACCCAATGCCCCCAAAACATCCCTAAATCATCCCTAAGGTCCTACGACGATAAAGGCAAAAAACCTACGGTTTATTAGGTCAATCCTGTAACATATTCATGCCCTATATAATAATTTTTTTCCTTCAATTACGCCCTAAGCCATTAGAGTTACTCACTATCCAATATTCTATCCCTACAGGGTCAGACATATAACAATTCAAGGTTTTTGACCACGAAGGCCTAAGGTCACTATTTCTCATATCCATGCTTTAACAGTCAGGAATACTTACCACTAACCACAACCATCAAGGTCCTCACCATCAATTTCCCTTTTCCCACAATCAACCCAAAATCTCTTAAACCTAAAATCATCCATAATTACATTGAAAGGCACACATGAAAAATCATGAAAAGCTATACTCCCCATACCTTAGTCGATTCAAAGCCTTCACGATTATCTTCGGGAATCTTATGCCTCCAATCTTCTCCTCAGAGCTCTCTGGCCATGATAATTTTCACGGTTAACAAATGAATCCTAATTTCCTTCAGAATTCTATTTTGTCAAACCTAGTCTTGGGCCTCACAATTTAGGTTTTTCCCTTATTACCCTTACTAACTCCTCCAAATGCCCAAATTACCCTTATTTCACTTATATTCATTTTAAATAATAATAATAATACTAATAAATTAATATTATATACTATTAATCAAATAAATAACCTAAAAATGCACACTTTTCCAATAATCCACAAACTACCGAAAAATAAATATTCTTATTTAAACAATTAAATAAAATATTCCAATTAAATTTGGGGTGTTACACAAAGGGTAAGATTAAAGTATCCGTGGCCTTGGGAATTGGTTGAAATATTTTCTAGGGAATGGACTCGGCATTCTCTATGGGGACAAATTATTGTCATGATGGAAGAGTTGGTTTAGGATTTTATGTAAGGTAATAAAATTGGCTTATGCTACGTATGCAAAAATGTTGATGTAGGCTTTCGGTTCTGGGGATATGAGGATGTCTGATACAAAGGTCATGATGGTGCCAAGTATGGTTGGGCTTTGGTTTGAGGTTCCAAGTGTGATTGGACTTTGGTTAAGGGTGCCAGGTATGCTTGGACTTTGGTTAAGGGTGTCAGGAATGTTTGGGCTTTGGAAGTAATGATTGATATCTGTATTTAGGGTTCCAAGTAAGATTGGGCTTTGAGGATTGGATTTTTTTAGGGATTTTATTCTTTACTGCCAACGTAAGTGAACTTTGAATATGAGCTTACCAGAAGAGAACTGGTTTTAAAAGGTAGACTACCAGATGAGAACTGATGGCAAAAGGTTAAGTTGTCATACGAGAATTGACTCCTTGTTTTTTTATCAGACGGGAAATGACTTTATGGTTTTCCAGACGAGAACTAGACTTTGAAGTTAGGCTAAAGAATGGATGACCAGACGGGAACTGGTTGAAAAGTTGTCTACTAAACAGGAACTAGTATCTTGAAATGATTTTCCATACAGGAACTGGTTTTTGAGGTGATTTGGGTTACAAAGTTTTTTGCTGGTTAGATTCACGTTGTGAGGTTAGGCTCAATGAATGAGATGATATGCATGGCTTTATACTTGAGTGAACAGACATGACTGATGCGTGTGAATGCTTTATGCAATGATATGGTGGTTTCCAAAAATGGAAGGAGTGGTCTTTTATATCAAGGTTTTTTTGCTTGCTGTAATATCCTAATTTGTATCCCTAAGATCCCACATATCATTTGCATTTCATACCACAAGCAAGATCACACTTTTTGGTTCTCTTGTTTTCCTCTGCAGGTTTGTCTTTGAGGGATATCATTGGGCACCCTTGTTTTCTTATATGCTTGATGTTTGTTTATGTTTATGTTTACTAACCCTTAATTAAAATCCAAAAATATGTTTGTTTTCTTTTTATTTACTAACTCTTTTTTAGGAAGAGGTTTCAGTCAAGAATACTAATCAATAGTCCCTCAGCTCGAATGAAATTCAACTGACAAATTCAAAGTTGATCTGCAAACAATTGAAATCATTTGATCAAGAGTTTCCCAAGATTTTATTTACTTTTATTCAAGAGACTCCAAGGTTCATGTGTTTATTTCCATGCCTTCTTTGACAGGTCAGAATAATCGAGCCAGATCCAAGATAACACATCAAAAATCCATTTTTCACACTTTTTAACTATGTTAATCGATTAACACATTTCTACATGCAAATGTTTAATCGATTAACCAGTGCCTTTTGGTGAAAATGAGCCAAATTCAAATTCTGCAGCATTTTGGCACCAATTTTCAAATATTTCATCATAACTATATTCTAGATCACCTCATTTTAATTCCCCTACCACATCATAATTAATTCCCACCAAACACCTTCACTAATCACCATTTGATCTTGATTTTGCCTCCAAATTCAAATTCCAAGCCTAATTTTGGTTCCAAACCAAACTCTAAACCACAAAGATTTCCAAGCCTAAATTATATAAATAAATGCCTCATTTTATTAATTTTTCAAGATTTGATAGCCAAATTCACCTTGCTAAAATTTCTCTCAATTCCCTTCAACTACCAAATTCATCAAAGCTCTGTCTTCTTTTGAAAGTTAGTAAGTTCTTCATTGGAACTTACTAATCTTTGAGCTAAAATCTTCATCCTATCACTTTTCATCATCAGTTTCAGTAGATCAAGGCTTTGGAGTGTGGTTCTTAAAGTTGATTTGAAGCAATTTTAAATTTGAAGTGGTAAACCCTTATTCCACCATTGTTGTGCTTGATCTACCTTCCACAATGTGATCTATTGTTTATTCTTATTGCTTGATCTTTGGATCTTGCAAGTTGTGTTTTATTGGTGTTACTTGCTGTTGTTTTACTTGAATTTTCATGCTAATTCTCATTCATGATCATGAGGTGTTTGAAGAAATGATTGGATCATGAATGTTGAATTTTTTTTTCAAATTTTGTTGTTGTCATAGCAGTGTTAATCGATTAACATATTTGCACATGCAAATGGTTATTCAATTAACCAGTAGCAGAATGTGAATTTTGCTTATTTTTGGGACTGCTTTGGTTCTTTTCTCTTCTTCTTCCTTTTCCTTTTTATTTTTGCCTTGGTTTTCACTTTTAAAGGTCATATTCCTCTTTAAATTCAATGGACTTAGGGTGTAGACGAAGTTGGATAAACATTCACTAATTCAAAACTACCTTTAAAGTGAATTGTTCAATTCATTTTAGGTGATTTGAGTTAATGATATGTTTAGTGCTTTAATCCATCAAGATGAGTGGTTGAACTTAAAGGTGGAAAGACTTCAGAACTGTGATTCAATTTCGCTTTCTCTTCCCCTCTTATCTTTTTTATTTTGATCGATGAAAATCTTCGGAATCATTATGTAGTGGGGAAATTTGTGAGTGTAAGCTATTGGTTAACTTAACTAAAAAAACGCAAGAGTCGTCACCGCACTTTTATTTTATCCAAAAAAAGGAAAGGAAAAAGAGCGAACAAAACCAAAGAGTTCTAAAACAAGAACAAATAAGTAGAGATTTGGGTAATGGGGTTGGTTATGCAATGGGAAGGTGTTAGCACCTAAAACATCTATAGTACTTTATAGGAGCCCTTTAAAATATCTACGCTTTTGGTTTGAAAAATGTTTGTTTGAAAGAAGATTGGGGAGATGAGAAGAGAATTATTTTTTTAGATTTTTATGTTTCGAGAGACTTATCGCCTCATGCCTACGTACCCACAAAGTGAAATATAGGATCAAAACCTCGTAGTTCGTGGTACAAATAATAAAAAATTGTTCATTTTGATTGATTTTAAATGTAAAGACAAGTCGTCGTTTTAAGGAGAAAACTATGACTAGTTACCCACAAGTATAAGAAAACATTTGCATCACCTAAAGATGGAGAATTTTGCTTGGATTATCAACAAACCTATCACTCAACATCTAAGTGAAAAATGTCAAAATCTTAATACTATAGGGAATAGGAGAGTTATATCTCAACTATGGAAATGACTCATATCTAAACTTTATGAAAAGTTTTAAAATGAAAAGCGTGCAAAGGCACAAAAAGTTTGAATGAGGTAAAGCGTTTTTATATCTTTTTGAAATTGGTCAAAATATGATTAACATTAATTGACATTTATTAATAAAAACAAAGTTTAAAGAATTACTTGACAAAATTCAAGGTTTTATTGTGAAAGCGTTTTTAAGACTGAAAGCAAGAAAGTTTTTGAAAATAGGGAGAAGATTTTGAAAATTTAAGAAGGGGAGAAGATGAAGTGACTACCATAGAAAGAAAAATAAAAGCTAGAGATAAGAAGGATCTAACCAACTTTTAGCACACTCCATAACAAGCCAAATAAGAATTCCATCCGTCTTGAAGCATAACAAAAAAAAAAGCAAGCCAAATAAAGGCAAAGATCTATAATACTCCAAGCATAGGGAAATGGTCCTAATTCTAAGTCCAAGGGTCCAAGAATAGTCCAAGAAGTCCAAGGTCTAAGAATAGTCCAAGAGCATAACCACAAAGTTAAGAGCACCAAGTTTTTTATAGGTTTAATCCTTTATTAGTGTTTTGAACAAAATGTGGTCTAAATGGACAAAAGAAAAATGGAGGAAACATAAACATGTGTCCAACGGACAAAGGAAAAATAATGGAAGCATAAACAAAAGCATGATATAAGATGATAATAATGAAGCATAAAGATAAAAGAGAGATAGGGAGTAAGAAGGAAACATAAACAAAATTAGCACAGTGATATTGTTAGTGAGTTAATAATTAGTCGTTATAGCAAATGATCAACGATGGTTAACTCATGCACTTAAGCCAAAGTTGATGAAGACTCATTAGAGGATTGATAAAATCAAAGCCTCCTAACAACAAGCTTCATAGGTGATGGACTTAAGACAAATAATCAACCATACTTGGACTTTCAAACATAGGTTTGAGCCACGAATGATCACTTTCCGATTACCAGACAATATAGCGTTATGTTAAGCAATCACAATCTGGTTTATGTAGAAACCACGACTATCTGAGGCCGGTCTATAAAAACATTAGTGCTAATTCATGCTAGAGAAGTGATATGTAGATCACTCTCCGAAAGCAATGTTACACGAAAAGAAAATAGGTAACAATCTCATCTTCATCAAGAACTTGAAATAAGTTCAAATGATATCAAATATTTTCATCGATCAAAAGAAAAATGAGAAGGGGAAAGGGAATGCCAAATTGAATTACAAGTTCAATATCATTCCATCTTTAAGTTCATTTGCTCATCTTGGTGGATTAAAGCACTAAACATATCCTTAACTCAAAGCACCTAAAATGAATTAAACATTTCACTTTAAAGATAGATTTGAATTAATGAATGTTTATCCAACTTCATCTACACCCTAAGTCCAATGAATTTAAAAAGGAAAAGGACCTTTAAAAGTGCATTCCAAGGAAAAAATCAAAAGGAAATAGAAGAAGAAGAAGAAGAAAGAACCAAAACAACCCCAAAACAAAGCCAAAAGGAAAAATCAACACTGGGTAACCAGTTACCCAAATTAGGTAATCGGTTACCACTGCTAAAACAACAGCAAAATAGCAAAATAAAACTGGGTAACCGGTTACCCAAATCAAGTAACCGGTTACCGCTGCTAAAACAGTAGCAAAAAGGCTTAAAAAAAGTGCAGAAACTTGATCAATCATTTCTTCAAACACCTCATGATCAAGAATGCAATTGGGCACAAAAATTCAAGTAAAATAATAGGAAACAACACCAATAGAACACAATTTGCAAGATCCAAAGATCAAGCAATAAGAATCAATAATAGATCACATTGTGGAAGATGTATCAAGAACAACAATGGTGGATCAAGAAATTACCACTCCAAATCTGAAAATTCTTCAAATCAACTACACAAACCACACTTCAAAGCCTTGATCTACATGAATTGATGTTGAAAAAGTGAATGGATGAAGGTTTAGCTCAAACATTAGTAATTTCTAATGATGAACTTACTAACTTTCAATGGAAGAAAGAGCTTTGGTGGATTTTGTAATTGGAGAAGATTGAGAGTCAAGAAGGAATTTGACAAGGTGATTTTGGCTATCAAAAGCTTATGGAATGAGAGAAATGAGGCCTCTATATATAGGATTTAGGCTTGGAAAATTTGGTGAATTGGAATTTGTTTTGGAATCAAAATTATGCTTGGAATTTGAATTTGGAGGGAAATTAATGATCAAGTGGTGATTAGTAAAGGTGTATGGTGGGAATTAATTATAATGAGGTAGGGGAATTAAAATTAAGTGATCTAGAATATTCTCATGTTGCAATATTTGAATTTGGTGCCAAAAATGTTGCAGAATTTGAATTTTCCCAATTTTCACAAAATCCGCTCAGGGTAACCGATTACCCAATATTGGTAACCGGTTACCACAGACAAAAATGGTGAAAATGGTCTTTTTGATGTGTTGTCTTGGCTCTGGCTCGATTCTTTTTCTTGTCAAAGAAGGCATGGAAATAAACACATGAACCTTGGAGTCTCTTGAATAAAAGTCAATTAAATCTTGGGAAACTCTTGATCAGATGATTTGAATTGTTTACGGATCAACTTCGACTTTTTTTCCAGATGAAATTCACTCGAGCTGAGGGACTGATATTTTATATCTTTAATTCAAATTCTTCTTGAAAAAGTTAGTAAAGGAAAAACAAACATTTTTTTGGATTTTAATTAATGGTTAGTAAACAAAAACATAAACAAATATCAAGCAAACAAGAAAATGAAGGTGCCCGGTGATCTCTCAAGAACAAACCTGCAGAGGAAGGCAAGAAAACCAAAGCTTGCAATCTTGTTTGTGGGATGAGATGGAAATGACATGTGGGATCTTAGGGGTAAAAATTAGGGTATTATAGCTGCCTATATTAAACTTTGTTCTATCCGGAGATATGAAGATTGACATCTTTGTCTCGACCAGATGGAAGAGACTTAAATATAACAAATAAACCCAAGAGAATTTTATCTACCAGTTACTGGGTAGGAAAAAAAAGATGTATTACTTATTACCAGTTACTGGACAAAAAGTAATCAACTACCTGTTGTCGCTACTGCGAAAATCGGCGCCGGCAATACAGAAGAGTCGCCACCGTGCGTTATTTATCCCAAAGGAGGGAAAGGAAACGCTCGAAGTAAACCTAACGCAAAGACGGGAAAAGGTATGGTCATCGCAACCAAAACCTGGATTCGGGAGTCGGTTACGCAAGGGGAAGGTATTAGCACCCCTCACGTCCATCGTACTTGATGGGATCCACGCTTGTTTGTTTGTACGGATTACACTTCTATCTAAACTAAAGGATGAGGTCTGAAAAGAAAAGAAAACATGACTCGGTAAAGCATCGCACTTTATGCCTACGTATTCCCGTCTGGAAGAGAAATCAGAGTCAACGTAGTTCGCCTAACTACGGGGGAGGATGGGTGAAGGTTGCTCGCTAGGATATCACATCCTATGCCTACGTACTTCCACACTGCATGGAAGATCAGAGCAAACGTAGTTCGGGCTACGCACGACACAAGCTGCTCAAGTGTCTTTTATGAAAAATCTCACCTTAAACAAGGGTTTTCTTATTGCAAAAGGGTTGATGTTTGTTCAAATCTTTTGACGGAAGAAATGAATTGATTTTGTTATAGCCTTCATTAATGTTTTTCTGTTGTTTTGAAGAAAGAAGAGATGACACTCTAAAATCCTAGGGTTAAAAAGGGAATAAAATCTATCCTAATGTTATCATACATGGGTTAGCTCCTAATGTTTATCACATCCTCCCTTGAACAAGGAAGAATGGAAGTCCTACGGGAAAAGAAAACGAAAGGAAGAAACGGAAATACAAGTAATAACCGCATACAAGTGAACATGAATATAGCAATGGTAAATGCAATGCAAAGGAGGGAGGAAGGTTCATCTCAACCTCAAGCCCATTCATGGATGGAATAAGAAAATATCAAGTGATCATATGCAAAGAATCGAGTGAAAACTCCGAATGAAATGCGTAATCCACTATTTGGAATCACAACGTGCTATCATGCAAACAAGTCGATAATTGGGCAAGCTACACATACAAATAACAGCCACCTAAGGGGTCTTCAAATACATCTATCCTATCTATAATAAGAAATATAAACCACGGCATTCACCACGCAAACACAAATCGGCCGTTGGAGCCTTAACAAAAATAAAGTCCGTTCGGAAGTCCAAATTACAAGTTCGAATACAAAACATAAGAAAAATAGCAAAAGGTGCTAAAAAATTCAAATAAAAATCTCCAATGCCCTACATCAAGCCACAAACCAGGGGTGAGAGATAACACAAAAATATCCAAAGATAAATGGTCAAACAAGATGAAAACATTGCAAGATATCTCATGTATACCAAAGGAAAGATTAAAGTGGAGCATGTTAAAGAAAGCATCCAAAACCAATTAAAATGGTACAATAAAATTCCCACAAAAATATATTACAATACTTCAACATGTGTATGAGATCCCTACAAAAAGATTGACATTTAAATTTTGTTTTGATAGGTCAAAGAAATTCAACAAAATGATAGCACCAGCATTGGCCTTTTTATGACGACCCAAATGCAAAATATCCAAAGAAAATATAAAAAAATGGTAAAATTATAATTCCAGTTTTATTAAATCCTAGACATCTTAAAGATTAAGCACAAAAAAATGGGGATCAAAAAGACTAATTTTCCTATTTTTTATGGTATTTAGAAGTCAGCATATAGAACAGAAAAAATAAAAGAAACATGACAATAGGAAAATAAAAGAAAATAACATGAATAAATAAAAGTGGCATGAGGCTTATGTGGCCGATTGCGTGGCGCAGTGAGAGGCGTTGGATGAATGGAAGAAACCTTGACTTGGAAATGCATCCGACGGTGTTAACACCTTCTTCTCCAAATCAAATTTTTCAACTTTGTGAATAGTAACCCGCAGCTCCATGAACATGAGTTTTTTGCTACTTTGAAGCACCATAACTCTATCAATAATTATCCGTTTCGCACAAAATTTTGGTCAAACTTGAAGGAAAAAAATCAAGGAATCCAAATATGGTCTTAGATTTTCTTGAAACTCTCTCTAACTCCCAAAACGTGGCACCTCAAGAAAAACTCAAGAACCAAAAATTGTCATAAAACCCATCTTTTTTGTACTAGAATCCATGTAGGAGATGAGAGCAATGTAATGCAACAACAATAATGCAAGAAAGACTCATAAATCATGAGTTATGTCGAATTCTTTATACCTCCGAAAAATGGCTTATGGAGCTTCACTCGATCACCAATTCTTTGAGAAATCGATGTGGACACGTCCTATAATTGATGAGGAAGGTGTTTGGATGGAAAGAAAGGAGTGAATTGATGGAAAACAAAAAAATCAATTTTCACTTGGAGCTCACTTTAATGGAGTTGTGTAGCTTGGTTCATGCATCAATTATGGCCAAAAAAGTGTTGAATCAATTGTAAGAATGATAAGGAATGTATTTGTAATGGTGGAATGAACCAAAAGTGGGAGAAAAATGGAATTGAAAATTTGAGTTTTCTAGTGTAGAAAAATGTGGGAAAAAATGGAAAAATGGTGAAGAGAAAAATGAAGATTCAATATGATTCGCAAATGGAGAAAATGGATTCAACATCAACTATCACCAACCTTTACTCTTAATGATCTCAATCCAATATATAGGAGAGCATGGAAAGATCTAGAGTCTTCTAGATCAATCTAGGATGATTCTAGAAACTTCATGAATTTCTCATGATATGGTATTTTGATGTCTCATGATATCTCACTTCAATCCACTAACAGCCCCTTAACCACCTTTTAAAATCTCTTTTCATGACAAATTGGAGTGATATGAGTGAAAAACAAGGGATTCCTTTGCCTTATGTTGAGTTTCTCACATGTACCTTATTATGCAAGTAATGGAATTACAAAGCAAGTCCATTTTTTAACCCTCAAATCAAAATTGTGGCTGAACCAAAGTCTTTAAAATATTCCTTAGACTCAATTTGATATATTACATGACCCATTTTGGATTTATAGATTGCCCAAACCAATTTTCCATTTGAACTTTTTCAACTTATGTCCATTTTTTTAGGTCATTTTCACCAACTTTTATCAATCTGAGTTCTATGCATTTCCAACATGCCATGACCTCTTTTATAGACTTAAAATGCCATTTTGAGCAACTTTGATGTTGTGAAGTTTTTCATTTGAAGCTTCCTTGAATGAGTTTTAGGCATAGGCTAAGAATGACCTATAATTCCACTTTCCCAAAATACCCCTGACTTGCACAAACTATAACTTGAGCTTCACATATCAGATGAAGGCATACCATACCTTTTTGGAAAGGGTAGATCATGAGGAACAACTCTTATGTTTGCCAAGAATTCATTTGAAAATTCCTTGAAGGTCAAAAGTTGCTTGGAAGACATACAACTTTCACAGACAAATTTTAGTGTCCTCAGATGACCTGTAACTTGCACGAGCTATAACTTGAGTTATATAAATCATCTTGATGACTTCCACCACTCAAATTAAAGCTATGAAGATACTCTACACGTTTCATGTGGACTCTAAATTCATATGAAGCTTGCATTTTGAGTTACACTGCTTTGAAGTTTGACCTAAATCAGGGGATTTTACACTAAAACCCTAATTTGGTAACCCCTCTTCTCCTTGACTCCTGTTGATTTTTCTTTGGCACAACACCAAATCCACATCCACATATCAAATAATGAATCCCACATTCTTCAAATGAGCCTTAATGCCTTTCAAATCAAGCCCTTGACCTAGGATTGACCTAGATAAAACCCTAGTTGACTGTCTTCAACTGAGGCTCTTGTAATCATTCCAATGACTTGGCTCATCTTTAAAATGATCATCTAGAATTTCCATGATATCCATACACACTCCATGCTCTTGGCTCATAGCTCACATACCCTCTGATGATCCCCAAACAACCTCAAGATATGAGAGAACCCAATGAGTGATCTGAGTAATCTTGAATATGAATGAAACCCCTTGAACATACCTCTTGAGACAAGAATAGCACTTGATCCCCTGATTAAGATATCTTGCTTATGCTATGCAATGCAGATGAATACACTATATATGTGATGACAATGCAAATGACTATGCAATTGAAATATAAACCTAGGTTAGAAAAGGTTGGGCAAATTTTGGGGTGCAACAGCTGCCCCTATTCAAGCGGCTTGGACCCGACTGGATGAAGAGCGCGCAGCCTTCAGACATTCGAGGTACGAGACGGTTGAATACGAAAGAACCCGGAAATTTTCCAACCGCAAAATCAAATTGCTAATACGACTACTGCTTGGGGAAAATATCATTCAGAAAACCGAATCCGGCTGTCACGGCAACAACTGATCAATTATCTGATAAGAACTGACTTGATTTCGTCCTCAACCACCTGCGTGACGCCACAGGCCTTGAATCCACAATTAATTCCAAATTTTGCTACAATAAGCATGCATCGAGCCAAAGGACCACGTCGAAAACACAAAAGTCTTGACCTTCGTTTGTAGAGAAACAAACAAAATGCTACGTAAAGTGCGAATAAGGCATCCGGTGACTTGAACAAGTTACTTTGTGGGATACATCTCCGACGACACAGATACTTGAACAAATAATTCCGCAGGGAGCCACTCTGTTAGCACGGGTAATGATCCTGCCAACACCGATAATAATTCCTTTGACAAAAGGTAACAACTCCATCGACCAGGATAACAAACTGCCTCAAACAAGGCATAATAACTCCTCAAACCGGGGTGTAACTCCATCACCCAGGGTGACAACTCCCTCAACCAGGGTAATAACTCCTTCAACCAGGGTATAACTCCTTCAACCAGGGTAATAACTCCTTCAACCAGGGCATAACTCCTTCAACCAGGGTAATAACTCCATCACCCAGGGTGACAACTCCCTCGACCAGGGTAACAGCTCCCTCAACCAGGGTAATAACTCCTTCAACCAGGGTATAACTCCTTCAACCAGGGTATAACTCCTTCAACCAAGGTATAACTCCTTCAACCAGGGTATAACTCCTTCAACCGGGGTATAACTCCTTCAACCAGGGTAATAACTCTGAAGGTTTAATCCTCAAGATTCTTGTAACAACAATCCGAAGAAAAACTCTACTGGGGTAATTCTGACGACAGCCGTCAAACACCTACTTCGACGGCAGGTAGTAATTTCAAGATTCTCAATACTGACATGACAACAGTCTGAAGAAAACTTCGCTGGGGGAAGAAGAGAAGCTTAACCAAGCAACTCTGATGGGGAAGAAAACTCTACTGGGGAAATCACGACGATAACTCCAAAAAATCTGAACTATGAAATCTTGTAATGCCGACATAACAGCGACCTGAGAAGGACTCAGCTGGGGAAAAGAGAAACTCAACCAAGCAACTCTGCTAGGGGTCCACATGATAGGACGAACACGATCACTGCTCGCCTTGCGCCCCAAATCCGACTATCCGAACATCTTCCTGAATCATAATCTCAATTATCTGCAGGGGAAAACAAACATCTGAAACCAACGAGGTAACCAACCTGGTTTATGTTTCTGAATACGTATGTTCGATAATGACGTAATGTTTCCATATAGCATGGAAATGCTACGTATTTTGAAACTGAAATGCAAGTATGATGCAAATATGATGATGCATGCAATATGCTAATACAGGCTCGGGCTGCTGGAGAAAGTCGGGTATAGAAAACCATTTCAGCAAAATAAATGCTGAAGACGAAGCCAACTCCGCTGGGGATAAACCGGATATCACAGAATTATTCCAGCAAAATAAATGCTGGAAGAGTAGCATCAACTCCGCTGGGGAATTTGGGAACTTAACCAAACACCTCGTTGAAGTAACACCCTGCTGGGGAATATAACTCTGCTGGGGAATAGCAGATGTGCCAAGTATGATTGGACTTCTCTGGGGATAGCTCACCCGTGCCACTGAAAAACTGGACTTTTGCTGGGGAAAACGGACGGAGTCTTCGTGCGTACTGATGACGATTGGATTTGGAAACTGACGCGCCAACACGGACGGGCCTTACAGTGATTGCCAATACATTTTTCTGGTTGAAGAATCGGAAGACAGTAACATGACTTCCCGACATTCGTCCCACACTTTAAGATTGACTGAATCTGCTCGAATAGCTCTGAGTAGCTCTGATGATACTGAGAAGAATAATCCCTTTGCTTCTGACATGCCCCAGCCTGCGGGACCTCTGTGGGGATACTCCTCAAAAGGAAATCTGAAAATTTGTATCTTGTTGGTCTGGTATAAGATGCCCCGGCATTCTGAACCTCGAATAAAGAAAAACTTCTGCGCTCTTACGATGGCCTGCCCCTGATTGCAATGACGTTGCCCCTGGTTAGCTGATTTAGAGCAGTACCTCCGATTACAAGAGATTTACCGAATCTCGACCTGATTGCCCCAGAATGACTGACTTCGAATGGCTGACCTGACTGGGGAGCACTTAATGGCTTGCCCCTGATTGCAATTACTTTGCCCCTGATTAGCTGATCCAGAGCAGTACCTCCAACTACGAGAGATTTACCGAATCTCGACCTAATTGCCCCAGAGTAACTGACTTTGAATGGCTGACCTGACTGGGGAGCACTTAATGGCTTGCCCCGGCTTGCGGAGCATTCGGGTGCTCTGCATTCTATCCTGACCATACTTTCCACTGTAGGAAACTTTTCTGCGGTCAAGCGCTTACTCGCAAGTAAAACAAGTTGTTCTGCGTAAAAGACGTATTAATGCAACACATATGACAGCTTTGACATCCAATCTGTTCACTGGGGATAGGAAAAAACAGTTTATGGCATATAATGCACAAAACATTTATCAAGAATATCAACATAGTAAGAGGAACCCTTTTAGGAGTCAGAATCGACGCGACCTTTACCGAAGTATGCTTTCGAAACAACCTGCTTCAATTAGGACTTTTGAAGGTTATAACGTGGTCAGGTTCACGGTTTTGAAGGAAAGGATAAAGGCTCAAAGTTTATTTTAACCCACTCATTCTCCTTGATGTTCTCCGATCCTATGTTCAGCTAATTCGACCTTAGCACTCACCTCTCAGAGGCTGAAAGATAGGAGTGATAGTTCGAGAAATTATGATTGTTGGGAGTGACAGCCACTCACCTTTCGTCTTTGACACTTGAGGTCACACGACTCGTATTTCATTTGAGGATTTTTCCATCCTTTCATCTTTTTTCCTTTTCATATCCCTAACTTTTGCCTGGACTGACTCTTTTGAGTTCTTTTGGTTTTTTTTAGTCCAGCGGGATGCCCTCATTTTTGCCTAAGTCAATTGTTTTCTTTTCTTGACTTAGCGGGCTTTTGATTTCTTTTTTCTCTTTTTTTTTCCGAACAAGTCGTGTGACGCTGGTTGTCTGACTCTTTGGGGAATGATGTGGCTGTTTCACTCCTAATGTTGAACCATTGTGGTTTCTTAGGCACGACCTCTAGAGGTGTGACTGATCCTCGAACGGACACTCCTTTTGCAACTTGAACGCTCGGTCAAATTAGCTAACACCTACCCTGCCCCAGGTTAAGATTGAGGGTTTTTCATTCACAGAAAGAAACTCCTACTACAAGGCTCAAAGGGGTTGACAAGGGATTATCTTCCTTATATCTCCGGTGTTTAGGGATTTGAAACAATGCCTGTACATCATCAGCAGGTTTTATTTCAAAAGCATACAATTGGAAGTTGCATGTCGTTCATTTTCGTCATCCTCCCCAGATTCCTCTTAACCAGGTGTTGGACATTTGTAAAAACAATTAGTGAACACGAATGGATTGAATCAAAACATGCATATTTATTTCATTATCATCAATTGAATGAAAACAACAAGTTTTACGAACAAGATTGCAATTTAAACAGGAAAGAAACTACAAACGTAAAGAAATGACACGATAAAACAAAGAAAAATGCCAGCTTCCGAGAACCGGGCTTTCACATCTGTCCTGCTGCTGAACCAGCTATCTTCACAATCAGTTATTAGAGGCAGCCTGCCACTGTTCTGATCTACTTTTAACGGCCCACCCGAACTATAGAACTCCTATTTGTCCACCATACTCCAGCCTATTCATGGTTTGACATTGGTTGTTGTGTAATATTGGGCCCTTCCGTACCAAAATTAATAGCAGTGCTATCAAGCAAATCTTGCACTTTATGCTTGAAAGCGTGGCGGTTTTCGATATTATGGCCGGGTGCCCCAGAGTGGAATTCACAATGCTCATTAGCGTTATAACTGGGTGGGGGGATCCCTGTCGGAGGAGCCATCGTTCTTTTCTCGACCAACTGTAACCGTAACAAATTCTGAAGAAGCTCAGCGTACGATACTGGCGGCGGATCAAATACCCTTTTCGGCTTCCCGTTCTGAATTCTTCGTTGAGCCGGATGTTGTTGCCCCTGCTGCTGCGGTTGTTGCTGATGTTGCGTGGGGATTGTCACACTTGCAACTTGTTGCGGTTGGTATTGCCTCCATCCCTTATTTCTTCCCCGAGAGCTACATACCGAATTGGCATCTTCCTGTTTTCTACCCTCGAAAGCTTTCTTATTGCTTCCAGCTGAAGCAGGCTCTCCCGCCTGAATCTTACCGATTTTTATCCCGTTTTCTATACGCTCCCCCATCAGGATCAACTCGGAAAAGGTACTCATTGAGAAGTTGAGCAGCCGGTCATAGTACATTCCTGAGAATGTCCCTACGAACAAGTCCATCATTTCACGCTCCACCATAGGAGGTTGTACTCTGGCAGCCAGATCTCGCCATCTCTGGGCGTATTCTTTGAAGCTTTCATTGGGCTTCTGAGAGAGGATTTGCACCTGAACCCGGTTAGGGGCGAGATCGCTGTTGTATTGGTAATGCTTCACGAAAGCTTCCGCTAGCTCTTTCCAGCTTTTTATTTGTGTTGGCTCTAGGCTCATATACCACTCTAGCGATGGCCCTGACAGGCTATCCTGGAAGAAGTGCATTAGCATCTTTTCATCCTCAGAATACGCAGACATACGCCTGTAAAACGCGCGAACATGCACCCTAGGGCATGTATCCCCTTTGTACTTATCAAATGACGGCGCTTTGAATTTCAGCGGGACCCTCAGCCCTGGGACCAGCCCCATATTTGACATATCCAGCCCAAGAGCATTCTGGATGGCTAACCCGTTCACTTTCTCTTCTAGTAATCTCATCCGATGGTTGTCATCCCTAGCTCTTTCATAACCCTCGTTCTGACCAGAGAACACATCCTCCCGACGATCCTCCCAGCGAGGTACTGCATCGTATCCAACATAATCTGCATCGCGGCCCGGACCCGTTTGGAAGTACCTGGGGTCATACCTCAGATTGCCCGTCTCTTGAGCGTTGTATGCGCTAGTTCCATATCCACGATTACCATAACCATAGTCACCAAACCCAGCCTTGGTGCCAACAATGTTGCCATACCCCATGTTCACACCATTGAAGCCCTGGTTACCATTAATACCATTCATTCCGACATTCTCAACGCCCCCATTGAAACCCTGGTTGACATTACCCACAAATACCCCAGCAGTATTTGCATTGGCATTCATATTACCGGTGTTCCCACCTCCACCTACAGGACCAGTTTCTCCAGCATTCAAACCGTTTACGGGAATAACATCAGCACTTTGACGATTCTCAACTCGGGGAGAAGCAGCAATATTTTCACCATGCGGTGTCCTGTTGTTTTCAGCCCGTGCGACTATCGGTTGAACCAGATTCTGCAGCTGCTCTTGTCCCTTGGCGATGGTCTCCATGGTTTGCATGAGCAGGGCCATCCTGTCACGCATCTCTTGCATTTCACTCTGCACGTTGTCCATAATCTTCTTCTGATTAGTCCTTGTGGAATAACGATGGATTCGTTGATCTGCAATCCTGAAAGTACCTGTAATGGATGCAGGAGAAAAGATACACGGATCACAAACCTGTAATGCAAATATGAGTATGTATGCAAAATGCAATATGTGCCTGTGCATTGGGGAATATTACTCCCCCCATTCTAGTGCTAATACATTTGATACAGGGCAGCGCCGTGACAGTGCGGTGACGAAAGTTGCAAGAAGTTGAAATTCAATCACAAAAGAGAAAACAACTCATATATTGAACAGGCCTTCAAAGGCAAAAGTATAACTCTTCTTGAAGCTAGCCCTAACCTCATCATCCGCAAGGGCAATCAAACTCAATATAGAATTCACATCCGGAGTGGGCAGCTTATACACAACTGTCTTCCGCACACTACCCATATCAACAATCAGAAGTCCGGAGCACTAGAACAAGGAAGTATGTAATGCACCTGCAGCACAGACACACGTTAATGATATGCAATGATAAATGGGTATGCAAACAATGCAATGCAAACAGCTGCAACAGGGGATCAAGTGCCCTGAATAAGAAGCCCCAGTCACACCAAGAACAGGTCTCAGACAGACCCTCCAATACTCCTCAAACCCTGGTCTCAGACAGACCTCACAAAGAACTCCAACCTGGTCTCGGATAGACCCAATAATATAACCCACACCTGGTCTCTGACAGACCTAGTAACAGTCCATAAAATACCCACAATCCTGTATCTCATGAGAAACAAACCGGTAGTCTGAAGGTCAAGTTACCTGCATGCCCCAAGTCCCTCTCACAGGTAGATGTCCCTATAACTGGCACAAGGTACGACATCCTATGCGGTCGTTGGCGTCACAGACTTTCAGGGTTGATGATACGATACCCAGAAGGTGTGGCATCATCAAATCCTGAAGAGGCCTCACTTAGCCAACTTCCAAATGATCGGTCCCCGGAGTCGACAATCCAACTAACCAACAACCCACTGCACCCAAAGGGTGAAACAGGAAGTCAACCAGAAGGACCTCGTCCGAGCGTAGATTTCGCGGGAAGCTAGTACATGCAAAGCATGCACACCCCCACTAATCTCTACTCTAATTCTAGGTGCACTCAAGCCCAGGTCCGGCTTATCTCTCAATCATAGAACCCCCATCAAACCCACAATACAGCAATAATAATGATAATAAAATGCTGAAATGTAAATACAGAAATGTAAATCCATACAAAGCCCACGACGGGAAAACAAGCGCTAGGATTGACTCGCGTAGGGAACCATTGGAGTCCCCAGCAGAGTCGCCAGTTGCTGGGGATGACCCCAAACAGCTAGGAAAAAACCTAAGGCGAGACTCGTATAGGGAACTATCGCATTCCCCAGCAGAGTCGCCAGCTGTCGCTACTGCGAAAATCGGCGCCGGCAATACAGAAGAGTCGCCACCGTGCGTTATTTATCCCAAAGGAGGGAAAGGAAACGCTCGAAGTAAACCTAACGCAAAGACGGGAAAAGGTATGGTCATCGTAACCAAAACCTGGATTCGGGAGTCGGTTACGCAAGGGGAAGGTATTAGCACCCCTCACGTCCATCGTACTCGATGGGATCCACGCTTGTTTGTTTGTACGGATTACACTTCTATCTAAACTAAAGGATGAGGTCTGAAAAGAAAAGAAAACATGACTCGGTAAAGCATCGCACTTTATGCCTACGTATTCCCGTCTGGAAGAGAAATCAGAGTCAACGTAGTTCGCCTAACTACGGGGGAGGATGGGTGAAGGTTGCTCGCTAGGATATCGCATCCTATGCCTACGTACTTCCACACTGCATGGAAGATCAGAGCAAACGTAGTTCGGGCTACGCACGACACAAGCTGTTCAAGTGTCTTTTATGAAAAATCTCACCTTAAACAAGGGTTTTCTTATTGCAAAAGGGTTGATGTTTGTTCAAATCTTTTGACGGAAGAAATGAATTGATTTTGTTATAGCCTTCATTAATGTTTTTCTGTTGTTTTGAAGAAAGAAGAGATGACACTCTAAAATCCTAGGGTTAAAAAGGGAATAAAATCTACCCTAATATTATCATACATGAGTTAACTCCTAATGTCTATCACATCCTCCCTTGAACAAGGAAGAATGGAAGTCCTACGGGAAAGGAAAACGAAAGGAAGAAACGGAAATACAAGTAATAACCGCATACAAGTGAACATGAATATAGCAATGGTAAATGCAATGAAAAGGAGGGAGGAAGGTTCATCTCAACCTCAAGCCCATTCATGGATGGAATAAGAAAATATCAAGTGATCATATGCAAAGAATCGAGTGAAAACTCCGAATGAAACGCGTAATCCACTATTTGGAATCACAACGTGCTATCATGCAAACAAGTCGATAATTGGGCAAGCTACACATACAAATAACAGCCACCTAAGGGGTCTTCAAATACCTCTAGCCTATCTATAATAAGAAATATAAACCACGGCTTTCACCACGCAAACACAAATCGGCCGTTGGAGCCTTAACAAAAATAAAGTCCGTTCGGAAGTCCAAATTACAAGTTCGAATACAAAACATAAGAAAAATAGCAAAAGGTGCTAAAAAATTCAAATAAAAATCTCCAATGCCCTACATCAAGCCACAAACCAGGGGTGAGAGATACCACAAAAATATCCAAAGATAAATGGTCAAACAAGATGAAAACATTGCAAGATATCTCATGTATACCAAAGGAAAGATTAAAGTGGAGCATGTTAAAGAAAGCATCCAAAACCAATTAAAATGGTACAATAAAATTCCAACAAAAATATATCACAATACCTCAACATGTGTATGAGATCCCTACAAAAGGATTGACATTTAAATTGTGTTTTGATAGGTCAAAGAAATTTAACAAAATGATAGCACCAGCATTGGCCTTTTTATGACGACCCAAATGCAAAAAATCCAAAGAAAATGTAAAAAAATGGTAAAATTATAATTCCAGTTTTATTAAATCCTAGACATCTTAAAGATTCAGCACAAAAAAATGGGGATCAAAAAGACTAATTTTCCTATTTTTTATGGTATTTAGAAGTCAGCATATAGAACAGAAAAAATAAAAGAAACATGGCAATAGGAAAATAAAAGAAAATAACATGAATAAATAAAAGTGGCATGAGGCTTATGTGGCTGATTGCGTGGCGCAGTGAGAGGCGTTGGATGAATGGAAGAAACCTTGACTTGGAAATGCATCCGACGGTGTTAACACCTTCTTCTCCAAATCAAATTTTTCAACTTTGTGAATAGTAACCCGCAGCTCCATGAACATGAGTTTTTTGCTACTTTGAAGCACCATAACTCCATCAATAATTATCCGTTTCGCATAAAATTTTGGTCAAACTTGAAGGAAAAAAATCAAGGAATCCAAATATGGTCTTAGATTTTCTTGAAACTCTCTCTAACTCCCAAAACGTGGCACCTCAAGAAAAACTCAAGAACCAAAAATTGTCATAAAACCCATCTTTTTTGTACTAGAATCCATGTAGGAGATGAGAGCAATGTAATGCAACAACAATAATGCAAGAAAGACTCATAAATCATGAGTTATGTCGAATTCTTTATACCTCCGAAAAATGGCTTATGGAGCTTCACTCGATCACCAATTCTTTGAGAAAATGATGTGGACACGTCCTATAATTGATGAGGAAGGTGTTTGGATGGAAAGAAAGGAGTGAATTGATGGAAAACAAAAAAATCAATTTTCACTTGGAGCTCACTTTAATGGAGTTGTGTAGCTTGGTTCATGCATCAATTATGGCCAAAAAAGTGTTGAATCAATTGTAAGAATGATAAGGAATGTATTTGCAATGGTGGAATGAACCAAAAGTGGGAGAAAAATGGAATTGAAAATTTGAGTTTTCAAGTGTAGAAAAATGTGGGAAAAAATGGAAAAATGGTGAAGAGAAAAATGAAGATTCAATATGATTCGCAAATGGAGAAAATGGATTCAACATCAACTATCACCAACCTTTACTCTTAATGATCTCAATCCAATATATAGGAGAGCATGGAAAGATCTAGAGTCTTCTAGATCAATCTAGGATGATTCTAGAAACTTCATGAATTTCTCATGATATGGTATTTTGATGTCTCATGATATCTCACTTAAATCCACTAACAACCCCTTAACCACCTTTTAAAATCTCTTTTCATGACAAATTGGAGTGATATGAGTGAAAAACAAGGGATTCCTTTGCCTTATGTTGAGTTTCTCACATGTACCTTATTATGCAAGTAATGGAATTACAAAGCAAGTCCATTTTTTAACCCTCAAATCAAAATTGTGGCTGAACCAAAGTCTTTAAAATATTCCTTAGACTCAATTTGATATATTACATGACCCATTTTGGATTTATAGATTGCCCAAACCAATTTTCCATTTGAACTTTTTCAACTTATGTCCATTTTTTTAGGTCATTTTCACCAACTTTTATCAATCTGAGTTCTATGCATTTCCAACATGCCATGACCTCTTTTATAGACTTAAAATGCCATTTTGAGCAACTTTGATGTTGTGAAGTTTTTCATTTGAAGCTTCCTTGAATGAGTTTTAGGCATAGGTTAAGAATGACCTATAATTCCACTTTCCCAAAATACCCCTGACTTGCACAAACTATAACTTGAGCTTCACATATCATATGAAGGCATACCATACCTTTTTGGAAAGGGGAGATCATTAGGAACAACTATTATGTTTTCCAAGAATTCATTTGAAAATTCCTTGAAGGTCAAAAGTTGCTTGGAAGACAGACAACTTTCACAGACAAATTTTAGTGTCCTCAGATGACCTGTAACTTGCACGAGCTATAACTTGAGTTCTATAAATCATCTTGATGACTTCCACCACTCAAATTAAAGCTATGAAGATACTCTACAAGTTTCATGTGGACCAGAAATTCATATGAAGCTTGCATTTTGAGTTACACTGCTTTGAAGTTTGACCTAAATCAGGGGATTTTACACTGAAACCCTAATTTGGTAACCCCTCTTCTCCTTGACTCCTGTTGATTTTTCTTTGGAAAAACACCACATCCACATCCACATATCAAATAATGAATCCCACATTCTTCTAATGAGCCTTAATGCCTTTCAAATCAAGCCCTTGACCTAGGATTGACCTAGATAAAACCCTAGTTGACTGTCTTCAACTGAGGCTCTTGTAATCATTCCAATGACTTGGCTCATCTTTAAAATGATCATATAGACTTTCCATGATATCCATACACACTCCATGCTCTTGGCTCATAGCTCACATACCCTCTGATGATCCCCAAACAACCTCAAGATAGGAGAGAACCCAATGAGTGATCTGAGTAATCTTGAATATGAATGAAACCCCTTGAACATACCTCTTGAGACAAGAATAGCACTTGATCCCCTGATTAAGATATCTTGCTTATGCTATGCAATGCAGATGAATACACTATGTACGTGATGACAATGCAAATGACTATGCAATTGAAACATAAACCTAGGTTAGAAAAGGTTGGGCAAATTTTGGGGTGCAACACCTGTTACCGGGTAGGGAAAGAAACAATGCCAACTACTGGTTACTAAGTAGTTTAGCGAGGGTAATAAACCTGAAGAAAAAGGTTACCAACTATCGGTTACTAGATAGGGTAAACAAAGTACCAACTACCTGTTACTGGGTAGGAAAAGGAATATCACCACTAGGAAAGATTACCGACTATCGGTTACTGGGTGAAAACAAAGAGAACCATATAAAGGGGGTGAGAAATGTTACCTGTTACCCGTCACTAGGTAAACCAAAGGCAATATACTCAAAAGGTGAAGAAACATTACTAGCTACCTGTCACTAGGTAGAAAAATAAAGGTAATGAACTCGCAAGGAATACCTGATATCATTCACTGGGTAGGGTATTAGAAATGTCAACTACCCATCACTGGGTAGGAGAAGGAAATAAAGGTTAACTACCTGTCACTGGGTAGGACAAACATATTCGACTACGTGTCACTGGGTAGGAGAAAGAGGTACATTATTAGCTACCTATCACTGGGCAGCTCAAATCGCACAACAAAATTCTCAAATAAAGAGACAACCATTTATTGGGGGTGAAATATCAATGACTATGTCAGAGATCTTCAAAAGAGATACAGGCAGATTAAAATTATACAACAGACTTCTGAAATAAAGAGACAACCATCTGTTGGGGATTTCACAAAAATTTCTCATCGGGAATTCTTAGAGATTCCAATTGATGGAAAAGTTGGTCGGACAAGGATCCATCATTTCACAATAAACTTCTCTGCTGAGGATGAACAAGAGAATTTCCATTTATTGTGAAGATACAAATAAATTCCTGAAGGTTACACAAACTTCCTCAATTAAAGAGGCTTCCATTTGTTACCAAGTGCGGTTTACCAGGTGAGGCTGCCACATGAAGTCACACAAGCAATTGCCAAGAGAGTGTTATCAAAACACCATTGGGGAAATTCAAAATTTCATCTTTTGATGGGGATTAATAAATAGATTCCTACTGAGGAAATAAATCCTCAAAAGGGAGAAATAAATACCTTCTCATCATCAAGGTTTCACAGCCCAGGGAAATCCAAAATAATTGTTGCAAGAGACCAAACTTCAATCCAGGAACAAACTGGAGAGAAACGGTCAAACAAGACTTGACCCCATGAGGAAATAACTCAACTGGGGAATAATTCCATCCAGATAAAAGCTGGGGAGGAAAGCTAAAATAAACATCTTCCAAGAGGCATAAACTCAGCAGGGAATTAGAAAATATGGTCATTTTCTGCTTAGGGGTCAACACTCTAATGGAGAGAGGACACACACACTCCACGGGGGTAACAACACCGAAGAGCAAAGAAACACCAACAAAAATGCAGGATGCACAATGCAACAAAAACATGTTATGCTCAACAAAAATGAATGCGCATGCAATGCATATGGGTATGAATATGTTGACAAAAAAGGATAAACAGAGGGTGAGCAAAACATCACGACACCACTGAAATACTCAGCTAATCTCAGCAAGATGGAGACATCACTGGATATCCTTCTAGGGATTTAACTAAAGAAATCATGCAATAGATAAAACAAAAGCCATGAAAGGAAAATAAATCCTACTACAAGACTCAAATCTCACTGTGAAGAAAAAGATACTGCTTGGGGAAAATCCAAAAATCAATCTTCAAACATCAATAATCCAACAAGATGGAACAACAATATGAATTCCACTTCAAGGGAAAGGTCTGTTGGAGAAAACATAGCAACACAAATCTTCCAACTCTTCCTGGGGATAAGAAAAATCTATATGAAATCTGCTTCAAAAAGATGAAGAGGTCTACTGCGAAACATAATGGATTTGCTGGAGAATTGTAATCATGTAAACATCTACAGAACTCCACTAGAGAATAACATAACTCTTCTGGGGATATTAGAAAAAGTTCTCTGAGGACTATCCAACTCTGAGAGAAGCATCCTGGACTTGTCGAGGAAAATAAGAAGTTAACATCATAGCAAAAAGTCAAATTGTGGGGGATTTTACATCAACACTCAACACGAGGTGAGAGAAAACCCGACAGGTGACTGCTATATCAACACTTCTTAGAAGAAAGCAACATTGCTCTTTGCTTGGGAAACATCCAAAGCAAATATGCATAACCTCCATTGGAAACCAACAAAGACAAATCTCTGCATGGGCATTAACATCAAGGAAGGGTGGCCTTCAAACTGCTCAACTTCCTGACCATAACCTGACTGGATGAAGGAAACATACTCAGCTGGAGAAAATTTGAATCAAGACATAGCTAGGAAAACCAAACAACACTCGTCTGGTTACCCAAAGGAGCAAAACTCTGCTAAGGGAACATCAGCAAATTCTACTAGAGAAACCTCAACACAACTCTACTGGGGAGCTGTCAATAAATTCTACCAGAGGAGAAAGAAAGAACCCTGCTGAGGAAAACATCAACAAACTCTATTGGGAAGCTGTATCAAACTCTACTGAGGAAAACACTAAGTTTTACGCTTTGAGATCTTAGAATTCTTGGGATTACTGTTGACATTCCTCTTTATATTCATAAATCAAAGAAAAATGCTTTTATAATTTTCAAAATTTTAAATCAATTATTCACATTTGTTTCAAAATCATCATCAAAAATAAAATTAAATTCTATAAACAGAAAGAAAATGAGAATTGCAAATAAAGGGACAAAGGCCCGAATTTTATTGATAGAATGGTAGTCCGCAAAAAGGCGTAACTCCACAGATCATTACAAAGTTTGAAAAATGGTAAGTACAATGGAAAGTGCTACATCAAAATACAATGACCACTAGTTTCCCTAACAACTCTGAATTCTAATTGTGTTTGAGACTTTAGCTGAGGATAATTGAAGTAAAATCCTTGATGGGAAATGTTGTTTCAAGCAATCAAGATTGGTCAGATGCAGTTACTTGCCATAATCCCTAACTTTGGCCTAGATTGCCCTCTCGAGTTTTCAATCTACCAGGATGATTATTTCTGGTTTTGTCTCTAATTTTTGCCTGGACTGCCCTTTCAGGTTTTCAATCCACCGAGACGCTCATTTTTGCCTAAGCCACCCTTTCGATTTTTTAACTTAGCGAGTTGTTCTTTAATTTTTAGGCGAAGTATTTCTTGACTATGTTGGCATTCATAGGATGAGTGAATTCTTCACCATCCATATTTGTATGAATTGATGCACTACCAGAGAAGGCTCTCTTAACAACATACGGGCCTTCATAATTAGGATTCCACTTGCCCCTAGAATCATTGGTAAAAGTCGAGATCTTTTTGAGCATGAGGTCTCCTTCTCTTAACACATAAGGTCGAACCTTCTTATCAAATGCTTTCTTCATTCTCTTAACACACAAGGTCGAACCTTCTTATCAAATTCTTTTCTCATTAATCAGATTCAACTGGTCGTATCTACTCTGACACCATTCAGCCTCAGACAATTCAGCTTCCATTAAAACTCTCATAGAAGGGATTTCCACTTCTATCGGGGTTTCCCCTGTTGAAGTGCGAACGAATGTACGATACCCATGTAGAGCAAAAGAGAGCATATCATGCCAATCCTTGTATGTAACAACCATATTTTGAATGACCCTCTTAATGTTCTTATTAGTGGCTTCTGTCGCTACTGCGAAAAAAGGTGTCGGAAATGACAGAAGAGTCGCCACCTATCGTTATTTATCCCAAATGAGAGAAAGGAAATGATCAGGGAAAACCTAGCGAAAAGGGATAAGATCGGTCATCGCAACCAAACCTCGGGTTCGGGAGTCGGTTATGCAAGGGGAAGGTATTAGCACCCTTCACGTCTGTCGTACTCGACGGGATCCACGCTTGGTTGTCTATCTAGAAAGGGTGATTGAAACTATCTAACTAAAGGTCTCAGGGACAAAAGAAAAGAAAAGTGACTCGACAGAGCATCGCCGCTTTGTGCCTACGTATTCCCTCGTGCAATGGGAAAGTCAGAGTCAACGTAGTTCGACTAACTACGGGTGAAAAAAGGGAGGAAAAGTTTCTCGCCAAGACATTGCATCTTGTGCCTTTGTACTCTCAACAGGTATTAGAGATCAGAGTGAACGTAGTTCGGGCAAATAAGAACACCTTTTTGTTCATCTGTTTTATTCGACTAAGGTCAAACTATCGTTCTAGCAGTTAGGGATGACGCCTGTTTGCGGTAGAACCAAAGCTTAACAGTACTCTTTACCTGAAAAGATTTTCCTTGTTAAATGAGCCCCAAAGGCAAAATGGTTTGACAGTTTGTTTTTGTCTTTTATTAGAGAAGTGTTTTGGATGAATGTTTGTAATTCATATTGCACTAGAGACTATGACTTAGGAGCTAATGCGCCGCGTATCATCCTAAGGACGTACATTAAACACTCTAAGCAATTGAGAGGTTTCCCCCCAATCACTATTCCCCAAGTACTTAACGCTCATAACGCACGATATTCATTAGCCTTTATTAAGTATTTTAAAGTTATTTTGAGATGAGAAAGAGAGAGAGGACAAACTAAAGGGAAATTAGTCTCAAACCCTAGAGTTGTCAGGCAAAATGGTCCTAAGGTTAGGATTAAGAAGGGAAATCTATCCTATCTGTTATCATGCAAAGGATTCAACCCACTGTCTATCATCACTATCCTTAATCAAGGAAGTGAGAATTCCTAAGGGAACATGGCAAGCAAAGAAGAGATAAACAACAACATGAAGTAAATGAAGTATGGATATGAATGGATGCACATGCAATACAACATACAAGAAAAGGGAGGACACCTCAACCTTTAATGCAAACAAGAGATACACAAAGAGAAAACACACAAGCAAGGGAGGAAATTGTGCGGGGTAAAGACCACCACAAGCTCATCTTAACCTTCAAATGCAAGCAACAAAAAGTGCAAAACATCAAGCAAGTGTAAACAATGCCCTAAGGCCTCTAACTTGAACATGGAATCAATCATAAACCAAAAGAGAGTTGGGAGAAGAAGAGAAAACAACCATGGTATCCCTAATGTCATTCAACCAAAGTCTCATTATGACTTGTGCAAAAGATGCACAAAATGTGTCCTCATGGTTCACCATTCAAGTCAAGCTTCAAATACCTCCTAAGGAGGGATTAAGCAATTTTAAATGGTGCTCCAAGGTCCTTGGACAGAAAGGGAGATGAAAAATAAGATTGTACATGAAGTAATTTAAAAGTAATGAACAAAAGATGGCAAGAGAATCATGCAAAAAGTGAAAAGCATTCAACATATACACATGAAAAATCCTAAATGGAACTCCTAAGAGATGCCTAAACTTAACCAAGTTATGAACATGATCAAGGCCTAAAATTGAACATACAAACACCTTATTATGTCTACAACATGGATATGCAAAGATAGGATGCACAAACAATGCTAAAAATTCAAATAAGAACCAAACTAGCTCAAGTATTAGGGTGGAAATCATACAAGGGTGACCTAAAGTGTAAAATACACTAAAAATAGTAAACTAAACCTAAAAATTCTAATTAAATTCCTATGAGACCCCTCTGGTGTTAGGAACCAGGGGCCAAAGTTTTAGGGGAAAATTCTAAACCTAACTAGGCAAACATAAGGGAAAGTTCTAGGGATGTCCTAAGAACTAGTGCAAATGGAAGGTCCTAAAGGTTCAACCAAAAACCTACTCAAATGGTATTAAAAATCAGGGAGGAAAATATCTAAAAATCAATTAATGCATCAAGAATATGTACAATAAATTAAGCATTTGTGTGAAGGTTTCATCAAGAAATAAAATCCCAATCAAAAGTTGTGCATTTTTCAATTCATAAAGAACACCTTAAAATGAAAATTCAAGATTAATTGAAAAAAAGACTTAAAAATTAATCTAAAAAATTGTAAAATCACTTAACATGTTAAAGTATGGGAATGTATTTTTCATATGATTTTTGGATCCATGGAAGTATTTTTTGTGAATTAAATTGCAACTAAAAGATAAAAGAAAAAGAAAGAAAAAGAAATAAAATTAGACAAAACATTGGTGCAAATAGTAATCCAAACACGTTGATATTCATTGGGCTTTACTGAAGGGGGTTCAAATAACAATTGGGGCCCAGGTCCACTCAGAATTCCACTTAAATGAAACTCACCGTTTTACTTAGATTGGTCAACTAATGCTCAGATGAAATCGTGGCCCTACGTTTTAAATTGAGTCAATTGATCCAAGGATTATCAAACTGACATGCACGCATCTGGAGTTTGAACACTCAGAGGAGGGAAACTCACAGACGACGGAGCACGGCGGCTCAATCGTCTTCTCTGTTGGGAAGCTACAATGGTCGTTTCAAAAACTCACCAAAACTCACAATTCTTCATACCATTCAACTCGTCATGTCATGTACATCAAGAATAACATGTCTAATTTCATTTTCTCCCTATAATTAACCCTAACCGAATCCATACAAAATCAAGGTCATTTCAAGAATTCTCACGAACAAGCTTAAAACTAATCCAGAAACGTTCTAGGAACTAAGGGGATCATGAATATGTAACAATGGCGTGGTATCATGGCATGAACAGAGAGGAATTTTGATGGATGAATTACCTAATAGAGCACCTCCGTTGGGTCTCAATTCTTTGATGAAGCTTCTGCAAAGTCACCCAGAAACATCCCTTGAACCTCCCTAGAGCTTTTGGCAATCCAAATTTGGCTTGAAATTGACTAGATTGCAGAATTCGATTTCCACATCCTCTTCCAATTTCTTCAATTGAATTCTATTATTTCTCCATGGAAATCCCCTTCTGAGAGCTTGTGAAGGATCCTGAGAATATATTCAATGGATCCAGATTGGTTTGAGGCCCAATCAAAGCCTGCTTTGGTCCAATTGAAATCCACAAAATTTCACTTGAAGCTTGCATAATTTCCATGAAAACAGAGCCCAAACAGCTTCAAAAATGATTCATACATGTTGCTTGTGATGTAAGGTAACTCAATGGCTGAGATTGATCCCTTATTTTGATCTTAATGGTAGATCTTGAATGTGTACCTTCATGGTAAAACAACCTTGAATTTCCATATGCAAGTGACCTCAAATCTAGTTTCTAAAATTGGCATTGTTCTTAGAATGTTAAAAGGACTCAAAAAAAATGCATAAACATGATTGAAAATGGTTCAACATGACTTTGATTGAGTTTAGCCCTTTTAAATACTTTTCCATGAAATTTTCTTCACCAATTCTCCCATACAAGCCAACCTCATGATAGGCGATGATTTGATGATGAAAATGATGCTATTTGAAGCAAGTTTGATGTTGGAAAAAGTTCCATTTGAAGTATGCAAAGTTGTGAAATTGACCTATAATGAAAATGGCCTGTAATAAAAGTTTCCGAAAATACCCCTGGCTTGCAAGCTTCATATCTTGAGCTCCACAAATCAGATGAAAGACTTCTAGTAATCAAAAGAAAGCTAGAAACATGCTCTACAAGTCTTGTGTTGGTATCAAGATGAGATGAAACTTGTATTTTGAGATATGTGGTCTTGAAGTTAGGCACTAAATAGGGGATTTTACACTGACAAGCTTAGAAACCCTATCTTAGCAACTTCTCACACTCTTGATTCTTTTTGGTTTGATCTTGGAATAACTTCTTAGATGTCTCAACACAACATTCCATGATCACAAAGACTTGGAATTGAGTCTTAATCTCCTTTAATTCAATAGTTGACTTAGGGTTGACCAGATGAAAACCCTAATTGTACCACCTTTGGATGTGGCCACTTGCACTTTATATAATGACAAGAATAAGCTCCACAATGACCCTCAAGGCATTCAATGAGATCTCATAATCTTTTCCATCCATAAACATGGACTCATAATCCTCTGATGGCTTTCAATTGTCCCCCCAAGATAGGAGATGCACCAATCTTAACCATCCACTCCTTCAGTGAGCTTTAACATTCCTCTGATGAGAATAAGTACTTGATAGCTTGAATACATCCTCTTTCTTAGGCTTGACAACTTTATAGCCCTCTCTTGATAAGTACACCTCTCTCAATCCCCTGCAAATGAGTAATAAAATGCAAATGCTAATGCTATGAATGCAATGAAACAAAAGCCAGTTAAAAAAAAGGTTGGGCAAATTTTGGGGTGCAACAGCTACCCCTATTCAAACGACTTAAGATAGATAGAAAGAAAAAACCTACTCACATCGTCTAAAGGTAGACAGAAAGACACCAACATTGTCACATTGTCTAAGGGTAGATAGAAAGAAATCCAATACTTACATCGTCTAAAGGTAGACGGAAAGACACCAACGTTCACATTGTCTAAGGATAGACAGAAAGAAAAATCAATACTCACATCGTCTAAAGGTAGACGGAAAGA
Source organism: Lathyrus sativus (assembly GCA_963859935.3). NCBI lineage: Eukaryota > Viridiplantae > Streptophyta > Magnoliopsida > Fabales > Fabaceae > Lathyrus > Lathyrus sativus. The sequence continues at coordinate 297,936,443 of OZ012737.1, read as the reverse complement.
CACCAACGTTCACATTGTCTAAGGATAGACAGAAAGAAAAATCAATACTCATATCGTCTAAATGTAGACGGAAAGACACCAACGTTCACATTGTCTAAGGGTAGACAGAAAGAAATCCAATACTCACATCGTCTAAAGGTAGATGGAAAGAAATAATACTCACATCGTCTAAAGGTAGACAGCAAGAAACATATCCAACATTCACATTGTCTAAGGGTAGGAGGCAAGAAAATATCATATCCGAAACAATCACATCAACAAACTTTAGAACTCTTTCATCAATAGGAACCAACGGCCAGAAATACCAAATCCACAGGTCACGTCAAAGAACTTCAGAATCCTTTCGTCAATTGGAATCGACAGAAAGAAATACCAAATCCAAGCTCCATATCGCCAATGGGAATTGACGAAACGAAAACCATCTTCAAAGAGCCACCTCATCAATAGGAATTGACAGAAAGAAATATCCAGAATATCCAAAATCCACATCGTCTAATGGTAGACGGAAAGAAATATCCATATACGAGGAACCACCTCGTCTAAGGGTAGACGAAAAGAGATATCCAAAATCCACATCGTCTAATGGTAGACGGAAAGAAATATCCATATCCGAGGAACCACATTGTCTAAGGGTATTGACAGAAAGAAAACCTGCTGGGGATGCACATCATCAGAGGGTTGACGGACAAAGAAAATCTGCTCGGAGATGTCATCATTAGAGGGCTGATGGACAAAGCATAACCGACATATGATCTGAAACCCAAAAGTAAGCAAATGAGCTGACTGAACCAGACTACTGATATATCACTGTCTTGACTGAAAGAGTTGAATCAGATTGCCACAGAAGGCTAACAATAACTGACTTATGCTTCGCATGCATATGTTTGAATTTTGTTTCTATGGCGTAATGCTCCATACGAAATGGAAATGCTACGCATTTGAGGATGAAATGCAAAGATGATGCAAATATGATAACTATATGCAAACATGCAGATACAGGCTCGGGCTGCCGGGGAAAGCTGGATAACCGAAAGAACCACTCCAGCAAAATAAATGCTGAAGAGGTGAAGCCAACTCCACTGGGGGATAACCGGATGTGCCATGTATGATTGGACTTGCTGGAGAAGACCATGTGAAATCTTCCTGGGTACTAATGAGAATTGGATTTTGGAATGATGCGCCAATAGGGATTGGGCTTTAGGTAGTTGCCAATAGGGATTGGACTTTAAGCTATTTGCGAAGGGTCAGGTACAACTGACGTTGGAAAGTTCCTGTCTGAATGCAGGGTTAGAAAACGGCTTCTCTGAATACAAGGTTTAAGGGTTAGGAGATTGTTAACATGACTTCCCTACATTCGTCTTGAACTTGAAGGTTGACTGAACCTTCATGAATAGCTTTGAACAACTCTGGAAATATGGAGAGGAACAGTTCCTTTGTTTCCGAATTTGCCCCAGCTTGTAGGATATCTACAGAGATCTTCCTCGAAAGGAAATCTGAAATCTCCATACCCTGATGGTTAGATATGAACTGCCTCAGCATTTTGAACCTCGAGGAGGTGCTGGCTTCTGGAAAAGGATAGCTTCTGCTCTTGGGGTGGCCTGCCCCAGCCTTGCAACGACCTTGCCCCTGATTGGCTGATCTGTGGAGAGGATGCCTCTGACTTCGAGAGATTTACCGGGTCTCTACCTGATTACCCCAGATTAACTGAACTTTGGATGGCTGATTCCCATGATATGATCATTTGATATAGCTTGCCCCGGTTCAATGGAGTACTCAAATGCTCTGCATCTTATCCTGATCAAAACTTTCCACTATGGAAACTTTCCTGATGTCAAGTGCTTACTCGCAAGTAAAACAATTTGTTTTACATAAAAGATATATTCATGCAATGCATCTGACAGTTTTGAAATCCAAGTTTGTTCACTGGACAAAACAAATTGTGACATATAGTGAACGAATCACTTATCAGAATGTCAACATTAAAACCTGCAAGTTGAGAAGAATCCTTTTGGGAGTCAGTTTCGATGCGATCTTTACTGAAGTATGTTTTCGAAACAAACCTGCTTCAATTAGGACTTTTGAAGGTTGTAACTTTGTCAGGTTCACGGTTTAAGAAAGAAGGATATGAGGCTCAAAGTTTATTTTACCCCACCCATTCTCCGTGATGTTCTCCAATCCTATATTCAGCTAATTCGACACAGGTGCTCAACTCTCAAAGGTTATATGATAGGAGTGATAGTTTGGGAAAACACAAGTTTTCGGAGTGACAGTCACTCGCTTTTCGGCTTTTGGGCGCCTGGAGTCACACGACTTGTTTTTTCGAGGATTTTTCTTTTGTAATCCTTTTCTGCTTTCTCGTTTTTCCCTAATTTTTTCCTAGACTAACTCTTTTGAGTTTCTTTTGATTTTGAAGTCCAGCGGGATGCCCTAATTTTTGCCTAAGTTGCTTGTTTTCAAGCTTCGACTTAGCGGGCTTCTTCTTTTTCTTCTTCTTTTTTTTTCTTTCTCTTTTTTGTACAAATCGTGTGACACCGGCTTGTCTGACTTGTTAAAAGGATTGTGTCTGTTTCACTTCTTGGTCGGTGATGAATAACCATTGCGGTTTTTTTAGGTACGACCTATACAGGTGTGATTTATCCTCGAACGGAAACACTCCTTGTGCGATTTGGACGCTCGGTCAAATTAGCTAACACCTACCCCGCCCCGGGTTATGATTGAGGGTTTTTTCGTTTTCAGAAAGAAACTCTTACTACTAGGCTCAAAGGGGTTGACAAGGGATTATCCTTCTTATATCTCCGGTGTTTATGGGTTTGAAACAATGCATGTACATCATCAACAGGTTTTATTCAAAAGCATACAATCGGAAGCTTGCGCGTCATTCGATTTCGTCATCTTCCCTCGGATTCCACTTAAACAAGCGTTTGAAATAAATGAAAGCAATAGAGTGAACACGAATAGATTTAATCAAAACATGCATATTTATTTCATTATCAATATCAATGGAAAACAACAAGTTTTACAAACGAAATTTGCATATAGACAAGAAAGAAACTACAAATGCAAAGACATAGCAGGACAAAACGAAAATTGCCAGCTTTGGAGAACTGGGCTTTCACACTGATTTGCTGCTGAGGGATGTGCCCCTTTGAAGTCTTCAACTGAAACAGATAAGCGATTGACGTGTATGACTAACCTTCCTCCTAGAAAGGATATGTACCTTCTGTCAATTAATTGTTGCACCTTGGCTTGAAAAGCTTTGAAATCCTGAGTTGAGTGCCCCACGAATCCTCCATGATATCCACATTAAGCATTGGGATCATACCCGGGAGGGTAAGGCTCTGGCAGCGATTTGAGAGTCTTGGGCTCCACCAAAGAGTTCAGAATTAGATACGGCAGCAGCTGACTGTACGTCATAGGCATTGAACGAAGAGGATCATTCCTTCTTTTCAAATTGTTATGAGGCCTATTATGACTCGGACACTGATAGTTTTGATGCAAAGATCCAAAAGGCCGTGGACTCTGAGCAGCAGAAACATCTGGAGACGGGGTCTGAACTATTGAGGACTCTCTTTGTTCAGGAGCCTTCATTCTCAGGCTTGACCCAGGAATAGGCAGCAGCTGTAGGCAAGGGGATTCAGACACCAAAGACTGTAGGATATACTCCTGACCCTCTGCAGCTTTAGGTGAGGGAACGAGAACATCCACCTCCTTTGCATGATAGGGAATAAATTCGCCTGATACATTCATGTCGCCCGGCGTGAATTCAATTGCCTTCGAATCAATCAGGTCCTGAACTTTATGCTTAAAAGCTTTACAATTCGCGATGTTGTGCCCCTGTCCCCCAGAGTGGAAGTCGCAATGGGCATTGACATCATAGTCTGGTGGTATCTCCCCAGTAAGTGGGGACAAAGTCCGAGGCTTAACTAAATGAAGCTGGAGCAAGATTTGCACCAACTGAGCATATGTCAGAGGTATTTGATCGAAGATTTTGTCGAGCCGTTTCGTCCTTTGACCATATCTTCTATGATTAGGACGTAGCTCCTGACAGGAAAAGTCTTGAGCTCTAAGTTGTGCAGAGGATCTCTTAGGCCTATCATTCCTTGGTATAGGTTCCACAGACAAAAGTGGAGCAAGCATTTTAGCAGCAGCTTCGGGCACTTGATCACCTTCTTTTCTGAGCACATTCCTTATCACTTCCATGATCAAGCCCACCTAAGTCTTCAACTACTGGTTTTCCTCTCTGACCATCTCCTGATTCAAACGCAACCCTTGCATGTCCATGATGAACTGCCTCATCTGGCCCTGGACATCCTTCAGCTCTTCTTGAACTTGCTCCATAGCTCTGTGTTGATTCCTATGACTCGTCTGATCATATATCCTGCACCAACCTAACGGAGTACATGAAGTCAGATCATCGGTTCTGGGGTACCTGTTATGCAAAAAACTGTCATGCAGAATGCAAATACATATGTATGCAACAGGGAAATTTCAAAATAGCAACCAGGCAATAGGAAACCCAAGATCCAAGCACAGGGATAACCATCACACATATATGCATCATACAGGAGTAACCGAGTACAAACATAGTGACCTCAGCCAACAAGCCTGGTGATGGACAACATACTGCAATGAACAAATGCTACACAGGGATACAACCCTCAACTGAGTCTTCAGTTTGATACTCTTCTGAACAACCACTCTCGGTGAATTCCTCCATAACATGAACTGGGACACCCACCTGGCCGGATGAAGGAAGATCATTGATCTGAATACCCTGAGGCGTGATTGAGAACTTGTCGGAATCTAGCAGAGTCTGAACTTGGCTTTTACGCACCTTACAATCCTCAGTTGAATGCCCATGTGCCCCAGGATGGTACTCACAGTGGACGTTGACATCAAAACCTGGTGGATACGACGGAATCACGGGATTAATCTTCTTCGGCACTATTAATCCACCCTTGATCAAATCCGGAAACAACTAACTGTACGATATCGGCAACCGAGTAAAATGCCTTTCTGGTTTCCTTGGTCTTCGTCGGGCGTACTGACGCGGATGCTGACAGTATGATTGTCGACTTTGAACACTTGAAAAGTCTGAAAATTGAACCTGAGGCACTGGAGATTCTGGGGTGACATCACTCCCTTTCTCCCATTCTTCTTGATAACTAACAACTGATTCGTTTTCATAAACTGAGGTATCTGTGATGTCTCAAATCTTTCCGTTCTTGAGTCTGCTCTCAACAAGCTCCCCTGTTATCATTAAGTCAGCAAAGTTCAACGTTCTACCACCGATCAATTTGTCAAAGTAATGGCCTTTCAAAGTACCCAAGAATATGCCAACCAACTCTCTATCCAGAAGTGATGGTTAAACGCGAGCTGCGAATTCTCTCCATCTCTGCACATACCCTCTGAAGGATTCATTGTTCGCTTGAGATGATTCTTGCAACTGCATGCGACTAGAAGCCATATCAAGGTTGTATGTACTTCTTCACAAAGGCATTGGCTAAATCTGACCATGATATGATGCAACTACTCTCCAACTGCATATACCAATTCAACGATGCTCCACTCAAACTCTCCTGAAAACAGTGATTCATAAGCTGGTCATTGTGGACATGTTAAGTCATTTTTCTACAGAACATTACCAAATGCTGCATCGGGCAACTATCCCCTTTGAACTTCTCAAAATTCGGCATTTTAAACTTCTGAGGCATCACAAGACCGGGCACCAAACACATGCTCGAAGCATTCAGACTAAGAGTATTCTGACTCATCATGGCATCAAGCATTTCATCCAACAAACGACATTTTTCCATAAACTCAACAGTCTGTGGGTCTTCAGCATTAACCTTCAGAACAACCCTCTGAGAATCTGGCACAAGGAAAGTGAAATTCTAATAGTCTATGTCATGAAGAGAAGATGAATCTCTATCTCGGACAAAAGTATGCTCTTCGACAGGAATCTGCACAGGCTGCGCCTGAGCAACATTATTCACTAGAGTCCTCTGAATGTTGGCCTCTCCTCTAGTCATAGCTGTTATGGCTTCCATGAGTTGATCTAGTTGATTCTTCATCGATTCAAACTCTTCCCTTGTAACAACCATATTCTGCTCTCCTGAGTTCATGATCCTTCAAAAAGCTAATTCAAGTCCAATGCGAATGTCGGGAAATCAACTACGGGTTGCAAAAAGACGGGTGAACTCCTTGTTCCGGCTAAGGATGGACATGCAAAGATGAGATGAAAATGCCATGCAATGCAAAATGCTAATGCAGCAAACAAAAGATCGGAGATCCCATAAAGCTCTAAAATAACTGTTGCGCTGCTGACTGGATAAGTTTGCTCTGAAGAGAAAACCAAAATACCGGGTTGGCTGGAAGTCAAGTTTCCTGCAAAAACCCTCCCACTCACAGGTATGGACCTAATCTGACAATGGTTCGGCATCCTATGCGTTCATCAGCGTCACAGACTTTCGAGAAACGATGATACTTTCACCATTTTTGGTTTGGCATCATAATCTCCCGAAGAGGCCTCACTTGGCTGAATCACAAATGATCGGTCCCCAGATTCGACAACTCTCAAATCCAATATCCCGACTGATCCTAAGGATCGAAAGGGAAATCATTAAAGAGAATCTAGTCTGAGCGCGGATTTCATGGGTAACTGTGTCTGCTAAGCAAACATGCCCCCCACTAGTATCCACTACTAATGCTAGGTTTGTACTCAAGCCTGGGTTTTGGCTTATCTCTCAAAGGAACAACCACCCCACAGCACAATAGCAACAGATAATAATATAGTGCAGAAATTGTAAATAAAGCAATATACAAAATACAACACACAAAATAAACACCCAAAGACAAGAAAACAAGTGCTAGGATTGACTCGCATAGGGGATGGGAAACGGTCCCAGCAGAGGGGACGAGAAAAGTCCCCAGCAGCTATATTTCCCCAGCAGAGTCGCCAGCTGTCGCTACTGCAAAAAAAGGTGTCGGCAATGACAGAAGAGTCACCACCTATCGTTATTTATCCCAAACAAGGGAAAGGAAACAATCAGGGAAAACCTAGCGAAAAAGGATAAGATCGGTCATCGCAACCAAATCTCAGGTTCGGGAGTCGGTTACGCAAGGGGAAGGTATTAGCACCCCTCACGTCCGTCGTACTCGATGGGATCCACGCTTGGTTGTCTATCTAGAAAGGGTTATTGAAACTATCTAACTAAAGGTCTCAGGGATAAAAGAAAAGAAAAGTGACTCGGCAGAGCATCGCCGCTCTGTGCCTACGTATTCCCTCATGCAATGGGAAAGTCAGAGTCAATGTAGTTCGACTAACTACGGGTGAAAAAGGGGGGGGGGGGAGATTGCTCGCCAAGACATCGCATCTTGTGCCTACGTACTCTCAACAGGTATGAGAGATCAGAGCAAACAAAGTCCGGGCAAATAAGAACATCGGTTTGTTCATTTGTTTTATCCAAGTAAGGTCAAACTATCGTTCTAGCAGTTAGGGACGACGCCTGTTTGCGGTAGAACCAAAGCTTAACAGTACTCTTTATCTGAAAATATTTTCCTTGTTAAATAAGCCCCAAAGGCAAAATGGTTTGACAGTTTGTTTTTGTCTTTTATTAGAGAAGTGTTTTGGATGAATGTTTGTAATTCATATTGCACTAGAGACTATGACTTAGGAGCGAATGCATCGCGTATCGTCCTAAGGACGTACACTAAACACTCTAAGCAATTGAGAGGTAGCCCTCCAATCACTATTCCCCAAGTACTTAAGGCTCGTAATGCACAATATTCATTAGCCTGTATTAAGTATTTTGAAGTATTATGAGTCCATAAACATGGACTCATAATCCTCTGATGGCTTTCAATTGTCCCCCCAAGATAGGAGATGCACCAATCTTAACCATCCACTCCTTCAGTGAGCTTTAACATTCCTCTGATGAGAAGAAGTACTTGATAGCTTGAATACATCCTCTTGCTTAGGCTTGGCAACTTTATAGCCCTCACTTGATAAGCACACCTCTCTCAATCCCCTGCAAATGAGTAATAAAATGCAAATGCTAATGCTATGAATACAATGAAATAAAAGCCAATTAAAAAAAAGGTTGGGCAAATTTTGGGGTGCAACAGCTTCAACAACCCCATTCATCTTAGGTTTGTAAGAAGAATAATTATGATCCTCAATCTTAAACTCATCGCACAATTCCTTCATCATCTTGTTATTCAGATTCGACCCATTATCAGTGATAATCTTGCTCAGAATACCATACCGACAGATGATTTGGTTCTTGATAAACCGGACCACTACTTGCTTGGTCACATTGGCATATGACGCCGCTTCAACCCATTTGGTAAAATAATCAATAGCCACCAAAAATGAAACGGTGTCCATTCGACGCTTTAGGCTCAATCATTCCAATCATATCAATGCCCCACATGGAGAAAGGCCATGGAGAAGAGATAACATTGAGAGGAGTTGGAGGTACATGAATTTTGTCAGCATAAATTTGGCATTTATGACACTTCTTCATATACTTACAACAGTAAGATTCCATCATTAGCCAATAGTAACCTGCCCTTAACATCTTCTTAGCCATTGCATGTCTATTGGCATGGTTACCAAAGGATCCTTCATGAATTTCTTTCATCAACATGTATGCTTCGTGTCTATCCACACATCTGAGCAAGATCATGTCATGATTTCTCTTATACATCACATCATCATTCAAGAAGAAACTACCAGCCAATCTTCTCAAAGTTTTCTTATCCTTCTTGGATGCCCCAAGTGGGTACTCTTAATTCTGAAGAAAACATTTAATATCATGATACCAAGGTTTATCATCAACAACCTCTTCAACTACAAACACATGAGTTAGTCTATCAAGACGCATTACATTAATCTTTGGCACATCATTCCAATGATTTACCATAATCATGGAGGATAAAGTCGCTAAAGTATCTGCCATTCAATTCTCTGCTCTCGGTATATGGTGAAACTCAACTTTATTGAAGAAAGTTGACAACCTTCTTGCATAATCACGATAAGGAATCAAATTAGGTTGACGTGTCTCTCACTCCCCTTTAATCTAATTAATCACCAGAGCTGAATCTCTATATACATCAAGGATCTTGATTCTTAGATCAATAGCTTCTTCTAAGCCCATAATACACACTTCATACTCAGCCGCATTATTCGTGCAAGTGAAAACCAACCTTGTAGTGAAAGGAATATGAAAACCATGAGAGGTAACAATAATTTCTCCAATACATTTTCCATATTTATTAACAGCTCCATCAAAAATCAGACCCCAACGGGATCCAGGCTCAGGCCCATCTTCAGGTAATGGTTCTTCACAATCTTTAACCTTTAGATACATCACATCCTCATCAGGAAAGTCAAACCGGATAGGTTGATAATCATCAATTGGCTGGTGTGCCAAATGATCAGCCAAAACACTTCTTTTTATTTCTTTTAGAGTTTGGCACTCGATATCATATTCTGACAACAACATTTTCCAACGAGCAATCCTCCCAGTTAAAGCAGGCTTTTCAAAGATATACTTGATTGGATCCATTTTAGATATCAACCAAGTTGTACAATTTAACATATACTGGTGGATTGAGTATTGAAACTCAAAGTAATAGACTTCTTACTTAAATAATAAATGGCAAATTCTTTTCTTCCAGATTCATCTTGTTGACCCAGAACACAGCCCATAGACTTTTCTAGCATGGTCAGATACATGATCAAAGGTCTTCCTTCCACGAGAGGAGACAAAATAGAAGATTCAAGCAGATACTCTTTAATTCTTTCAAAAGCTTTCTGACAATCTTATGTCCATACACAATTGTGATCCTTGCAGAGAAGCTTGAAGATTGGTGCACATGTGGCAGTCATATTGGATATAAATCAGGAGATATAGTTCAAACGTCCCAAGAATCCTCTTACTTGTTTTTCTGTTTTGGGTGCAAGCATTTTCTGAGTAGCTTTAACTTTACCAGGATCAACTTCAATGCCTTTCTGTTATGATGAGAATCATGATATTAAGTTATTGATTAACTTGAATCTTAATTCATTAAATTCACAACCAAAATTTGATTTATCCAAAGGAAAGGTTAATGAAAGAAAAACCTTTTGTGCGATGTAACAACAATGCTAAGAGATTCGGGGATCGGGGGTTGGTTATGCCTAGGGTAGCTATTTCACATCCTAGACATTTGTAGTACTCTACAGGAACCTTTTGTATGTTTGTATGCTAATACTTGCTAAATGTTTGCCATGGCTTGGAATTGGGTATAAGGTTAGTTGTAAGTAAAGACCTAAGGATAGTTTCTAAATTTACTCGCAAAGATATCGCATCCTCTGCCTACGTATCCTAACTAGGATAGAATCAGAGCAACCATAGTTCACCTTACTGAGGATGAAAAAGTACTTAACTATGGTCAAGACTCTAGGGGACAAACGTAACCATGCTTGTGTAGAGTTTAACAAAACTCTCTATTATAAGTTGTACACTCAAAGAAATTGACTTTTACAAAAGCCAAGAGGGGAGTAAGTAATCATCACTATGATTCTCACATAGAGTTAACAAACTCTATCTTAAAGTTCTAAAATTGCAAGGCTATGTTAGGGGTGTGCTCGTCAAGATATCGCATCTTGTGCCTACATATTCCCATTAACCAATGAGAAATCAGAGCGACCATAGTTCGGACACGACTAAGGAATAACTTTAACAAAAGCCAAGGGGAAAGGTAAGAAACCATCACCATGATTCTTACATAGAGTTAACAAACTCTATCTTAAGGTTCTATTTGAAGATCTTCCTAACAAGGGGTAGGTCGTTTAGACTTAAAGCAAAGTCTAATGGATGTAGGTTCTAACTTAACTAAGTTAGGGTTCAAAGTGACTTTAACAAAGTTAGAGGGGGAGTAATGAGCTATTTATGCCCCAAGGGTCAATAGAGAGACTTTCCTTTGGAAGGGGAAAAGATGAGGCAACTGGATGAGAATAAACAAGTTCCATCACTTGGGAAAATAACTTAACAGAGTATAAACATTCAAACATGATGAATATATATAAGAGGTATGGTCACAACCAAGAGAATGCAAGCATATGACAATATCAAGAAAAGATCATAAACAAGTCAAATGGTTACCACCAATATGCATACAGAAAGATATTATAATATCATGATAGAGATTCTTACAAGACCAACACAAGAGGTAAAAACCACTTGAAATATCTTAACAAAAATGAAGTTAACAACCATATGAAATATCTTAACAAAGATGAAGGTAAAAACCAAGAAATAAATGTAAACAAGTTACAACTTGAGGTAAGCATGTTATAGGATTAAAGTTGTCAAATGTAACCACATAAGATCAAACACCATACATTTGATGATAATCAAGGGCAAGTAAGCAAGCGATGTCACAACAAAGCAAGTAAGTATTTCAATACTTCATGGGGAATTCATATAATTTTAAGGTAACAACCATAAATAAAGCAAACCCTATCATATTAAGTTCTAATAAGACTCAAAAGAGTGAGGAATCAAGTGAAAAGTAAAATCAAGAAGTCAACATCTAGGGATATTATGGTTTACAAACACAAAACTGTAAGGTAAATCAAGAGATGCTTACAAGAAAAGCATGAAATGCAAACTCAAACATACAAGGGATTTAATAAACAAAGTTCAACTCAACTTCAAATTAAACTTAAAGGAAATGAAATCAAAAGTTTTGAAATAGAGATTGAAAGATAGGAGGGTAAAAACCCTAAAATAGAACACAACTTTCTTATAATATAAGGTGTTTCTAAAATATGAATTTTAGAATTCTTTAAATATTATATGAAAATATGTAATAATACAAGATTTTAGCAAAAAGAACCAATCAAAAATGATAAAAATTGACGAAGTTACATTAATTTGAAATTTAAGGAAAAATCAAATAATTTAGTAATTAAAAAAAGGAAATGCCTCGTCCAAGGCTTGAAATCAAGACCTTGTGAATCATAGGCCAAAACTTTGCTAACTATACCACTATACGTGTGTGAATATAGAATGGAAAAGGAAAGAAAAATATTGAAAACACTAAAAATCATAAAAATGTCCAAAGCGTGCCCTCGCTGAGGGTCGAACACGAGACACAAGGCATGATAAGATACATGAACGCAAGGCAATAATCACTGGGGTGGCGATACATCCAATGTATCAAGCCACCCCAGTTAAACTTATACCTAAACAAGGCAAAATTTTGGGCAAGGCTGCAAGGCAAACTCAAGGTAAAAAATCTCAAAACGATTTCACTCTAACTTCTTCAAATCTTAATCAATTTTCAAGAAATCTTAGTCAAAACTGCTTGTTTTTAAAAGAGGAATAAGATAGCGTCCATCAAAACTTCAAATAATGCACACTTACTAAGTTTCAAATAATCATGCACAATAGGTTAGAAATGCAATTGTGGAGTTTATGAGCTCAAAACTGATGCAATTAAAGACGGGCAAGGGTCTGATCATGTTTGCAATGTGCTGCTCAAGGTTTAACTTCAAAGAAAGAACTCAGTTTCTCAAACAAGATTCATAAGTTATAGCAAAACACTTGAAGAAGATATACATGCTCAAAACAAATGGCCTTAAGAAAAAATTTGAACATACCTATCTTCATGCTCTAACATTATGCATCAAGGGTTTCAAAAACATCTAATGAAGAAATCTAGCAGCAATGTTTTGGTGTTTCAACCGCATTTATTGGTGAATTCAAAACATCATGTCTTTACAAAGACATAGCTCTTAATAACAAGTTGTGAAAAAAACAAGATGAAAGCATAAAACAAGTAAGAATGTTTTGGTATCAGAAGCAAGCAATCACAGCTACTACAATGCAACCATAGATCCTTCATGGTCAGTCACCAATGCAGACACACATATGCTAGACAGATCAACACATCCAACACTAAGTCCTCATATTGTTTTCAAAGACAGTACCAACTTGCCAAAACAGCCACAAACCAAACTTTAACATGAGGGACCCAATTTGGCAGCAATAAGCTATGAGTTGACAAACTCAGGTTTCAAAACAAAATTTGGCAACATAACTATGAATCTCAACATGAAACTGTCTAGATTAAATTAACCATCATTCCCAAACTCTATTCACAAAGACAAACTTGCAAGCCTTATGACAGTAGTCATTTTAAAGCATAAATGTAACATTCTTGGCATAACAATACCAATCAATCTAAACAGTAGCCCTTAAAAAAAACTCTAATGACAATCATTAATAAAAACCACATATGTTTTATAGATCCATTCAAGAACAAAAGTTTAAACGTCATAAATTATAACCACCAAATATAACAATGTTCAAGATCAAACAACTAACCTAGGCCTCTTTATGTTGACAGATTTTAAAATTCAAAACATTTTGGGTGTTAATGAATATAAACTCATCATAACAATGCAAGCCTAAACTCACCATGTATTTCAACAACATACTTTCACAAAATGAACAATATACACACCTTACCCTAATGACAGTCTAATAGCAAATGCACATGGTATTGACAAATTCAAACCTCACAACTTTTGACAGCATAGTTATCATGACAATGTGTAAACCATTTAACAAGCCAATCAACACATAAATGATGAATATTAATGAATAAGCTTAAAATGACATACCTCTTATAGTCTTCCCACACTAAGCTAGCTGTAAGAACAAGAATTCCCTCCTTTGAGCAAGCTGGTGAATGTTGTTTCTTCAAGAAGAAACAAATCAAATCTTGTGGACAGTTTAAACAAATGAACTCCCAATTGTTGTTTGAGACTTTAGATAGTTAATATAACATGCATATGAGGTTTTCCAAGTGTCACAATGATGGAAATTGATTTAGGTAGTGATTTAGTCTATTTCATGCACAAAAGTCAAACTATGTTGTGAGAGAAGTTGACTTTTTGATTTATGGTTCTTTTGATGAAACTAATTATGGGGATGGTTTTTAAGGTGGTGGAAAATTTAGAAATGGAGCTGGTATGAAACTTGTACAAAGGCAATTTTGGTGATTTTGTGGTTTTCTTCACTTACAAGCAAAGATTGTGAGAAGGAGAGCTATGGATTTCTCTTGGGTTTAGAGAGATCTGGTGTGGTTGATATCATGATATGGATCCTCTATTTATAGGCCAAGTGAGAGATTGGGGCAGATTTGATCAAGTGGTATTCAAAGGTGGTTTTGGTGAAAAGATCCCATAAATCTAGGTGATGGTTTGCTCTGCTGGTTTTGCTTGCTCCCAAGGTGCATAGACCTCTAAAAACAGCTAGAAATGAGTTATGAGGAGTGGTCTTAAAGTGCACTAGGACACCCTTCATGTTGCAGCCCTCAATACTCTCTCTCATGGTGTACCTTTTGTACTTTCCCATATTAAACAAATGGATTATGGATGGAACTTTGGTTTTGCTTGGAATCTCTTCTGAATTAGCTCATTTCTCCCTCTAACACATCATATCAGATGTCTTTCCATGGTTAGAAATGAAGTGCATAGTTGGAAACCAAGTTTATGTTGAGTTTTGACATGATGACAATCAAGTGCTTAGGCCCAACTTGTCCAATTCGAAACTCTCATCTCACAAAGCCTATGGAAGAGTTCTTGTACTTTTTGGAAATCCCTCAATATGCTCTTCAACTTTCATGTTTATTGAATTTTCAAATTCCAAGTGGAACTTGTTCAAAAAACCCCTAAAAGTTGGCTGAAAAACATGTCTAAAAATGCCAAAAACTTAGAATTTTTCTAAGTCTTTTCTCTCTCTTGTGATGATTTTGACTATAACTCCAACTCTATGCATTTTTTGCCCATAGGTCACCTTTACACTTTTGTAGGTTTGCCAAGACCTTTCCAACAAGGTTTGAACCACCTCATTTGGATGTGTGGTTAGGAAGTTATGGTCTTGCCCCTTTCAAAACCATAATTCCCGACTTTCCCAATTACTCCTCATGAATAGATGTAATATGTTATTAGGAACATATTTGATTCAAACTTTGAGGTCAAATTCCTTATGGTCAAAGAGTTGACTTTTCAGTCAAACGGACCGATCGATCGAAAAACCCCAAATCGACTGTTGATGTTCTGGGCCTTCTGAAGTCTTGAAACTTCCTGGGTGGAACACATTTTAAATCAAAATTCAAACTATAGTTGACTTTTCCTTATCAGAAACCCTAATCGGGGTCCTGAACTACATCGTTCTTGATCTTTGGGTAACAACCTCAAATTGGATTCATACTTGACCTAATGTAGTGTCTTTGATGGTGTAGAGACTTGTCCCATGGAGAATAAATCCAAGACATTGATTGATCAGACTACCGAAACCTCGATTCCTGATTGTATGAAACCCTAATTCACCTCTATCTTTACAAAGATAACTTGAAATAGGTTAAGGTTATATAATCAAATGAAGATGATCCTAGAATGATGATGAAGATCTAAGGGGTCAAAATTTGGGGTGCAACAGTTGCCCCTATTTAAATATTTTCAGTAGATGGCAATGAGAGATAACAATCCTCACAGAATCGTAGTGAAAGGTATTTACATATAGCAAACCGAAAATTTTGTCCCTTAGATCCGATTGTATGCAAAAGGACAAATGCTAAAGTGCAATGAGTTCTAAATGATGCTTTATGATGCTTGGACGCAAGACAAATGCTGACACACGAATAAAAGAATGGAAAAACAACGAATAACTACTCACAGGGGACCCGACACACAGGGGAAAGATCCAATTCATAACAAGCAATAGTTCATACATGACTAATGATGTTACTCAAGGGGATCCTCCACATAGGAGCATGAACTCCACCGGGGAAGACAAATCTTCACTGGGGAGAGAAAGAGGGAACACACTCCACTAGGGAAGAAGGAAAATCTCCACCAGGAAAGTGAAAGACCAGAGACACGCACCTTACTGGGGATAACCAAATGAGGAACTTCCTAATAGCGAAGAGTTCGAGCGGGATCTTCAGGAAAGGACTAGAAACAAGACCAGACGCACTGGGGATGCTAGTAACCACTAGATCTCTGAGACTCAAATGGGGAAAGAAAGACTTTGTCAAAACACAAACAGTTTCAAGCGGTGCTAGTAACTACTAGACTTCTTGGGGGTATTAGTAACGAGTAAGCTTTCAGGGTAGAGTATGGTGACAACTTGACCAAGGATACCAATAATAATTGGGTTTAAGCAATACCAGTAACTACTGGACTTCGATGGGGAAAATAGATGATAACCCAACTCAGAGCGACGATAATAATTGGATTTAAGCAATGCCAGTAACCACTGGACTTAGAAAGACTGGTGATGACCAATATCAATTGGATTTATCAACGCTAGTAAACACTAGACTTTCTGAGGAAATTGGTAACAACCAAATCAAGTACCAATAACCATTGGATTTTCAAGCGATGCTAGTAACTACTAGACTTAGGAAGGACTGGTGACAACCGAATCAAGACATACCAATAACCATTGGATTTAAAATCAATACTAGTAACTACTAGATTTCAATAAGAATTGGTAATAACTGAATCAGAGGGTTCCAATAACGATTGGATTTAAATAAAGCCAGTAATCACTAGGTTTTGGAATGCTTGGTGATAATCAAGTTGAGGTACCAATAACAATCGGATTTAAACAATGCTAGTAACTACTAAACTTACACGGATTATTGGTGACAACCAAATCAAGGGTAAACATTAGTAACAACTAATCATCTTGGTAACATCAAACATTGCTAGTCACAACTAGCTTCCTAGGATGGAAACAGGTAATCTTAAGATCACTGATAAAGTTGGGGTAACAACCGCAAAGCGAAACCGTGGCAAACAGATCAAAGAAAGTGGTAACGACCAAAAGATCTCAATGGCCATAGCCAAACAAAAGGGGTTACAGAATCCCACAATGATCCGGTCCTACTAACTAGCAGTCCATACGCTTCGTTTCCTTAGACGAGAATGACAAACGTTGATTTTATTTTAACACTTTGGACAAGACCTTACCCCTGAATTTGTCGGCTTCATTCTTCAGGCTTCTGCCTTACTGAAGTGTTTCTGGCTTGAATCACCTTTCCATGTTTTGTCATTTAGGCGTAGTAATTTCTCACTGCATCTGAGTTGATAGGGTACTTGAGTTGTTTTCCATCCATGGTCTCAAGAATCAGAGATCCTCCGGAGAAAATAGTCTTTACAACGAAAGGGCGATCGTAATTGGGTATCCACTTGCCACGCATGTTCTTTTGTGTTGGTAGGATTTATCTGAGATGAACCTTCTTGTCGAACGCTCTTATCATCCTTTGTTGATAAATCTGACTATGACACATGGTAGTAATTCTTTTTTCATCGATGAGGTTCAATGAATTGAACCTTTCTTTTATCCACTCAGCTTCTTCAAGCTCGACTTCCATTAAGATCTTCAAAGAAGGTATCTTGACCTCGATGGGTAGCAAGACGTCTATACCATAGACCAAGGAAAAGGGAGTTTCCCCTGTCAAGGTTCGCACTGATGTTCTATAACCATGTAAAGAAAATGGTAACATCTCGTGCCAATCTTTATAGGTTACGACCATCTTTTGTATTATCTTCTTGACATTCTTGTTTGCAGCCTCGATAGCGCCATTCATTTTGGGACTGTACGGAGATGAATTGTGATGCCTGATTTTGAAGTCATCACAAAGTTCCTTCATCGTTTTCTTGTTCAGATTCGAACCATTGTCAGTGATGATCTGGTCAGGGATACCATATCGGCAAATAATTTCCTTCTTGATGAAGCGGGCGACCACTTGCTCTGTTACGTTCGCATACGATGCTGCTTCTACCCATTTGGTGAAGTAATCAATTGCAACGAGGACGAAAAGATGATTGTTGGAAGGTTTCGGTTCTATTTCCCCAATCATGTCTATGCCCCACATTGCGAATGGCCATGGTAATGTCATTACGTTGAGAGGATGTGGAGGAACATGCACTTTGTCAGCATAGACTTGGAATTTGTGGCACTTTCGAGCGAAGAGGATGCAGTCCGTCTCTAATGTCAACCAAAAGTAACCAGATCTTACAATTTTTTTAGCCATTGGCATGAGCGCCAAACGTTCCTTCATGCATTTCAGTCATTAGCCGACTTGCTTCTTTTTCATCGACACATCTGAGCAGAACCATGTCGTAGTTTCATTTATACAAGATT
This sequence comes from Lathyrus sativus, assembly GCA_963859935.3. NCBI lineage: Eukaryota > Viridiplantae > Streptophyta > Magnoliopsida > Fabales > Fabaceae > Lathyrus > Lathyrus sativus. The sequence continues at coordinate 297,918,225 of OZ012737.1, read as the reverse complement.
CCATTACTAATGAAGAATTTAGATGACAGTCTTTGATGGCTCTTTTGTTAATTCTGGATACGTCAACTGGGTATTCCTGATTTTGGATAAAGTTCTTGATGTCATAGAACCAAGGTTTCTCATCAGACTCTTCTTCTATTTTCCTAACATATGCTGGTACTGTTCTTCTTTCAATGCGGATTAGAGGTGCCTTGTTAACAAACTAGACCTTCCATATTGATGCCATCATGGCTAAAGCATCAACAATGTGATTTTCTTCTCTTGGCACATGCTTGAAAGTAATTTCATCGAAATATTCGACCATCTCTAGAATGTGAGCTTTGTAAGGGATCCGCTTTTCATCCCAAGTCTCCCATTCCTCTTTAAGCTGATAGATCACCAAAGTTGAATCACCGATCACTTCCATGATTTTGATGCGGAGATCAATGGCAGCTTCCAACCCTAGAATGCAGGCCTCGTACTCGGCTATGTTGTCAGTACAAGAGAAACAAAGTCGGGTTGTGACAACAGTATACCCTCCGGTTGGTTTTTTTAAAAAAGCTCCAATGCAATGTCCATTTTTGTTTGACGCACCGTCGAACATCATTTCCCAGCGGGACCCAGGCTCAGGACCAGGTTCTGGCTTTATGCGTTGAATGTACATTACATCTTCATCGGGAAACTCAAACTTGAGTGGCTAATAATCTTCCACAGGATGTTCGGCGAGGTGTTCTGACAAGACACTGCCTTTGATGGACTTTTGAGCAACATATTGAATATCATACTCTTACAAGAGCATATGCCATCTGGCTAGCCTTCCAGTTTGAGCTAGTTTTCAAAGATGTACTTTAGCGGGTCCATCTTGGAAATCAACATTGTGGTAAGGCAGATCATATAATGTCTTAGACGCTTGGCGGCCCAAGCTAAAGCACAACAGGCTTTCTCTAGCGGGGAGTAACGAATCTCACAGTCTGTGAACTTCTTGCTTAAGTAGTAAATCGCGTGCTCTTTCTTGCCTGACTCGTCAGTTTGACCTAAGACGCACCCCATTAAATCTTCTAATACCGTCATGTACATGAAAAATGGCTTTCCCGGTACTGGTGTAATCAATATCAGAGGCTCTAGTAGATACTTCTTGATTTTCTCAAATGCCGACTGACAATTTTCATTCCACACCACCGTTTGATCTTTTGGTAACAACTTGAAGATCAGTGTGCAGGTTTGCGTTAGGTTGGAGATGAACCTGGAAATATAATTCAGTCGTCCAAGGAAACCTCTGACCTGTTTCTCTATTCTAGGAGCGGGCATTTCTTGGATTGCTCTAACCTTATCGGGATCTACTTCAATTCCCCGTTGACTAACAATGAAACCCAGTAGTTTACCTGAGCGAACCCCAAAGGTGCATTTAGCTGGATTTAGTCTAAGCTGATAATTCCGGAGTCTCTCGAAAAGCTTCAACAAATGATCCAAATGGTCTACTTCACTTCGAGACTTTGCGATCATGTCGTCTACATATACTTCAATTTATTTGTGCATCATATCGTGGAAGAGTGCGACCATAGCCCTTTGATATGTTGCTCCTGCGTTCTTTAAACCGAAGGGCATGACCTTATAACAATAGGTGCCCCAGGGTGTAATGAAAGTCGTCTTCTCCATGTCAGCCAGATCCATCTTTATCTGATTATAGCTAGAAAATCAGTCCATGAACGAGAATACTGCAAATCTGGCTGTGTTGTCCACCAGAGTGTCGATATGTGGTAGAGGAAAATCATCCTTCGGACTAGCTTTGTTTAGATCCCTGTGGTCGACGCACATTCTGACTTTGCCATCTTTCTTTGGGACTGGTACAATGTTGGCCACCCATTATGGATATTTGGATACCGCTAAAAAGCCTGCATCGATCTATTTCTTGACTTTATCTCTGATCTTGAGAGCCATATCAGGTCTTGATCTTTGAAGTTTCTGCTTGACTTGGGGACATTCTGGCTTCAGGGGGAGCTTGTGCATAACAATGTCAGTGTCCAGCCTTGGCATATCTTGATAAGACCAACGATGCTCTAGTTTTGACTTCTGTTTTCTCTTCTTCAGACCCCAAGTTGATGATGTCAATTTGTTCCTTGTACGGTTAAAGATAAGCATCTTCATATTTAGTCATCCTCTTCAATTCTTCTAGGACCTCAAAGTCTCCATCGCTTTCTTCTTCGGCTTGGAAGACGGATGAACCACTAGTAGAAGGAACCGAATGATCATGGGATTCTATGGGTGGTGGAGGTGTTCTGCATGTTTTTACAGTTTTAAGAATGATCAGACACACACACACACATACATGCAGATGAAAGGTTGTTTTTTAAGTTTTCACAAAAAGTTGCCACTTTTTCTTTTTAAAAAAAAGAGTGAAAATGATAAGCAGAAAACAAACAAGAGTTTTAACAAAAACACTTTTCATTCATAGATTTTTCAATTTGCAAAGTGCCCCATACAAAATGATTCGCAAGCCTCGGGCAAGACCAGGAATTTTTAAATAAAAAAAAATCTAACAAGCAAAATGAATTACTCTAATGGTAAAAAGACAGGAACTCCACAGTCTCCCAGTTATGCAGAGCTGCTCCTCCTCGGATTATCAGGCCGTCAAGATCACTATCTTCTTCTTCAGCAATGATGGCGTTTACTTGTAGTCCACCACTAGTGAAAATCTCTTTCAAGGATTTCCTCTTCATGACGCTCTCTTCTGGCTCGTCTTCGAGAGTTGGTTTGTAACCCAACCCTTGTCGGTCATTCTTTGCTTAAGCGTTGAGTTCAATAATCTCTCCCCATCCCAATGGGGTTCCAGTCTTCAGCGTAGCTTTGATGCTTTGGACAGAAGCAAAAGATGGACCACAGGTTATAGCCGATTCATCAACCAGAACAACATGGGCTATTTCCAGTGCTTGGAAAGTCGTTTCAAGTGAATCTTCATCCGCTTCAATGTATCGGAAGAAAGATAGATTTCTCACCATTAGATCTTTCTCTCTATGAACAATGACCAACTGGTTGTCGACAATGAATTTCATTTTCTGATGTAGAGTGGAGGTAACAGCGTCTGCTGCATGTATCCATGGCCTCCCCAACAGACAATTGTAGACTGGGTTAATATCCATTATGTGAAAAGTAATCTCAAAGATTTATGGACCTATCATGATGGGCAGGTTAACCTCTCCTATCACAATCCTTCTGGAACCATCAAAAGCTTTTACCACTAGAGATGTGGGTCTAATGTCAGCTCCTTGATAAGCTAGATTAGCTAAGGTCCTTTTTGGCATTACATTAAGTGCAAATCCTGTGTCGATAAGCACCCTGCCCAATGTATCCTCTTCACATTTGATCGATACATGCAAGGCACGATTGTGCTTACTTTTCTCGGCTATCAAATTGTTATCATCAAAGCTCAGAGTATTACATGTTGTGATGTTTGCCACAACAAAATCGAATTTCCCTACTGTGATGTCTTTCGTCACCTGAGCTTGTGTCAGGATTTTCAGAAAAGCTTGACAATGTGCTGGAGAGCTTAATAGCAGTGACATAATGGAAATCTTAGACGGTGTCTAATTTAGCTGATCTACCACTCGGTAGTCACTTCGACGAATAATCCTTAAGAACTCTTCCTCATCATCTTTAAGGGGCTCTTTTCCTTCGGTGATAGGTTCCTTAGCAACAGCTTCTTTTGGAATGGGTTTCTTAGCAACAGCGGCCTTAGGAATGGGAATCATCGGTTGAGAAACTCCAGGATCTGCTCGGGGTTGATACACACGACCGCTTCGGGTCATTCTGCTTCCACCGGCAATGTTGGCAACATTTCCCTGTCTTCTTTCTTCGAATATCTCATCACACCATGAATGATCATCTTTTGGTGTTACGGCCCTCGGGTGAGGTCTGGATCCTCTCCTTGGTTCAAACCTAGGTTGACCTCTCCCAAATCTGGGTGCTACATCATCACGGAACACTGGCCGGACTGCTCTATCCCTGGTTGTATTGTTATTGTAATCTTTGAAGACGACCCTCTTGCTGACTTCTTCGGGCATATTGAATACGAGTTTAATTACCATTACGTCTTCCTTTTTCTTCCTACTAGCGATCTCTAGCATTCCTTGGTCAAGTAATGCTCAAACATATTTTTGTAAAAGGTCATAACCTTGTGGATTTAGCATACATTGCTCGCAGTTCTCATGAGAAGTTTTGAGCATCCAGGCCTGAGCGAGCCTTTTATGCAATTATGACAATGACACTTTGATTTCCTCGATAGTGCTAACAGTCTTTGTTTCATATCCCTCCCCTTCTTCAGTGATAGCATTTACTCCACCATGGTTCGATAGAGAGGGTTATCCTTCACATTTGGGTGATTATCTTCAAATGACAGAATCTTCTTTTCAATAAGCTCGTGAACAATGTGTTGGAGCGCGAAGTGTAACACCCTTACAAACCCCGCGGAAAATATATGAATAATCAGAGTAAATAATCATGCATTCACAAAAGGGCGTCACACATAACTTTCAAAATAACAAAAACCATCTATCATGCTCATTAACACTTCAATAAATAATTATGCTTTTCAAGATTTTACTTTGCATGTAGCAGCGGATTCAATTTATATTCATAATTCTCTTAACAGAACATTCGTGTTCATCACATAAATCAACATTACTTAGGCACTAAGGCCAACATCATAATAATTCGATAAATATAAAAACATAGTATAGAGTACATAATGTATCTCTAAAATATATAAACCAAGCGATCCCAGTGTTACATGACCAGAGTATGACTCGACCCAACATAATTAAATTACTAAACAATTATACCAATAGCGACTTCGTAACTACGAGCAGTACTACTCCTTGATACCTGCACGATGTCATTTAGGACATTATTCCAGCAAAAGGGTGAGAAATATTATCATAATAACAATGCACATAATCATATATATTAACACAAAAGTATACATATTTCGCATTCTCACCACATTCATCATAATTCACTCATATACGTCGCCATATATATATATATATATATATATATATATATATATATATATATATATATATATATATATATATATATATATATATATATATATATATATATATATATATATATATATATATATATATATATATATATATATATATATATATATATATATATATATATATATATATATATATATATATATATATATATATATATATATATATATATATATATATATATATATATATATATATATATATATATATATATATATATATATATATATATATATATATATATATATATATATATATATATATATATATATATATATATATATAATCCAAGCATAACATCATGCACACTTCCACAATTTCAATCAATCCACATAAACATATACATTATGTTTAATTCACTACAATTCATATATATATATATATATATATATATATATATATATATATATATATATATATATATATATATATATATATATATATATATATATATATATATATATATATATATATATATATATATATATATATATATATATATATATATATATATATATATATATATATATATATATATATATATATATATATATATATATATATATATATATATATATATATATATATATATATATATAATCCAAGCATAACATCATGCACACTTCCACAATTTCAATCAATCCACATAAACATACACATTATGTTTAATTCACTACAATTCATATAAACATATACAATCATGTTTATTCATCAATTCATCAGTCAATATCATTCACAATTACACATTCACAACCCGAAATTCAACAACTCATACACGTATGCATACCCTCATACAACCATTATATCTATGACATGTGACTCAATTCAACTCATGCCATATGGTACCAATACTTGTTATCATTTTTCAGTTTTTACATTTAAACCGGGTCCGTTCCCTAGACCGATAACAACAAAAGCCCATTCCCTAAGCTTTCAAACCCACCCTTCTAGGTTTGGGACAGGTCACTAGTCTCCACGAAACTAGCAAGCATTGCCTCTTGACAACAAATGATGCATATACAATCAACAATCATATGCACTTAAGACCGTTCCCGCATCTTAATCCCATGCATACTCAAATAATTCATCACACAAGAATTATAACATGATTACACACACAACACATTCATCAAAGTATTCATACTTTCAACATCATCACTACATTCATCAAGTAGTACACAAGAATCAAATAGATTCAATCACAATTACATATTCATTAATTCTTCACATACAATCGCATACAATCAATGTGCATTCACATTATCGCACCAAACGACAACAAACTCCATCACAATCATCATACACTTTTAATCAATTTAAACAATGCATATATTTGCCAAAAGGCCATATTTCACATTCGATTCCACAATCTAGGATTCACGCCATACGGCTACCCACAGCATAACATATCACATCATACAACTATGCATTCAGAAAGATCGATCACAATCGAGCCGAACAATCAACATTGGATGGAACACAATAAGAAATAAGAATGCTGTCATGCTCGCTACACCCCTCGCTTAGCGAGTCCTTGGCGAACACTCGCTACTGGTTCGCCTAGCAAACAAGCTCGCGAAGACAAAAAAGCTACTGGAAGGATTCGCTATTGGCTCGCTGGAGCCTCGCCTAGCGAACAACTCGCTACATCACTCTCTTCGAGCAAAAAGGATGATTTCCATTCTGCCCAAGTCTGGGGACATTCGCTGGCAACTCCCTACCAGCTCGCTTAGCGAACGACTCGCCACTCTGCTCGCCTAGCGAACGTGCTAGCGAGTGTCTGCGTACTCAAAAATCCCAACTGTCCAAAAACCTCAGAAACTCCCAAAATCACCCGATTCAATTCCAACAAGTTCCAGTAGTCTTAGCCTAACATTCCTCAACTAAACTAGACCATTAATTCCAGATTCTAACCGTTCAAACATCGGTTTCTATGGATTAAACTCATTTCGATCTAAAATGGAAAAATATGGAAAACATCCAAACAATCAAACACACACATACATAATCATACACATTGATAGAATAATAAGATTTCACACCCTTACCCAATTAAATCGAATCCTAGATGTTGATTCGGAGCTATCCAAGCTTTTCCTCTATTTTCTCCTCTTCTCTCTTCTTCCTCTTTCTTTCTCTTCCTTTTCTCTTCTTTCTATTTCCATCCTTTTCTTTTCTTTCCTCTATTCCACTTATATCTCTTATATATATATATATATATATATATATATATATATATATATATATATTCTATTTCTCTCTATTATATTTTCTTCTCTCAAAATATCTACCAATTCATTTCCTCACAAAATATCCCATCTTATCATTAATTGAGAAATATCTAAAATACTCTCCAACTTAATTTCCCAAAACACCAAATGATAAAATAGCATAATATGCAAACATAACATATTAACACATTTATTCCACAAATAAAATAATAATCATCCAATAATTCAAATAATTAAAATAATCCCAATAAATCAATTAATTAATAGAAATAGCTAATTATTAAAAATTGGGTTGTTACACGAAGCATCATTCCAAGTCATGTCCTGGAGCGTTTTCATGGAACAGACAATGTGCATTAGCGTTGTAATAGTATGGCAGAGGATTAGGCAGAGCGCCTAATTTCCTTGTTTTGACAAGTCCTCTTTCTATCAGCATAGGGAACAGATCAGTATAGCTCATAGGAATAGGCTGTATCTTTGGCCTATTACTTCGGTAATTAGTCCTCAGAGCTTGAGTCGGAGGCTACTGTCCTTGCTGGTGGTACTGTTGATGTTGATTGGGCGCCCCTTGTTAAGGACCCTGATGAGTTTGCTGTTGAAAAACAGGCGTTACTGCTGCTACATAGGATGACTGTTGATATTGTTGTCGTTGATTCTATGAATTTTGTGCCCTTCCTCCATAAGTTACGACACTTACTTCTCCCTCCTTCTTCTTATAGAAGTTACTAGTCAGCTTTTTGGCAGCACCAGCGCTTGAATTGGCAGTTGAAGTTGTCACTTTTCCACTTTTCAACCCTGCTTCGACCTTTACTGCTACATCGATGATATCAGAGAAATTGGTGGTGACACTGCTGATTAACCTTTCGTAGAACTCTGGTCTTACGGTGTCTACAAACCAGTCTGCTAGTTCTTTTTCTGTGAGAGGTGGCTCTACTTGAGTTGCAGTCCCGCGCCATCTATGCGCATACTCCTTGAAAGATTTGGTGCTTTTTTGCGTCATACTGAGAAGTTGACGACGATCTGGAGCCAGATCCATATTGTATTTGTACTTCTGGATGAAAGCATCTGATAAGTCTTGAAAACCATGGATTTTAGCCTAATCCATGCTCAAGTACCATTTTGACGATGCTCCTTTGAGGCTATCTTGGAAGTAATGCACCAACAGCTTGCCATTTTCGATATGCGGAGCCATTCGTCTGCAATACATGATTAGGTGCACCTTGGGACAAGTAGTACCCTCATATTTGTCAAACATAGGCATTTTGAATTTTGGCAGGAATATCAGTCCTGATACCAAACACGTGTCTTTGGCGTCCGATCCAAAGACATTACTCCCCTTAATAGCTCGCATTCTCTTGGCCATAATATCCATCTCAACCCTTAGTATTTCATCCTTCTCGTCTTCAACTTCAGAACCGTCAAGTATGTCAAAGATTGGCTGGTGATGGTCGAAAACACGTCGAACATGAGTTGGTCCTCCGGCCTGAGTGAATATAGGATTCGTTGTCTTTAGATCAATTTGTGGTTGAAAGCTGGACGGTTGAGGATTGTTGATTGGTCGTAGGAAATTCCTAGACATGCCGAATGGGAATTCAGTTGTCATAACTGGAGCAGTTCGAAGATTTGCTGCTGATGTAACTACTTTAGAAACCATTGTAACCTGCATATCCATCTTTGCTTTAATTACATTAAGAACCTCCATGATCTGACTGACACTGTCCTTAATCCCCTCGATGTCGTTGTCTATCTGGTCCATCCTATGATCGTTGTCTGCCATCCTTCTCTAAGCTTGAGTTCGGGTGTTGTGTCTATGAGAATTCAACGTGACTCTCCCCTCTCTTGCCGACAAGAACAACAGATGATCTGCGGAACTCAATGCAAGACCAATGCATAATGATATGCAAATGCAAATTCCAATGCAAAACCAACCATTCAAGGAAAGAACAAATTCTGTTTGCAAACAAAATTAGGAACACACGTAACAACGTGCTTTAAAAAGCAACTTTTCATTGATAAACCAAGATCTATTACAATAGACGGTCCTTGCTAAAAAACAAGACCTTTCTTAAAATAAAAGTAAATGCAACATAGGATTACAATCCTTTTTAGGGAAAGCATGAAATGTTGAAACATCAATCAATCTAATTAGATGATCCTTCTCCTTCTTGAGACCTGGGCTGAGCTTGATTTTGGAGAATAATTTCCTATAAGTCTTCATTCTCACGCTGAACTTTGATTAAAGCATACCTCATTTCTTCCCTAAGCATAGGAACTTTGGGCTCTATTGTGACCTCATAGTCACGAGTGTAGAACATTTCTAAAGCTATCTCCTTTGACCAAATTAGATATGCTCTAGTAGTCAGACAACTTGTATTTTCTTCTGGGGTCATCCCTTTCATGTGAGGACGCCACCAAGCACGGCTGGCTTGGGCCTCTAGTTCTTCGTTGTCGCCTTTTTCACAAAAATAGGCTTTTAGCAACTCTGGCTTTGGCTCCGGCTCGGTTAGATACCCATGCTGGCGTCGAGCGAGAATTGGGTTATAGCTGATAAATCCTCTTGCACTGATGAGAGGTATATTAGGGAAGTCCCCACAACTTTGGATCATGGTTACACCACTGATGTTGGGATCGTACCAGTTGACATCATAGTGGTTGAGAGTGATTAACTTTGCAATCCATGTGTCCTTGCTATAGAGGTTCCACAGAACATACATCTTGGGCAAGTGAGAAGTGAACCACCTGCTAAGCAAAGCGGTACAACACGAGAACTGTCCAAAATCGTACAAAGTATGGCGGTGGATGACAATGTAGGTGTCTGCTAGCAATGCATTCACAGGATTTTTGAGAATGAAGAGCCGAATAACCTCCTCACAGATGAACTCATTACAGTAGGGAAAGAGATACAAGCCGTATATCAAGAACGCCAAGATCGCCTCGAAAATACCCAAATTCCTATTTTCATAGTGAAGTTCAGCCATTTCCATAAATGGTCTCGCCTCCATTCCAAGGAAACCACTTTTGGATACCAAATCAGCAGGTAATTCATTTGGCATGAGGTGCAATGCTTTGGCAAGGTCTCTTCTTCTCAGTTTTCCATAAGAAGCCTTAAAAGTTAGAGGAAGCTTTAGGTAAGCCAAATATTCTTCTATAGTCGAAAGCAACTAGAAATCCGGAAAGATGAAGCAATGGTATATTGGACTGTAAAATTCAATGAGCGCCTGCAACATGTTCCCATAAATTTGAGTGTTAAGTAAGGGCAGAAGATCTCCATACTTTGCGATGAATGCGACGAGATTCCTAACAAAGCCTGACAAGATCTTGAGGTTGTACAACGTCACATCTGGGAACGGAAGTCCACTTTGCCATACCATGTTGATGTCTGCAAAGAAAATTTTGAATTTCCTTGAATGGTTAGTAAAATGAAAAAATGCAATGCAAATGCGACTGGTTTTACAAAAATCAGAAGATCAATTTGTGTCAAACCCTCATTTCATTCATTATTGGTAAAAGTTACAACTTTTGAGATACAATATAAGAAGTTTAAATTACATCAAGAGACTAGGTTTCATAGCCTAAACTAATGACTTCAGACACTAGGCCTCTTCAACTTCTTCAAGATTGCATTCTCCGTTACCAACTTATCCACTATCCCTTTCCAAGCTCCGGAGGTAGGAGGGATATTGGAGTATTCGTGATTTCTTTGAGTGGTCTTGATACTAGAGAAAAATAAATTCTCCTTCATCGTTTCTTTATCAACCACTCGTCGTTCGAGCCAATCTATCAATTCATCTTTTTCTTGCCCCTCTCGGACGAGTCTTGTTGCTTTGGAAGAAAGCGAATGATACTTTCCTTCCCAAGTGTCTCTCTCAAGTTGTGCTCTTGCAAGAAGCTCTTAATACTCCTCCATCTTCTTAATGGGGATGGTAGAGGATGACAACGCGATGACAATTTGCGTGTCCTTTTCTGGGAGATACGGCATCTTCAAATCTTTTGCTCTAGATTGGACCCATTGAGTGAATGGCTCTAAAGCTATACAATTTCTTTTCCCTAGATTTGCTTTCATCTTTTTATGGATGTTCTCCCAAGCATCAATGGTGCTATTTCTCACATTTTCTACTACCTCTGTGTTGAGATAAAACTGGATAAGAGCAAATTGTTAGGTTTGTCTTTCATCGAAAAGCCAAATTGTTGTCTAGCCAAGGATGGATTGTAATTGATCCCTCCTCGTACTCCAATAAGTGGTATATTTGGGAAACTTCCACAATGATCAAATTAAACTCCTCAGTCGTATGTGGGATCGTACCAATGAATATCAGCTTGTGTTAAAGAGATTATCCTTTGAGACCATTTCCATCCATTGGGGTTCTCCTTGAAAGCGCCAGTTCTTGGAAAATGATTGACAAGCCATTCGTATAACAGAGGTGCACAACAAAGGAAAACTCCTTTTCCTTAAAGTGTACGATGATGAATTGAATGATACACATCTCCTAACAAGGTAGGCACAGGGTTGCGACTTAAAAATATGATAATGGAAGGGAAATTGACAAATTCCTCTACCTCGGGAAACAAAACTAGTCCATAGATTAGCAGAGCTAGTACTGCTTCGAATGCATCCATACTCCCTTCCTTGGCAAGATAGGCAGCTTTCTTGACTAAGAAATCTGAATGAAAACCTACTACTTCTTTTTTGGTTGCATGGTGGGCTTTAATTTCAAAAGCTTCAAGGTGAAAGGCATCTGCAATTTCTTTTGGCGAAGGTAATTTTTCCAATCCCCTATAGGGATTTTGGTCTTTCACAAGAACTCCCATATAATAGGCGTACTCTTCCAAAGTTGACATCAACTGATAGTCGGGAAAAGTGAAGCAATGATACAATGGATCATAGAATTGAACCAAAGTACTGAGAATTCCTTCCACCATTCTTATCCTGATAAGGCTTAGGATCTTTCAATATCTCTTTCCAAAGTCATCTGATACCATAGTTCCTAGCTTTCTTATCTCGGAGGTATCCCACTTCTTTAAAATGTATCTCTTGGTGTTTCTTGTTCCAATATCCATGATATGTCTAGGATTTTGCACAAAGAGATCAACTGAGTTTTACAAAACTAGTCACAATATGAAATGCTTATGATGAGATGATGCACACACCACACAAAGGCAAGTACTCACAAATACAATGCATATGCGCACACAAAGGCTCCCTAGGCTCAAGGTCAAAGCCTGGAGTCAAATGTATACCCATCCCTAAGGATTTGTACTATAACTTGTTTTGTACCTGCCGAACGGTTTCTATCAAAGTTACCAGAGTCATAGTAAATCCTTCGGATATTGCCAACTAACGCGACTACTCACGTGAGTCAAAAATATTCTCAAGATAAACTCGTCTGAGTGTAGTATTGCGTGACAACTATTGAGGGACTACTCCGTAACAGTTTCCGCGCTATGTCCTAAAAAGGCCAAGTGGGGTAAAAGTGTCACTAAAAGTCCTCAGCTTCGTAGACTCGTATTGAAACAATTAGAGAATACACGACTGCTCATGCATTACCAAATATCTCAAAGAGTCTCCACTGAGCGTGATTACAACATATGTCAGACATATTGGGACTACTCTCAATAGCCCAACTATTGATCATATCACAATCCTATCTCACGTGTTACTCAAATCCGGGTTAGGATTTATCTCACCACTCAAAGCACCCAATATACAACGCACCAACAAATATATTGACAAATATACATGTTAAGCAAATATTTACAAATATAGCGTACAAATAAAACAAAATAGGCTAAGCCCTCGAGGTCCGTATTTCCCCAGTGAAGTAGCCATTTCTGTTGCGGTGAGAATCGTGATAACAAGCTATTGATTAACTTGAATCTTAATTCATTAAATTCACAACCGAACTTTGATTTATCCAAAGTAAAGGTTAAAGAAAGAAAGATCTTTTACACGATGTAACAACAACGCTAAGAGATTCGGGGATCGTGGGATGGTTATGCCTAGGGTAGGTATTTCACATCCTAGACATCTGTAGTACTCTACAGGAACCTTTTGTATGTTTGTATGCTAATACTTACTAAACGTTTGCTATGGCTTGGGATTTGGTATAAGGTTAGTTGTAAGTAAAGACTTAAGGATAGTTTCTAAATTTGCTCAAAAAGATATCGCATCCTCTGCCTACGTATCCTAACTAGGATAGAATCAGAGCAACCGTAGTTCATCTCACTAAGGATGAAAAAGTACTTGAATATGGTCAAGACTCTAGGGGAACAAACATAACCCATGCTTGTGTAGAGTTTAACAAAACTCTCTATTCTAAGTTGTACACTCAAAGAAATTGACTTTTACAAAAGCCAAGAGGGAAGTAAGTAATCATCATTATAATTATCACATAGAGTTAACAAACTCTATCTTAAAGTTCTAAAATTGCAAGACTATGTTAGGGGTGTGCTCGTCAAGATATCGCATCTTGTGCCTACGTATTCCCATTAACCAATGAGAAATCAGAGTGTCCATAGTTCGGACACGACTAAGGAATAACCTTAACAAAAGACAAGGGGAAAGGTAAGCAACCATCACCATGATTCTTACATAGAGTTAACAAACTCTATCTTAAAGTTCTATTTGAAGATCTTCCTAACAAGGGGTAGGTCTTTTAGACTTAAAGCAAAGTTGGATGTAGGTTCTAACTTAACTAAGTTAGGGTTCAAAGTGACTTTAACGAAGTCAGAGGGCGAGTAATAAGCTATCTATGACCCAAGGGTCAATAGAGAGACTTTCCTTTGGAAGGGGAAAAGATGAGGCAACTGGATGAGAACTAACAAGTTCCATCACTTGGGGAAATAACTTAACAAACTATAAACATTCAAACATGATGAATATATATAAGAGGTATGGTCATAACCAAGAGAATGCAAGCATATGACAATATCAAGAAAAGATCATAAACAAGGCAAATGGTTACCACCAATATGCATACACAAAGATATTATAATATCATGATAGAGATTCTTACAAGACCAACACAAGAGGTAAAAACCACTTGAAATATCTTAACAAAGATGAAGGTAACAACCATATGAAATATCTTAACAAAGATGAAGGTAACAACCCAGAAATAAATGTAAACAAGTTACAACTTGAGGTAAGCATGTTATAGGTTTAAAGTTGTCAAATGTAACCACATAAGAGCAAACATCATACATTTGATGACAATCAAGGGCAAGTAAGCAAGCGATGTCACAACAAAGCAAGTAAGTATTTCAATACTTCATGGGGAATTCATATAATTTTAAGGTAACAACCATAAATGAAGCAAATCCTATCATATTAAGTTCTAATAAGACTCAAAAGAGTGAGGAATCAAGTGAAAAGTAAAATCAAGAAGTCAATATCTAGGGATAGTATGGTTTACAAACACACAACTGTAAGGTAAATCAAGATATGCTTACAAGCAAAGCATGAAATGCAAACTCAAAAATACAAGGGAGTTAACAAATCAAGTTCAAACTCAACTTCAAATTAAACTCAAAGGAAATGAAATCAAAAGTTTTGAAATAGAGATTGAAAGATAGGATGGTAAAAACCCTAAAATGGAACACAACTTTCTTATAATATAAAGTGTTTCTAAAATATGAATTTTAGAATTCTTTAAGTATTATATGAAAATATGTAATAATACAAGATTTTAGCAAAAATAACCAATCAAAAATGATAAAAATTGATGAAGTTACATTAATTTGAAATTTAAAGAAAAATCAAATAATTTAGTAATTAAAAAAAGGAAATGCCTCATCCAAGGCTTGAACTCAAGACCTTGTGAATCATAGGCAAAAACCTTGCAAACTCTACCACTGGGGTCGAACACAGGATACAAGGCATGATAAGATACATGAACGCAAGGCAATAACCACTGGGGTGGCGATACATCCAATGTATCAAGCCACCCCAGTTAAACTTATACCTAAACAAGGCAAAATTCTGGGCAAGTCTGCAAGGCAAACTCAAGGTAAAAAACCTCAAAACGATTTCACTCTAACTTCTTCAAATCATAATCAATTTTCAAGAAATCTTAGTCAAAACTGCTTGTTTTTAAAAGAGGAACAAGATAGCTTCCATCAAAACTTCAAATAAGGCACACTTACTAAGAGTCGTATGATCATGCACAATAAGTTTGAAATGCAATTGTGGAGTTTATGAGCTCAAAACTAATGCAGTTAAAGACAGACAAGGGTCTGATCATGTTTGCAATGTGCTGCTCATGAATTAACTTCAAAGAAAGAACTCAGTTTCTCAAAAGATCCAAAAGTGAACATCAAATTACATATTAAGGAGATAGTTACAACAAGTTTTGTATCCAACCAAAGTTATAACAAAACTGTATGACAACAACTTTTAATCAAACTAAATTGCAGCAAGTAATGAATTCAAAGGCACATAAATGGTCACAAACTAAACTGAAACCTGATGGTAAAAGTTAACAAACTCTAAAGCAGTAACTGACAACCAACTTGTTTTGGTATTTCAATCAATACTTATTGGTAAATTCTAACCATAGTTCCAACATCAATTCAAAGAATAAAAACAAGATTAGCATCAAGAAAGGTTGTTTTGTTTGGAAAATAGAAGCAGCAATATATTTTGGACACATTCAAAGACAAACAAACCTAAGAACCTCTAAAACAAACATTTAGCAAAAATCCTAAGATCTAGGGGGAGGTTGTCAAGCCATGAACAGAACAAAAAAAAATATATGTTGGCATGAACATTTAAAACATTACGACCTCATTATGCTAACAAGCAAATTAAAGTAGAATTCAAACAAGATTCTTAAGTTATAGAAAAACACTTGGTAGAGATATACATGCTCAAAACAAATGGCCTTAAGACAAGAAGTTGAACAAACCTATCATCATGCTCAAACATTATGCATCAAGGGTTTCAAAAACATCTAATGAAGACATCTAGCAGCAATGTTTTGGTGTTTCAACCACATTTATTGATGAATTCCAAACATCATGTCTTTACAAAGACATAGCTCTTAACAGCAAGTTGTGAAAAAACAAGATGAAAGCATAAAACAAGTAAGAATGTTTTGGTATCAGAAGCAAGCAATCACAGCTATTACAATGCAACCAAAGATCCTTCATGGTCAGTCACCAATGTAGACACACATAGGCTAGACAGATCCATACATGCAACACTAAGTCCTCATATTGTTTTCAAAGAGAGTACTAACTTACCAAAACAACTGCAAACCAAACTTTTACATGAGGGGCCCAATTTAGCAGCAATAAGCTATGAGTTGACAAACTCAGGTTTCAAAACAAAATTTGGCAACATAACTATGAACCTCAACATGACAATGTCTAGATTAAATTAACCATCATTCCAAAACTCTATTCACAAAGACAAACTTGCAAGCCTTGTGACAGTAGTCATTTTAAAGCATAAATGTAACATTTTTGGCATAACAATAGCAATCAATCTAAACAGCAGCCCTTAAAAAAACTCTAATGACAGTCATTAATACAAACCATATATGTTGGACAGATCCATTCAAAAACAAAAGTTTAAACTTCACAAATGATAACCACCAAACATAACAATGTTTAAGATCAAACAACTAACCTAGACCTCTTCATGTTGACAGATTTTAAAATTCAAAATAGTTTGGATGTTAATGAATATAAACTCATCATAACAATGTCAAGCCTAAACTCACCATGTATTTCAAAAACATATATACTTTCACAAAATTAACAATATACACACCTTACCCTAATGACAGTTTAATAGTAAATGCACATGGTATTGACAAATTCAAACCTCACACAACTTTTGACAGCATAGTTATCATGACAATGTGTAAACCATTTAACAAGCCAATAAACACATACATGATGCATATTAATGAATAAGCTTAAAATGACATACCTCTTGTAGTCTTCCCACACTAAGCTAGCTGTAAGACCAAGAATTCCCTCCTTTGAGCAAGCTAGTGAATGTTGCTTCTTCTTAAAGAAACAAAGCAAATCTTGTGAACAGTTTGAACAAATGAACTTACAGTTGTTGTTTAAGACTTTAGACAGTTAGTATAACATGAATATGAGGTGTTCCAAGTGTCACAGTGATGGAAATTGATTTACGTAGTGATTTGGTGTATTTCATGCACAAAAGTCAAACTATGTTGTGAGAGAAGTTGACTTTTTGACTTATGGTTATTTTGATGAAACTAATGGTGGGAATAGCTTCAAATGTTCATTTTAAGTTTGTGCGGATGGTTTTTAAGGTGGTGGAATATTTATAAATGGAGCTGGTATGAAACTTGTACAAAGGAAATTTTGGAGATTTTGTGGTTTTCTTCACTTACAAGCAAAGATTGTGAGAAAGAGAGCTATGGATTTCTCTTGGGTTTAAAGAGCTCTAGTGTGGTTGATATCATGATATGGATCCTATATTTATAGGCCAAGTGAGAGATTAGGGCATATTTTCCCAAGTGGTATTCAAAGGTGGTTTTGGTGAAAAGATCCCATGAATCTAGGTGATGGTTTGCTCTGCTGGTTTTGCTTGCTCCCAAGGTGCATAGACCTCTAAAACCATCTAGCAATGAGCTATGAGGAGTGGTATTAAAGTGCACAAGGACACCCTCCATGTTGCAGCCCTTAATACTCTCTCTCATGGTGTACCTTTTGTACTTTCCCATATTAAACAAATGAATTATGGACGGAACTTTGGTTTTCTTGAAATGTCTTCTGACTTAGCTCATTGCTCCCTCTAACACATCATATCAGGTGTCTTTCCATGGTTAGAAATGAAGTGCATAGTTGGAAACTAAGTTTATGTTGAGTTTTGACATGATGACAATGAACTGCTTAGGCCCAACTTGTCCAATTTGAAACTCTCAGCTCACAAGGGCTATGGAGGAGTTCTTGTACTTTTGGGAAAGCCCTCAATATGCTCTTTAACATTCATGTTTACTGAATTTTCAAATTCCAAGTGGAACTAGGTCAGAAAACCCCTCAAAGTCTTTTCTCCCTCTTGTGATGCTTTTGACTATAACTCCTAATCTATGCATTTTTTCCCATAGGTCACCTTTACAATTTTGTAGGGCTTGCCAAGACCTTTCCAGCAAGCTTTGAATCACCTCATTTGGATGTGTGGTTAGGAAGTTATGGTCTTGCCCCTTTCAAAACCCTAATTCCCGACTTTTACTATTACTCCTCAATTCTTGATCCAATGTCCACAAAACTTCATGACTAGATGTAATATGTTATGAGGAACATATTTGCTTCAAACTTTGAGGTCAAATTCCTTATGGTCAAAGAGTTGACTTTTTAGTCAAACGGACCGATCGATCGAAAAACCCCGAATCGACTGTTGATGTTCTGGGTCTTCTGAAGTATTGAAACTTCCTGGGTGGACTTCACTAAGCCATATGATCTTCATGGACCATGATTCCATCATTGGAACACCTTTTAAATCTAAAGTCAAACTACAATTGACTTTTCCTGATCAGAAACCCTAATCGGGGTCCTGAACTGCACTGTTCTTGATCTATGGGTATCAACCTCAAATTGGATTCATACTTGACCTAATGTAGTATCTTTGGTGGTGTAGAGACTTGTTCTATGGAGAATAAATCCAAGACATTGATTGATCAGACCATCGAAACCTCGATTCCTGACTGTATGAAACCCTAATTCACCTGTATCTTTACAAAGATAACTTGAAATAGGTTAAGGTTAGATAATCAAATGAAGATGATCCTAGAATAATGATGAAGATCTAAGGGGTCAAAATTTGGGGTGCAACAGCTTCCCCTATTTAAAAATTTTCATTAGATGGCAATGAGAGATAACAATCCTCATAGAATCGCATTGAAAGGTATTTAAATATAGCAAACCAAAATTTGTGTCCCTTAGATCCGATGGTATGCAAAAGGACAAATGCTAAAATGAAATGAGTTCTAAATGATGCCTTATGATGCTTGGACGCAATACAAATGCTGACACATAAATAAAAGAACGGCAAAACAAAGAATAACTACTCACAGAGGACCTGACACACTGGGGAATGATCCAAGCCATAACAACCAATAGTTCATACATGACTAATGATGTTACTCAAGGGGATCCTCCACACAGGGGCATGAACTCCACCGGGAAAGAAAAATCTTCATTGGGGAGAGAAAGAGGGAACACACTCCACTAGGGAAGACGGAAAATCTCCACCGGGAAAGTGAAAGACCAGAGACACGAACCTCACCGGGGATAACCAAATGAGGAACTTCCTAATAGAGAAGATTTCAAAAGGGATCTTCAGGAAAGGACAAGAAACAAGACATAACGCACTAGGGATGCTAGTAACCACTAGATCTCCGAGACTCGACTGGGGAAAGCAAGACTTTGCCGAGGATATTGGTGACAACCAGAAACACAAACAGTTTTAAGCGGTGCTAGTAACTACTAGACTTCCTTGGGGTATTAGTAATGACTAAGCTTTTAGGCTAGAGTATGGTGACAATCTGACCAAGGATACCAATAACAATTGGGTTTAAGCAATACCAGTAACTACTGGACTTCAATGGGGAAAATAGGTGATAACCCAACTCAGAGCGTCAATAACAATTGGAGTTAAGCAATGCCAGTAACCACTGGACATAGAAAGACTGGTGATGACCAAATCAAAGGTATACCAATATCAATCAGATTTATTAATGCTAGTAAATGTCGCTACTGTGAAAATAAGGTGCCGGCAAAACAGAAGAGTCGCCACCTTTCGTTATTTATCCCACAGAAAGGGAAAGGAAACGATCGGAGAAAACCTGGGGAAAAGGTATAAGACAAGTTCATCGCAACCATGTCTAGGTTCGGGAGTCGGTTACGCAAGGGGAAGGTATTAGCACCCCTCACGTCCATCGTACTCGATGGGATCCACGCTTGTTGTTTTTATATGACGGGTTGGTTACTCTATCTACCTATCAAGGCTGGTCTGAAAAGAAAAGAAAATGACTCGGCAGAACACAACAGTTCTATGCCTACGTATTCCCGTCTGGAACAAGAAATCAGAGTCAACGTAGTTCGCCTAACTACGGGTGAAAAGGGGGGAAGGTTGCTCGTCGAGATATCGCATCTCGTGCCTACGTACTTTCACACAGCGTGAAAGATCAGAGAAAACGTAGTTCGGGCTAACAAGACCACAGGTTGGTTCGAAATGTTTTACCCGAGTAGGGTTAACAAACGGTTCTGGCAGTTGGTGTATGCAGCTCGACCTTTGGAGACTTAGGTGTTTACCGTTCGCATTAGAACCGAGAGTTAACAAAACTCTCCTTATGAAAATGATTTCCAAGGATTAAAGGTCCCAAAGGACAAAAAGAAGTTTGATCTTTGTTTTCTAAAGTCTTTTAAAGAAGAAATGTTTTGAGTTTTCTTTGTAACTCATGCTGCACTAAAGACTTGGACTCAAGAGTGAATGCGTCGCATGTCACACAAAGGGTACCACACTAAACACCCAAGCTATTGAAGAGAAACTCTCCAACAACCCTTTCTCAAGTGCTTAAGGCTCGTAGCATACAACACGTGTTAATCTTTATTAAGCATTTTAAAGATGTTTGAAGATTAGAAGAGAAAGGACACACTAAAGGGGAACTAATCCAATCCTAAAGTTGTCATGCAAAGTTGATCCTATGATTGAGGTTAGAAGGGAACTAACTAATGTTATTATGCATGGTTAGAACCCTAATGTTTTTCATAACTTCTCTTGAACAAGAGAAGCTAGAGTCCCTAGGGGAACATGGCAAAGGAAAGCAACAGCAAAAGAAATAACTGTAAGAATAAAACGGTAAGTAAAATGCATGCAATGCAGCAATACAAGCAGAAGGAGACAAACTCGACTTCTAGAGAAAACAAGCAACAGAAACACAATACACATGCAAGGGAGACAAACTCAACATTCAGCCCACAAGCAAAGCCAAACAGTAACAGACAAGCAGAGGGAGACAGACTCAACCTCTGATGCAAACAAACAAATGGAGCTCAGCTCAACCTTTCAATGCACTTAGGCCAAAACCAACTACATGAAAGCCTATTCTAATGCAACACACCAAACAAACAGTCACACAAATACAGTCAATCAACAAGAATACAACAAACAAGATAGCAAGCCAGCAGCCCAACAGTAAAGCAGTCTTCTAGCAGTAAAGCAGCCCAATAGTCTGTAGTTGTCTTCATGTCCAATTTATCCATAAAGAGAAATGGGAATAAGGCCTTCACCTTAAAGCTTCAACTTACTCCATCAAGAGATGATATGAACCAACACAAAGATTATTGCATGATGAGGGGAAGCATGATGGAAACCAAAGGAATCCATCATGGCACTCAACCACTCATCCAAGATTGGTATCCTCAAAGGTTTTACCTTTTATGGTAGGCCTTTAGTCCTTCCAAAGGAGGGACTAGACTCCCACAAAGGAACCTTGCATCATTGGATAGGAAATGGAATGCAAACCAAAGCAAACCACAATTATGAAAACGGAAGAAACTCCTAAAGGCTCTAAAAACCCTAATTCTACAAGCTCTAAAAGCAACTCTATAAAGGAAACTAATGCACCAAATTAAGCCTTACAATTAAGTCTACAGAAGCATCAACGTGTCTACTAAACCATCAAAAAAGATTTGGAAACTTATCATGAGCTAATGGTCTCTTTTGGAGTTAAACTATGGGAAGCACTATGCTAGAAGCACCCTAAAAAAAGCCTAAGTATTAAATCTAATTAAAATAATAAATCAATTTCTAAAAATCTATGAATTTTTCTAAGGTGTCCTAAAGGTATTGGGAACCTATGGTAAAAAGATCAAAACCTAAATCAAGGTTTAAGGTCACTTAAGAAAGTCTAAACCAAGAGGTGTCAAGTCAAAGTTCAAGTGGGGAAAGCTCTAAAAGCCTACTCAAAATAGAACATAGAATTATCTAAAAAATAGAATAAAAATCACACAATATACTACAATGTGTCAACATTCACCATGTAAAAAATCAGAGATTAAATCCAAGCATTGATATGGAAACAAAAATCTAGAAACTAACATGGTATTATTTCTATTCATGGAACAACACATAAAAGAAAAATGCAAAATTAATTGGAAAAAGAATTAAAATGGCAATTAAAAAATATGACAATTTTTTAAACATGTCAAACTATCTCCAGTATTTTTCTCATGATTTTATGACATCATTTTATATTTTTTTTGGAATTAAAATGAAACAGCCATCCAATGAAATAAAAAGAAAAAAAGAAATTAAAGGGAAATGGGCCAGGGGTGTATCTAGCATATTCATGCGTGTCATATACATATGGGCTGTGCATGTAGTGGTGTGGATAACAAAGGGAATTACGCCCAGAGTTTCACTTAAGGGAAATGGCCAGGGGGTGCAATAAGTGGCTATTCCGTGTGTTGTTCGTTGGGCTTGCGAAAAGGGGTGTGCTTAGCGAACTGTACCAAGGGCCCAGCTGAGTCAAAACTCAGCCCCTTGTAAGATTAAAACGTAGCGTTTCGCTGCAGGGAGAGGCCAACCGTGCGCGAATTTGGGTCGTTTGTTGCGAGTACCAAGTCTACCCGTCCACGCGATCGGACGATAGCTGTAGCGTCTGGAAATTTTGAAACGGAAACGGAGGGAAACCTACCGCGGTGGTTCGCATGGTGGTCGTACTTGCTCCGGTCATCTTCTTCATTTCACCAACAATGGCACTTTCTCATTTCTTCACCAAAACTAGTTTTTCTTTAACCAAAACCGTGTATTTTTTTCGTGTAGATTCCAAATATCCAATTTGTTTTCACTTTCCTCCATTAAAACTCAGAAATCAATAACATCCAAGAATCACTCAAGAAAATCAATTTTCTCAAAACTTAAAATATAAAGCACTAATCTCTTCCTCTCACTTCCTACATCATGAATATCAAATTCTTTTCCATTTTCATCCACTAACAAGAGAGAAAATCAAACTACAACCTAGGGTGTCAATTCTTGAAGTTTCATGGAACTTAACCAAACTAATCCTAAAAGCTTCTACATGCTCCAAGGATCATAATTATGTAAAAATGGAGCAATAACTCATCAAGAACAAAGTGTATGAATGAGAAATAAGAACCTTGTTCGGAGCTTCAATGGTGGAGTATTCTTGCACGAATTCTTGATCAAAGTTGTTCAAAATCGTTCAATGATGCTTGGAGAAGCTTCTTGAATGATTAATTCCCTCTGAAATTGCTCCAAAGTAGAAATTCCATTTTCACTTCTAACAAGCTTTTTTTTAAGTGCTTCTTACCTCATTCAAGCTTTTCCAATCACCAACCTTGCTATGAACTCTTCCATGGTGTTATATAGAAATGATTTGGATCCTTATTTGGCCCAATTGTGGCCCAATTCACTCAATCCAAAATTTTGATTTTTCTCACTTTTTCCTTTGTAATTTCCATGAACATGGTGTGTGGAAGCTTCCAATTATGTTCATATCAGTTCCTTATGATGCAAGGAACATGTAGGGCTGAGATTAATGCCTTGGAAATGAATGGATGGTTGATTTTGAATTTGGGACTTAAAGTTCAAGAAACCATGAATATCCCCATGTAAATGAACCCATTTCTAATTTCTGGTTTTGCCATTGTTCTTAAAATATTATTTGGACTCAAAAAATGCACCAACGTGACATAAATTGATTTAATTGGCATTAAATCCAAACTAGGCCTTTTCAAACTTCTTTTCATGAAAGTTTCTCCATACATTCTCATTTCCAAGCTATGTCCATGATCTCTTGAGGTTTGGTTGACCAAATAATACCATTTGGAGCAACTTTCAAGTTGGCAAGATTTCCATTTGAAGTGTGCAAATTGGTGAAATGGACCTATAATGAAAATGGCCTGTAATCTCACTTTCCCAAAATACCCCTAACTTGTAAACCTCATAACTTGAGCTCTACAAATCAGATGAAAAACTTCCAGTACATTTTGGAAAGCTAAGACCAAGACCTAAAACTTTCATGTTGTCCAAAAGTTGATGAGAAACATCCTTCTAGGTCAAAAGTGCCTTGGAATTTGGTGGACTTTCACAGATAAAATTCACATTCATTTGATGAACTGTAACTTGTCTGAATCATAACTTGAGTTTTATAAATCCAATCAAGGGCTTCTAGGACTCAAATTAAAGCTAATCACATGCTCTACAACTTCCATGTTGGTCAAAAGTTGAGATGAAACTTGTATCTTGAGATAAGTGGTCTTGAAGCCAGGCACTAAATAGGGGATTTTACCCTGAGAACCCTAATTTAGCAACTCCTCATACTTTGAATTCTTCTTGAATTGATCTTGGAATAACACCTCATGTATCTCAACACACCCTTCCATGATCACAAAGACTTAGAAATGAGTCTTAATCTCCTTCAATTGCACAGTTGACTCAAGGTTGCCCAGATGAAAACCCTAATTGCAACACCTTCAACTGTGGCTGCTTGCACTTGGCATAAACACTCTAATGAACTCCACCATGACCCTCAAGGCCTCCAATGAGCTTCAATGATAATCTCCACCCCTAACCATGGGCTTATTCTCCCCAGATGATCCTCAGATAGGCTCCTAGGCAGGAGATGAACCACATTCACTTGCTTTCCTTTCTTCAAGGACTTAGACTTGCTTCTGAGGATGATAACCACTTGATGACTGGAATATAATCTCTTGATTAGGCCTTGAACCCTTGATAACCTCAATTGGATAAGCACACCTTTCCTGATCCCCTGTAAAATGCAACATGACTATGCAATGTGAATGCTAGAACAATGGTATGCTAATGCAATGAAACATAAACCTAGTAAGAAAAAAGGTTAGGCAAATTTTGGGGTACAACAGCTGCCCCTATTCAAGCGACTTAGACCTGACTGGATAAAAAGCGAACGTCTTTCAGACAATCAAGGTAAAAGACGGTTGAGTACCAAAGAACCCAGAAATTTGCTCACCGAAGAAATAATCTGCGAAAACTGCTTAGGGGGAAAATATGCAGAAAATTGAATTCGGTTGTCACGGCAACAAACTGATCAATCATCTGATAAAGAAAGCCTGATTTCAACATCAACCACCTGTGTGACACCACAGGCATTGAATCCACACATTAGATAAACAACAATCAACCTTCAAATATACGCTACAATAAGCGGGCACCGAGCCATAGGACCATATCAAAATATTATCTTTGACCTTCCATTTCCGAAGAAACAAGCAAAGCACTACGTAAAGTGCGTCATCAATGTACTATCCTTGATCTTCCATTTCCGAAGAAACGAGCATGCACTACGTAAAGTGCGTCATCAATGTAATATCCTTGATCTTAAATTTCCGAAGAAACGAGCATGCACTACGTAAAGCGTGTCATCAATGTACTATCCTTGATCTTCCATTTCCGAAGAAACGAGCATGCACTACGTAAAGCGTGTCATCAATGTACTATCCTTGATCTTCCATTTCCGAAGAAACGAGCATGCACTATGTAAAGCGCGTCATCAATGTATTATCCTTGATCTTCCATTTCCGAAGAAACGAGCATCGCACTAAATAAAAGCGCGGACTGTCAATATACTATCATTGACCTTCCATTTTTGAAGAAACGAGCGTCGCACTAAATAAAAGCGCGGACCATCAATATACTATCCTTGACCTTCCATTTCCGAAGAAACGAGCATGCACTACGTAAAGCGCGTCATCAATATACTATCCTTGATCTTCCATTTCCGAAGAAAGGAGCATGCACTATGTAAAGGGCGTCATCAATGTACTATCCTTGATCTTCCATTTCCTAAGAAACGAGCATCGCACTAAATAAAAGCGCGGGCCGTCAATATACTATCCTTGACCTTCCATTTCCGAAGAAACGAGCATCGCACTAAATAAAAGCGTGGACCGTCAATATACTATCCTTGACCTTCCATTTCCGAAGAAACGAGCATGCACTACGTAAAGTGCGTCATCAATGTACTATCCTTGATCTTCCATTTCCGAAGAAAAGAGCATCACACTAAATAAAAGCGCGGACCGGGCATCCGAAGACTTGAACAAGCAACTCTGCGGGGAAATTCTGACGTCACTGCCAGACACCTATTAAAATGACCACAGGTAACGACTTCAAAGGTATAATCTATGAAATCTTTTAATGCTGATGTAACAGCAATCTAAGGAAAACTTCGTTGGGGACGAAGAGAAACTCAATCAAGCAACTCTGATAAGGGACACATGATAGGACGAACGTTATCATCACATATACCATGCCAAGAATTTGAATATCCAAAAACCATCCTGAACAAGAATTCCAATCACCTGCATAGAAAAACACCTGAAAACAAAGAGGTAACCAACCTGGCTTATGTTTCAAAATGCATATGTTTGAAAAATGACGTAGTTCTCCATAATGGAATGGAAATGCTACGCGTTTGGGTAGATGCTATGCACGATGCAAATGCAAAGAGGCGTTCCAGCAAAATAAATGCTGAAGGAACGAAACCAAACTTCCGCTGGGGAAATAAACAACAACCCTGCTAGGGAATAGCCTAACAAATCCGGAGTTGCAAGCTCTACAAAGGACGATCAACCTATTGGAGGAAAGACAACCTGCTGGAGAACAGAAAGAACAATCCTGCGTGGGGATGATCCTTTCAAACCACCGACAACCTGGTTGTACTCTGTGAGGACTTAACTGGGGATTAAATGTGCACATGACCAACTGCTGGGAATACACATACCTGCCTGACTGCTTACCAGCCTGCATCTAACTCTTCCGGGGATAAAAATGTGCATTCCGTCTGCTGGGGAGGAATAAGTTTCATATAGAGCCTGCTTCTACGTTAAGGAACTCCGGTTGTGGAAACACGATCCCTTGGTTGTTTGCTTCAAAGGCAACGACCCTGCCTAGGATGCATCTGGTTGGGGAGAATCCATCTCCGTTCGGGGTGACACATCAATGCTCATAGTCCCATGTTCAGATTCTGTGGGAAAACACGACCGAACCTGCTGAGGAAGAATGAGTCATCCTGCTTGGAAAGAAATGCCATGAAACAAACTCGAAATGGCTTGCCCCAGAATCTATAAAAACTTTTTGAAAAACTCTGCAGATATGGAGAGGAATGGCTCTTTCGCTTTCAGCTTTTGCCCCAGCCTGCGGGATCTTCGTCATATCCTTTCAAAAGAAAACCCGAGATCTTTGTACTCTGGTGGTTTGATACGAACTGCTTCAGCACTTTGAACCTCACGGAGGTGCTTCAAGTTAATCGCCTTCAGGATAAGGATAGCTTTGGCGCTCTCGGGATGACATGCCCGAGTCTTGTCATGACTTTGCCCCTCATGGGCTGATCTGTGGGGAGTAGTACCCTTGGCTGTGAGAGATTCATCAAATCTCGACCTGATTGCCCCAGATTACCTGATTTCTGGATGGCTGACTCCCATGCCGTGATCATTTGACATAGCTTGCCCCGGTTCACCGGGATATTCTGGCGTCCTGTATTCTGTCCTGATCAAATCTTTCCATCGTGGAAACTTTCCCGCTGTCAAGCGCTTACTCGCTAGTAAAACACATTGTTCTGCATAAAAGACATATCAAATGCAATACATATAGCAGTTTTCAAAATCCATTCTTGTTCACTGGAAAAAAAATTTTGTGGCATAAAATGTATGAATCATTCATCAATATGTCAAAATCAGTACAACGCTGTAAGAAGAATCCTTTCAGGAGTCAGTTCCGATGCGATCTTTACCGAAGTATGCTTTCAAAACAAACCTATTTCAATTAGGACTTTTAAAGGTTGTAACATGGTCAGGTTCACGGTTTATGAAAGAAAAGATAAAGGCTCAAAATTCATTTTAACCCACCCATTCTCCGTGATGTTCTCCGATCCTACGTTCAGCTAATTCGACCTTAGCGTTCTCCTTTCAAAGCTTGAGTGACAGTTCAAGAAATTACACTTGTTGAAGTGACAATCGCTCCCTTTTCGTCTTTTGGCGTCCAGAGCCACACGATTTCGTTCTTGTTTGAGGATTTTTCTTTCGCAATCCCTTTTCGCTTTTCGTTTTTTGTTTTTTCGTTTTCCCCTAACTTTTGCCTGGACTAACTCTTTAGAGTTTCTTCAATTTTGAAGTCCAGCGGGGTACCCTAATTTCAGCCTAAGTCGCTTGCCTTCAAGATTCGACTTAGCGGGCTTTTCTTTTCGATTCTTTTCTTTCCTTTTTTTTGGAGCAAATCGTATGACATCGGCTCGTATGACTTGTTAAAGAGATTGTGACTGTTTCACTCTAGATCAACCAGGCTTAACCATTGTGGTTTTTTTTAGGTACGACCTATAGCGGTGTGATTGATCCTCGAACGGACACTCCTTTTGTAATTTGAAAGCTTGGTCAAATTAACTGACACCTACCCTGCCCCGGGTTAAGATTGAAGGTTTTCCATTTTCAGAAAGAAACTCCTACTACTAGGCTCAAAGGGGTTAACAAGGGATTATCTTCCTTATATCTCCAGTGTTTGTGGATTGAAACAATGCCTGTACATCATCAACAGGTTTTTATTCAAAAGCATAGCATCGGAAGCTTACGCATTATAGGGTTTCGTCATCCTCCCCGGATTCCACTTAAACAAGTGTTTGCAATAAAAAAAAGCAATAGAGTGAACACAAATGGATTAGTTCAAAACATGCATATATATTTCATTATCAATATCAATTGAAGAACAACATGCTTTACAAACAAGATTGCAATTCAAACAGGAAAGAAACTACAAACATAAAGAAATGACAAGATAAAACAAAGGAAAATGCCAACTTCCGAGAACCAAGCTTTCACATCTGACTTGCTGCCGAACCAGCCATCTTCAAAGTTGCTTATTGAAACCACTCCGCTCAAAACGGCAACCGGGTGAACTGCCTCTCTGATTTCTTTGGGTTTTGCCTGGCACGTAGGTTTGACTGATAACGATAAGGCTGCTGATTCTGGAGAGGAGTTGATGTCTGTTGCAAAGACTGGACGAATTGTTGACCTTGAACAGTTGAACCACTTGGAAGTTGAGTCTGAATTAACAGGGACTCCTTTTGTTCAGGTGCTTTCATCCTCAAGCTTGGTCTGGGCACAGGCAACAACTGAGGACAGGGGGATTCTGACACCATTGATTGCAGGATATACCCTGACCTACTGCAGCTTCGGGAACGCCCAACATCTTGGCAACCGTTGGCATAGGACCACCAGGTATCGTTACGCCGCTCGGCGTGAATTCAATAGCTTTTGACTCAATCAGGTCCTGAACCTTGTGCTTAAAAGCATGACAGTTCTCAATGCTATGCCCCAGTGCCCCAGAGTGAAAGTTGCAACGGGCATTCATATCAAAACCTGATGGTAGCTTACCCTTAGGTGGATCCAAAATCCGAAATTTGACCAACCGACGATGAAGCAAAACTTGCAACAACTGAGCGTATGTCATTGGGATCGGATCGAAAGTTCTGTCAACTAATTTTACCTTCTGAGCGTACCCCCTCCTAGTCACATGATTATCCCGAGAAGCAATGTGTTGAAAAAAAATTCAAAGCTCTTTGTCGCCTATTAGACATCTGAGGCTTATCAACCCTTGTCACAGGTTCCACAGGCACAAGTGGAACAAGCATCCTTGTTGCGGCTTCAGGTAGCTGATCATCTTCTTTCCTGAGCACATTCTTTAACACCTCCATGATAGATCCCACCTGGGTCTTCAGCTGATTGTTTTCCTCTTTGAGCGTCTTCTGATCCAGACGCAACTCTTGCATGTTCATCATAATCTTCCCTAGCTGGCCTCGGACTTCAATCAATTCAACCTGATTCTGTTCCATGACTCTGAGAGGATTCCTGCAACAAACTAGTGGAGAACAGGAAATAAGACCCACGGTTATGAAGTACCTTCCATGAGAGCAATGCAATGCAGAAAGCAAACACACACTCACAACAAGACAAAGTGAAATCCAAGCCATAAGCATGGAGACAAACACCTCACACAAGTATTCAAAACCAACAAAAGCAACATATAAGCACACATGAGTACGAATACAATGACCTCAGCCAACAAGCCTGGTGATGGTCAGCAAGCAACAATGAACAAATGCTAAATAGACAAGCAGAGAAATCAGATGCAACACCCGGCACAGAAACCTTTAGCAACTTCCTTCATAATCAACTGAGCCCTCAGTCTGATATTCTTCCAAACACACACTTCCGGTGGAGTCTTCCATAACATTAACTGATGAACCCGCACAACTGGATGAAGGAGAATCATTAATCTGAACAACACCCTGAGGCGTGATAGATATCCTATTAGAGTCTAGCAAAGTTTGAACTTGGCTTCTAAGCACCTTACAATCATTCGTTGAATGCCCCTGTGCTCCAACATGGCACTCACAGTGGGCGCTGACATCAAAACCTAAAGGATACGGCGGGATCATTGGATTAGTCTCTTTCGGCACTATCAACCCACCTTTGACCAAATCCGGCAACAACTGACTGTATGACACCGGTATCTAAGTAAACTGCCTTTCAGGTTTCCTTGGTCTTCGTCGGGCGTGCTGACGTGGTTGACGATGATATGACTGTTGACTTTGAACACTTAAAGCGTCTGAAAATTGAGCCTGAGATGCTAGAGATTCTGAGACAACATCACTTCCTCCTTCCCATTCCTCCTGGGAACTGACAACTGATTCAATCTTATCAACTGGGATATAAGGAGTATCTCGAGTCTTTCCATTCTTGAGTCCACTCTCGACATGCTCTCCTATTCTCATCAAGTCCGCAAAGTTTGCCATTCCACAACAAAACATTATGTCATAGCAACAGCCCTTCAAGGTACCCAAGAAGAGGTCAACCATTTCTCTCTCCAGACGCGGGGGTTGAACGCGAGTAGCCAATTCTCTCCATCTCTGCACATACCCCCTAAAGGATTCATTCTCCGCATGAGATAATTCTTGCAAATGCACGCGACTAGGAGCCATATCCAGGTTGTAGTTGTACTGCTTCACGAAGGCATTGGCTAAATCTGACCATGATTTGATGTTATCACTCTCCAACTACATATATCAGTCCAAAGATGCCCCACTCAAACTATCTTGGAAACAGTGAATCATAAGCTTGTCATCGGTGACATGTGAAGTCATTCTTCTGCAGAACATAACCAAATGTAGCTTCGGACAACTATCCCCTTTGTATTTCTCAAAATTGGACGCCTTGAACTTCGGAGGCACCATAAGGCCTGGCACCAAACACATGCTCGAAGCATTCAGATCAAGAGTATTCTTACTCATCAGGGTAGCCAGCTGCTCTTCCAACAGTTGCAATCTTCTCATATACTCAACAGTCCGTGGATTCTCAGTATTAACCTGTGGAGAAACTCTTGGAGATGGAACAATCCTTGGAGAGGGAACAATCCTTGGAGAATCTGGCGTAGAGAAAGTGAAACTCTGATACTCTGTGTCATCGAGAGAAGATGAATCTTTATCTCTGACAGGAGTTTGCACTGGCTGAGCTACATTGTTCACCGGAGTCCTTTGAATATTGTTCTCTCCTCTATTCATAGTTGTTATGGCTTCCATGAACTGACTCAACTGATTCTTCAACAATTCAAACTTTGCCCGAGTAACAACCAAGTTCTGCTCTTCTGAGTCCATGATCCTTCCAAAAGCTAACTCAAGTCCAGTGCGATTGTCGAGAAACCAACTGACGAAGTGGACAAAAGACGGGTAAGCTCCCTGTTCCGGATGAGGATGGATATGCAAAAATGAAATGCAGATGCAAAGACAATGCAAAAATGCAAAATGCTAAATGCACACACAAGGGATCAAGATCACTGTGCTGAGAAGAACCAAAGGTCTGGCTTGACAAGCACATAGCACTGCTCTGATAGAAACCAACTGATACTAATAATTCTGATTCAAACTGTAGAGAAAACTGGGTAATCTGAAGGTAAAGGCTTCCTGCATAACCCCAATCCCACTCACAGGTATGGACCTAATCCACCGATAAAGGTATGGCATCCTATGTGTTCATCAGCGTCACATACTTTCAATAAACGATGATACGTTCACCATTTATGGTTTGGCATCATCATATCCCGAAGAGGCCTCACTTAGCTGAATCCCAAATGATCGGTCCCCAAAGTCGACAACTCTCCAAACCAACAACCCCTCAAGCCCAAAGGGCCGGAAAAGAAGTCAACCGGGAGAATCTCGTCTGAGCGTGGATTTTGTGAGACACTAGTACATGCAAAGCATGCACGCGCCCACTACTTTCCACAACTAATGCTAGGTATACACTCAAGCCTGGGTCTGGCTTATCACTCATTAGAGCCTCCCTCCCACAACAGCATAATAATGATATTATACTGAAAATAAAATGCGGAAAGTAAAATGCGATAATTAAATGCAAACCCAACAGATAAACACGCAAGCGCTAGGATTGACTCGCATAGGGGACGGGAAACGGTCCCAGCATAGGGGATGGGAAATGTCCCCAGCAGCTATAAGTCCCCAGCAGAGTCGCCAGCTGTCGCTACTGCAAAAATAAGGTGCCGGCAAAATAGAAGAGTCGCCACCTTTCGTTATTTATCCCACAGAAAGGGAAAGGAAACGATCGAAGAAAACCTGGCGAAAAGGTATAAGACAAGGTCATCGCAACCATGTCAGGGTTCGGGAGTCAGTTACGCAAGGGGAAGGTATTAGCACCCCTCACGTCCATTGTACTCGATGGGATCCACGCTTGTTGTGTTTATATGACGGGTTGGTTACTCTATCTACCTATCAAGGCTGGTCTGAAAAGAAAAGAAAATGACTCGGCAGAACACAACAGTTCTATGCCTACGTATTCCCGTCTGGAACAAGAAATCAGAGTCAACGTAGTTCGCCTAACTACGGGTGAAAAGGGGGGAAGGTTGCTCGCCGAGATATCGCATCTCGTGCCTACTTACTTTCACACAGTGTGAAAGATCAGAGCAAACATAGTTCGGGCTAACAAGACCACATGTTGGTTCGAAATGTTTTACCCGAGTAGGGTTAACAAACGGTTATGGAAGTTGGTGTATGCAGCTCGACCTTTGGAGACTTAGGCGTTTACCGTTCACGGTAGAACCGAGAGTTAACAAAACTCTCCTTATGAAAATGATTTCCAAGGATTAAAGGTCCCAAAGGACAAAAAGAAGTTTGATCTTTGTTTTCTGAAGTCTTTTAAGAAGAAATGTTTTGACTTTTGTTTGTAACTCATGTTGCACTAAAGACTTGGACTCAAGAGTGAATGCGTCGCATGTCACCCAAAGGGTACCACACTAAACACCCAAGCTATTTAAGAGAAACTCTCCAACAACCCTTTCTTAAGTGCTTAAGGCTCGTAGCGTACAACACGTGTTAC
Organism: Lathyrus sativus; assembly: GCA_963859935.3. Taxonomy (NCBI): domain Eukaryota; kingdom Viridiplantae; phylum Streptophyta; class Magnoliopsida; order Fabales; family Fabaceae; genus Lathyrus; species Lathyrus sativus. The sequence continues at coordinate 297,884,531 of OZ012737.1, read as the reverse complement.
TCTTTATTAAGTATTTTAAAGATGTTTGAAGATTAGAAGAGAAAGGACACACTAAAGGGGAACTAATCCAATCCTAAAGTTGTCATGCAAAGTTGATCCTATGATTGAGGTTAGGAGGGAACTAACTAATGTTATCATGCATGGTTAGAACCCTAATGTCTGTCATAACCTCTCTTGAACAAGAGAAGCTAGAGTCCCTAGGGGAACATGGCAAAGGAAAGCAACAGCAAAAGAAATAACTGTAAGAATAAAACGGTAAGTAAAATGCATGCAATGCAGCAATACAAGCAGAAGGAGACAAACTCGACTTCTAGAGCAAACAAGCAAGTGCAACACAATACACAGGCAAGGGAGACAAACTCAACCTTCAGCCCACAAGTAAAGCCAAACAGTAACAGACAAGCAGAGGGAGACAGACTCAACCTCTGATGCAAACAAGCAAAGGGTGCTCAGCTCAAACTTTCAATGCACTTAGGCCTAAACCAACTACATGAAAGCCTATTCTAATGCAACACACCAAACAAACAGTCACACAAATGCAGTTAATCAACAAGAATACGACAAACAAGACAGCAAGCCAGCAGCCCAACAGTAAAGCAGCCCAACAGTCTGTAGTTGTCTTCATGTCCAATTTATCCATCAAGGCAAAAAGGAATAAGGCCTTCACCTTCAAGCTTTAACTTGCTCCATCAAGAGATGACATGAATCAACACAAAGATTATTTCATGATGAGGGGAAGCATGATGGAAACCAAAGGAATCCATCATGGCACTCAACCACTCATCCAAGATTGGTATCCTCAAAGGTTTTACCTTTTATGGTAGGCCTTTAGTCCTTCCAAAGGAGGGACTAGGCTCCCACAAAGGAACATTGCATCATTGGATAGGAAATGGAATGCAAACCAAAGCAAACCACAATTATGAAAAAGGAAGAAACTCCTAAAGGATCTAAAATCCCTAATTCTACAAGCTCTAAAAGCAACTCTCTAAAAGGAACTAATGCACCAAATTAAGCCTTACAATTAAGTCTACAGAAGCATCAACATGTCTACTAAACCATCAAAAACGATTTGAAAACTTATCATGAGCTAATGGTCTCTTTTGGAGTTCAACTATGGGAAGCACTATGTTAGAAGCACCCTAAAAACTGCCTAAGTATTAAATCTAATTAAAATATTAAATCAATTTCTAAAAATCTATGAATTTTTCTAAGGTGTCCTAAAGGTATTGGGAACCTATGGTAAAAATATCAGAACCTAAATCAATGTTTAAGGTCACTTAAGAAAGTCTAAACCAAGAGGTGTCAAGTGAAAGTTCAAGTGGGGAAAGCTCTAAAAACCTAGTCCAAAACAGAACTTAGATTTATCTAAAAAATAGAATAAAAATCACAAAATATACTACAATGTGTCAACATTCACCATGTAAAAAATCAGAGATTAAATCCAAGCATTGATATGGAAACAAAAATCTAGAAACTAATATGGTATTATTTCTATTCATGGAACAACACATAAAAGAAAAATACAAAATTAATTGAAAAAAGAATTAAAATGGCATCATTTTATATTTTTTTTGGAATTAAAATGAAACAGCCATCAATGAAATAAAAAGAAAAAAAGAAATTAAAGGGAAATGGGCCAGGGGTGTATCCAGCATATTCATGTGTGTCATATACATATGGGCTGCGCATGTGGTGGTGCGGATAGCGAAGGGAATTAGGCCCTGAGTTTCACTTAAGGGAAATGGCCAGGGGGTGCAATAAGTGGCTATTCCGTGTGCTGTTCGTTGGGCATGTGAAAAGGGGTGTACTTAGCGAATTGTACCAAGGGCCCAGCTGAGTCAAAACTCATCCCCTTGTAAGATCAAAACGCAGCGTTTCGCTGCAAGGAGAGGCCAACCGTGCGCGAATCTGGGCCGTTCGTTGCGAGTACCGAGTCCATCCGTCCATGCGATCGGACGTTAGCTGTAGCCTCTGGCAATTTTGAAACAGAAACGGAGGGAAACCTCCTGCGGTGGTTCGCATGGTGGCCGGACTTGCTCCGGTCATCTTCTTCATTTCACCAACAATGGCACTTTCTCATTTCTTCACCAAAATTAGTTTTTTTAACCAAAACCCTGTATTTTTTCGTGTAGAATCCAAATATCCAATTTGTTTACACTTTCCTCCATTAAAACTCAGAAATCAATAACATCCAAGAATCACTCAAGAAAATCAATTTTCTCAAAACTCAAAATTGAAAGCACTAATCTCTTCCTCTCACTTCCTACATCATGAATATCAAATTCTTTTCCATTTTCATCCACTAACAAGAGAGAAAATCAAACTACAACCTAGGGTGTCAATTCTTGAAGTTTCATGGAACTTAACCAAACTAATCCTAAAATCTTCTACATGCTCCAAGGATCATAATTATGTAAAAATGGCGCAATAACTCATCAAGAACAAAGCGTATGAATGAGAAATAAGAACCTTGTTTGGAGCTTCAATGGTGGAGTATTCTTGCACGGTTTCTTGATCAAAGTTGTTCAAAATCGTTCAATGATGCTTGGAGAAGCTTCTTGAATGATTAATTCTCTCTGAAATTGCTCCAAAGTAGAAATTCCATTTTCACATCTAACAAGCTTTTTTTAAGTGCTTCTTACCTCATTCAAGCTTTTCCAATCACCAACCTTGCTATGAACTCTTCCATGGTGTTATATAGAAATGACTTGGATCCTTATTTGGCCCAATTCACTCAATCCAAAATTTTGATTTTTCTCACTTTTTCCTTTGTAATTTCCATGAACATGGTGTGTGGAAGCTTCCAATTCTGTTCATATCAGTTCCTTATGATGCAAGGAACATGTAGGGCTGAGATTAATGCCTTGGAAATGAATGAATGGTTGATTTTGAATTTGTGACTTAAAGTTTAAGAAACCATGAATATCCCCATGTAAATGAATCCATTTCTGATTTCTGGTTTTGCCATTGTTCTTAAAATATTATTTGGACTCAAAAAATGCACCAACATGACATAAATTGATTTAATTGGCATTAAATCCAAACTAGGCCTTTTCAAACTTCTTTTCATGAAATTTTCTCCATACATTCTCATTTCCAAGCTATGTCCATGATCTCTTGAGGTTTGGTTGACCAAATAATACCATTTGGAGCAACTTTCAAGTTGGCAAGATTTCCATTTGAAGTGTGCAAATTGGTGAAATGGGCCTATAATGAAAATGGCCTGTAATCTCACTTTCCCAAAATACCCCTGACTTGTAAACCTCATAACATGAGCTCTACAAATCAGATGAAAGACTTCTAGTACATTTTGGAAAGCTAAGACCAACACCTACAACTTTCATGTTGGTCAAAAGTTGAGGAGAAACATACTTCTAGGTCAAAAGTGCCTTGGAAGTTGGTGGACTTTCATAGATAAAATTCACATTCATCTGATGACCTGTAACTTGTATGAATCATAACTTGAGTTTTATAAATCCAATCAAGGGCTTCTAGTACTCAAATTAAAGCTAAGCACATGCTCTATAAGTTCCATGTTGGTCAAAGGTTTATATGAAACTTTTATCTTGAGATAAGTGGTCTTGAAGCTAGGCACTAAATAGGGGATTTTACCCTGAGAACCCTAATTTAGCAACTCCTCATACTTTGAATTCTTCTTGAATTGATCTTGGAATAACACCTCATGTATCTCAACATACCCTTCCAGGATCACAAAGACTTAGAAATGAGTCTTAATCTCCTTCAATTGCACAGTTAACTCAAGGTTGACCAGATGAAAACCCTAATTACAACACCTTCAACTGTGGCTTGCACTTGGCATAAACACTTGAATGAACTCCACCATGACCCTTAAGGCATCCAATGAGCTTCAATGACAATCTCCACCCCTAAACATGGGCTTATGCTCCACAGATGATCCTCAGATAGGCTCCTAGACAAGAGATGAACCACATTCACTTGCTTGCCTTTCTTCAAGGACTTAGACTTGCTTTTGAGGATGATAACCACTTGATGACTGGAATATAATCTCTTGATTAGGCCTTGAACCTTTGATAACCTCAATTGGCTAAGCACACCTTTCCTGATCCCCTGTAAAATGCAACATGACTATGCAATGTGAATGCTAGAACAATGGTATGCTAATGCAATGAAACATAAACCAAGTAAGAAAAAAGGTTAGGCAAATTTTGGGGTACAACAGCAAACACTAGACTTTCTGAGGAAATTGGTAACAACCAAATTAAGTACCAATAACCATTGGATTTTTAAGCGATGCTAGTAACTACTGCTTTGTTAAATTAGTTTTCTTTAAAAAAAATTTTAATTTTCCAAACACTTTTCTTTTCGAAAAAATCCATATTGACGAATAAGTGAAATTGCATAAAAAAATAGAAGATCATAACAATGATTGGTCCAAAATCTGATTTCATTAATAGACGAGAACTTTACAAAGGGTAGAATCTCGGAAACAAAAATACATTTGGGAAATGGAAAACAAAAGGGGTTACATAATCCCACAATGATCAGGTCCTACTAACTAGCAGTCCATGCGCTTCGTTGCCTCAAATGAGAACGACAAACGTTGACTTTCTTTAAACACATTGGATAAGATCTTGCCCCTGCATTTGTCAGCTTCATTCTTCAGGCTTTTGCCTTGCTAAAGTGTTTCTGGCTTGAATCACCTTTCCAGGTTTTTTCGTTTAGGCGTAGTACTTTCTCACTGCATCTGAGTTGATAGGGTACTTTCGCCATCCATGGTCTTAAGAATCAGAGATCCCCCAGAGAAAACAGTCTTTACAACAAAAGGGTCATCCTAATTGGGCATCCACTTGCTACGCATGTTCTTCTGTGTTGGTAGGATTTTTCTGAGCATAAGCTCTCCTTCCCTGTACTCTTTGAGACGAACCTTCTTGTCGAATGCTCTTATCATCCTTTGTTGATAAATCTGACTATGACACATGGCAATCATTATTTTTTCATCGATGAGGTTCAATGAATCGAACCTTTTTTTATCCACTCGGCTTCTTCAAGCTCGGCTTCCATTAAGATCTTCAAAGAAGGTATCTTGACCTCGATGGGTAGCACGACGTCCATACCATAGACCAAGGAAAAAGGAGTTGCCCCTGTCGAGATTCGCACTGATGTTCTGTAACCATGTAAAGCAAATGGTAACATCTCGTGCCAATCTTTATAGGTTACGACCATCTTTTGTATTATCTTCTTGACATTCTTGTTTGCAGCCTCGATAGCGCCATTCATTTTGGGACTGTACGGAGATGAATTGTGATGCCTGATTTTGAAGTCATCACAAAGTTCCTTCATCGTTTTCTTGTTCAGATTCGAACCATTGTCAGTGATGATCTGGTCAGGGATACCATATCGGCAAATAATTTCCTTCTTGATGAAGCGGGCGACCACTTGCTCTGTTACGTTCGCATACGATGCTGCTTCTACCCATTTGGTGAAGTAATCAATTGCAACGAGGACGAAAAGATGATTGTTGGAAGGTTTCGGTTCTATTTCCCCAATCATGTCTATGCCCCACATTGCGAATGGCCATGGTAATGTCATTACGTTGAGAGGATGTGGAGGAACATGCACTTTGTCAGCATAGACTTGGAATTTGTGGCACTTTCGAGCGAAGAGGATGCAGTCCGTCTCTAATGTCAACCAAAAGTAACCAGATCTTACAATTTTTTTAGCCATTGGCATGAGCGCCAAACGTTCCTTCATGCATTTCAGTCATTAACCATCTTTTGTATTATCTTCTTGACATTCTTGTTTGCAGCCTCGACAACGCAATTCATTTTGGGCCTGTACGGAGATGAATTGTGATGCCTGATTTTGAAGTCATCACAAAGTTCTTTCATTGTTTTGTTGTTCAGATTCGAACCATTGTCGGTGATGATCTAGTCAGGGATACCATATCAGAAAACGATTTCCTTCTTGATGAAGCGGACGATCACTTTCTTTGTTACGTTCGCATACGACGCTGCTTCTACCCATTTCGTGAAGTAATCAATTGCAACGAGGACGAAATGATGATCGTTGGAAGCTTTTGGTTCTATTGCCCCAATCATATTTATGCCCCACATTGCGAATGGCCATGGTGATGTCATTACGTTGAGAAGATGTGGAGGAACATGCACTTTGTCAGCATAGACTTGGCATTTGGGGCACTTTCGAGCGAATGGGATGCAGTCCGTCTCTAAGGTCAACCAAACCAGCCCTTAAAATCTTTTTAGCCATGGCATGGCCATTGGCATGAGTGCCAAACGTTCCTTCATGCACTTCAGTCATTAGCAGACTTGCTTCTTTTTCATCGACACATCTGAGCAGAACCATGTCGTAGTTTATTTTATACAGGATGCCATTGCTGGTGAAGAATTTAGACGACAATCTTCGTATGGCTATTTTGTCAATTCAGGATGCGTCAACTGAGTATTCCTGATTTTGGAGAAAGTTCTTGATGTCATGGAACCAAGGTTTCTCATCAGACTCTTCTTCTATTGTCATAACATATGTTGGTACTATTCTTCTTTCTATGCGAATTAGAGGTGCCTTGTAAACAAACTGAACCTTCCACATTGATGCCATCATGGCTAACGCATCAGCAATATGATTTTCTGCTCTTGGCACATGCTTGAAAGTAATTTCATCGAAATATTCGACCATATCTAGAATGTGAGCTTTGTAAGGGCTCAACTTTTCATCCCGAGTCTCCCATTCCTCTTTGAGCTGATAGATCACCAAAGATGAATCACCGATCACTTCCAGGATTTTGATGCAGAGATCAATGGCAGCTTCCAACCCTAGAATGCAGGCCTCGTACTCGACTACATTGTTAGTACAAGAGAAACAAATTCGGGTTGTGACAACAGTATACCCTCCGGTTGGGTTTTTGAAAACAGCTCCAATGCCATGTCCATTTTTGTTTGACGCACCGTCGAACATCATTTCCCAGCGGGACCCAGGCTCAGATCCTTCTTCAAGACCAGGTTCTGGTTTCATGAATTGAATGTACATTACATCTTCATTGGGAAACTCAAACTTGAGTGGCTGATAATCTTCCACAGGATGTTCGGCGAGGTGTTCTGACAAGACACTGCCTTTGATGGACTTTTGAGCAATGTATTGAATATCATACTCTAGCAAGAGCATGTGCCATCTGGCTAGCTTTCCAGTTTGAGCTGGCTTTTTGAAGATGTACTTTATCGGGTCCATCTTAGAAATCAACATTGTGGTATGGCAGATCATATACTGTCTTAGACGCTTGGCGACCCAGGCTAAAGCACAACAGGCTTTCTCTAGCGGGGAGTAACGACTCTCATAGTCTGTGAACTTCTTGCTTAAGTAGTAAATTGCGTGCTCTTTCTTGCCTGACTCGTCAGTTTGGCCTAAGACGCACCCCATTGAATCTTATAATACCATCATGTACATGAACAATGGTTTTCCTGGTACTAGAGGAATCAATACCGAAGGCTCTAGTAGATACTTCTTAATTTTCTCAAATGCCGACTCGCAATTTTCATTCCACACCACTGTTTGATCCTTTCGTAACAACTTGAAGATCGGTGTGCAGGTTAGCATTAGGTTGGAGATGAACCTGGAGATATAATTCAACCCTCCAAGGAAACCTCTGACTTGTTTCTCTGTTTTAGGAGCGGGCATTTCTTGGATTGCTCTGACCTTATCGGGATCTACTTCAATTCCCTGATGACTAATAATGAAACCCAGTAGTTTGCATGAGCGAACCCCAAAGGTGCATTTAGCTGGATTTAGTCTTAGCTGATACTTCCGGAGTCTCTCGAATAGCTTCAACAGATGATCCAAATGGTCTTCTTCACTTCGAGACTTTGCGATCATATCGTCTACATATACTTCAATTTCTTTGTGCATCATATCATGGAAGAGTGCGACCATAGCCCTCTGATATGTTGCTCCTGCATTCTTTAAACTGATGGGCATGACCTTATAACAATAGGTGCCCCAGGGTGTAATGAAATTCGTCTTCTCCATGTCATCCAGATTCATCTTTATCTGATTATAGCCAGAAAATTCGTCCATGATGTCGCTTCCGCAAAAATAAGGTGCCGGCAGAACAGAAGAGTCGCCACCTTTCGTTATTTATCCCTCAGAACAGGAAAGGAAACGATCAGAAAAACCTGAGGAAAAAGGTATAAGACAAGGTCATCGCAACCGTTGTCTGGGTTCGGGAGTCGGTTACGCAAGGGGAAGGTATTAGCACCCCTCACGTCCGTCGTACTCGACGGGATCCACGCTTATTGTGTTTATTGGACGAGTTGGTTTATCTATCTACCTATCAAGGCTGGCTAAAAAAGAAAAGAAAATGACTCGGCAAAGCGTCGCGCTTTATGCCTACGTATTCTCATCAGAGAATGAGAAATCAGAGTCAACGTAGTTCGGCCTACGACGGGTCACGGGGAAGGTGGCTCGCCAATACATCAGTATTGTGCCTATGTACTCTCAACAGTCTTGAGAGATCAGAGCTTACGTAGTTCGGGACACTATGGATTACGGGGATTCAGATTCATCTGTTTTATCGAGTAGGGTTAAACAGTAGTTCCAGCAGTTAGGGACAAAGCCTATTTGCGTTGGCGCTGAAGTTTAACGACACTCTTTTCTTCAGAAAAGCTTCCTTTGAATTATGGGCCCACGGGGCAAAAAGGTTTGAAGTTTGTTTTCTGTCTTTTATGGAAGAAGTGTTTTTTATTGTGTTTGCAATTTCAATCGCACTAAAGACTATGACCTGAGAATGAATGCGTCGCATGTCACCCAAAGGGTTCCATACTAAACATCCAGACTGTTGAAAAGAAACTCTCCAACAATCCTTTCTCAGATAGCTTAAGGCTCGTAACGTACGAAAGAAATCATTCATGATTACTGTATCTTAAGTTGTTTTGAGATGAGAAGAGAACATGCTCAACTACTGGGAGACTATCAAGTCCTAATGTTGTCATGCCAAGGATTCATCCTATAGTTGAGGTTTAAAACAGGAAACTCCTAGAAGTTATCATGCATAGGTTTCAACCTAAAGTTCTAATCATCGTTTCCTTATCAAAGGAAATGAGAGTCCTAAGGGATCATGTCAATGATACAGAAACAGATAAGGCATCAGCTTAAACAGTAAACAGTAATACAGTAAACAACTGTAAAATGCATGCAATGCAAGTGAGGGAGGAAATGTGTGTGGGGCAGCAGCCTCCACAAGCTCATCTCAACCTCAAGCCAGACATGAATAACAGTAATCATACTGAAGAAATAAAACATGTTGTCAAGCAAAATACAGTAAACTGCAATCATACAGAAGAAGACAAAGTGCTGTCAAGCAAAATAAAAGTAAACTGCAATCATACAGAAAAGTAACATGCTATCAAGCAGAATAAACCACATGGGCAAGGGAGCAGGGCTCTACCGAATACCCGCAAGCAAAGCCATATAGTAACAATACAAGCAGAGGGAGCAACTCAACCTCTAGTACAGTCATGCTCCTAGATTAAAGTTAGTCTAGATATGGACTTATTCTAATGCATCAAGAAAGTCAAACAAGGCACATCAGTAATACAGAAAAGAAAACAGACAAGAAAGCAGATCAACAACTCTCTCTCTCAATCCAAGCTTCAGCTCTTCTAACAGCAACTCAGTCTTCAGACTTCAACAGCTCTTCATGCCAAGTATCAACTTGCTTCCCCAGGTTTCAACCAATCAACATAAGTTTCAACTTATCCTTCTTCTCCAAGCTTCAGCTCTTCAGTCAATTCCACCTTTAGGCTTTGCTACAAGTATCAACTTGATTCCTTCAGGCTCTCCAAGCATCAGTGTAAGTATCAACTTAACCTTTATTCCTCAAGCCTCAGCTCTACACTCAATCTCAATTAAATCCTCCTCATAAGTATCAACTCAGTCTTCAAGCTTCAGCTCTCTTTGCTTTACCAGTCTCAACTTGGTCTTCTCCTCCTACAAGCTTCAGCTTCTCAGAGTAGTCTTCAGTCACATGAGAGTGTCAACTTCATCCTTCAATTCTTTAAGCCTCAGCTCTTCATTCAATCTGCATTGGGTCTTCAAGTATCAACTTGCTCTTCTTGCTCTTCATGCTTCAGCTGCAGTGGCAATGCTTAAGGAATCATCCTCTTCCACACTCTTCAATGAAGTCCTTATCTTCAAACTCAAGTCTAACATCTTTCAAGATACTCAAACCAGAAGACAATTGATTTAACAAGATGAGAGGAAATGATAAACAGCTTACTGACAACCAAAGGAAGCCTGTAAGAGTTCATCATTATGAGAGACTGGTTCCCTCAAAGTTCTACTTCCCAGATAAAGCCACTCATCCTTCCAAAGGAGGGATGTGAATATCTGAGAAGGACTTTTAGTCATTGGGAGGAATGGAAGCACAAGAGGCTTTCCATGTTTGTGAAAGAAATCATTCTAACTACAAGGCTCTCCCTATGTCCTATCTCCTAATCTTAATCAGACACCTTCAGGCACAAACAAATCCAAAGCTCCAAGCAACTTCAAGCATCCTCACCTTGTCTTCAACTTATCTTCAACTTGTCTTCAATCTCAATCAAAGGCAAACCAAGCTCAAACCCTAGTCTAAGGGAACTAGAGAAGCTAAACTAGTTGAATTAGTAAATTAGGATCACCTAAAACCTAGTACTAAAGTTAGTCCTAACTAAAATACTAAAATCAATTGTAAAATCCTACAAAAATTACTATGGGAACCTAGGTCAATCATGACTCTACCATATTAATCTCAAAGATCAAATCATCAAATTGGACTTAGAACTAAATTCTACATTCTAAGGTATCAAACCTAAAATCCTAAAAGGGAGCATCTAAATATCAATCTAGAAAGCACACCTATTTTCATCACAAAAATGTGAGAAAAATTATATGGTATCATACATGTCTAACCTAATCACACACAAAAAATTAGGCCAAGAATCATCACCATGAGATCAAACACAATTCCACAAAAATATGCATCAACCATGAACATTTTAGTATCAATTAAAACATAAAATTCCAATTAAATCAGAAATTACATGAAATGAAAATATTTTTTCTCTAAAAAATACTAAACCCAATCATGAGTAGAATGCAAAAAGAATGGGTTTAATTGGATTAATTTTCAATTAATTATGATTTTTACAAAAACCATGAATAAAATGAAAAAAATGAAGAAAATCCAACAAAAATGAATAAGCGCACGGTGCCAATAGCAATCAGACTCAGTTAAAAGTTTGGGTTGGGCCATCAGGGGGTGTGAATAACACTGACTTCACTAAGCCCAAAACAAGCTGCTAAATGAAACGCAGCGTTTCATTTATTCTGATCCTTCACAAATTCAAATTGAAACATGGCCCTTGGATCAACTTCCAGTCAAAGGTCAAAACAAGATCCAATGGTAATAACTTCATCTCCTACCTTTCAAACGCCTGAACTTCACGCCCAGCTTCGGCCACCACCGGTGGAGCTCCGATCATCCCCTTCAACCCTAGTTCTCCCTAGAGGCCTCCAATCCAAGAGGTCAAAACATGAAACTCATCCAAAATCTTGCCACGAGTTCAACCATACCATTAACTTCCTCTGAAACCTCAAGATTCATCATATCCCAATCACAACCGAAAATGGTAGTTCTCCTATTTTGTCTCTAATTCATCAATTAACTATCTGAAATCCATCCTACACCATTCTACAACCAATCTAGCACCTTAATTCAACCTAATTCTACCTAAATCATGCTAGGGTAAGAGAGTTACCAACCTGAGAATCTTGGTTGAACAGATGCACGAATCCTCAAAATCAAGCTCTCTACTCTTCTGGACACGATCAAGGAACCTTCTTCTTGCTTCTGTATGCAAAAGAACCAATTGAAAGTGCTTCAATCTTGAAACCCGATGGTGAGTTGCAGGAGCTGAAAATCACTTGCTCATACACGATCTAGCCACCAATTCTTCTTGAAAATGATCTGGAATCACTCCTTGACATTCATGGAAGAAGTATCAATCAAGAAAATGGAAGGAAATTGAGGAATTTGGTGAAACCGATTGCACTTGCAAGCTATGAAAATTCAATCTCAAACTAAGCTCAATCCTTCAATGATCACCAACCTCTTCCATGGATCCATTCTACTCCTTATATAGATGAAGTTTGGATGATCTAGAACCCTATAGATCCTTCCAATGAGATTTTCCACTTCTCATGTCATGAGATTTCCAATCATGTATCATGACATGCTCAATTCTGTTTGCAGCTTGAAATTCATCTCAATCTCTTTCAATTTCTCCCCTAGTGACATTTTGGAAGGGTTTAGCTTGCCAAGTTCCTTGCTCATGCCTTAATTTTGGGTTTTGCAAGTGTTACTTAATATGCAAGTAAGTGCTTTTCAAAGCAAGTCCACAATTTAGACCTCAAATCAAAAATGTGGCTAAACCAATGTTTTTAAAATGTTTTCTAGAGTCAAAATGATATATTACATGCCATGGTTTGGATGTGTAGGTTGAAAATATCAATTTCAAACTTTGATTTATTTAACTTATGCCTTTATTTTAGGTCATTTTTGCAACTTTGAGCTACGAGCCTTTCCATCATCTCATGACCTCCTTACTAGCCTTAAAACATCATTTTGAACAAGTTTGATGTTGAATATTTTTCCATTTGAAGCTTGGAAATAAGAGTTATGGCCTTATGCTTGAAATGACCTGTAATCTCCAAATGACCAAAATGCCCTTGACTTGTCAAAGCCATAACTTGAGTTATACAAATCCTATCAAGGACTTCTAGTACTCTATAGAAAGCTAAGAAGATAAGGAACAACATTCATGTTTACCAAAAGTCCATAGGAATCATCCTTCTTCGGCAAAAGTTTGATGCAAGTTGGGTAACTTTTAAGGCCCCAGATTCACATACCTCAGATGACCTGTAACTTGTCAAAGTTATAACTTGAGCTCTACAAATCCTATCAAGGATTTATAGTACTCAAATTAAAGCTAAGACAAAGCTCTACAAAATTCATGTTGGGGGTAAGATGAGATGACAATCACATCTTGGGCTAAACTGCCTTGAAGATAGGGGTCAAACTAGGGGATTTTACACTGTCAAGCTTTAGAAACCCTAGCTTGAAACTTTTCAAACTCTTCAATCATGATGCGTTAACCTTGGAATCATCCTTATAACATCTCAATGCATCAATCCATGATCACATGGCCCTTGGATTAGGTCTCAACCCTCTCCAAATCATCAGTTGACCTAGGGTTGACCCAATCAAACCCTAATTGCACCACTCATGGCTGAGGCTTCTTAAGCTTGCACAATGACCTATCTAGGCTTCATGATGGCTTTCAAGACATCTCATAAGCTCTCTCAAGGCTTCAAGTCTTTCTTCATATCTTCAGAATCATCTGAGAAGCTCCCCACAACTCTCAAGTTAGGAGGCACACAACCTTGGTTTCAACCACTCTTTCTGAGAATCTTTCAACTTCTTTGACAAGGATATCAACCCTTGAACACTTGAATAACCTTCTTAGCTAGCTTAAAAGTCTTGTGTAGCTCTTGATTGGTAATCATACCTCTTGATCTCCTGCATGCATGTCAATGGAATGCAAATGATAATGCTAATGTGAATGAAATGCAACATAAGCTAGGTAAAGAAGTGTTGGTCAAATTTTGGGGTGCAACAGCTACCCCTATTCAAGCGGCTTGAACCTGACTGGGTGAGAAGCGAACGGCTCTCAACCAATCAAGGTGCGAGACGGTTGAATACCGACAAACCCAGAAATTTGTCAACTGCACAAGTACACGGTACTCTGATGGGAACAAATCTTCGGAAACTGAAATGATAGCTGCACGGCAACTAGCTGGGGAATCGGTCACACGGTAACCGGTAATGCACGGTCGGTCATGCCATCGGGCATCAGGATTCCTCGGGACTCATCAGGTCAACAAGTTAATCATGCCATCGGGCATTCAAAGAAATTTTTGGGCATCAGCCGGACTTCATCAGTAAGTCGAGAATAGAATTCTCGGTCAATCATGAACCAATTAGGGATATCCGGCCCTCTACCATCAGGCACTCCGCATTAGCTGAGAGAACTGCTTCGTTAGCACGGCTGGACTTCAATCATCAAGTCTTCCGGGGAAGTTTCAACTTCGCTGCTTAGAAACCTACTGGGGATGACATATCTCCGCTGGGGATTCTGGAGAACTATCAAGTAACTCTGCTTCGGGGATCCGGAAATCATTCTGGGCGAAACATCTCTGCTGAGGACATCAAGAATCATCCTGAACAAACAACTCTGTGGGGACTTCAAGAAATCATCCTGAACCCACAACTCTGTTGGAGATTTCAGGAATCTTCCTGAGCAAACACTCGGTCTGGGACTCTGAGCATCAATTTGAGCAACCAACTCTGGCGACTGCACTAGGGATTTCAAGAATCATCTTAAGCAAACGACCTTGCTGGGGAAACATTCAAGAATCATCTTAAGCAAGCGACCCTGCGGAGGAACACCTGCAAAACAAGAACGGTAACGACCTAGCTCATGTTTAGTATGCATATGCCGCAATGCTCCACACGGTGGAAATGCTATGCAATCATGCAAAATGTTATGCGATCATGCAAACTGCTACGATCCTATCAGCAAAATAAATGCTGAAGGGAGAATCCTCCTGTCAAGGAGAAAGAACCACTCTGGTGGAGGAAGGAATCGTCCTGCCATGGAGAAGAAGGCCGCGCCGATCTCAATCGGACTCCGCATGGGGAAGCAAACTTCAGTTGACTGCTGCAGGGGGATGAAGCTCTACGAGAACCCGGACCTGCTGAGGAAAACGATGTCAATCGCGAAAATAAACTGCACGGCCTTCACGGCTAGCCTTCCTGGAGATGGCGACTCCGGCGGGGAAGTACAACATCAGCTATTCGACATTCTACTGGGGAAAACCAATCATGGCCTTAACTGCTTTCCAAGGACTCGGCTCTCTTGGGGATCTGCAAACTCGGCTGGGGAAGAAGGAATCATCCTGCTTACAGGGGAGAGTACGACTCTGCGGGGAATTTCAATTCTGCTGAAGACTTCAGTCTGGAACTATCAATTGCTGCATACTTCGGCGTATGACTCAGTTGGGGAGATGGTGATCCTTCAGGATACATTTGACTGGGGAGAGAATCTTCTCTGCCTGGGGGGACACATCAATGCCTTACGATCTCACATTCAGACTCTGCGGGGAGAGGCTGCTGAACATTACTGGAGAAGGAGGAGTCATCCTCCTTAGGGACGCATATGGCGTACTGTCTGGTACATGCTACACCTGCAACAACACAAACAAACAGACAAGATACCCTTCTCAAAGGGACCTATCAAGGTTATTATCTCGTGACAATGTTTAAGTAATTCATTGTTTCAACAATCAGTGACCTAGGCCAGTAAGTTTATGTATGCGCATTTTGTCAAAAACATCGGCGTTCTTTTTCGCAAACAAAACAGATAAATGCTAAACAGACAAACAGAATTGCTGAATAGTATACGTTTTATTGATAACGAACCCCTGAATGGGCAAAAAATGTTTTACAACAGATGCTAGCCCCTGGAATGAGGAAGCCGCGCAAAAAAGTAAAAACATAAATATACATCAGTATATACAAATGTCGGCAACGAGGCGTAGACGAACACCATAAGTTGATCCCTCTATGACCCACTCGACTTCGATACTTCTCCGACGCTTCAGCTTCAGAAGAGATTGATTCAGATAAACGGCCCTCAGGTCTTCCAAACCACTAAACAAATACAGCCCACACGCGGAACACAGTCATTTGCTTTTTCAAATCCCTAACTTTTGCGTGAACCGCCCTTTGCGGGTTTTCAGTTCACCGGGATACCCTTTTTTGCCAAAGCCGCCCATCCAGGTTTTCGACTTTGCGGGTGTACATTTTTTCAATTTATATCCCTAATTTTTGCCCGAACCTTTTTCCTTTTTCATGGTTCGCCGGGATGCCCCATTTTTGCCTGGACTCTCTTTTTACTGTCCAGCGGGTCGCTTTCAAGCAAAGTATTTTTTAACCGCGTCCGTGTTCACCGGGGATGCAAAATCTTCACCATCCATCGTGGCTAACAACAAAGCTCCTCCCGACAAGACCTTGCTGACGACGTACAGACCTTCGTAATTAGGAGTCCACTTGCCCCGGTGATCGGAGTGTGAAGGAAGAATCTTCTTCAGGACGAGATCACCCGTCTGAAAGCTTCTAGGACGCACCTTCTTATCATAAGCTTTCTTCATTCGGCTTTGGTACAGACGACCATGCGCAATCGATGCCAACCTCTTCTCGTCCATCAGGCTGAGTTGGTTCAGTCGGTTTGTAATCCATTCTGCCTCATCGAGTTTCACGTCAACCAAAACTCGCAAAGAAGGGATCTCCACTTCTAACGGTAGGACGGCTTCCACACCGTATGCTAAGGAGAAAGGAGTTGCCCCTATTGATGTACGTACCGTCATACGATAACCGTGCAATGCAAATGGCAGCATCTCGTGCCAATCTTTATAGGTCACAACCATCTTCTGAACGATCTTCTTGATGTTCTTATTGGCCGCTTCAACGACGCCATTCATCTTCGGCCGGTAAGGAGATGAGTTGTGGTGTTCAATCTTGAAACTCTGGCACAGCTCCTTCATCATCTTGTTATTCAGATTCGAACCATTATCAGTAATGATCCGCTCGGGAATTCCGTAACGACAGATGATATCCCTCTTTATGAACTTAGCCACCACCTGCTTGGTCACATTAGCATATGAGGCTTCCTCCACCCACTTGGTGAAGTAGTCGATAGCTACTAGAATGAAGTGATGACCGTTAGATGCAATGGGCTCGATCTTGCCTATCATGTCGATGCCCCACATGAAGAACAGCCACGGGGAGGACATGACATTCAACGGGCACGGCGGCACATGAACTTTATCAGCATAAATCTGGCATTTATGACATCTCTTCGCGAACTTAAAGCAATCTGATTCCATCGTCAGCCAGTAGTATCCTGCTCTCAGGATCTTTCTTGTCATAGCATGCCTGCCGGCGTGCGTACCAAATGTGCCTTCATGGACCTCTTCCATGAGCATACTCGCCTCTTTCTCATCTACACATCTGAGTAGCACGAGATCGTGGTTTCTTTTATACAAAACTCCATCAAGATTGAGATAAAAATTTCCAGACAGCCTCCTCAAAGTCTTCTTATCCTGGGTTGATGCTCCCGCAGGATACTCCTTAGTCATAAGGAAGGTCTGGATGTCATGGAACCATGGCTTGCCGTCGGCGGCTTCCTCGATTGCAAAGACGAATGCAGGTCTATCAAGACGAGAAAGGACAATTCTTGGGGATTCATTCCAAAAATTGACTTTATACATTGAAGCCAACGTGGCTAACGCATCAGCCATCTGATTCTCCGCCCTGGGCACATGATGGAGTTCCACTCGATCGAAGAACGGAAGTAGCCTTCTGGCATAGTTCATGTACGGCACCAAATTCGATTGACGAGTCTCCCGCTCCCCTTTAATCTGGTTAATCACAAGCGCCGAGTCACCATATACGTCTAGGTTCTTGATTCTCAAATCAATTGCCTCTTCTAGACCCATGATGCATGCTTCGTACTCCGCTTCATTATTGGTGACTGGAAACGTCAGTCTCGCAGTAAACGGGATGTGGGATCCGTGGGGAGTCGTGATGATCACCCCAATGCCACTTCCGTAAGAATTAACCGCCCCGTCAAATATCAATTTCCACTGGGATTTCCTATCTGGCCCCTCGCCGGGCAACGGCTCATCGCAATCCTTCGCTTTAAGAAACATGATATCCTCATCAGGGAATTCAAATTTCATCGGCTGGTAGTCCTCAATCGGCTGTTCGGTAAGGTATTCAGACAATACGCTTCCCTTAATGGCCTTCTGGGAAACGTACTGAATATCATATTCTGTCAACACCATTTGCCATCTGGCAATCCTGCCCGAAAGCGCTTGCTTCTCGAAGACGTACTTGATCGGATCCATCTTCGAAATTAGCATGGCGGTGTGATTGAGCATGTACTGTCGTAAACATTTGGCAGCCCAGGCTAGTGCACAACACGTCTTCTCCAGCATCGAGTAGCGAGATTCATAGTCTGTGAACTTTTTACTCAAGTAGTAAATGGCATGCTCCTTTCTGCTCGTCTCGTCGTGCTGACCGAGAACACACCCCATACTATTCTCAAGAACTGTCAAGTACATGATTAATGGCCGTCCAGCCACTGGGGGTATCAAGATTGGAGGTTCCTGCAGATACTGTTTTATCTTATCAAATGCCTTCTGGCAATCCTCATTCCAGATAATCGCCTGATCTTTCTTTAAAAGTTTGAACATCGGTTCACACGTGGCCATGAGCTGAGAGATGAACCTTGCAATGTAGTTTATTCTGCCCAGGAAACCACGAACTTCTTTTTCTGTTTTCGGCACTGGAATTTCTTGTATCGCTTTAATTTTCGTAGGATCAACCTCGATGCCTCTTTCACTCACGATAAACCCCAGTAACTTTCCGGACCGTACTCCGAAAGTACACTTGTTAGGATTCAGCCTCAACCTGAACTTCCTAAGCCTCTCAAAAAGCTTCAGCAAATTGACCAGATGTCCCTCCTCCGTTTGGGACTTCGCAATCATGTCATCAACATAGACTTCAATCTCATGATGAATCATGTCATGAAACAAAGTTACCATAGCTCGTTGGTAAGTGGCCCTTGCGTTCTTCAGACCGAAAGGCATTACCTTGTAGCAAAACGTTCCCCAAGGAGTGATAAACGTAGTTTTCTCCATGTCCTCCGGTGCCATCTTGATCTGATTGTAACCGGAGAAGCCATCCATGAACGAAAATACGGAGAACTGCGCTATATTGTCGACTAACACATCAATATGAGGCAGCGGGAAATCATCTTTAGGGCTCGCCCTATTCAAATCCCGATAATAGACGCACATGCGTACCTTACCGTCCTTCTTTGGTACAGGCACTATGTTGGCGACCCACGGAGGGTAAGTAGTGACCGCTAAGAAGCCAGCATCAAGCTGCTTCTGCACTTCTTCTTTGATCTTAACGGCCATATCTGGTCGTGTCCTCCTAAGCTTCTGCTTAACGGGAGGATAATCTTCTCGCAGCGGCAAGTGGTGGACCACGATGTCAGTATCAAGTCCGGGCATGTCTTCGTATGACCAAGCAAAGAAGTCACTATACTCTCTTAGCATCTCGACCAATCTCTGCTTGACATCACTCTGCAATGCAGCCCCTATCCTGACGTTCCTGACAAGTTCTTCAGAACCCAGATTCACAATCTCGATCTCCTCCTCATGAGGCAGAATAACTTTCTCTTCTTGTTTCAACAAGCGGGCCAACTCTTCAGGAAGGTCTTCATCTTCATCAATCTCTTCTTCGGCTTGATAGATCGGGCAATCGAAGTTGAAGTGAGCCGTAGAAGGTCCAGAGTCGATATCATCTGCTATGTGGATCCTGCAATAACAAGGGTTAAGCTTAAAACAAGGATATGCAGGTTAACACAAACCTCATTGCCATTTTATTGTTTTTCAAAACAAATATAAAACATGAATAACAGAGATTAAAATATTTGAATACGAAGAAAAACGCCTTTTGATTTATTGATAAAATGCATGTACATAATCCAACAAGGCCCTGACAATAAAACCACTATGCCCCGGGTAAGACATAGGGTTGTACAATGATTGGAAAAAGTAAATCATTACTCTTCGCTTGTCATCTGGATGATATCCTTGACGGACCAGTTGGTAAGGCCCTCGCCTGGCTTGCTTGGCTGGATCCAAGAGTCGAGGTCACAGTCGCTATCTCCGCTATCTTCAGACACCGTGTTGACGCTTTCAAATATCACCCCGCCACTGGTAAACTGGATCGGCCCTTTACCTCGCGACGCACTGCTAGAAGAGGAGGCTTCAGCTCCAGGAGAATATCCCAACCCAAACTTGTCTTGCTTGTTAGGTATCTCCAAAATTCGCCCCCAGCCTGGGGTAGATCCGGCTTGGACAACGGCCCGGGCTTCCTTGAATGAAGAGAGAGTCATCTTTGGCTTCTCGGTGACTACAGGAGCTACGTCCTTGACTTTAACAGCTTCGAACACTTGGCATAGAGTTTCGTAGATTTCCCCATCCATCTCAACATACTTGAAGGACGATAAATGGCTCACCATTATGTCTTCCTCGCCACATACAGTCACGATGCTACCTCCGACAGCATACTTGAGTTTCTGGTGCAACGTGGAGGTCACGACACCCGCCGAATGGATCCATGGCCGGCCCAAGAGACAACTGTAGGCAGGGATGATGTCCATAATATAAAAGATTGCGTCGAACGTTTCCGGCCCGACTTGGATTGGCAGGGTCAACTCCCCGAAAACATGGCGTTTGGTTCCATCGAACGCCTTCACAACCAGATCACTGGGTGTGCAAATCACTCCACGAGTATCCAACTTCATTAATGCCTTCTTCGGAAGAACATTGAGTGACGAACCCGTGTCCACCAACACGTGCGACATAATCGTTCCCCTACACTCTATCGAGATGTGCAGAGTGTTATTGTGGTTCCTCCCTTTCGGTGTCAGCTCTAAATCAGTGAACCCTAGCCCATTTCCAGCATTTACGTGGGCTACGACCTCTTCTAGCTGGTTTGCCGATATTTCCTGCGGCACATACGCGGCGTTCAACACCTTCAGCAGCGCGTTGCGGTGTGCTTCAGAACACAGCAACAAGTTCAAGATGGAAATTTTTGAGGGTGTCTGATGGAGATGATCCACAATCTTGTAGTCGCTCTTTTTAATCAACCTCATAAATTCCTCGGCGTCTTTAACAAGTAAGTCTTTTTCTACCCCACGCGGGATTTCTTCGACGACTTTACTCTTACCTTTATCGGCTGCATCAGCTCTATCCGCTTTATCCGCCACGACCTCAGGTGGTGCAAATACTCTCCCGATGCGAGTAATTCCGCTGATGCCCGCAAGGCTCTCCACAGACGACCCGAACGGTTCTAGTTCCAACTTCTGTCCGTTGCAGTACACTTCAGCCCCATAATGCCACGGGACAGCATTAGTGCTTTCGAACGGTATCGGCCCAGCTTTGGTGATGGTAATCATGGGCGGCCTGGGTGCAGAAATAGTTATCGTCTGGCGAGGGATGGTGATGGTGGAAACCTCATCGCCTTGCTTCAGCATTACCTCTCCCGATCCGCTTTCGGCCCTTCGGCTAAACTGTAAAATCCCTTCAGTCATCAGACTTTGAATTCCCTCTATCAGCTGCTCACATCCATCAGGACTCGTCGCACAGCCCATGCACAGCTCTCCGCAACCTGGAAAGAAACCTCTTTTCATCAGCTTAGCTTTAACGAAGCTAAGCGGCGTCTTCAGATCTTTGACGTCAGTCAACAAATCCAAACTCTCGTCTTCGATAATGGCGTTCACTCCACCTCCCCTATGATTCGGCATAGGGTTCTTCGTGACGTTTGGCACATTATCTGAGAAATTGATGATCTTAGCGTCCACCATGTCCTGCACCTTGTGCTTGAAGGCTTTGCAATTTTCTATCGTGTGGCCTGGTGCCCCTAAGTGAAATTCACAAGTCGCATTCGCATCATAACCTGGCGGAGGTGCCCCTGTCAAGGGAGCCAAGGTTCTCTTCTGGATCAACTGTAGCTGAAGCAAAGTCTGAAATAGTTGCGCGTACGACATGGGCGGTGTCTCGAGGTGACGGCTCGACAGAGGTGCCCTATACTGATACTTTTTGTACCCTTGTTGATTCGGTTGCTGCTGCTGCTGCTGTGGAACTGCCGGGATAGTTATGCTGGCCACCTGCTGGTGAGGGCCTTTACCCTTCCTTCGAGCGTTGGTCACAGCGCTCGTTTCTCCTTCCCGTCTTTTGCCAGCATAAGGTTTCTTTCCGCCTCCTCTAGCTGAGGACGACTCACCTTGAATTTTCCCGAGTTTGATCCCATTTTGGATGTGCTCACCCGTGATAATGAGATCTGAGAAGGTTCCAGACATGCCGCTGACCAATTTCTCATAGTAAACCCCTGGGAGGATGGCTACGAACATCTTCACAAGCTCACATTCAACCATCGGCGGCTGAACCCTGGCTGCCAACTCACGCCACCGCTGGGCGTATTCCTTAAACCCTTCGTTGTTCCTCTGCGACAGATTCTGCAACTGGACTTGGTTCGGGGCCAAGTCGCTATTGTATTGGTAGTGGTGCACGAATGCTTCAGCAAGGTCTTTCCACGTGCGCACACTGGTAGGTTCCAGACTCATGTACCATTCGAGGGAAGGCCCGGACAGACTGTCCTGAAAGAAGTGCATCAGCAACTTCTCGTCCTCGGAATGAGCCGACATTTTCCTGTAATACGATCTCAGGTGGACGCGGGGGCAAGTGGTGCCCTTGTACTTTTCAAAGTCAGGTACCTTGAACTTAGGAGGCACCTTGAAATCAGCAATCAGTCCCAACTTGGACATATCAACGCCCAGGGTGTTCTGGTTCTCGATATTTCTCATCTTATCCTCGAGTGCCTTGAACCTTAGACGTGCTTCAGCAGTCAGCTCCCCTTCAGCACCTCTCTGAAAGAATACATCGTCCTGGCGGTCTTCTAACCACGGCTGAGGCCCGAACAGATTCCCAACACCTGCATTGCCGTTGCCCATCCCAATGTTGACATTAGCTTCAAGACTCCCATTACCGACGCCCGTCGTATTGCCATTGAGTCCCATGTTAGCTATCACATTGCCGTTGGCACTGCCATTTCCCCCGGTCACAGGGACGCCATTCTGCGGAGTTTCAACTGGCGGAGGAGTAGGCACAGTCCCACCATGGAGTACGCCATTGCTATCGACCCTTGAAATCAGAGGCTGAACCAAGGTTCTGAGCTGATCCTGGCCATTGGCGACCGCTTGCATAAGCTCCATGAAGCGATCCATTCTTTCGCGGAGTTCCTGAACATTAGTTTGCACTTGCTCCATGATCCTGGTTTGATTTGCTCTGGTCGGATAGCGGTGGATAGGTCTCTGATCAATCCTGGAACAACCTGAAACAACCTGAAAACACAAAAGGGTTAGGAAAAAACGACAAAGTGCTCGTTATGCAAATGCTTCATGCAAATGCAAATGTGTGTCTGTGCGTTAGGGAGATCTCCCCCGATCCTAGTGCCTGAGTGCCAGTGCTGATAATAAGAAGTCCGAGTCCAATCATGGAAATAACATCTCACATATAAAGAAAGCCCATCAAGGCAGTACACAACATCAGTGAGTACAAGATGAATCAATAGCATGACCTCAACCAACAGGCCTGGTGATGGTCAGCATACAACGATGATCAAAACAAAAGGAATACAAATAGTCAGGTATGGCCACGGGCGCGAAACTTTTCTAACAACCCCTTCGTTTCTGGATGATCAGGACGAGTGAGTAACCCTTTGACGAGTAGCTCCCTCTGCATAATGGTGTATTGAACACCTTCGACCGAATCTTCCTATGCTCCTTTGCCGAAACAATCTTCTAACTTCCGCTTCTTGGCCTCAAATGTCAGTTTGCGCTCCTTTAGGTTAGCGAGAGCCCTGTTGAGCTGGCCTTCAGCGGCATATCTGCGAGCGGTTTCTTCATCAAACCTCTTCTCACTAGCCCTCACCTGGGCTTTTAGCTTGGAGATCTGTTGCATCAGCTTATCCTCCCGCTCTTTCCTGTTGGCTAGGGTGGCCTTCCAATGCTGATTGAACTTGGATATCCTCCGATACGCTTCGTCCAAGTGCTGCTTCTTCGTGGCCAGTACATCGTTAACAGCTTTGAAGTCTCGACCCAACTATCTGCTTAGTCAAATCTGTTCCTAGCTGGTTCACCAGCTCGGTCTGCCTCTTGAAGGAATGAACAACTTCGTTTCTCTCGCTTCGGAGCTGAGTCAATTCTTTCTCCAGTTCTTCATTTGCCCTCTTCAATTCATCTCTCTCAGCTAACACCTGATTATGTTGCTGAATGGGCACGGTAGTAGGCTCCTCGATCACTGGAGGGCTTTCTGGCATGGCAGGAAGAAACGGTATCCCTATAGCATCTGCTCTAGCTCTGATCCAAGTCACATACGGAGGGTAGGCTTGGTTGTTGCTTCTCCCTAGCAATAGTTTTCCTCTCTTACTGATACCATTCCAAGCGTGTTGAAGCTTAGATAACAGATCCCCCTCTAGAAGACCAGTGAGGTACAAAGATTCCTGCACCTCTTCATCCTTCGGCGGAGCTCTCAAAGCATACGCAAACTGTCGGACCAGCAAAGACGGATTATAGTTTATACAGCCCTTCCTGCATATCAAAGGCACGTTCGGAAACCCGCTGCAGCTGAAGATAATCTCGGTACCCAACCTATCTCTGTCAAACCAATCAATATCCTCTGCAGATAGACTCATCAAATGCTCGGACCACTCAGCTGTGGCTGCAGACAAAACAAAGGGACCCCTCTTGGGCAGATGACTATCAAGCCGTTTACAAAGCAGGGGCACACAGCACGAGACATTCTTGCCCCTTCTGTTCTCTTTTTTGTAGTGGATAGAATGGTAGACATCTCCTATCAAGGTAGGGATTGGATTCCCTGAAGCAAAGATGCGAGATGCGTCGAAGTCTACAAAGTCGGGCATATTGGGGAACAGAACGATGGCATATATGCACAGAGTGAGAATGGCGTTGAACACGACCCAACATCCGTCTTTGGTGCACTACTGAGCCTTTCCCACTAAGAACTGCAAGGAGAAACCGGGGACCTTGTTCCAACTAGACAATACCAACTCGGAGGCATCTAGATGAAGTGAAGGAGCTAGACTAGCCAGATCAGACTCAGCATCCATATGAACAAAAGGCGTCTGCCTCTTGATAGGCACACCTAACAAATCAGCATATTCTTCCAGCGTGGGCGTGAGAACAAAATCCTGGAAAGTAAAGCATCTCAACGGAGGATCGTAGAACTGCAGCAGAGCGTGCAACCCATTTAACTCAAACGCAGAAGGTTTACGAACCAAACTGAGCAGTTTACCGTAAGATTTTCTGAACTCATCTTTCACAGAATCATCTGCTAAAGCAATCAAGCCAGTCAGCCGAACCACATCAGGGGCAGGGAGCTTGTAAGCCACGGTCTTCCTCAGAGAACCCATAACAATACAATAGGAGGCAAGAAATCCTGGATCGGGGGAAACGGTACCTGCAACACAGACACACGTTAATGAAATGCAAATGAGTATGCAAAGCAATGTAAAATGCAATCATGCAGCAGGAGATCAAGGCCACTGTGCTGTGGAGATTCTGTATCAACAAAACCATAATCCTGCTCTATCAAGAACAACCACTATCTCTGATAAGACGAAAACCCTGGTATCAGACCACCAATCTGCTCTGTCAAGAATACACACATAAATCTGCTCTGTCAAGAACAAACATCTGATAATAAGGACCTCTGATACAGGACCAAAACTCTGCTCTGTCAAGAACACATATCTGATAATAAGGACCTCTGATCCCAATCAAAACCTGCTCTATCAAGAACAATCATACATCTGCTGATGAGATCCTCAGATCCAATCATAACCTGCTCTATCAAGAACAAACATCTGGTAATGAGATCCTCTGATCCCAATCATAAACCTGCTCTGTCAAGAACAAACATACACATCTGCTGATGAGATCCTCAGATCCAATCATAAACCTGCTATGTCAAGAATAATCATATGTCTTATGATGAGAACCTCTGGTACCAACAAAACTGATTCACTGTCAAGAAAACCAGGTAATCTGAAGGTCAAAGTTTCCTGCAATAAACCCAACCCTGCTCACAGGTATGGACCTAAACTGACTCAAGTTCGGCATCCTATGCGTTCATCAGCGTCACAGACATTCAAGAGGGGTGATACGATACCCAGAAGGTGTGGCATCACCAGCTCATGAAGCGGCCTCACTCGGCTGAATCACAAATGATCGGTCCCCAGAGTCGACAATCCTCCAAACCAACAACCCCCTCAACCCAAAGGGTTGAAAAAGAAGCCAACCGGGAGAACCTCGTCTGAGTGTGGATTTCATGAGACACTAGTGCCTGCCAAGCAAGCACGCGCCCACTAATTTCCACAACTAATGTTATGTTCACTCAAGCCTGGGTCTGGCTTCTCACTCATCAGAATGCCCCTCCCACAACAGCACAGATAATCATATCAGACTGAAAATAAAGTGCGGGAAATAAAATGCGATAAATAAACACAACCCAACAAGTAATCATACAAGCGCTAGGATTGACTCTCGCAGGGGACGTCGGATCCCCAAACTGACTCGCATTCGGGACGTTGGATCCCAGGAAACTATCAAGTCCCTAGCAGAGTCGCCAGCTGTCGCTTCCACGAAAATAAGGTGTCGGCAGAACAGAAGAGTCTCCACCTTTCGTTATTTATCCCTCAGAACGGGAAAGGAAACGATCGGAAAAACCTGACGAAAAAGGTATAAGACAAGGTCATCGCAACCGTTGTCTGGGTTCGGGAGTCGGTTACGCAAGGGGAAGGTATTAGCACCCCTCACGTTCGTCGTACTCGACGGGATCCACGCTTGTTGTGTTTACTGGACGAGTTGGTTTATCTATCTACCTATCAAGGCTGGCTGAAAAAGAAAAGAAAATGACTCGGCAAAGCGTCGCGCTTTATGCCTACGTATTCTCATTAGAGAATGAGAAATCAGAGTCAACGTAGTTCGGCCTACGACGGGTCACGGGGAAGGTGGCTCGCCAATACATCAGTATTGTGCCTACGTACTCTCAACAGTCTTGAGAGATCAGAGCTTACGTAGTTCGGGACACTACGGATTACGGGGATTCAGATTCATCTGTTTTATCGAGTAGGGTTAAACAACAGTTCTAGCAGTTAGGGACGAAGCCTGTTTGCGTTGGCGCTGAAGTTTAACGACACTCTTTTCTTCAGAAAAGCTTCCTTTGAATTATGGGCCCACGGGGCAAAAAGGTTTGAAGTTTGTTTTCTGTCTTTTACGGAAGAAGTGTTTTTTATTGTGTTTGCAATTTCAATCGCACTAAAGACTATGACCTGAGAATGAATGTGTCGCATGTCACCCAAAGGGTGCCATACTAAACATCCAGACTGTTGAAAAGAAACTCTCCAACAATCCTTTCTCAGATAGCTTAAGGCTCGTAACATACGAAAGAAATCATTCATGATTACTGTATCTTAAGCTGTTTTGAGATGAGAAGAGAACAGGCTCAACTACTGGGAGACTATCAAGTCCTAATGTTGTCATGCCAAGGATTCATCCTATAGTTGAGGTTTGAAACAGGGAACTCCTAGAAGTTATCATGCATAGGTTTCAACCTAAAGTTCTAATCATCGTTTCCTTATCAAAGGAAATGAGAGTCCTAAGGGATCGTGTCAATGATACAGAAACAGATAAGGCATCAGCTTAAACAGTAAACAGTAATACAGTAAACGACTGTAAAATGCATGCAATGCAAGTGAGGGAGGAAATGTGTGTGGGGCAGGAGCCTCCACAAGCTCATCTCAACCTCAAGCCAGACATGAATAACAGTAATCATACTGAAGAAATAAAACATGTTGTCAAGCAAAATACAGTAAACTGCAATCATACAGAAGAAGACAAAGTGCTGTCAAGCAAAATAAAAGTAAACTGTAACCATACAGAAAAGTAACATGCTATCAAGCAGAATAAACCACATGGGCAAGGGAGCAGGACTCTACCGAATATCCGCAAGCAAAGCCATACAGTAATAATACAAGCAGAGGGAGCAACTCAACCTCTAGTGCAGCCATGCTCCTAGATTAAAGTTAGTCTAGATATGGACTTATTCTAATGCATCAAGCAAGTCAAACAAGGCACATCAGTAATACAGAAAAGAAAACAGACAAGAAAGCAGATCACCAACTCTCTCTCTCAATCCAAGCTTCAGCTCTTCTAACAACAACTTAGTCTTCATACTTCAACAGCTCTTCATGCCAAGTATCAACTTGCTTCCCCAGGTTTCAACCAATCAACATAAGTTTCAACTTATCCTTCTTCTCCAAGCTTCAGCTCTTCAGTCAATTCCACCTTTAGGCTTTGCTACAAGCATCAACTTGATTCCTTCAGGCTCTCCAAGCATCAGTGTAAGTATCAACTTAACCTTTATTCCTCAAGCCTCAGCTCTACACTCAATCTCAATTGAATCCTCCTCATAAGTATCAACTCAGTCTTCAAGCTTCAGCTCTCTTTGCTTTACCAGTCTCAACTTGGTCTTCTCCTCCTACAAGCTTCAGCTTCTCAGAGTAGTCTTCAGTCACATGAGAGTGTCAACTTCATCCTTCAATTCTTTAAGCCTCAGCTCTTCATTCAATCTCCATTGGGTCTTCAAGTATCAACTTGCTCTTCTTGCTCTTCATGCTTCAGCTGCAGTGGCAATGCTTAAGGAATCATCCTCTTCCACACTCTTCAATGAAGTCCTCATCTTCAAACTCAAGTCTAACATCTTTCAAGATACTCAAACCAGAAGACAATTGATTTAACAAGATGAGAGGAAATGATAAACAACTTACTGACAACCAAAGGAAGCCTGTAAGGGTTCATCATTATGAGAGACTGGTTCCCTCAAAGTTCTACTTCCCAGATAAAGCCACTCATCCTTCCAAAGGAGGGATGTGAATATCTGAGAAGGACTTTTAGTCATTGGGAGGAATGGAAGCACAAGAGGCTTTCCATGTTTGTGAAAGAAATCATTCTAACTACAAGGCTCTCCCTATGTGCTATCTCCTAATCTTCATCAGACACCTTCAGGCACAAAAAAAATCCAAAGCTCCAAGCAACTTCAAGCATCCTCACCTTGTCTTCAACTTATCTTCAACTTGTCTTCAATCTTAATCAAAGGCAAACCAAGCTCAAACCCTAATCTAAGGGAACTAGAGAAGCTAAACTAGTTGAATTAGTAAATTAGGATCACCTAAAACCTAGTACTAAAGTTAGTCCTAACTAAAATACTAAAATCAATTGTAAAATCCTACAAAAATTACTATGGGAACCTAGGTCAATCATGACTCTACCATATTAATTTCAAAGATCAAATCATCAAATTGGACTTAGAACTAAATTCTACATTCTAAGGTATCAAACCTAAAACTCTAAAAGGGAGCATCTAAATATCAATCTAGAAGGCACACCTATTTTCATCACAAAAATGTGAGAAAAATTCTATGGGATCATACACGTCTAACCTAATCACACACAAAAAATTAGGCCAAGAATCATCACCATGAGATCAAACACAATTCCACAAAAATATGCATCAACCATGAACATTTTAATATCAATTAAATCAGAAATTACATGAAACGAAAATATTTTTTCTCTAAAAAATACTAGACTTAATCATGAGTAGAATGCAAAAAGAATGGGTTTAATTGGATTAATTTTCAATTAATTATGATTTTTAAAAAAACCATGAATAAAATGAAAAAAATGAAGAAAATCCAACAAAAATGAATAAGCGCACGGTGCCAATAGCAATCAGACTCAGTTAAAAGTTTGGGTTGGTCCATCAGGGGGTGTGAATAACACTGACTTCACTAAGCCCAAAACCAGCTGCTAAATGAAACGCAGCGTTTCATTTATTCTGATCCTTCACAAATTCAAATTGAAACGTGGCCCTTGGATCAGCTTCCAGTCAAAGGTCAAAACAAGATCCAATGGTAATAACTTCATCTCCTACCTTTCAAACGCCTGAACTTCGCGCCCAGCTCCGGCCATCACCGGTGGAGCTCCGATCATCCCCTTCAACCCTAGTTCTCCCTAGAGGCCTCCAATCCAAGAGGTCAAAACATGGAACTCATCAAAAATCTTGCCACGAGTTCAACCATACCATTAACTTCCTCTGAAACCTTAAGATTCATCATATCCCAATCTCAACCGAAAATGGTAGTTCTCCTATTTTGTCTCTAATTCATCAATTAACTATCTGAAATTCATCCTACACCATTCTACAACCAATCTAGCACCTTAATTCAACCTAATTCTACCTAAATCATGCTAGGGGAAGAGAGTTAACAACCTGAGAATCTTGGTTGAACAGATGCACGAATCCTCAAAATCAAGCTCTCTACTCTTCTGGACACGATCAAGGAACCTTCTTCTTGCTTCTGTATGCAAAAGAACCAATTGAAAGTGCTTCAATCTTGAAACCCGATGGTGAGTTGCAGGTGCTGAAAATCACTTGCTCATACACGATCTAGCCACCAATTCTTCTTGAAAATGATCTGGAATCACTCCTTGACATTCATGAAAGAAGTATCAATCAAGAAAATGGAAGGAAATTGAGGAACTTGGTGAAACTGATTGCACTTGCAAGCTACGAAAATTCAATCTCAAACTAAGCTCAATCCTTCAATGATCACCAACCTCTTCCATGGATCCATTCTACTGCTTATATAGATGAAGTTTGGATGATCTAGAACCCTCTAGATCCTTCCAATGAGATTTTCCACTTCTCATGTCATGAGATTTCCAATCATGTATCATGACATGCTCAATTCTGTTTGCAACTTGAAATTCATCTCAATCTCTTTCAATTTCTCCCCTAGTGACATTTTGGAAGGGTTTAGCTTGCCAAGTTCCTTGCTCATGCCTTAATTTTGGGTTTTGCAAGTGTTACTTAATATGCAAGTAAGTGCTTTTCAAAGCAAGTCCACAATTTAGACCTCAAATAAAAAATGTGG
Source organism: Lathyrus sativus (assembly GCA_963859935.3). Taxonomy (NCBI): domain Eukaryota; kingdom Viridiplantae; phylum Streptophyta; class Magnoliopsida; order Fabales; family Fabaceae; genus Lathyrus; species Lathyrus sativus. The sequence continues at coordinate 297,853,726 of OZ012737.1, read as the reverse complement.
CTAAACCAATGTTTTTAAAATGTTTTCTAGAGTCAAAATGATATATTACATGCCATGGTTTGGATGTGTAGGTTGAAAATATCAATTTCAAACTTTGGTTTATTTAACTTATGCCTTTATTTTAGGTCATTTTTGCAACTTTGAGCTACGAGCCTTTCCATCATCTAATGACCTCCTTAATAGCCTTAAAACATCATTTTGAACAAGTTTGATGTTGAAGATTTTTCCATTTGAAGCTTGGAAATAGGAGTTATGGCCTTATGCTTGAAATGACCTGTAATCTCCAAATGACCAAAATGCCCTTGACTTGTCAAAGCCATAACTTGAGTTCTACAAATCCTATCAAGGACTTATAGTACTCTCTAGAAAGCTAAGAAGATAAGGAACAACATTCATGTTGACCAAAAGTCCATAGGAATCATCCTTCTTGGGCAAAAGTTCGATGCAAGTTGGGTAACTTTCAAGGCCCCAGATTCACATACCTCAGATGACCTGTAACTTGTCAAAGTTATAACTTGAGCTATACAAATCCTATCAAGGACTTATAGTACTCAAATTAAAGCTAATAAAAAGCTCTACAACATTCATGTTAGGGGTAAGATGAGATGACAATCAAATCTTAGTCTAAACTGCCTTGAAGATAGGGGTCAAACTAGGGGATTTTACATTGTCAAGCCTTAGAAACCCTAGCTTGAAACTTCTCAAACTCTTCAATCATGATGAGTTAACCTTGGAATCATCCTTATAACATCTCAATGCATCAATCCATGATCACATGGCCCTTGGATTAGGTCTCAACCCTCTCCAAATCATCAGTTGACCTAGGGTTGACCCAATCAAACCCTAATTGCACCACTCATGGCTGAGGCTTCTTAAGCTTGCACAATGACCTATCTAGGCTTCATGATGGCTTTAAAGACATCTAATAAGCTCTCTCAAGGCTTAAAGTCTTTCTTCATATCTTCTGAATCATCTGAGAAGCTCCCCACAACTCTCAAGTTAGGAGGCACACAACCTTGGTTTCAACCACTCTTTCTGAGAATCTTTCAACTTCTCTGACAAGGATATCAACCCTTGAACACTTGAATAACCTTCTTAGCTAGATTAAAAGTCTTGTGTAGCTCTTGATTGGTAATCATACCTCTTGATCTCCTGCATGCATGTCAATGGAATGCAAATGATAATGCTAATGTGAATGAAATGCAACATAAGCTAGGTAAAGAAGTGTTGGTCAAATTTTGGGGTGCAACACATGAACGGGAATATTGCAAATCTGGATGTGTTGTCCACCAGAGTGTCGATATGTGGTAAAGGGAAATCTTCCTTCAGACTAGCTTTGTTTAGATCCCTGTAGTCGACGCACATTCTGACTTTGCCATCCTTCTTTTTAGACTAGCACAATGTTGGCAACCCATAATAGATATTTGGATACCGCTAAAAAGCCTGCATCGATCTATTTCTTGACTTTATCTCTGATCTTGAGAGCCATATCAGGTCTTGATCTTCGAAGTTTCTGCTTGACTGATGGACATTCTGGCTTCAAGGGGAGCATGTGCATAACAATGTAAGTGTCCAGCCCTGGCATATCTTGATAAGACCAAGTGAATATGTCAACATAATCTCTAAGGAGCGCGGTCAGCCTGCTTTTGACTTCTGGCCCCAACGATGCTCCAATTTTGACTTCTCTTTTCTCTTCTTCAGACCCCAAGTTTATGATGTCAATCTGTTCCTTGTACGGTTGAAGATAAGCATCTTCATATTCAGTCATCCTCTTTAATTCTTCTGGGACCTCAGAGTCTCCATCGCTTTCTTCTTCGGCTTGGAAGACGGATGAACCACTAGTAGAAGGAACCGAATAATCATGGGATTCTGTGGGTGGTGGAGGTTTTCTGTATGTTTTTACACTTTTAAGAATGATCAGACACACATACAGACATGCAGATGAAGGGTTGTTTTTAAAGTTTTCACAAAAAGTTGCCATTTTTCTTTTAACAAAAAGAATGAAAATGATAAGAAAACAAACAAGATTTTTAACAAAAACACTTTTCATTCATAGATTTTTCAATTTGTAAAGTGGCCCATACTAAGTGATTCGCAAGCCTCGGGCAAGACTAGGAATTTTTAAAGAAAAACAAAGCTAACAAGCAAAATGAATTACTCTAATGGTAAAAAGACAGGAATCTCCACAGTCTCCCAGTTGCGCAGAGTTGCTCCTCCTCGGATTATCAGGCCGTCAAGATCATTATCTTCTTCTTCAGCAATGATGGTATATACTTGTAGTCCACCACATGTGAAAATCTCTTTCAAGGATTTCCTCTTTATGACACTCTCTTCTGGCTTGTCTTCGAGAGTTTGTTTGTAACCCAACCTTTGTCGATCATTCTTCGCTCGAGTGTTGAGTTCAATAATCTCTCCCCATCCCAATGGGGTTCCAGTCTTCAGCATAACTTTGATGCTTTGGACATAAGCAAAAGATGGACCACAGGTTATAGCCGATTCATCAAATAGAACAGCATGGGCTATTTCCAGTGCTTGGAAAGCCGTTTCAAGTGAATCTTCATCTGGTTCAATGTATCGGAAGGAAGACAGGTTGCTCACCATTAAATCTTCCTTTCCATGAACGATGACTAACTGGTCGTCGACAATGAATTTCATTTTCTGATGTATCCATGGCCTCCCCGACAGACAACTATAGACTGGGTTAATATCCATTACTTGAAAATTAATCTCGAAGACTTGTGGACTTATCATGATGGGCAGGTCAACCTCTCCTATCACAGTCCTTCAAGAACCATCAAAAGCTTTTACCACTAGAGATGTGGGTCTCATGTTAGCTCCTTGATAAGCTAGCTTAGCTAAGGTCCTTTTTGGCATTACATTAAGCGCAGATCTTGTTTCAACAAGCACCCTGGCCAATGTATCCTCTTCACATTTGATCGATACATGCAAGGCACGATTGTGCTTGCATTTCTCGGCTATCAAATCGTTATCATCAAAGCTCAAAGTATTACATATTGTGATGTTGGCCACAACGGAATCGAATTGCCCTACTGTGATGTCTTTCGTCACATGAGCTTGTATCAGGATTTTCAGTAAAGCTTGACGATGTGCTGGAGAGCTTAATAGCAGTGACATAATGGAAATCTTGGACAGTGTCTGATTTAGCTGATCTACCACTCGGTAGTCACTTCGACGAATAATCCTTAGGAACTCTTCCTCATCATCTTTAAGGGGCTTTTTTCCTTTGGTGATAGGTTCCTTAGCAACAGCTTCTTTTGGAATGGGTTCCTTAGCGATAGCGGGCTTAGGAATGGGAACCGTCGGTTGAGAAACTGCAGGATTTGCTCGGGGTTGATATACACGACCGCTTCGGGTTATTCGGCTTCCACCAGCAATGTTGGCAACATTTCGTTGTCTTCTTTCTTTGAATATCTCATCACACCATGAATGATCATCTTTTGGTGTTATGGCCCTTGGGTGAGGTCTGGATCCTCTCCTTGATTCAAACCTAGGTTGTTCTCTCCCAAAACTGGGTGCTACATCATCACGGAACACTGGCCGGACTGCTTTGTCCCTGGTTGTATTGTTATTGTAATCTTTGAAGAGGACCCTCTTGCTGACTTCTTCGGGTATATTGAATACGAGTTCAATTACCGCTACGTCTTCCTTTTTCTTCCTGCTGGCGATCTTTAGCATTCCTTGGTCAAGTAATGCTCGAACATCTTTTTGTACAAGGTCACAGCCTTGTGGATTTAGCATACATTGCTCGCATTTCTCATGAGAAGTTTTGAGCATTCAGGCTGAGCGAGCCTTTTGTGCAATTCTGCCAATGGCACTTTGATTTCCTTGATAGTGGTAACAATCTTTGTTTTAGATCCCTCCCCTTCTTCAGTGATAACATTTACTCCACCATGGTTTGGTAGAGGGTTATCCTTCACATTTGGGTAATCATCTTCAAAGGACAGAATCTTCTTTTCAATAAGCTCGCGAACAATGTTTTGGAGCGCGAAGCATCCTTCCAAGTCGTGTCCTAGAGCATTTACATGGAACGGACAATATGCACTAGCGTTGTAATAGTATGGCAGAGGATTAGGCGGAGCGCCTAATTTCCTTGTTTTGACAAGTCCTCTTTCTATCAGCATAGGGAACATATCAGTATAGCTCATAGGAATGGGTTGTATCTTTGGCCTATTACTTCGGTAATTAGTCCCCGGAGCTTGAGCCGGAGGCTGCTGTCCTTGCTAGTGGTACTGATGATGTTGATTGGGTGCCCCTTGTTGAGGACCCTGATGAGTTTGTTGTTGAAAAACAGGCGTTACTGCTTCTACATAGGATGGTTGTTGATATTGTTGTCCTTGATTCTTTGAATTTTGTGCCCTTCCTCCATAAGTTACGGCACTTACATCGCCCTCCTTCTTCTTATGGAAGTTACTAGTCAGCTTTTTGGCAGCACCGACGCTAGAATTGGCAGTTGAAGTTGTCACTTTTCCACTTTTCAACCCTGCTTCGACCTTTACTCCTACAACGACGATGTTGGAGAAATTGGTGGTGACACTGCTGATTAACCTTTCGTAGAACTCTGGTCTGACGGTGTCTACAAACCAGTCTGCTAGTTCTTTTTCTGTGAGGGGTGGCTCTACTTGAGCTGCAGTCCCGCACCATCTCTACGCATACTCCTTGAAATATTCAGTGCTTCTTTGCGTCATACTGAGAAGTTGACGACGATCTGGAGCCAGATACATATTGTATTTGTACTGCTGGATGAAAGCATCTGATAAGTCTTGAAAACCATGGATTTTATCCTAATCCATGCTCAAATACCATTGCTGATGCTCCTTTGAGGCTATCTTGGAAGCAATGCACCAACAGCTTGCCGTTTTCGATATGCGAAGCCATTCGTCTGCAATACATGATTAGGTGCACCTTGGGACAAGTAGTACCCTCATATTTGTCAAACATAGGCATTTTAAATTTTGGCGGGAATATCAGTCCTGATACCAAACACATGTCTTTGGCGTCCGATCCAAAGACATTACTCCCCTCAATAGCTCGCATTCTCTTGGCCATAATATCCATCTCAACCCTTAGTTTTTCATGCTTATCGTCTTCAACTTCAGAACCGTATGGTATGTCGATGATTGGAAGGTGATGGTTGAAAACACGTCGGACATGAGTTGGTCCTCTGGCCTGAGTGAATATAGGATTTGTTGTCATTAGATCAACTTGTGGTTGAAAGCTGAATGGCTGAGGATTGTTGATTGGTGGTAGGAAATCCCTAGACATGCCAAATGGGAATTCAGTTGTCGTAGCTGGAGCGGTTGGATGATTTGTTGCTGTTGTAGCTACTTCATAAACCACTGTAACCTGCATATCCATCTTTGCTTTAATTACATTACGAACCTCTATGATCTCACTGGCGTTGTCCTTAATCCCCTCGATGTCGTTGTCTATCTGGTCCATCCTATGATCATTGTTTGCCATCCTTCTCTGAGCTTGAGCTTGGGTGTTGTATCTGTGAGAATTTAGCGTGACTCTCCACTCTCTGGCTGACAAGAACAACAGATGAGCTGCGGAACTCAATTCAAAACCAATGCATAATGATATGCAAATGCAAATGCCAATGCAAAACCAACCATTCAAGGAAAAAACAAATTTTGTTTACAAACAAAATTAGGAACACACGTCACAGCGTGCTTTAAAAAGCAACTTTTCATTGATAAACCAAGATCTATTACAATAGGTGGCTCTTGCTAAAAAACAAGACCTTTCTTACAATAAAAGTAAATGCAACATAGGATTACAGTCCTTTTTAGGGAAAACAGGAAATGGTGAAACATCGATCAATCTAATTAGATGATCCTTCTCCTTCTTGAGACCTGGGTTGAGCTTGATACTGGCGAATAATTTCCCATAAGTCTTCATTCTCATGCTGAACTTTGATTAAAGCATACCTCATTTCTTCCCTAAGCATAGGAACTTTGGGCTCCATTCTGACCTCATAGTCACGAGTGTAGAACATTGCTAAAGCTCTCTCCTTTGACCAAAGTAGATATGCTCTAGTAGTCAGACATCTTATATTTTCTTCTGCGTCATCCCTTGCATGTGAGGACGCCACCAAGCACGGCTGGCTTGGGCCTCTAGTTTTTCGTTGTCGTCTTTTTCACAAAAATAGACTTTTAGCAAATGAATCGCCAAAACAAAGAAGCAAATGAATCGCCAAAATAAAATTAGGCCACCGACGAATTACTAATCAATTTAAATATAAATATCTAAAAAAGATTAATCAATAATTTAATTAATTAATATTATATAAAAATACTTAAATCAATTAATAATTATCAACATATTTTTTTTATACATTTTTTAGATATAAAACTAAAAAAATGAAAATAAAAAGAATAAATTAGTTTAAAAAATTTTTGTATTTTTCTAGAATATATGAATAAAAAGAAAAATTATTAAGAAAAAAAATAGAATATATATTAAAAAAAATAAAAATAAAATTTAAAATAAGAGGTATAAATCCTAGATGGGCCAAGCCTAAGACACCAAATTCAATTAGAATAACTAAAACTAAAAATTAATATAACATAATAGTGAATTAAGCTAAGATTAAAGTATTATGATATATTAAGCTAACCAAATGAAACATGATACATACCAGGTTAACTAAAACAAGATACACTTTAACTAATATGCTGGAAAAATAAAAAAATAAACCAATGAAAACAAAGTCATGAAGCACACTTAAAAGAAACGTACGCACACATGAAACTCAACTGTGACTTCCTCTGCACTCTCACTTTCTTTCATCTCTCTTTCTTTCACGACCTCCCTCTCGAACACTCTCATTTCTTGCAGCTGAAGAACATGAACATCACCATGCTAAAGCTGTGATGAGAATGGTTATGGTTTCATGCGTGTTTCGTCGGTGACTTTGAAGCTATGTTTGAGGAATTTGAAGGCGAAGATGGTTATGGTTTCAACGCTAATCGAAGGGTGGTTGATGATGTTTCGTGTGTTTATTGTTGTTGTTGTTTATGAATTCAACATGAGAGAAAGAGAAGGATGGCAATGGAAGGGAGGTGTTGGTCGTGTGTGGGTGAACATGAAGAAGTGAGAGTTTTGTAGGTTTTAAAAATGGTGGTGTGTGGTAATATGGGTCATGAAGAAGAGGAAGAATACATGTTCCATTTTAAGAAGAAGAAAGTGTGAAAGTTGAGAGGAGGGTGTCACCTAAGTTCAAAACTAGTTCCATTTTTTTGAGAAGTAAAGATGTTTTTGCTAAGAGATTTTGAAGAGATAATGTCTTTTCAAGTTTGGAAAATAAAAAGACATGAAATATCATATAGCAGTAGCAGGATATGATAAGAAACTAGGTAGTACTCTCTTGACATGCATGCATACGACGAAAATATTGCCACAAACTAACACTCACACACACGTTTAAACATACCACTCATGATGATTTCAAATAGAACAAAAAAAACTAGCATTCATTCACACATAATGATAAAATAAAATACTAGTAACAGATGACATGCATCATTAACAACAACACAATATTTACGTAAAAACATGATTCGAGAGCATTTAAAATTTACCGGCAGTGGCGAAATTATTCCAAGCACAAATTGAGCTATGGAGTATGGTTAATGCTTCCACAGTGGTTGTGTTGCAATTTTTTTGAAGTGAATGGAAGATGGAGATTATTATGTTTGGTGATTTGGAGTTAGAGAGAAGAAAAGGTGTGAGATTGATGATGGTGAACCTCTTTAAGAAACTACCATTTGCCAAAAGTTTTTTTTTTTTCGTATGTGTTGTTCTCTTTGTATATTATCAGTCTCTTTCCACCAAATCTGGTGCTGTTATAGTTTTTTAATAAATTATTTTAAAGATCCTTCCCCCTCCCTCTCAAAAAAGCATGTCTAAACTTGTGGTACATGTGCAAGATAACTTATCACAAAAATGGCAAAAGGTATTATGGACTTTTTTTTGTGTAAGATCAAAAGAATCTCTTTAAGCATTCCTTTTTCAAAGCTTGATTAGAATTTCTGATATCTTGAATCAAGCACACTTGTTCAACAAGTTTTGAATAAAAAAGAATTTTTCAAATGATGCCAAATATCAATTCTGCATAGCTGACTTTTGGACAGGTTTTGGGGATGGTGCAAATGGTTATTTTTCATGAAATTAGTATCCTTGGGTAGATAACATGGAAAGGAACAACTTTCCAGTTGTAGGAAAGTGCAGAAAAAGCTTAAAAAGGCCTCAAAATAGTCTCTCAACTCGTATCCTCCAATCTAGCCTTCCACATTTCATGAACACTTTGGTACTTTATCTCCACCATAACTTCTTACTCAGACCATCAATCTCTACAAACATGGTATCAATGGAAAGTTGAGATAACCTTCTACAACTTTCATGTTTTAAGAAAATTTAAATAAGGCTTGGAAGTACATGAAAAATGGCATGAAATTTGGTAAAAAAAAATGTCACTCAAAGGACTTAGCAGAATTTTTCTAAGTTATCAAAACATGACCTTAAAAACCCTTCACTTTAGAGCTTCATAACTTGAGTTTGGTTGGTCTAAATGAGAAGTTTTTGGTATGCTTGGAAATCTTGGAGAACAAGGAACAATTCTTATGTTTGAGGAATTTTGAATTGAAGCTTGAACCATTCACTAGTGGAAAAAAGGCTTTTTAAGTCGGTTAAAAATGACTTTTTAAGTCGGGTCCGAGCCCGACTTAAGAATTACCGACATAAGAAGTTTTGACTTCTTAAGTCGGTTGTGGACCTGACTTAACAAACTACTATTAGGTCGGTTAGACAAAACCTGACTTAATAAGTCTAGCCTGTAGAAACCATTTATACCCGACCTAAGAACTTACTTTCTTAAATCGGGTATAATTAATTGACCTAAGAAGTTGTTTTTTTTTAATAACACTTTTTTAATATATATATATATATATATATATATATATATATATATATATATATATATATATATATATATATATATATATATATATATATATATATATATATATATATATATATATATATATATATATATATATATATATATTAAAGAATCGGTTAACAATCAAAATATTTTAAAGACTGGAAGGTTGGAAGTTCATAACAATGTAAAGCTAGTATTGCTAAATTTGGTTTATTAACCAAATTAACAGTTTTTACAAATTGCAAGTTGTATCCGAATTAATATACAACTAAACCAGAAATATATGATCACAACAAGAACAAATAATTCAGCACTACAAATGTATATCCACCCAACTTGATTTTATGATTTTCCACCTAAAATTAGTTTCTGAAATGGTGACTCAGATTCTTCAAGTAGTTTAACCTCAAACAAGGCCTCTTCAATAGCTTGATCCAATTTCTTGTCCTCATCCGCATTATGGAAACAATCTCTTCTTTTAGCATCAATAACTATTTTTCTCCAAATAGAGTAACTGTCTATTAAAGTATTTGCATTCCCTAATATCCAAAGGCAATACCTAGCCCTAGTGATTGCCACATTAACCCTTTGTTCATTGGAAAGAAACCCAACTATTCTACTATCATTTGATCTCACAGTAGATAATATTATAATATCTTCCTCGCCACCTTGAAAACCATCAACAGAACCAACATTAACCGAGAAGTCGGTATCAGAAACCGCTAGGTACGACTTAACTTTCTCTTGGATTTCATAAACTTGAGCATTATATGGAGATATTATTCCTATTCTAACTTTCTTCCTTGTCCTCATGAACTCTGCATGTAAAGAAATAGTTACAAGTATGAATGCATATTTCATATTAAATTAGAGTGCTGGATAGAGAAACTAACGTTGTTTTAGGCTTTCAAGTATCTTTGAAATAACAACAACCTCTAAAATGTTCTTCAAACTGTGTCCACGACCAAATTGCTCTTTACCCTTAGCTATGTTAATAAAAGAATAAGGACCATACTTCGTCCAAATGACGATACCTAAAGAACATTTGAAACAGTGTCCGAGAACGCTAACCAAATGACGATACCTAAAGAAATATTTTGCTAACTCTTGAATCTTCTAAAGAACATTCGAAACAGTGTCCGAGAACGCTAACCAAATGACGATACCTAAGTTTTGAGATAAGTTCCATGTGCTGCATGAAGTTCTGAGTGCTGTATCTTTTTTTCATTTTGATACATCTAATAACAACAGAGGATCCATTCTTCAGTTGACCTTTGTACATGTGAGACATGTAAGAAGAACACAATTGCTAAAGTGCACGATTCAAAGAAATGTTTCTTATATAAAACATGATTTCTGATTGTGACAATGTGGTAGTGACATACCTCTCTATAAGAATCTTCACCTATGAAAGAAGTCGGGTCAAAGTTTTTTGTAGCTGCCTTGATCTCTTCCAATTAAAAACTCTTATAATTTGGCAGGCTAAGTGCTCCGAATTTCTTTGTTTGAGATATATATATATATATATATATATATATATATATATATATATATATATATATATATATATATATATATATATATATATATATATATATATATATATATATATATATATATATATATATATATATATATATATATATATATATATATATATATATATATATATATATATATATATATATATATATATATATATATACACACACATATACACACATATCCTTTATGTACACAGACAAATAAATGTTTATGAATCTGTATTTACCATAGAAAGTGAACAAGAACACGTTTAAGAAAGATAGATTACTTGCATCAGAAAGCAAATTACAGGTGTATCTGGAAGCTGCATTCTCCGATATTAATCTTGTTGGAGGATTCTTCTTTTTCCTTCTAGAATTTCCTCTTCTAACAATAAATAAAATCAACAAAAAAACTGCTACTCCTCCAAAAGTTCCACCTACTATACCAAGGGTAAGAACTACCTTTATTGATAAAAATGTTGCGGCCGAATCATCTGATGGGTCAATCTATGTTTGGTCAGCATCTAAAGGTGAAACAGTGAGCACTCTGAAGGAACATAATTCTTCTATCATGTGCTGTGCATGGAGTGGGCTTGGAAGACCCTTATCTTCAGATGTCAAGAAAGGAGTTGCTTGTAGCCTAAATTCACCAGTCTCTGGAACATACTTCATCCAAACTCACACTTGTCAGCAATCTACAAATATATCATCCAACAAACTTCAATTAATGAAAAAACTCCACAATCCGTACAACAATAATAGGGTGTTTAATTTGTTAATTACCTTGCTTTTGACCAGTGCAGGAAGCTGTCTCTCATCGCCTATAAGGATGCAGTGGCTAAGACCTGGCAGCTGCAAAGGAATTGTTGATTCACATTCTTTAAGCTGAGTTGCTTCATCGATAACTAAAAACTGCACTGGTCTCATCTCTTCTGTGTAAAATTTAACACGGTACATAAAATAAGAGTAGCATTCGACAAACAAAATTTTTCTACTTATTTTAAATTCAGGAAGTTTAATTGATTTAGAAAGCAAACTTAGCACGCGAATGCACTCATTTTTTTCCCAGCTTGATGGTCCAAAGCAAGCCGGAATGCTTTCTTCAAAGTCATTGACAGTTTGCTTAAACTTGGCTCGACTCAAGGAAATTTCTAGTGATTTTAAGAAGTCAAGAGCTTGGAGCATATTGTTCACTGAAATGAAAGATTTTGGCATGTGACTGCATAAGGTATGTAGCAAAAACTTGAGTGTCCACTGACCCAACTCGAACGATGCCTTCGCAACCTTCACGACAATAAGGGATCAAGGTATCATTCAGACTTAGAATGTACGTTCCACCAGCATAAACCGAAACCATCCACGAAACAAGTTTTGAAGAAAGCTCCTGCACAATTTCTGAGAAGATCGAGCCGTATCTCGAGTTGAGAACGGAATCTTACTCTTGACAGCCATCATTATCCTACAATAAGCACATTGGTTTGATAAGTTTTCAACTCGTTTCAAAACTTGTAAAGACAAAAAGAAAACATCAAGAACAACACGTGTACAAAAGGAAAAACAATGTTCTTCCTACCCTCAGTATAAAAACTAACAAAACTAACATTGACCATTTCACAAAATAATGCTCAAATGATCAAAACAGTTAACGAAATTACCTCTGGAAACCGCAGGTGCCCGTGCTGAGCTTTCGAAGATTTGTAGGATTTTGACTCTTTCTCAGATCTTATATACAGAACCATGATCTTCTTATAGCCCTTATGTACTCCATCTTCTATTACAGCTTTGGTCTTACTAGTCTTGTGCCAGCGTACATGATATTTGGTTGAACCATGATGTTGAACCTTTTGACGCTTACGTTGACCAGTACTATATGCATTCATTGTCCTGTGAAAGAAGTGAACACTACTCCCATCTTTCTTAGCACCTAAAACATTAAAACAGGCAAAAATGTTCTTAGTTACAGAAAAATATCACCAAATGTCATTGAAAATTATTCAACAGTCATATAAACATAGCATGTAGAAAATTAATTATGAAATATAATCAGCAGCCACTACATTTATTTGAAGGCTTCCTTTCCTCAATCTCATCAATCAAGGGTAGGTCTAATAACTCTTATTTTCTAATTCAAATGATCTAAATCTTGATTAGGTTCTAGTTTACAGGGGAAAATGTAGGTCTTGTAACTTGAATGTAAGGCCAGCATTGGCAGTTACATCATGATTGAGATTCAATGAACCATAACTGACACTCATTGAGTGCTGGCATGCTGAAGATAGTCCAGTATTTTCTGATTTTTGTCAGGTTTAAAATAAAATAAGAACCAAAGCATTATTCTATTAGGTGAGGTCTGTCATAAGGATCAAACAGTCGAAATACACAATATTGACTAACCGGCAATGACTTTAGAAAGGATATGTACCCCATCCACAAAGGGCCAGATGCTATGTCTGCTCCTGTTAGCACATCATTAGAAAGATGTGTCAATATACATACATATATAAGTGCTACAATAATCAAAGGAAAACTGAAATACAAAAGTAATAGGACAATGAGAAACAAGTTACCGATACAGTTAAGCATAAACTCAAAGGCTTTTAATTATGGTCTCTTCTTGACCCTCTGTGCCCTTCTTGTCATTGACCTTTCTAATGAAACGAATGTAACACCGCCTATAAACAAGGATAAACAACACTGAATTCTCACATATAATCAAAACCTTTCAAACAACATATCCAAAAGGAAACTAATATATCAACCATTGACATAATCAGATAGGCTAACATAGTGGTTAATGAGATAGGCTAACATGTTAATTTTGAAGTTCAGTATCCAGTCTTGAATCGGTCCACTCAAAGAATTATTCGTCATAAACCTGCAAACAGAAAAGTTAAATCAATAAAGAAAAAACGGCTAATTTTCTAGATATAAAAAATATAGATAACTTTTATTTTGGTTAATCTTATGGTCAGTAAATGAATGTTCACTTACATGTAATTTAGCCTTTTCAATCCCTGAATTGAATTTGGTATCGAACCGGTAAATATATTGAAGCTTTGATCTCTGCAAGAAGTAAGTATATATCAAATTCCAAAAACCGGAAATTTTGGAATGTTGAATGATTGGCAAAAAGAAAAGAAATACTAATTTTTAGCTGAATAGAGTATCGATTTGACTCACAAAGTAACTAAGTTTGTCATTTCACCAATGTAATCGGGAATGAGACCCATGATTAAGCAATTTCTCAGCTCCCTAAGTCACAGAAATGTAACAATAAATTAAGAGCAGAAAAAATCATTTAGTTCTTCACAATAATAGCTGAAAATATTTCAACTCACAGTAGTTGCAAGTTTTTCAAATCCTTCAGATTAGGAAATGTCATAGATGATCCACTCAAATCACTTATTCTCCTGAAACAGAAAGTCAACCATTTTTAAAGATCTGACGATTATAATTGATTGTTAGTCAACACATAATTTATAGTTAAATCCTATTAAGGAAAAGGTGAAGCTACTCACAACTCGGTCAAAAGTTTCAACTCCGATATGGTAGGGGGAATTGGACCTTCCATAAATGTTCCCTGCATATCCCTTCAAAAACATAAAACTTCATCAGAAAATAGTAAACATATTAAGCATGATATATAACATATAGAATTTTTTTTCCTCTCCAACACACAAAAATGTCATTGATAGATCTAAATGTATACTGACAATCTCCCAAGCTTGGTCCAGTTCCCGATAAAATTAGGTATCTGTCCAGATAAACTGCTTCCATCTATCCGACTGCAGAAAATGCACACATCGATTTCAGAATCTAATAGACACATGTATTCCTATAAAATAGTATCAGTTCATATCACTCACAAATCAGTGAGATTCTTTAGTTTGCTAAATGATTCAGGTATCGCGCCAGTAAAATTATTCGAAGAAAGAAGCTTGCAGATTCATTTGAAATAATTTTAAAAATTAGCGATGCACAGAAAAAGCACCCAGAAAATAATTCAAAATGAAAATGAGTAGAAGAAAGAAACATTCTTACAGTCTCTTCAAGTTGCTTAATGTCTCCCCCAACTGTCTTTCCACCAAAGCAACAGCTCGCAGCTCCTGCAATGTCTGATGAGCTTCATGGCAACTACTGCTTTCCAATGCAGGCAATCCAGCTCCCATCCTAGTAAATCCCATCACCCCATACTGTGGCACAACTCGCTTTGCATGCATAACATTAGCAACTGCTATTTGCTCAACACCCTCCTCTCCCATTGAAGCCAAACTCGCCGCCGCAACCTTATTAACCATCGGCGAAGCCTTCCTATCCTTCACTCTCTAGTGACAAAACCACATCTGTAACTGACGATCAGACAAACCCAACTTCACATATAACTCAGCCCTCAACGCCTCAGATGGATAAAGCTCGGCTGAACCAAAAACACAAAAATGAACATTTCAACCCAAATTCAACTTCAAGTCAAAGAAATGCACAAAAAAATACCTAAAATTTTACTCACTTACCAGCATATGCTTTTTCCAGAATCTCCAACCGTGAAGCAAACTTCATTTTGCAATTGACCTTGTTCTCCTTCTCCAATAGCTTTTTCTCCTCTCCTCCTGAACAACCCTCCATAGCTGAAGCTAAAGCTCACATTCACTCAAACCCTAACAAATTGAACCGTACAGAACAAAAACCCTTGCTCCCGAAAACCCCAAACCCACACTCAGAAACAATCCAGAAACCAAAAACACACAAAGAAGAAGAAAATAATCCCAGAGTAGCTAGAAGCGTGAATTTGGAGTTTATCTCTTTAACATTTGAGCTAGAGCAACTCTCTCTCTCTCTCTCTCTCTCTCAAAACTGGAATCGAAGGAAGTGTGATTGAGATGTGTGGTTAGGCTTGGGATTAGGAGAAGGTCACAAATCAAATGAATTTTAGGGTTCCGATGATAGGTTTGGAGAAGGTTTTGGAGAAGAAGGAGTTCATTTGCTAAATGAAAGCTTTGTTGTGAATAAGAAGGGTTTGTAGTGAGAGAAAGGTTTGAATAAAACTTATTAGGTCAGATGGGGAATACGTAACTTAATAAATATGTTTTTTAAGTCAGTTAGTGAACACAGGCGACTTAAGAAATTTAATATGAATTATTTTATTTTTTTTAATTTTTTTTAAGTCAGTTTTAAATATAATTGACCTAACAATGTTACAAATATTTACGAAATTGCCACCACATCACTTCTTAAGTCAGGTGGCAGATGAACTGACTTAACAACCTCTACTATAAAGTGTTTTTTCTACTCGTGATTGATAAAAATCCACATGAAATAGCCTTCAAAATGCTGAAAATTAAATTGTCAAATTTAACAACTTTGCAACCCTAACTTCAAAGCACCATAACTTGAGTTCTATACATGATTTTGATTATTTCTTGATATAAAAAGAAAGCTAAGAGGATTATCTACAACTTTAGTGTTGATGGAAAAGTCAAATTAAACTTGGAACCCTCTTGAATTTAGCCATGAAAATCATTCCAAAAAGCTGAAAATTATAACTTAGAAAATTTTCTAAGTATGGAATCTCCAAATCAAGATTTTCCCAAGTTTGAATCAATATAACTCTAAATCCATTCATCTTTTGGACATGATTTCTTCTAAAAACTTGTATTTTAGAATATCCTCTTTACAAAGATCATTGGTTTTCCCCAATCGGCTCATGAATGAGTGAGACATGACTCTTGCAAGATGACTAGAAATCTTGATTTCCACACTTAGAATTTTTCAACCAAAACCCTAATTTCACCAAACTCTTGATTTTATGATTCTAACTTGATTTTTCTTGATTCATTCATATGAGACCATGGAATAAAACTTGTGAAGTTCATGGTTAACCACAAAACCCATTGGTTGACTTTTGTGAAGCTACAATTGACTTTTGAATCAGATGAAGAGAAAACTTGTCCCATCCACTTAGGACACTCTTGCCTTGGGTTTCTTGGGACAAAATGAGCTCCTAAGGACCCTTGAGATACATGAGGGATTCCTTGGTTGATTCTTCACTCGACCCTTGATTAATTAGGATTTTCTCCTTTTCTCCACAAACCCTAATTCCAAAAAACAAACAAAGCCATAAAGCTAGATGAATTAGTTAGTTATGCAAAGATAATTGACCTATGATGCTCATGTAAAAGATCAAAAAATATGAGGGTAAAATTTGGGGTATGACACTAGCGAATATCAAAAATGCGATATGTACCAGGACACCCATATACCATATTGACAATCGTGTTACCATGATTAGGCAACAGATTTGATTGCACATTAGGGCTGATATCTTCAAAAGACAGAATACCACTTTTTACGAGCTTTGCAATTTCATATTTCAGAGGATAGCAATTTTCAATATCATGTCCAGGGGCACCCTGATGAAATGCACAATGGGCATCTGGCTTATACCACCCTGGAATATCAGTAGGAACATCTAAAGGATCATGAATCTGAGCTAAATTCTTCTTTATCAAAGCCGGAAATAACTCAGTATACGACATTGGAATGGGATCAAATTGCACTTTCCTCTGCACACGACCTTGCTAAGTTATTTTTTATTGGAAACATGATTGATAACTCGAAGTAGCTTGAGAAGTAGGAGCGACATTAATGACTGGCGTAACAGACGCTACATGTTGTTGACGATGACTACCATTGTTATTCATAAGCCTGCATCTTCTAGACCTCTCTTGAGAGATGGCATTAGTTTCTCCATCTTTTTTCTTAGAAAAACCAGAACCAAATTTCTTTGCACTTCCAAAACTACCTTCTTTAGTCAGGCGTCCCTCACGGACAGCTTCCTCTAATCCCATTCCCATATTAACCATTTTTGTGAAATCACTAGGAGCACTTGCAACCATCCTTTCATAGTAAAACGGACCCAAAGTCTTCAAGAAGATCTTGGTCATCTCTTTCTCTTCAAGCGGAGGGCTTATTTTAGTTGTAATTTCACGCCATCTTTGCGCGTACTCTTTTAAAGTTTCTTTCTCTTTCTGAGACATCACACGGAGTTGATAATAGTCTGGCACCATATCCAGATTGTATTTATACTGACGGACAAAAGCTTCATAGAGATCATTGAATGTCTTCATTTAGGAACTATCAAGTCCCATATACCACTTCAGTGCAGCATCGGTAAGACTATCTTGAAAATAATGAATCAACAACTAATGGTTGTCAGTATAGGTAGACATCTTTCTGGCATACCTGACCAAATGGATTTGTGGACAAGTATTCCCTTTGTATTTCTCAAAATCTAGAACTTCGAACTTGGCAAGAATCTTCACATTTGGAACAAGACAAAGCTCATGAGCATTCTTTCCAAATAAATCTTTTCCCCTTAAAGCCCTGATTTCTTTCTGCATCTCAGCAAACTGATCTTAAAAATCATCCATACGATCAATAACATCTTGACTCTCACTCGGAGCAGTGTGGAAATTTTGTTATTCAGCATAAGGCGCAGTGTGAACCATGGGTAGTGGCACAGGTACAACAGTAGGAACAGTTAGAATCTCAGCATTATGATCAATTTTAACCATAGGAGGTGGTACAGTCATAACAGCAGGAATTCTTGGACCTTCAGAAGTAGGAGGTTGATATCCCTCTGGCACATAATTGAAAGGCATGCCCCAAGGGAAACCAGTAGGTATCTGATATTGAGAAGCATTAATCAGGGCCACAGAAATAGGCGTTTATCCGATCTTAGAAATCATAGTTCTCTACACAAGAGAAGGAGGAGGCAGTGGTGGCTGATTCGGAGCAGCCATCAGAGCTTCCATCGCAGCAGTGAGTCTTTCCATACTATCCTTCAAAGTTGATGCCTCTTCATGGAGCTCGCGGTTCCCTTGTTGCAACTGATCCATATTTTTTTTAAGATTAGCTCGAGTGTTGTAGTGATGCGACCACTTGGCTGAACGAAAACCAAAAGAAACGAATAAGACGCCTGGAAAAGGAAAAACACAATGCATAATGACGCGAATGAAAATGCAAAATGCAAATGTTTCAATCAGTTTTCAAGGATCTTTAAGATATAAAACAATTACAGACATCGTAAAGAAATAACACTTTTTGAAATTCTGATAAACATCTCATTTCATTGAATATTGGAAAGAGTTACACTTAAAAGTACAAGTTACATGATATCAAAATTCATTAAGAAAAAGATAGGTCCTAAGGAGCATCTGATGATGATCTGAGCTGATACTTCCTTCAAAGTCTCTTAATCTCTCTCTCATAGTTGTCCTTCATGGTGGTCTTCTCTAACACGAGCTAATCCATAATACCCTTCTAAGCACTAGAAGTAGGAGGATATGATGATGAATTAGTAGAATGAAATAAATCCTCTGAATGCCTCTTCACAACACGTTGCTCAAGAAACTCAATCAAGTCTGGCACACCCATAAGATAGGCATACTCCTCGAAGGCTGGCAATAGCTGATAATCTGGAAAAGTAAAGAATCGGTAGACAAGATCATAGAATTACACAAGGGTGCTCAAAATTATGTTTTCCATGTTGGTAGAAAGAACAAATAGAAGTCTCCCAAAACGAGATCTGAAGCCTGAACGATCAACTACCAAGGACACTAGCTTTCTCAAATCTGTAAGATCGGGAGTTTGAAAACTGTACTTCTGAGTGTTTCTCCTTCTAATATCCATAATCATAATATTTGTGATGTTTGCAAAGGAAAATCTCTGAGTTCCTTAAAAACTAGCTGAAACAGAATGCCCATGAATGCATGAGTGCAAGATGCAATACCCACAAACAAGACACACAAAACACACAGGTTCAAAGGTTCGGCACGAGCATGGCGCCAAAGGTAAGAATCAACCCACAATGGTATGTACTAAGGTTATATCATCACCTGTAGAACAAGGTTCTAAAAATTTTCTAGAGTCATAATTCCATCTTTTGGATATTCTCGGCTTAAACGACTACTCGTCGGCCAATAATATTCTCAAGAGAAACTCGTCTGACTGTGGTATCGCATAACAACTAATTCAAGTCTACACCTGAATAGCCACCACACCACGTTCTAGTAAGGCCAAGATGGGTTAAAGGGTTTTAAGGTCCTCAACTTCTTAGGCTCCTAGGTCGGAAAACGTAATGCCAATTACGACTACTTGTAAGACATCAGTAATCCCAAAGGGGCCTCCATTGAGCGAGGGATCTTAAGTCAGCTTAGTAAGGACTACTCCATGTAAGCCAACAACACTATACCACCCTCCTATCCTAAGTGCACTCAAGTCCGGGTATAGGACTTATGTCACCACACAGATCACCAGGCACCAAACTGAACAAACAATAACAAACAAATCAAACAAAAAGCGATAAATAAATCAAAGTAGGCGAAACCCACTAGGAAGCGAATTTCTGTTGTTAAATCCCCAGCAAAGTCGCCATTTTTCTGTAGCGGGGAAATTTGTGAGTGTAAGATATTGATTAACTTAACTATAAAAAAATGCAAGAGTCGCCACCACACTTTTATTTTATCCAAAACAAGGAAAGGAAAAAGAGCGAACAAAACCAAAGAGTTCTAAACACAAGAACAAATAAAAAGAGATTTGGGTAAGGGGGTTGGTTACGCATTGGGAAGATTTTAGCACCCAAAATGTCTATAGTACTCTATAGGAGCCCTTTAAAATATTTACGCTTTTTGTTTTGAAAAAGGTTTGTTTGAAAGAAGATTGGGGAGATGAGAAGAGAAGAGAATCATTTTTTTTAGATTTTTGTGTTTGGAAAGACTTATCGCCTCATGCCTGCGTACCCACAAAGTGCAATATAGAATCAAAACCTCGTAGTTCGTGGTATAAATTAAAAAAATTGTTGGTTTTGATTGATTTTAAATGTAAAGACATGTCGTCATTTTAAGGAGAAAATTACGACTAGTCACCCACAAGTATAAGACAACATTTGCATCACCTAATGATGGAGGATTTTGCTTGAATTATCAACAAGTCTATCACTCAACATCTAAGTGGAAAATGTCAAAATCTTAATACAATGGGGAATAGGAGAATTATATCTCAACTATGGAAATGACTCATGTGTAAACTTTATGAAAATTTTTAAAATGAAAAGTGCGCAAAGCCACAAAAAGTTTGAATGAGGTAAAGTGTTTTTTATATCTTTTTGAAATTGGTCAAAATATGATTAAAATTTATTGACATTTATTAAGAAAAAAAAAGTTTAAAAAATTACTTAACAAAAGTCAAGGTTTTATTGTGAAAGCGGTTTTAAGTTTGAAAGCAAAAAAGTTTTTGAAAATAGGGAGAAGATTTTGAAAATTTAAGAAGGGGAGAAGATGAAGTGACTACCCTGAAAAGAAAAATAAAAGGTAGAGATAAGAAGGATCTAACCAACTTGTAGCACACTCCATAGCAAGAAAAATAATAATTCCATCTGTCTTGAAGCATAGCAAAAAAAAAGCAAGCCAAATAAAGGCAAAGATCCATAATACTCCAAGCATAGGGAAAGGGTCCTAATTCTAAGTCCAAGGGTCCAAGAATAGTCCAAGAAGTATAAGGTCTAAGAATAGTTCAAGAGTATAACCACAAATTTAAGAGCACTAAGTTTTTTATAGGTTTAATCCTTTATTAGTGTTTTGAACAAAGTGTGGTCCAAATGGACAAAAGAAAAATGGCAGAAACATAAACATGTGTCCAACGGACAAAGGAAAAATAATGTAAGCATAAACAAAAGTATTATATGAGATGATAATAATGAAACATAAAGATAAAAGAGAGACAGGGAGCAAGAAGGAAACATAAACAAAATTAGCACAATGATATCATTAGTGAGTTAGTAATTAGTCGTTATAGCAAATGATCAATGATGGTTAACTCATGCACTTAAGCCAAAGTTATGAAGACTAATTAGAGGATTGATAAAATCAAAGCCTCCTAAGAACAAGCTTCATAGATGATGGACTTAAGACAAATAATCCACCATACTTGGACTTTCAAACATAGGTTTGAGCCACGAATGATCACTTTCATATTACGGGACAATTTAGCGCTATGTTAAGCAATCGTAATCGGGTTTATGCAGAAACCATGACTATCTGAGGCTGGTTAATAACAATGTTAGTGCTAATGAATGCTAGAGAAGTGATATGTAAATCACTCTCCGAAAGCAATGTCGCACGAATAGAAAATAGGTAATGATCTCATCTTCATCAAGAACTTAAAATATGTTTAAATGATATCGAAGATTTTCATCAATCAAAAGAAAAATGAGAAGGGGAAAAGGAATTCAAAATTGAATTGCAAGTTCAAGATCATTTCATCTTTAAGTTCATCCACTCATCTTGGTGGATTAAAGCACTAAACATATCATTAACTCAAAGCACCTAAAATGAATTAAACAATTACTTTAAAGATAGATTTGAATTAATGAATGTTTATCCAACTTCATCTACACCCTAAGTCTAATGAATTTAAAGAGGAAAAATAACTTTACAAGTGCATTCCAAGGGAAAAAAATCAAAAAGAAATAGAAGAAGAAGAAGAAGTAGAAGAAGAAAGAACCAAAACAATCCAAAAACAAAGCCAAAAGGAAAAATCAACATTGGGTAATCGGTTACCCAAATCAGGTAACCAGATACCACTGCTAAAATAGCAGGAAAACAACAAAATAGCACTGGGTAACCAGTTTCCCAAATCAGGTAACGGGTTACCACTGTTGAAACAGCAGCAAAAAGGCTTTAAAAAAGTGCAGAAACTTGATCAATCATTTCTTCAAACACCTCATGATCAAGAACGCAATTGATCATGAAAATTCAAATAAATAACAGAAAACAACACCAACAGAACACAATTTTCAAGATCTAAAGATCAAGCAACAAGAATCAATAATAGATCACATTATGGAAGATGTATTAAGAACAACGATGGTGGATCAAGAAATTACCCTCCAAATCTGAAAATTCTTCAAATCAACTCCACAAACCATACTTAAAAGCCTTGATCTATAAGAATTGAAGATGAAAAAGTGAATAGATGAAGGTTTAGCTCACAGATTAGTAAGTTCTAATGATGAACTTACTAACTTCCAATGGAAGAAAGAATTTTGGTGAATTTGGTAATTGGAGAAAATTGTCAAGAAGGAATTTGACAAGGTGATTTTGGCTATCAAAAGCTTATGAAATGAGAGAAATTAGGCCTCTATTTATAGGATTTAGGCTTGGAAAATTTGGTGGATTGGAATTTGGTTTGGAATTAAAATTAGGCTTGGAATTTGAATTTGGAGGGAAATTAATGATCAAGTGGTGATTAATGAAAGTGTATGGTGGGAATTAATTATAATGAGGTAGGGGAATTAAAATGAAGTGATGTAGAATTTTCTCATGTTGCAATATTTGAATTTGGTGCCAAAAATGTTGCAGAATTTGAATTTCCCAATTTTCACAAAATTCACACAAGGTAACCGGTTACTTAATATTGGTAATCGGTTACCACACACAAAAATGGTGAAAAATGACCTTTTTGATGTGTTGTCTTGCCTCTGGCTCGATTCTTTTGCTTGTTAAAGAAGGCATGGAAATAAACACATGAACCTTGGAGTCTCTTTAATAAAAGTCTCTTGAGTGATAGACTTATTGATTTTGATCCAAGTAAAATCCTCTACCTTTAGGTGATACAAATGTTGTCTTATACTTGTGGGCGACTAGTCATAGTTTTCTCCTTAAAATGACGACTTGCCTTTACATTTAAAAATCAATCAAAACAAACAAATGTTTGTTATTTATACCACGAACTATGAGGTTTTGATCCTATATTGCACTTTGTGGGTACGTAGGCATGAGGTGATAAGTCTCCCCAAACACAAAAATCATACAAAATAATTCTCTTCTCATCTCTCCAATCTCCTTTCAAGAAAACTTTTTCAAACCAAAAAGCGTAAATATTTCAAAGGGCTCCTATAGAGTACTATAGATGTTTTGGATGCTAACACCTTCCCATCGCGTAACCAACCTCCTTACTCATTCTCTTTTTGTTCTTATTTTAGAACTCTTTAGGTTTTGTTTGCTCTTTTTCCTTTCCTTTTTGGATAAAATAAAATTGTGGTGGTGACTCTTGCATTTTTGAGTTAAGTTAATCAATAGCTTACACTCAGCAATTTCCCTGCAACAGTAGGATCAACGGATCTACAACCCTAAAATGAAGAGAAACAATATCACTGGATTTGTGACTCGAGAAAGATCAATGGACCTATGAATAAGAAGTAGGATCAACGGATCTACAACCCTCAAATGTAGAGAAACAATATCAACATATTTGTAACTCAAGAAAGATCAATGACCTATAAATAAGAAGTAAGATCAACAGATCTACAACCCTAAAATGAAGAGAAACAGTATCGATGGATTTGTGACTTAAGAAAGATCAACGGACCTATAAGAAAGAAGTTGGATTAATGGATCTACAATGGAAGAGATAAAGAGAAGTAAGGTTCATGGACTTACGACTCGAAAGCTAAGGAATAGGAAGTGAGATCAACGGATCTACAATACAAGAAAAGGGCAACGAGGAGTAGAATTAACGAATCTACATCCAGAAAGAGAGTGACAAGATCGATGGATCTAAACACAAGAAATTAACAGATTTACAACCCCAAGAAACTGTACACAGAAAGATGACTCCACTGGGGAGACAAAGGGTAAGATCGACAGATCTGTGGCTTTGAGAATTGGTTGAAATATTTTATAAGGAATGGACTCGGCATTCTCTGTGGGGATAAATTATTGTTATGATTGATCAGTGCATCTTTATGAACATTCTTCTATATATTTACTTAGGAATTTCTTTACTTTATTTTGATTATTCTTATGTTTTATTATGTTTTTATATTTTATTTTATTTTTGGTTTAATTTGATTTTCGCACTTTATTTTTCAGCTTTAGCAGTCTACACGAAAACGATCATAATTGGAGTTCCGGGAATCCGGAATTTCGTTTGAACCTGCAGCATTAGTTTTATTAAGTTTTGGGTCGTTAGTTTTGGGTCTGGGTTATGTTTGTTCGACCTAGTTGGGTTATGACCCGAATTCTCTTTTGTCTCCTCTTTAGTCTAGGTCTGGCCGTACAGCCTAGTATCTCATACACTATTCACGAAATTTTTTTGAAGCTTGTACGATTCAAATGGAGAACTAATTCCTGAGAGTCAATCTGCCGTAATCGCGTTCCAACGCTTTGAGGTTTACACTTTATCAATTTAATTCGTTTCTCTTTCAATACTATTCTATGAATTTCATTTTCTTAAACTATTAGTTTATAGAATTTTCTTGATTAAATTCTTATGATTGCGTCCTTAACTTTTATTCGCCGTTACGTCGTTTTGTCGTTAATTGGCATTTGTAATTCGTGTTTGCTTAATTCACGAAAGCATAATCCGTTTGCTTAATTCAGAATATAGGATTGTCAATCTAGTTTTTGTCTTTTGCGCTTGTCAATTGACATAGGAATCAAATAGAGATCGAAACCACTTAGGAAATTGGTAAGGTAGAAACTCGTGATAAATCGGAACCAAAAATAGTAGATTGACTTGTTTTGATAATCACTTATTTTAACCGCTTAATTGCAACCTCTTTGTTTAATCGATCCTAAACCAAACAAACCCCCCTATTAATCGTTTGTACTGTTAGTTAATAAAATCAAGAATCCTTGTGAGACGATATCCGAGTTACCGTTACCACGATACTAGGTTTTTACAAAAATAACTCGTTTTTGATCTGCGCACAACAGCAGATCAAATTAGTGCTATTGTCGGGGATTCTTGTCGTTATTAATCGATATTAGAGTCATAGGTTTAGTGTTGTTACGCTTAGGCCCTAGGTTCCCCACGCTTTTGGCCTTCTCGCGTCTAGAGTCGAAAAAATCGGTTTTTGGAAAAATTGTGTCCGATCGTAAAACTATTTTTCCTACGAGAAGCAGAAAAGTCGTCCGGTCATTAGTCCTTGTATTCCCAAAGGAATACTTAGTATCCACCCTCAGAATCACCAAAAAACCCTTTTTTCTATTTTTAAAGAATTTTTTACTATTTTCATAGAGTCGAAAAAAATCAAAAAATTCTCAAAATTATAATTTTAAGTCATTAGATTAATTTCGGTGTCAGTTTATTTTTCTGAAGTTATTTTGATCAATTCCCTTCTTTGTGTTCATTTTTTACTTTTAGGGGCATTGTTGGCATTTCTGCATTTGTTGAATTGTTGAATCGGTTTTGTGCTTTCTCATTCTTTGTTAATTTTTTTCTTTTTTGATAACATGGTTGAACAAAGAATATTAAAAGAACTTGCTGCACCTGATTCACTTTTTGCCGATTTCCTTTCTTTGTCTGATTTTCATGACAATTATACTTATGATGTTTGTGCTGACACTCACTTATGTTCAGTTTGTGCTGAAATAGAAGCTTCCTTACAGGTTGATAGTTCTTATGAGATTTCTACTGACAAAGTTGATGTTGCATATTTAAATGTAGTTCCTACTTCCAAATTTTTTTCATCCATTGAGCAACCATCTACTTTAGAGCTTAAGGCACTCCCTTCAAAGTTTAAATTTGCACTTTTAGAATTGGAAGAAAATCTGCGTATAATAAGTTTGTCTAAACTTGAATCCAAACAGAAACAAAAAATGTTGCAGGTATTAAAGAAATATAAAAAGGTGATTGGATGGACCTTGACTGACATTCCTAGTAATTGCTCATCCATGAGTTTGCATAAGGTCTCATTTGAAGATGGAACAAAATTAGTGAGACAGCCCCTTAATCCTTTTATTCTTGACATGAAAAATGAGATCATGTTCACGTGCCCATTCGACACGTTTACTTATCGAAGGACCTTCTTTGATCCTGGAAGGTTTCTGGTGTTGAACTTGGTAGGGCGGATTACGGTCCGATGCCCCGCAACTACAACTGCGTAAGCAAAGGGTTATGCAACGTAAGTACCAGAACCCCAAGCAAAAAGGATCAGAGTCACTAACCGGTCGCCTTGTTATGAGTGTGCGGAGATAACGGGCTTAATGTGATTGCGCCTGAATGAAAAAAAGCAAAAAGGAGGATGAATAAGTTAGGCTTTAACATAATAACATGATTTGAGTTAATTT
This sequence comes from Lathyrus sativus, assembly GCA_963859935.3. Lineage (NCBI taxonomy): Eukaryota > Viridiplantae > Streptophyta > Magnoliopsida > Fabales > Fabaceae > Lathyrus > Lathyrus sativus. The sequence continues at coordinate 297,827,105 of OZ012737.1, read as the reverse complement.
GTGTATTCAGGAGGCTTATGTCTGCACAATTGTGGATTAGTGTTCCTACGATATCCTTATTGTGCAAGATTAGTACCTTTCGATGAAAACATAACCAAAGAAGACTTTTAGCCTGGAATGAGTAACTGTTGATGTGTTTGTGCTTTCTTTGTTTTGTTTTATTTTAATTTTGCTCGGAGTGCAAAAGTTCAAGTGTGGGAGAATTTAATCAGTGCATCTTTATGCATATTCTTTTTTTTTTACTTAGGCATTTCTTTATTTTATTTTGATTATTCTTATATTTTATTAAGTTTTTATATTTTATTTTATTTTTGGTTTAATTTGATTTTCGCACTTTATTTTTCAGCTTTAGCAGTCTGCACGGAAACGGTCATAACTGGAGTTCCGGGAATCCGTTTGAGGCGTTCTAATAATCGCCAGAAAGATAAGAGAGAGAGCTACAACTTTTGTGCTGGAGTCGAAGTCAGATTCAGAGCACATTTTTCCATAATTTCTTTTCAACATACAGCATTAGTTTTATTAAGTTTTGGGTCGTTAGTTTTGGGTCTGGGTTATGTTTGTTCGACCCAGTTGGGTTATGACCCGAATTCTCTTTTGTCTCTTGCTAAGTCTAGGTCTGGTTGTACAGCCTAGTATCTCATACAATATTAAAGAAATTTTTTGAAGCTTGTACGATTCGAATGGAGAACTAATTCTTGAGAGTCAATCTGTTGTAATCGCGTTCCAACGCCCTGAGGTTTATACTTTATCAATTTAATTCGTTTCTCTTTCAATAATATTCTATGAATTGCATTTGCTTAATCTGTTAGTTTATAGAATTGTCTTGATTAAATTCGTATGATTGCGTCCTTAACTTTTATTCGTCGTTACGTCGCTTTGTCGTTAATTCGCGTTTGTAATTCGTGTTTGCTTAATTCACGAAAGCATAATCCGTTTGCTTAATTCGGAATATAGGATTGCCAATCTAGTTTTTGTCTTTTGCACTTGTCAATTGACATAGGAATCAAATAGAGATTGAAGCCGCTTAGGAAATTGGTAATGTAGAATCTCGTGATAAGCCGGAACCGAAAATAGTAGATTGACTTATTTTGATAATCACTTATTTTAACCGCTTAAATGCAACCTCTTTATTTAATCGACCCTAAACCAAACAAACCCCCTATAAAAGGAGCCTAGTTGATGAATTGGACCTTCCACATTGATGCTAGCATGGCTAAAGCGTCAGCAATATGATTTTCAAACGTCGAGACGTGTCTCAAAGTGATCTCGTCAAAATACTCGATCATCTCCAAAATGTAGTCTTTGTAAGGAATCAGTTTTTTATCTCGGGTCTCCCATTAGTCATTGAGATGATAAATCACCAAGGCAGAGTCGCCAATTACTTCTAGAATCTTAATGTGGAGGTCGATGACAGCTTCAAGATCTAAGAGGCAGGCTTCATATTAAGCTATGTTGTTTGTACATTTGAAACACAGCTTAGCAGTGACAACAATATAACCTCCAATAGGATTTTCTAGAACAACACCAATACTGTGGCCTTTTTGGTTGGAAGCACCGCCGAACATCATTTTCCAACGGGAGCCAGATTCAGGACCCTCTTCAGGACCAGGTTCTTCTTTAGCTTTGTAAACGAACATGACATCTTCGTCGGGGAAGTTGAATTTGAGCAGCTGATAATCTTCAACAGGTTGATCAACAAGGTAGTCTGACAAGACGCTTCCTTTTATCGACTTTTGTGCAACATATTGAATGTCATACTCTGACAAGAACATGTGCCATCTTGCACGTCTCCCCGTCTGAGCAGGTTTCTCAAATATGTACTTCATTGGATCCATTTTAGATATCAACAGAGTAGTGTGGCAAATCATGTACTGTCTCAAACATTTGGCTGCCCAAACCAGCGCACAACAAGCTTTTTCCAATGGAGAGTAACGACTCGCAATCAGTGAACTTCTTGCTTAAGTAGTAAATTACGTGTTCTTTTTTCCCTGATTCATCTGTTTGTCCCAAGACACACCCCATTAATTCTTCGAGCACAGTCATGTACATGAAGAGAGGTCTTCCAGGTACAGGAGGGATCAATACTTGAGGCTCCTGGAGATATCCTTTAATCTTTTCAAATGCTGAGTGGAAATTATCGTTCCATACCACCGCTTGGTCTTTTCGTAAAAGCTTAAAGATTGGCGTGCAAGTAGGATTCAGATTAACTTATTTTGATAATCACTTATTTTCATGTATGCTTGATGTTTGTTTATGCTTATGTTTACTAACACTTAATTAAAGTCCAAAAATATGTTGGTTTTCTTTTTCTTTACTAACTCTTTTTTAGGAAGAGGTTTGGGTCACGAATACTAATCAACAGTCCCTCAGCTCGAATGAAATTCAACTGAAGAAGTCAAAGTTGATCTGCAAACAATTCAAATCATTTGATCAAGAGTTTCCCAAGATTTGATTGACTTTTATTCAAGAGACTCCAAGGTTCGTGTGTTAATTTCCATGCCTTCTTTGACAAGTCATAAAAATCAAGCCAGAGCCAAGACAACACATCAAAAAGCCATTTTTCACACTTTTTCAGTGTGTTAATCGATTAACACATTTGTACATGCAAATAGTTAATCGATTAACCATTGCCTATTTTGTGAAAATGAGCCAAATTCAAATTCTGCAGCATTTTGGCACCAATTTTCAAATATTTCATCATAAGAATATTCTAGATCACCTCATTTTAATTCCCCTACCACAACATAATTAATCCCCACCATACATCTTTACTAATCACCATTTGATCTTTATTTTGCCTCCAAATTTAAATTCCAAGCCTAATTTTGGTTCCAAACCAAATTCCAAACCGCCAAAATTTCCAAGCCAAAATTCTATAAATAGAGGTCTCATTTCATTAATTCTTCAAGATTTGATAGCCAAATTCACCTTGCTAAAATTTCTCTCAATTCCCTTCAACTACCAAATTCACCAAAGCTCTTTCTTCTTTTAAAAGTTACTAAGTTCTTCATTGGAACTTACTAATCTTTGAGCTAAAACCTTCATCCAATCACTTTTTCATCACCAATTTCAGTAGATCAAGGCTTTGGAGTGTGGTTCTTAAAGTTGATTTGAAGCAATTTCAAATTTGAAGTGGTAAACCCTTATTCCACCATTGTTGTGCTTGATCTACCTTCCACCATGTGATCTATTATTTATTCTTATTGTTTGATCTTTTGATCTTGCAAATTGTGTTTTGTTGGTGTTATTTGCTGTTGTTTTATTTGAATTTCCGTGATAATTCCCATTCATGATCATGAGGTGTTTGAAGAAATGATTGGATCATGAATGTTGAATTTTTTTCAAATTTTGTGGTTGTCATAACAATGTTAATCAATTAACACATTTGCACATGAAAATGGTTAATCGATTAACCAGTAGCAGAATGTGATTTTTGCTTGTTTTTGGGATTGTTTTGGTTATTTTCTCTTCTTCTTCCTTTTCCTTTTGATTTTTGTCGTGGTTTTTGTAACACCCTAAATTTATTGGAATATTCATTTAATTTATTTAAATAATAATATTCGCTTTTTGGTAATTTTCGATGGTTGTTGTGAAATATTGAGAAATATGGATGTTAAGTTATTTATTTAAATAATAGTATATAATATGAATATATTGATATCATTATTAATTTAAATAAATATAAGTTAACTAAGGGCAAATTGGACAATTGAGGAGGAGTTAGTGAGGGTAATATAGGAAAGCCCAATTTTAAGGCCCAAGGTTAAGTTTAACAAAAAGGGAATTGTGATAGGATTAAGATTCATTTTGTTAGACCGTGAAAAGAATTGAGGCCAGAGCACTGAGGAGGAGGTTTGAGGCAAAAGCTTCAAAAGGTTTTCTGAAAGATTTGAGAAGGCTTAGAGTCGAAAATTAAGGTATGGGGAGTATTGCCTTCATTGTTTTTAATGTGTAATTTCAATGTATTTAAGGCCGGCTTAAGGGTTTAAAGGGTTTGAGGCTGATTATGGGATAAAGGGAATTTGACCTTCATGGCCTAAATCTACTATTGATATTTTAACCGTAGGGATTTATTTAGGTTAAAGGAAATTAGGCCTTCGTGGCCAAAGCTCTGATTGAACATTTGTCTAACCCTATAGGAAATTGGATAATGAGGAACTCTAATGATTGTGGTATAGTTGTAAGGATTTATGGGATTTAAAGTGTGAATATGATACGGGATTGGCCTAATAAGTTGTAGATTTTGTGCCTTTATCGCCGTAAGATCTTAGGGATGGTTTAGGGATGTTTTTGGGTTATTGGGGAAGTGAATCATGGGACTTTTAGGTTGGTTTTAGGTTCTGATGTGTAACAGTGTTTTGCTGTCATCGCGTGTTCGAACAGCGAAGAATCCTTCACACAGCAAACGAAACTTGTCCCAGATTCGTACCGTGAAGAATCTGTTATGCAGCAAAGAAACTCGCCTCAGACTCGCACAACGAACTTGCTAGCGAACGTAACAGAGTTTCGCGAATTCTGATTTTGTGCAGCGATGCCTTGATGTTTTTATGTTGTGATTTCTTTGACAAATGAATATGAGTATGACTGTGAACTCTATGTGATTTTTATATGATTATATGATAATTCCTATGATGTAATGATTGATGAACTATGATGATATTTCCATGAGTTTTGATGATTCTATGATGACATGATTTTTGATGATGATGATTATGATGAATGATGATACACCTATGATGTTATTATGAGGATGATTATTGACGTGTGCATCTGGACTTTAGTTCAAGACCTTGATTTCTTTGGCTTCAATCCCATTGTGCGGATGTGAGGTATTTTGATGTGCTTCGGTTCTCGAGTAGAATCGATCCTATTGATGGGGATCTATGAAGGGTTGATGGCCCAGTGTCCATCGAGCTGTGATGATTGGTACCACATGCATTGAGTACTATTATATTTGCATTTATGAGATGATCTTGAGTAAATTATGATTTTGCGGGTTTGATGTTCTTTGATGAATATGACAATGTTGAATATAAAAATGATGCCATTTTATATGTTGATTTCCTACATTGATTATCACGAATAGTTTTACTCACCCTGCCTATTTGAATGTTGCCTCCACGTGGGTAACGTGTAGATGACCAGGTTTAGCCATGGATGCCGTCGAGGGCTTTTGAAGTTTTGGGTCGTTGGCCATGGTGGTTGACTTAGAGGGTCATGCTCTGATAGTGTAACATTGGGTCGGGTTCTTTGAGTCAAACCTTATTTTATTTGATTTGGTTATTTTGCTTATGTTCCCGTATAAGGAAAACTTTGGATTATGCCTTTTTAAATTCCGCTGCAATTTTTGATATCTTTTGAGAAAACCCGTTGTTTACGGAGCTTTGACTTATATTTGAGTTATTAGGAAATGTACATCCTTTGAGGTGATTTTTATTGAATTTAATATTTTACTCTGATAAATTTGAATACTTTGCCTTTTATTTTGTGGGGTAGAAAAGGGTGTTACATTAGTGGTATCAGAGTAGGTCCGTCCGTCCGGCCAAGTTTTATGTTGTTAGTCCCCTATCAGTCAATGGTGTGAGAACACTATTGGATGAGTTATTTTCTTCTAACCCTATTGGTGGTTGCAGATGGCTGGAAGAAATGATCGTGGTATTGCTGATGCGCTGGAATCACTTGCCCAAGTGATGGCCTAGAATGGTGGACCTCCAGATAAGTTTCGTGCTTTAGGAAAGTTCCAGAGGAACAATCCGCCGACTTTTGTGGGCACTCATGATTCTGATGGTGCGCAGAAGTGGCTGAAAGTTATTGAGAAGATTTTCCGAGTTATGGCGTGCACTGATGCTCAACAGGTGCAATTTGGTACGCATATACTAGCAGAGGAAGCTGAGAACTGGTGGGATAACACTCGTCAGATATTGGGAGGTGCTGGCATTGCAATAACTTGGGTTGTGTTTAAGGAAGAACTTTTAAGGAAGTATTTTCCTGAAGATGTTTGGGGCAAGAAAGAGGTGGAATTCCTTGAGCTGAAACAAGGAAATATGACAGTGGCTGAGTATGAGGAAAAGTTTGAGTCTTTAGTAAAGTTTTGTCCGCATTAAAATCGTGCTGACGCAGAGATTTTAAAGTATCTCAAGTTTGAGAATGGATTGAGACCAGAGATTAAGCAAGGAATTGGGTACCGGCAGATTCGTCGGTTTGCGGAACTGGTGGACAAGAGAAGAATTTATGATGAGGATAGCCGAGCTCGATCTACTCACTACAAGCAACTGAGTGAGAAGAAAGAGAAAGGTCAGTATAGAGGGAAACCGTATGTGAATTTTGGTGATAAAGGGAAGCATAAGGCTTTAGATGGGAAAAAGTCAAGTGGGGGAGCAGCTACTGCTCCAGGCAAGTGTTATAAGTGTGGCGAGCAAGGTCACCGTGCTGAGGTTTGTAAAGTGCTGAGATGTCATCATTGTGGCAAGAGAGGTCATAAAGCTACTGACTGTAAAGACAAAGCTCCGACTTGCTTCAACTGTGGAGAGAAGGGTCATATCAGTACCCAATGCCAGCAGCCAAAGAAGATTGCTCCTGCTACTCAGACAAATGGCAGAGTGTTTGCTTTGAGCGGTGCAGGAGAATCCAAGACAGATAACTTGATCAGAGGTACTTGCTTTATTAATGATGTTGAATTGATTATTATGATTGATACTGGTGTTACTCATTCGTTTATTTCGCTTGAATGTGCTAAGAGGTTGAATTTGAAATTACCTTCTATGATTGGGAGTATGGTTGTCGGTACCCCGACTAATGGTTCTGTGACTACTGCGTTAGTCTGTTTAAGCTGCCCTTTGACCATTTATGATAAGAATTTTGTGATAGACTTGGTATGTCTACCTTTGCATCAAATCGATGTTATTCTTGGAATGAACTGGTTGGAGTACAACTATGTTCATATCGATTGCTACAACAAGACTGCGAGGTTTCCATAGTTTGGTGATGGTGGAGAGCTGATGTATGTATCTACCAAGCAAGTAGAGGAACTCTTGGAAGACGAGGCTCAGATGTTTGCATTGGTTGCATCACTTCAAGTTGATTATGAAGCAGTGAGCGTGGAGCTACCAGTTGTTCCGGAATTTCCAGAAGTGTTTCCAGACGACGTGAGTGACTTACCTGTTGAACGTGAGGTGGAGTTTACTGTTGATGTGATATCGGGCACTAGTCCTATGTTGATGGCTCCTTATCGGATGTTTGCATCTGAGTTAGCGGGATTGAAGAAACAGTTGGAAGATCTACTTGAGAAGAAGTTTATTTGATCGAGTGTTTCTCCGTGGGATGCTCATGTGCTGTTGGTGAAGAAGAAAGATGGTAGCATGAGATTGTGTGTGGATTATCGGCAATTGAATAATGTAACAATCAAGAATAAGTATCCACTTCTGAGGATTGATGATTTGATGGATCAAATGGTGGGTGCTTATGTGTTTAGCAAGATTTATTTGAGGTCTGGTTATCATCAGATTCGCATTAAGCCTAATGATATTTCGAAGATAGCTTTCAGGATGAGGTATGGACACTATGAATATACTGTGATGCCGTTTGGTGTATCTAATGCACCTGGTGTATTCATGGAGTATATGAATAGGATTTTTCATCCTTATTTGGATATGTTTGTGGTAGTGTTTATTGACGATATCTTGATATATTCTAAGTTTGAGGAAGAGCATGCGCAACATCTAAGAGTGGCATTGCAGGTTTTGAGAGACAAGAAGCTTTACGCTAAGTTGTCCAAGTGTGATTTTTGGTTGAAGGAAGTGAGTTTCCTTGGCCATGTGATTTCTAGTGGAGGAATTACGGTTGATCCATCGAAAGTTGATGTTATGTTGCAGTGGGAGACTCCAAAGTCTGCTACTGAGATTCGAAGTTTCCTTGGGTTGGCTGGTTATTATCGCAGGTTTATAGAAGGCTTTTCAAAGTTGGCACTTCCATTGACTCAGTTGACTCGAAAGGGTCAAGCTTATGTGTGGGATGTTGCTTGTGAGAGGAGTTTTGCAGAACTCATGAAGTAGTTGACGACTGCTCCATTATTGATTTTGCCAAATCCGAGTGAGTCTTTTATAGTGTATTGTGATGCATCGAAGATGAGTCTTGGAGGTGTATTGATGCAAAATGGTCAGGTCGTTGCTTATGCTTCCAAACAACTGAAGGTTCATGAAAGGAATTATCATATGCATGACTTAGAGTTGGCCGCTGTGGTGTTTGTGTTGAAAATTTGGAGACATTATCTTTTTGGGTCTAGGTTCGAAGTGTTCAGTGATCACAAGAGCCTGAAGTATTTGTTTGATCAGAAAGAGTTGAACATGAGGCAGAGAAGGTGGCTTGAACTATCTGAAGGATTATGATTTTGAATTGAGTTACCATCCTGGTAAGGCTAATGTTGTGGCTGATGCGTTAAGTAGGAAGTCCTTACATATGTCGATGCTTATGGTTCGAGAGTTAGGACTGATTGAGCAATTCAGAGATATGAGTTTAGTTTATGAAGAGACTCCTAAAAGTGTGAAGTTGGGTATGCTGAAGTTGACTAGTGGTATTCTCCAACAAATCAAAGAAGGTCAAAATTTTGATTTGAGTTTATTGGATCATCTCACGTTAATCAATCAAGGTAACGGGGGTGATTTTTGGATCGACGAGAATGGTGTGATAAGGTTCAGAGATAGAGTGTGTGTTCCTAATGTGCCAGAAATCAAGAAGAGCATTCTTGAGGAAGGTCACAAAAGCGGGTTGAGTATTCATCCTAGTGCCACAAAGATGTATCAAGATTCGAAGAAGTTGTTTTGGTGGCCGAGTATGAAGAAGGGAATTGCATAGTTTGTGTATGCTTGTTTGACTTGTCAGAAGTCAAAGATTAAACATCAGAGACCGTCGAGTCTGATGCAACCGTTGGATATTCTAGAATGGAAATGGGATAGCATTTCTATGGATTTTGTGACAGGTTTACCGAAGACTTTGAAGGGGTATGATTCGATTTGGGTGATTGTTGATAGATTGACCAAATCGACTCATTTTATACCGATGAGGATCAATTATTCATTGGAGAAGCTTGTCGAATTATATATTGATTAGATTGTGAAACTGCGTAGTATTCCTTCAAGTATCGTGTCTGAAAGAGATCCGATATTTACATCGAGGTTCTGGGAAAGTTTGTAGACAGCTTCGGGTACTAAGTTGAGGTTTAGTTCTTCCTATCATCCGCAGACGGATGGGCAGACAGAGAGAACTATCCAGTCTTTAGAGGATTTGTTGAGAGCTTGTGTGTTGGATCAAGGTGGATCATGGGATAGCCATTTGTCGTTGATTGAGTTTACCTACAATAATAGTTATCATTCTAGTATCGGAATGGCACCGTATGAGGCTTTGTATGTTAGGAGGTGTAGGACTCCTCCGTGTTGGTATGAGTTAGACGAGAATGTTGTGCTCGGACCTGAGATTGTGCAAGAGACGATTGAAAAGATCAAGATGATCCAAGAAAAGATGAAAGCATCGTAGAGTCGTCAGAAGAGTTGCCATGATAAGAGGAGGAAAGCACTTGAATTCCAAGAGGGAGGTCACGTGTTTTTGAGGGTTACGTCGGTAACTGGTGTTGGCCGAGCTTTGAAGTCTCGAAAGCTCACATCGCGTTTTGTTGGTCCGTATCAGATTTCGCAAAGGGTGGGGGAAGTAGCATATCAGATTGCTTTACTGCCGTCGCTTGCGAATTTACATGATGTGTTTCATGTGTCTCACTTGAGGAAGTACATTTCCGATCCGTGGCATGTGATTCAGATGGATGATGTACAAGTGAGAGATGACTTGACGGTTGAGGCGTTTCCTTTTCGGATTGATGAACGAGAAGTGAAGCAATTGCGAGGTAAAGAGATTGCCTTGATGAAGGTAGTTTAGGGAGGACCAGCAGGAGAAAGTTGGACTTGGAAGCGTGAAGATTAGATGAGGGAGTTGTATCCGACTCTGTTTCCATGAGGTAATTTTCGAGGGTGAAAATTCTTTTAAATGGGGGAGAGTTGTAAAACCCTAAATTTATTGGAATTTCATTTAATTTATTTAAATAAGAATATTCGCATTTTGGTAATTATCGGTGGTTGTTGTGAAATATTGAGAATTATGGATTTTAAGTTATTTATTTAAATAATAGTATATAATATGAATATATTAATATCATTATTAATTTAAATAAATATAAGTTAACTAAGGGTAAATTGGACAAATGAGGAGGAGTTAGTGAGGGTAATATTGGAAAGCCCAATTTTAAGGCCCAAGGTTAGGTTTAACAAAAAGGAAATTATGATGGGGTTAGGATTCATTTTGTTATACCGTGAAAAGAATTGAGGCCAGAGCACTGATGAGGAGGTTTGAGGCAAAAGCTTCAAAAGGTTTTCTGAAATATTTGAGAAGGCTTAGAGTCGGCAATTAAGGTATGAGGAGTATTGCCTTCATTATTTTCAATGTGTAATTTCAATGTATTTAAGGCTGATTTAAGGGTTTAAAGGGTTTGAGGCTGATTATGGGATAAAGGGAATTTGACCTTCGTAGCCTAAATCTACTATTGAGATTTTAACCGTAGGGATTTATTTGGGTTAAAGGAAATTAGGCCTTCGTGGCCAAAGCTCTTATTGAACATTTGTCTAACCCTGTAGGAAATTGGATAATGAGGAACTCTAATGATTATGGTGTAGTTGTAAGTATTTATGGGATTTAGAGCGTGAATATAATACGGGATTGGCCTAATAAGTCGTAGATTTTGTGCCTTTATCACCGTAAGACCTTAGGGATGGTTTAGGGATGTTTTTGGGTTATTGGGGAAGTGAATCGTGGGACTTTTGGGTTGATTTTAGGTTCTGGTGCGTAACAGCGTTTTGCTGTCATCGCGTGTTCGCACAGTGAAGGAAGATCGTCCCAGACTCGCACTGCGAAGAATCCTTTGCGCATCGAAGAAACTCGCCCCAGACTCGCACAACGAACTTGCTAGCGAACGTAACAGAGTTTCGCGAATTCTGATTTTGTGCAGTGATGCCTTGATATTTTGATGCTGTGATTTCTTTGATGAATGAATATTAGTATGACTGTGAATTCTATATGATTTGTACATGATTATATGATGATTCCTATAATGTAATGATTGATTAACTATGATGATATTTCCATGAGTTTTGATGATTTTAAGATGACATGATTTTTGATGATGATGATTATGATGAATGATGATGCACCTATGATGTTATTATGAGGATGATTATTGATGTGTGCATCATGCATTCATGTGCATCCGGACTTCGGTTTAGGACCTTGATTTCTTTGGCTTCAATCCCATTGTGCGGATGTGAGGTATTTTGATGTGCTCCGGTTCTCGAGTAGAATCGATCCTATTGATGGGTGTAATACCCCAAATTTTTCCCTAAGATTGGTCGGTCCATCTCGCATTCCATTTCATCTTGCATTGCGTTTGACTAACCACTAACGAGTTGCATAGTTGTTGGATTTTTGCAGGGAAATATCATGTGACACGCTCTTTGGTTCATGAAGGGTAAAATGGTCATTTGTTGATAGCCGGCCGTCGATTTATGAGTTTGGAGATGTGGGTAGGAAATTTGGGCCGTTTGATCTGGTTGACGAGGTTCAATCGGAATTTGTGTCAGAAATGGGATTAGTCGGATAAATTGGAGAAATTAGGAATTAATAAAATATGTAATTTTCGTTTCATTTTTATCTCGTTTAGATCAATTGCATTGCATATCTCTATTTCATTTTTAATTTTATTGGTATTCCCTTTTGAGGACAATTCATCTCATGAGCTTATTAAAAAATTAAAAAATTTTTAATATTGTTTTCATTTTTCATTTTATATTTTTTAAACAAATTCATTTCTTTAAATATACATTTTCATTATAATTTACAAAATCCAAAAAAATAAAATAATAAATATACAAGACAAATAAAAAATAAATAATTTAAAGATTTTTTATTAATATCAATTCTTTAAAAAACTAATAAATAAATAAAGAATATTATTAATAAATTTAATTCCTTACAAAAAAAATACAAATAAAATTACAAAAAAAATTAAAATTACATTTTTTATAAAAATTCCTAAAAAAGGTCTGATTATCCGATTCTCCTGATTCTGACGTCGTTCGAACCTACAAATCAAAGCAATCAAAATTTACTCAATTAATTTGCGTCCTGACACCCTCAGAGTAATATCATCATCGGGTGTCGGGAGGGTAACAGATTCCTCCGAAACCGGCTCCCGATCCAATTCTCGGCCAATGGCCAAAACCGACAATTTCCATTCTTATTTCGAGGCAACTGAGAGAGAGATAAAGAAGTTTTGGGAAAAAATGCTTATCCAAAAAAAGTGCTTATTGGAAAAGCACTTATTTGAAAAAGTGTTTTTCTTAGAAAATTGGTTTGCCAAATAGGCCTTAACGGCAATGTTCCAGAAAAAGCACTTATCCGAAAAGTAATTTTTCCAAACAAGACGCAAACAAGCAGCATTTCCGCAAGTGCAAGCCCAGCCAACAACGAATCCAACGAGCCCAGTCAACTCAAGCAAAAGTCTCCAGAAGAAAACGCAAGCTAACAATATTCATGCGAACCTGGAAAACCAGTCAAAATCATCCAGAAAATTCGTAGAAGTTATAGCAACAATCACCGCACAAGATGAAGGAATTAAAGGAAATTCACCAAAATCCAGCCCATAAAGGCATCAACATATAAGTATCATTATAGAAGGGGGAGAGGAGTCCGAAAACCCAAAAGTGAACGAACAACAAAAGCGGCGCCGCAAGGACGTCGAGGGAGGCTCAGAGGGAGATTTCGTTCTCACCATCATCATTGTCGAGCTTGGATGTTCAGAAGAGCAAGGAGCTTCTTCATCATCACTTCGAGCAGAAGAAGAAGAGGATTTCTTCCGAAACAATAAAAGCATGTGTTCGGAACCACGAGGACGTTGCCATCGCCATTCATCAAACAACAACCAGACGGACTCGGAGAGATAATCGTGTCCTCATCTGCATCATCTCCGAAACGTCACCGAGAAATTTGCGGCGGCCGTAAACTTTTCCAATCGCCACTACCACCGGCGGATCCGAAAATTGAAAACTTAAGCCACCGTGTTAACCCGTACGCTGTTTTGTTTGTGTTTTTTTCCCAGGAAATGTAGAAGGGAAGCAAAGGACGGAGCCATGCATAAGAGAGAAAGCAGAAAGTTTTGACGAAAGCTCAGGAGCTCAACAATGGCCTCCGGCGGCACTCAACAAAGAAGAGGAGGTCGTCCAAAAGAGAGAATCTGAAACGCTAAGGTTTTCAAATTGGGGGAAAAGAATCCTCCCTTCCCCTGTTGTCACGTTTTTATTATTTTTGTTTTTTTTCAGTTAATAAATTATTTAGTTATGTTAACTTTTGTAGTTCTTGTAGATTTTAATTAATTTAACATTTTGGACAAAACAATAAACAAAAAAAAAACTTAAGTATTTTAAAATAAAAATAATAGTTCACCATCTTTATTTATTTTTCTTCACATCTTAACAAAAAGGAAGGATTCTAATTTTGAACTAAATTTTAATAATTAAATTTTCTTTGAAACTGAAATATTTTCCTTAAAATTAAAACACTTTTCATTTAATTAAATCAAAATAAATTTTTATTAAAGAAGATCCCTTTGTAAGTATAAAATTTTTCTCTTAAACCAAAAATACAAGAAAAATATTTTGGGATTATGACGTTTAATCCCCATCTAATCATCAGGTGATCCATACCAGTCTCTGTTTGCTAATTTTCGCTACTCAGTCATATTTTTGAGTTTTCAATTGTAATTAGGCGAGGCTATTGTCGTCCTTGTATTTCTGGTTTGTTTTGTTTTCTCGGTTTGTATGTTCGCGAGGTTATCGTCACAGTTAATTTCGTGTCATTCTTTTTGGGATTTGTAATTTACACGAGTGATCGTCGCGATGTTTTTCCTTTATTGCTTCCTTATTTTATTTATGTGTTCCGTACATTAATTCTGCAATATGATAATATTTGTCTTTCGCATCAATTTACCGTAAAAACCCTCTGAAGGAATTAGGTCTAGCCGTTTGACCACCGAGTCAATAATCCTAACCCTTGACCCTTTCAAAACCCTAATCATGCCTAGGTGTCCCGCCGTGGACAAAAACACCCTTTACCCTAGCTTTAGGTCAAAGAGTCGTCGTACTCCGTTTTAGGGTTTCCTGCCGTGGAATTCATAATTTAACCCTAATTTTCAATCAACAAATTCAACGTAGAAATAGGAGTTTCAAGACTCCACGTAAGCATTTCCATAAGAAGTGCTTACTCCCCATTGAAACCTTGACCACAGTTAAGACGTTTCTAACCTCCCTTTCAAGGGGAACTAAGATTACTCTGATTTCATTCCCTATCCAGGATGCGTAGGCACAAGATGCGAATCTTGCCGAGTAAGCTTAGGACTAACCCTTAGGTCTTTTAGGTCACTCTATCCCTTAGCTCAGCATATATACCTTAAAACAGATAATAAAATAAAAAAGCATACAATAAACAGAAGGTTCCTGTAGAATACTACAGAAGTTTATGGTGCTAGTACCTTCCCTAAGCTTAATCAACTCCTTTACCTAGGTCTCTCCCCGCATTGTGTTTACGATGCAAAAATAGGTCATTTGATCTTTTCCTTCGGATAAATCAAAGAGCAGTTGTGAATCAAGAGTTGTGATTCAAACTAATTAATAGTTTGATATCCTATTTCCACCGCAACAGAAAATGGCGACTCTGCTGGGGACATCATAACGTTTAAGGGTTACCCCTATTTTGTTTATTGCATGTTTTTATATTATTAATTATCTGTATATATATATTATTGTGCCTTGCTTGGGGGGTATCCTGTTATTATGAGATAAGTCCTAACCCGGACTCGAGTGACCTTATTATAGGATGGCAATATATTCAACGAGGCTTATAGGGAGTGAGTCCCGACCAAGCTGACTTGAGCATCACCACTCAATTGAGACCCTTCCATAAAATAGTTCGGTTGAATGAGTACATTCGTGAAAACTCTTACTATTTTCCGAAAGGAGTTTATGATATTGAGGATCGTAGTACCTTAACACCACCTTGGCCTTATCTAGGACGTAGTGCGGGAACTATGGGGGAGTAGTCCCACAATAGTTGCTACGCGATACTACCCTCAAAAGAGGTTCTCTTGAGAATATTATTAACCCCCGAGTCAGTCGGAAGGTCGATAATATCCGAAGGATGGACTGATGACTTTGGGCACTTCTTTAGAACTTTGTTCTGCAGGTACAACTAACCTTAGTACATACCTTTGGGGATGGGTAGACCCTAACTCCTTACACATACCTTTAACCTAGGACTTGTGAATATATGTGTATTGCATCCATAAAGCATTACATTATATTATATTTCATGGAATTCAAATTCAATTTATGAATATTGCAGGATACTATGGATTACAATAGAAGGAAAACTTTGAAATATACCTTTAAAAGTCTTAAGCTAGATGACCTAAGGAAGCTACGATCTTTAGTCCAAGATCAAGAGGGATTCAGAAACAAATATGGAAGGTTGTTATCCTTGTTGAAGTTTCAAGTGGACGAAGGACCCTAAAAGAGCAAGACGTTGCCAGACCCTTATGCTTGAAGTTATCTGACATCAAGGGCATTAATCACCAACAGTTGGGAAGACTTTTCCAGCTTGGTTATAATGGAGGATTTATTTTCCTCCGACCCTTAATCTACCTTTTGAAGATAGACACATCCTCAAAAAGGCCCAGCTAGAAGAACAGAGCAAGGGGCAGATCAGGAAGCTTCCTTAGGGTCATTATTAGCTTTTATTTAGCTATTATGCCAAGACTTTTCTAAGAATATTATTTGTAATCCACTTTCAAATTAATAAATAAAGTTTTGGTATTCCGCGATATTCGTAAATATTTGAATTCCATGAAATCATTTCGTTCGCATTTCGCATTTTTGCATCACATGTGTCTCCCGATTTCTTATTCTTAGTTCTCCCACCTTCCAGTTTTTTCACCCTGGGTCCTCCACATCAGTACAACACTAGAGCCCAAACTCGAAAAAGGATGGAAGAACAAGCTCAAGAGATCGACCGTGTCAGCCATGAACTCGAAGATCTTCGAGGAAGTGTGGGGCAGATTATGGAGATGCTACAAGCTCTTAATGCAAAGATGGATTCTCAGCCCACTGTTGTTTCTAAGATTACCCATACTGTTGTGGATCCTCAACCAACTATTAATGTTGAGAACATACCTCCTCATAGTCTTCAACCCAGTTTGGTGCATCCTACCATTGCTCAACCAATTCGACGAGTTACTCCTCCGAAGTGCAAAACTCCGAGCGTTGACCACCATAAAAGAGCTACACGTCCGAGGAATCGTTTGATGACTGCTCATCAACATCAGCAGAATTATGTTCAAGGTTATCCGGTTCAGTATGCTCAACAACCCTATGTAGCTACTATTGCACCTCCTTTCAGTCCTCAATTTCCTACCTATCAGCCTGTGCAACCGACTTCGGTCTATCAGCATCCGGTTTATCAACAGCCTCCTGTTTATCAGCCTGCACAAGATCCTGTCAACTGTCAACGAGCGCCCAATGCTCCTGCTTATCAACAGCCTAAGAATCAGACATCTAGCCAGAATACTCCGATTAGGAGGCAATACAAGTCGTGTCATCCGATTCCAATGACGTTCACCGACTTGTATCCCTACTTAGTACAACGAGGTTTGATTACTACCAGAGTTTTGGGTTCGCCTCCCAATCCTTTGCCTGCCAACTACAACGCCGCCGCTCACTCTTTATTTCATGAGGGTACGCCTGGTCACGATTTGGAGGATTGCCATGCGCTCCATAACATTGTCAAAATTTTTTGGAGCAGAAGATATTGTCTTTCGATGATCCTCAACCAAAGATCAAGACTCCTCTCAAGGTTTTCAACATATCTCAGCCAAGTACTTCTCCCGTGAATCTGCCAAAGCCGATAGTTGTTCAGAAGCCTGGTCCACTTTATTTCAGCAGTCCTCAAGATGATGTGACCTCGATCGACCAAGAATATGGGAAAGTTAGTCTAAAGGAAGATTCAAAGACTGATAATGAAGCAGTGACAGATATAGTTGGGGCAAGCAAGACGACTCGTATTGATCGTACTCCCCATCATATTGAGGTTCCACCAGAGGAAACCACCACTACCATGCCGGTCTTGGATACGAAGACTTCATAAACACATTTTGAAGGACTTTGAGAAATTACCTTTTTCTTATTTATATGTTTTATTTTCTTTGATTAAGCATAATTAGCATGTACAAACTTGTTTATTTTGGAATAATTAATGCATAATGTTTGTCTTGAATAAATCCATTCGTTTTCACTCACAAAAAATATTTTTTCCATAACCTATAATGCCAAATTTACCCGATCTCTTGCTTTGCTAGAGAATTGGGAGGATGATGATGAACCAAAAACGTCAAATTTCTTGTCGTATGCTTTCGACTGAAACTTGCTGATGATGTAAGGCATTGTTTCAAATCCCAAACGATGGAGATATAAGGACGATAATCCCTCTTTAACCCCTTTGAGCTTTGAAGTAGGAGTTTTTCTTTGCCAAACATTAAAAACCCTTTACTTTAACCTGGGGCAGGGTAATTATTCAGTTAAATTGATTGAGCGCTCAGAATCTCAAAAAGGAGGAGCGAACTTTTGAGAATTTATCTCTAACATCTTAGGCAGTTAGAGGCCAATGACTATCCCTCTAACACTAAAAGAATGGGGTAGCCGTGAGTCTTTCAAAAGAGTCACACGACTTAGTCAACAAAAATTAAAAAAAAAATATAGCCCGCTAAGTCGAAACCTATGAAGGAGACTTAGGCAAAACTGGGGCATCCCGCTGGACTCCAATGTCAAATAAAAAAAAAGGCGTCGTCCAGGCAAAAGTTAAGGGAATAAAATACAAAAAACAAGGGATTACCATAAAAAATCCCCAACAAAAGAGCCAAGTCGTGTGAAAAAAAACCAAAAGAATAGGTGAGTGACTGTCATGTCCAAAGCCTCAATAAGTTCTCGACTATGTCAAATCCGATTGAGATGTGAGTGCTCATATCCCGTTAACTGAATAGGATTGGAGAACATCACGAAGAGGGGTGGGTACAAATAACTTTGAGCCTTTATCCTTTGTTTCTTAAACCTTGAATCAAGCCACGATACAACCATTAAAAGACCTAATTGAAGTAGGACTTCTTTTGAAAGCATACTCGACGAGATAACGTTTCCTGACTCCTACGAGCTATGCTCAATTTACCGTTGGCATTACAAATAAAATTCATATCCTGACTATGTGATTTCAGTCACGAGTTATAGTGATATCCTTTTTCAAAATAAAAACAAAATTTCAAGACAAATATTTTTGCATTGATAGTTTCAGGATAGCATTTCGCGCGTGTCAATTTTTCCTAACATCTTAGAAAGTTACACATAACCATCGACCATAGAACTTGAAGATCCTGCTAAACAGGGGCAGGCGGTTTCCAAATCATGTTCTGATGCAAGCCAGACGTACTTAAGAGTTTTTCTTGTAGACTCAGTCGTAACACGGTTGATCCATGCCAGTTACGTCGAGATCTGACAAATCTCTCCAAGAGTTTGAAAACAATGGGGCATCTGGACTCCATGTTTCTCTATAAAATCCTCTCGAGATGACTTTCTCACAAAGCAGGTACTCGGGGGCATGATATTTTTCAAAATGGCAACTACTACAAAGGCCATTGAGAGTAAAATTAGCTTTGTTTCACAACTTTCTTCATGCACCCGATAGATTTTACTCTCGGCGGTCTTCATTCCCCAGTTAATCTCATTGTTGAAGAATCTACACAGTTCCCAGAGAGACTTTAAACTGACAGTCCCCAGAGTGACTTTAAACTGACACAGTCCCCAGATAGACTTTAAATAGATAGTCCCCAGCGAGACTATAAACCGACACAGTCCCCAGCGAGACTATAAGTTGACAGCACTTTGGACTGAGTCGGTAATCTCCAAGACTACAAAGATCATACCAGCATCTTCCTAGTGAGACAACAAAAGCGGCGCCGCAAGGACGTCGAGGGAGGCTCAGAGGGAGATTTCGTTCTCACCATCATCATTGTCGAGCTTGGAAGTTCAGAAGAGCAAGGAGCTTCTTCATCATCACTTCGAGCAGAAGAAGAAGAGGATTTCTTCCGAAACAATAAAAGCACGCGTTCGGAACCACGAGGACGTTGCCATCGTCATTCATCAAACAACAACCAGACGGACTCGGAGAGAGGATCGTGTCCTCATCTGCATCATCGTCGAAACGTCACCGAGAAATCTGCGGCGGACGTGAACTTTTCTGATCACCACTACCACCGGCGGATCCGAAAATTGAAAATGTAAGCCACCGTGTTAACCCGTACGCTGTTTCGTTTGTATTTTTTTCCAGGAAATGTAGAAGGGAAGCAAAGGACGGAGCCATGCATAAGAAAGAAAGCAAAAAGTTTTGACGAAAGCTCAGGAGCTCAACGATGGCCGCCGGCGGCACTCAACAAAGAAGAAGAGGTCGTCCAAAAGAGAGAATCTGAAACCCTAAGGGTTTCAATTTGGGGGAAAAGAATCCACCCTTCCCCTGTTGTCCCATTTTTATTATTTTTGTTTTTTTCCAGTTAATTAATTATTTAGTTATGTTAACTTTTGTAGTTCTTGTAGATTTTAATTAATTTAACATTTTGGACAAAACAATAAACAAAAAAAAAACTTAAGCATTTTAAAATAAAAATAATAATTCACCATCTTTATTTATTTTTCTTCACATCTTAACAAAAAGGAAGGATTCTAATTTTGAATTAAATTTTAATAACTAAATTTTCTTTGAAATTGAAATCTTTTCGTTAAAACTAAAACACTTTTCATTTAATTAAATCAAAATAAATCTTTATTAAAGAAGATCCCTTTGTAAGTATAAAATTTTTCTCTTAAAGCAAAATACAAGAAAAATATTTTGGGATTATGACGTTTAATCCCCATCTAACCATCAGGTGATCCATACCAGTCTCTGTTTGCTAATTTTCGCTACTCGGTCATATTTCTGAGTTTTCAATTGTAATTAGGCGAGGCTATTGTCGCCCTTGTATTTCTGGTTTGTTTTGTTTTCTCAGTTTGTATGTTCGTGAGGTTATCGTTGCAGTTAATTTCGTGTCATTCTTTTTGGGATTTGTAATTTACGCGAGTGATCTTCGCGATGTTTTTCCTTTATTGCTTCCTTATTTTATTTATGTGTTCCGTACTTTAATTCTGCCATATGATAATATTTGTCTTTCGCATCAATTTACCGTCAAAACCCTCCAAAGGAATTAGGTCTAGCCGTTTGACCGCCGAGTCAATAATCCTAACCCTTGACCGTTTCAAAACCCTAATCATGCCTAGGTGTCCCGCCGTGGACAAAAACACCATTTACCCTAGCTTTAGGTCAAAGAGTCGTCGTACTCTGTTTTAGGGTTTCCTGGCGTGGAATTCCTAATTTATTCCTAATTTTCAATCAACAAATTCAACGTAGAAATAGGAGTTTCAAGACTTCACGTAACCGTTTCCATAAGAAGTGCTTACTCTCCATTAAAACCTTGACCACAGTCAAGACGTTTCTAATCTCCCTTTCAAGGGGAACTACTCTGATTCCATTCCCTATCCAGGATACGTAGGCACAAGATGCGAATCTTACTGAGTAAACTTAGGACTAACCCTTAGGTCTTTTAGGTCACTCTATCCCTTAGCTCAACATATATACCTTAAAGCAGATAATAAAATAAAAAAGCATACAATAAACAGAAGGTTCCTTTAGAGTACTACAAAAGTTTAGGGTGCTAGTAGCTTCCCTAAGCTTAATCAACCCCTTTACCTAGGTCTCTCCCCGCATTGTGTTTACGATACAAAAATAGGTTTTCCCTCATTTGACCTTTTCCTCGGATAAATCAAAGAGCGGTTGTGAATCAAGAATTATGATCCAAACTAATTAATAGTTTGATATCCTATTTCCACCGCAACAATGGGGATCTATGGAGGGTTGATGGCCAGGTGTCCATCGAGCTGTGATGATTGGTACCACATGCATTGAGTCTTGTTGCATTTGCATTTATGAGGTGTTCTTGAGTAAATTATGATGTTGCAGCCTTTGATGTTACTTGATGAATATGACGATGTTGAATATGAAAATGACGCCATTTTATATGTTGACTTCCTACATTGATTTTCATGAATCGTTTTACTCACCCTGCCTGTTTGAATGTTACCTCCATGTGGGTAACGTGCAGATGACCAGGTTTAGCCTTGGATGCCGTCGAGGGCTTTTGAAGTTTTGGGTCGTTGGCCATGGTGGTTGACTTAGAGGGTCATGCTCTGATAGTGTAACATCGGGTTGGGGTCTTTGAATCAAACCTTATTTTATTTGATTTGGTTATTTTGCTTATGTTCCCGTATAAGGAAAACTTTGGTTATACCTTTTTGAGTTCCGCTGCAATTTTTGATATCTTTTGAGAAAACCCGTTGTTTATGGAGCTTTGACTTATATTATAGTTATTGGGAAATGTACGCCCTTTGAGGTGATTTTCAATGAATTTAATATTTTACTCTGATAAATGTGAATACTTTTCCTTTTATTTTGTGGGGTAGAAAAGGGTGTTACAGTTTTCACTTTTAAAGGTTATATTCCTCTTTAAATTCAATGGACTTAGGCTGTAGATGAAGTTGGATAAATATTCACTAATTCAAATCTATCCTTAAAGTGAATTGTTCAATTCATTTTAGGTGCTTTGAGTAAACAATATGTTTAGTGCTTTAATCCACCAAGATGAGTGGTTGAAGTTAAAGATGGAAAGACTTTAGAATTTTGATTCAATTTGGCTTTCCCTTCCCCTCTTATCTTTTTTATTTTGATCGATGGAAATCTTCGAAATCATTGGAACTTATTTTATGTTTTTGATGAAGATGAGATCGTTACCTCTTTTCTTTTCGTGCGGTATTGCTTTTGGAGAGTGATCTTTATATCACTTCTCTATAATGCATTGACACTAATATTTTTATTGACCGACCTCAGATAGTCGTGGCTTCTACATAAGCCCAAATACGATTGATTAACATAGCGCTAAATTATCCCGAAGTCGGAAAGCCGTTGCATTTTGTAAGCGAATTATCAGTCTCCTATTTGTCTGTGGCGTAGTTTAAAATAGATTGGCTTTCCCTTGTTACCCGTGGGGGTTAGTTGGCATACTCGTTGATTTTATCCATGTTGGAGCCCTCCCCATGGTAATGTATGAGACCATGTTTTCATTCTCATGGATGTTTAGTCGAGCATTTTCTAAAAGCAATAAAACTTGTTCTCTTGGATCATTATTGCTCTATGTTATATATCAATTATGATATGTTTAGGCTTCTTTCTAGCTCCATATCTCTTTTATTTTTTATGCTTTATGTTAGCATATCATATCATATTATTGTTTATGTTTCTGCCATTTGTCCTTTGTCCACTTTGACCATTTGTTTATGTTTATGCAATTTTTCTTTTGTCCATTTAGACCAAAATCATTAATAAAGGCTTAACCCCTAAAAAACTTGTTCTCTTAATGATGGACTATGGTTACTATCTTTTGCATTGGACATGGAACTTTGAACCTAGAACTAGGATCTCAACCTATGCTTGGAAGTTAATGATGTTAAACTTTGGATGTTTTAGTACTTAAAGTTCTCTTTTGAAGACCTATCTTGATCAAGGTATAATCTAAAGGAATTGATGCTTATGTTATGAAGATTGCTTGTGTGGTTAGATTTTTCTTATCCTTAGATTTTATCTTTATGCAATAGGATAGTCCCTTCTTCTCCACCCCTTCTTTAATTTTCAAAATCTTCTCCCTTTTTCAAAACCTTCTTGTTTTCAAATTCAATTTGCTTTCATAATAAAACCTTGACATTGGTCATGTGCTTTTTTCAAACTTTGTTTTCTTTAATAAATCTAAATCATATTTTTTGTAAGTTTAGACATGAGTCATCTCTTTAAGAGGAATTATCCGCTTGGAAATGAAGACTTGTCTTTACATTTAAAATCAATCATAACAAACCATTTTTTTTGTTATTTGTACCACGAACTACGGGGTTTCGATCCTATATTGCACTTTGTGGTTATGTAGGCATGAGGCGATAAGTCTTTCCAAACACAAAAATCTTTTAAAAAGTCATTTATCTTCTCATCTCCCCAATCGTTTTTCAAACAAACCTTTTCAAACCAAAAATCATAGACGTTTCAAAGGGTTCATATATAGTACTATAGACGTTTTGGGTGCTAACATCTTCCCTTAGCGTAACCAACCCCCTTACCCATTCTCTGTTAGTTCTTGTTTTAGAACTCTTTAGGTTTTGTTTGCTCTTTTTCCTTTCCTTTTGGATAAAATAAAAGTGCGGTGGCTGTTGTACCCCAAAATTTGACCAACCCTTTTCTTATCTTTGGCTTACGTTTCATTGCATTTTAGCATCTTGCATCTGCATAGCATTGTTATTACAGGGGATCAAGTAATTGTTTGTGTGCCATCCAAGAGGAGAGCCTTATTGGTTTCAAGCTCAAGCAAAGGCATTGGTACAAGTCATCAAGTGGGTGTTATTATCATGAAGTCATCAGAGCTCCTAGAGAGGAGAGGTGTGCCATGGCTCAATGTCAAAGAAACATCAGAGGGTTGTCAGGGGGTCCATGAGGTCTTATCATTGGTGTAAGCATGAGGTAGGAGCTTGTTGAGTACCTCAGAGGTTATTGTGGAGTGGAAGTGATCACTCAGTTCATCTGCACCATGCCTAGGCAAAAATGATGAAATTAGGGTTTCAGTTTTAATCAGGATAAACTTGTTTCTTGAAGAAAAACTTGTTTCCATGGTCTTCCATATGTCCTAAGGTGTTTGGGGATGGGAGATTGATCATCAATTTTAATCAGAAGAGCTTCAATTGATCAGTCTGTTGCGGTGAGAATCGTGATACCAAGCTATTGATTAACTTGAATCTTAATTCTTAAATTCACAACCAGACTTTAATTTATCCAAAGGAAAGGTCTAAAGAAAGAAAGAACCTTTTGCGCGATGTAACAACAATGATAAGAGATTCAGGGATCGGGGGTTGGTTATGCATAGGGTAGGTATTTCACATCCTAAACATCTGTAGTACTCTACAGGAACCTTTTGTTTGTTTGCATGCTAAGTTGGTAAATGTTTGCTAAGGATTGGGATTGGGTAAAGAGTGTAGGTTAAGACCTAAAGATAGTTTCTAAGCTTGCTCGCAAAGACATTGCGTCCTCTGCCTACGTATCCTAACAAGGATAGAATCAGAGCAATCGTAGTTCACCTCACTAAGGTTGAAGAACACTTGATTATGATCAAGGTTCAAAGGGGAACAAACATATCCATGCTTGTGTAGAGTTTCACAAAACTCTCTAGATCTATGTTGAACTATCAAGAAAAGGAAGTAAGTAATCATGTCCATGATTCTTACATAGAGTTAACCAAACTCTATCCTAAAGTTCTACGTTGTGGGACTAATTGGTTCTATCCAAACCAAAAGGTGGGAGAAGGGGGAAGGTTGCTCGTCAAGATATCGCATCTTGTGCCTACATATTCTCATTGTCTAATGAGAAATCAGAGCTGTCGTAGTTCGGGCATGAACTACAGAATAAGGATCTATTGGTTCTTTCCAGACCAAAGGAGGGTGAAGGTTCTATCCAGACCTATGAGTTTAGATCCTATTGGTTCTATCCAGACCTATGAGGGTAAATCCTATTGGTTCTATCCAGACCAAAAGGGGGAGAAGGTTCTATCCAGACCTATGAGTTTAATGAGCTATCTATGACCCAAGGGTCAATAGAGAGACTTTCCTTTGGAAGGGAAAAGATGACGCAAATTGGATGAGAACTAAAGAGTTCCATCACTTGGGGAAAGTAAACTTAACAAAGCATAAACATTCACACATGATGAATATAAGGGATATGGTTACAACCAAGAATGATCAAGCATATTATAATAAGCAAGGATCTAAATCAGGATGAATGGTTACAACCAAAGCAAGCATTTAAGATATTAAAATATTAATGATTTCAATAAAGATAGATGGTCACAACCAAGAACAAATCTTAACAAAGATGGGGAAACATCGTAACAAAGATGGAAAGGGATCTTAACAAAGGTGACAACATATCTTAACAAAGATTGGAAAAGATGAAAGTTACAACCGTGTAAACAAATCACAATTTGAAAGTAAAAATGTTATAATTTCAAGATATATCAAGTGTAACAACAATATGTATTTGATGACAATCAAACACAAGTAAATTAGTTTAACCTCATAATTTAGGAGGAAAATCATGGTGACAACCAAGCCCTAACATGTTAACTAACATATGGGAAATAATCACAAGCAAAATCTTACAAGACAATTCAAGGGATTCGACAAATATGCGAGGTAACGATCTTAACAAAGAATCATAATTTCATATAGACAAAAGGTATCATAATTATGAATAATTTGGAATATTTTTGCATCAGATGAAATTAGACATTAAATTAAGCATGTCGCAAAACGAATGAGTTAAAAAAGATGAAAGATGAACAAGTTATGATTTTTTGAAGTTTGAAATGATATATGAAAATAAAAACCACACAAACACATAAAAAAGAAGGAGAAAGGGCCAAGCTGGGAGTTGAACCCAGGCCTTGGTGTTTACAAACACACACATCAACCACCAAGGCACACACACGCGCTGGTTATGAGAATGGAAGTGAAGAAGAAAATGAAATTCAACACAATTGGAAAATAAAAACAACAAAAAGGGTTGATCCCAAGGATCGAACCCTGGTTTGGCAAGTGAAAGGCGCATGAGAGAGTAAGGTTTCTACCACTGGGGTGGCTATACATCCGTGCATTTAGCCACCCCCATAAATATATATGGCTAGTATTCATGGATTTCTGGGCAAACAAAAGAAGCAAGAACAAGGCAAGATACCACATGTGTTTTGATTCATAACTATGTCAAATATTGGTCTTTTTTGATGAAATTTTAATCAAACTTGATTGTTTTTAAACAAGGAATAAGATGGTGCAGTTGGAATTTTGAAACAATGCCTTGAAATAAAAACACGATGCAACTTGCAAATTTGGCAATTGGTTTGCATTTTGAAAACCACAAACAACTGTGAGTTCAAATTCAAGTAAATGGCAATGCATACAAGTTTCATATGTCATAATAAAGGTGTAGCACATTTAAAACTCAAGCATGAACTAGCAGCATAGAATATGATACATGAATTGCAAGATGAAGCATGAAAATGCTGCCACTGTCAAGACAGATGGGAAGCTTTCAAATCAACACACAGTCTATCAATCCTAATCATGATAATGATGATGTTCTCATAGTTTACAGATCAATTCGAATGCTCAGATAAAGGAAAGGAGTGGAATGCAATATACACATCAAAGCACAACTATTATGACAAGTAAAAATGGAAATGAAAGATGCAAGTTGAGACCGAATCAGGTAGCAGACAGAATTGGAATGAATAGACCTTTCAAACATACTTAAAACATCATATGAAATGTGTCCACATTTCAAGATTGTTCACAAACAACATGGAATTGAAAAACTCAAGCCAGTTGCTCAATCACTCATAAAAATGCAACATGAGAATCAAAACTGATTTGGAAACAGATGAGGTCAAGTAAATGTCACACACAAGTTCAAAATATGATCCTAGATGAGTCTATCATTTTAAATGGCCATGAAACGCACAGAACAAGGAGATGACCATCAAATTGCAATTAAATCAAACATAAGGAAGGGTTGTCATGACAGAAAAGTGAGACATACAAAAATTGATTGATTCATGCACATACAGGTCCTTATTATCACTAGAGATCTAATGCTAGATGAGCAGACTTAAGATAATCAAACAAAAACAAAGAAGTGTGTGTAATTGGTTTCAAAACAGTTTGGCAGCAAAAGGGTACAAACATGGTCCAGCTATGAATCAATGGTCTCATGTCAAAGGGATAGCACATACATGTTAAAAATTAAAAGACAAATGAGTCTCAACTCAGAAAAACATCATATTGTAAGCAGGGAAGAATTTGGCATGTTCATGGTAAATTTGGCTTGAAAGTGAATTTGCAAGTGAAGTGAGAAAGTAGGCAAGAACAGATCAAATAAACCAAGTGCACACATCATTAATATGATAAGGAATGAGTTTCAACTCCAAGAATTAGCATATGACAGTTGGATAAAAAAAAGCATGTTGTGGTAGGAAATGTGAAAAACTGTCTTGGCAAGTTTATGTAGTAGCAGGTGCATTTTTCAAATTGTGAAGTTTCAAAAAAATAAATAAACATCCACACACATTATATACATGATAATAGACACTTCCATGCTCACAAACCAGTTCAAATTAACAACATACAAAAGGAAGCAAATTGAGGTTTAAGAAATGCACAAACAACAACATACTAGGGCAGCTGGCCAGTCCATGACAGATTGAGGCAAATGATATCACACACAAGTTTCAAATGAGTAAGGCAGTGATATTATGCACATAGATCAAGTAGAAATTGAATGAAACAGAATATGGTATGTGTTTGGCATCATGATATTTGAAAATGCAGTTGGAGGAATGATAAAGCAGTTTGAACACATAAAGAGATTTTGAACTTACAAGCACCTCATACAATCTCAAAACATGATGACAAATGATTCCACAATCTTAAAACCAAACAACAACTGATCCAAACCAGAAATGGTATGTAAAACCAAGTTTTGACAGCAAAATCAACCAAATCTCATGACAGGCCCTAATGGCTAATCTCATGTTTCTCAAAATTCAACCAATCAAACATCATGAGCAAGATCATGTAAGCATCACACAATGATTTAGAACAAATGATATACAGTCATGGCAAGCACAACAACCCCAATACACCACTCATGGTAATAAAAAGCAAGATGACACAAAAATAACATAAGTGAAACAAAATGCCACAATAGATTCAAACATGATCTAGGGCAGGGGGATTCTATGAATAACTTACAAGTTATCCAAATCTTACTAATGAACTAAAACTAACAGGCCTAGGTGAAACACATTCACATTTCAATATTGGACTCTTAAAACTACCACATGACCAAAATCTTCACAAGCAAGTTAAGCATGATATCTAAGCACCAACTTTGTAAAACATCATCCACATATCATTTATAAATGAAAATACATTAACAAAAACAAGTATCATGACCATGAAACAAAAGTTCTTGACAAAGAACTACAATGGGGCAGCAAGACTTACAATTTCACAAAATCACCTCAAAATGACAAACCATGATAATGTATGATCAATAAGGGGTTTGAATGTCACATACCTCTTGTAGACAAGTCTTGAGCAAGATAAGAAGCTTAGAAACCCAGAGATCCTCTTCTTAGCAAAGAATTGAAGCTTGCTTCCTCTTGAAGCAACAAACCACTTTTCAAGACAGTTGGAGTTGTGTGATTTCTAGCTGGTTTTTTAGGGCTTGGACAGTTGAGATATGATGTATAGGAGGTGTTGGTAGTGTTAGAATGGTAGGAAATGCTTTGAGTGAGGATTTGGCTTTCAAAATGCAAGAAAGTCAAACTATTAAGGTGTGAAGGTTGACTTTTGTGAAAATGAGCTTTTTGAGTGGTTTGAATGTATGGACACCTTCTACACAATTTTTAGAGATTGTGTAGATGGTTTTGAGGGTCTTGGAGATGGTAGAACTGATCTTGAGCAGAGTTTTGCTCAAGACAGCTTTTTGGTGAAAAATGGAGGTTTTGAAATTTGGGATTCTTAAGGAAATAAGAAGGAAATGAGAGCTATTGTTTCTCTGGGTTTTAGAGATTGCTATGATGTGTCTAGACTCATTGAAGAGTCCTCTATTTATAGCCAAACAAGAATGAGGGCAGCCTTGGTCATTTACCACTTTTGGAGGGAGATTTGTGAGGTTTTTCAAATGAATCTTTGCAAAATCTCTATACATCAGTTCCATGGACCAAAGAAGATCAGAAAATCAAGTGGAGAGGTGGACATGAAGTGACTGAGGTGAGCTTAGGGTTTAGGGGACTGCAGCTGCTCACATCAACCAAAAGTTTCTCTTTCTTCCTTACATTTGAATATAATAATGCCAAGTTGCAACCTACCCTCTCTCCCTCTCTCTCCAAATCTTGCACTTTCTGCATTTCCTTTCCTCTACACATCTAAATATCATATTGGATCATGATCCAAGGGTTGAGGATGTCTCAAGTTGTGAAAATCTGAGTTTGAGAATTCTTGACAAAGTGATTTCAAGTGTGACAGACCCAACTTCTATGGTGCATAACTTTCTGCTCACACATGATATTGAGGAGTTCTACCACAATTTGGAAAGCCCTTAAGTAGATCTACAACTTTTATGTTTTGGGATTTTCCAAATTCTTGATGTAACTAGGTTGAAAAACCCTTCAAAGTTTCTGAAAAAACCACTTAAAAGTGCTAAATAACTTAGAATTTTTCTAAGTTATTTCCCCTTCAAAAATGAATTTTGCTATGACTCCAATTCTATGCATTTTTTGATCATGTACCACTTTGAGGCTTTTGTAGTATTTGTCAATAGCTTTCCAATGAGCTTTGAACCACTTCATTTGGATGTGTGGTTGAGGCGTTATGGTCTTGCCCCTTTCGAAACCCTAATTCCCGATTTTTGCAATTACTTCTTAACCCTTGATCCAATGGTCATGAAATTTTATGGGGAGGTGTAATATGACATAAGGAACATTTTTTATCACATCTTGAAGTCAAATTCCTTATTGTTGAAAAGTTGACTTTTTGGTCAAACGTTCGATCAATCGATGACTACCGAGTCGACTGTCGATGATCCGGACAACCTGAGGACTTGAAACTCTTTGAGTGGACTTTACTAAGCCATAAGAGCTTAATGGATCAAAATTCCACCATTTAAATACTCTTTAAACCAAAGGTCAAACTACAGTTGACTTTTCCTGATCGGAAAACCCTAATCGGGCGTCTTGAACTGCACTGTTCTCAATTTCTGGGTGACCACCTCAAATTGAATCCATACTTGATCCAATGTTGTATTCTTGATGATGTGGAGACTTATTTGAAGTTGAATCAATCCAAAACATTGATTGATCAGACCACTGAAATCTCGATTTTGACGGTACGGAACCCTAATTCATCTGCATCTTAACAAAGATAAACTTGAAATGGGTTAAGGTTAGTTAATCAAATGAACATGATCCTACAATGATGATGAGGATCTAAGGGGTCAAAATTTGGGGTGCAACAGATGCCCCTATTTAAATATCTTCACTAGATGATAATGAGAGATGACAATCCTCATAGAATCGTAGTGAAAGGTATTTAAATATAGCAAACCAGAAATTTTGTCCCTTAGATCCGATGGTATGCAAAAGGACAAATGCAAATATGCCATGAATCTAAATGATGTTATATGATGCTTGAATGCAAGACATATGCAGACGCACGAGCAAATATAAAAGAACGGTAATACAACGAGTAACCACTCACGAGGGGTCCAACACACTGGGGAAAGATTCAAGACCAAGTAAGCAAGGTAATTCAAACATGACTAAGGATGCTTGTTCAAGGAAATCTTTCACGCAGGGGACACAAATTCCACCAGGGAAGACATACCTTCATTGGGGAAAGGAGATACGAACCTCACTGGGGATAACCAGATGAGGAAGCCCACCGGGGAAGATAACAATTCTTCACTGGGGAAACTAAAGAAAAGAAATGCAAACGACACTGGGGAAGAAACCCACTGGGGAAAACTTCGCTGGGAAAAAATCCACTGGGGAAGCACAGCTTCAACAGGGAAAAGACGGAACGGAGACACGAATCTCACTAGGGATAACCAGATGAGAAATTTCCTATAATGAAGAGTTCAAACGGGATCTTCAGGAAAAGGTTAGAAACAAGACCGGACGCGTCGGGGAAACTAGTATCCACTAGTTCTCTGAGACTCGACTGGAAAATCAAAAGTTTCAACTGGGGAGACTGGTGATGACCAGAACAACAAATAGCTTCAAGCAGTGCTAGTTTCCACTAGACTTACTAGGGATATGGTGGCGACCAATCCAGAGTTTGGTTTCCAAAAAGTGCTAAATACCGTTAGACTTCCTCGGGATATGGTGAAAACCAAGTCGAAGTTCTAATTTCAATTGAGAATTTCCAAACGATATTGATAAAACACATGACTTCAAACTGGGGAATTTGGTAATGACCGACTAATAACGATTAGTTTTCAAGCAATGCCAGTGACCACTGGATTTAGAAAGAACTGGATTTTCAAAGAGTTTGGTGACGACCAGGTCTACAAACAGGAAGCATAAATATATCCCTCAATACTTTAGGAACAAAAGATAAAATCCTCAAAGCGTTAGGATACAGCAGAGACACAACCCTCAACACGTTAGGATTGTACCCAGGCTCTCAAAACATTAGGAACGAAAGCTGAACATCCCCAATACATTAGGATATAGAAGAGACACAACCCTCAACACATTAGGATTGGACGAAGACCCTAAAAACCTTAGGATCAAAAACTAATATCCTCAAAACATTAGGATATAGAACACTTCATGCAAATGCAACCACTTTAGTCTCTGGGAATTTCGGAACTCGGGATTCAAAGTATACATCTCTAAAGGTACACAAGCTGTGCTCGGGATGGCAACAAACATCTTCCAAAGGTACAAAACCTGTGCTTGGAATCAAACAGTACATCTTCCAAAGGTACGAAACCTGTGCTTGGAATCAAACAATACATCTCCAAAGGTACGACACCTGAGCTTGGGATCAAACAATTCATCTATCTCCAAAGGTACTCAACCTGTGCTTGGGATAGCAATACATCTTCCAAAGGTAGAAAACTTGTGCTTGGAATCAAACAATACATCTATCTCCAAAGGTACACAACCTGTGCTTGGGATAGAAACAAACCTCTTCCAAAGGTACGAAACCTGTGCTTGGAATCAAACAATACATCTTCCCAAGGCACAAAACCTGAGCTTGGGATGGCAACCATCGTGTCTTAGTTTGGAATGATACACAACCAAATTGTCAGTATTTGTTGTCCATGGATTTTCATGATGTCAGTTACCAACGGGCCTTAAATATGATTGGTCACCACCAAATTACTTATATCAGTATCCACTGGATTTTCAAACAATCCTGGTCACAACCGTGCGTCGACATCCTTAAGATAAACTTCTCAAATGTGACTTCCATTTATCCCTGGTGCAGGTTAAGCTTCTCCCAAGAGACTGCCACTTACCACTCAAGACGATTAAACTTCTCCGAAGAGACTGCCATTTATCGCTGAAGAAGATTAAACTTCTCCGAAGAGACTGCCATTTATCGCTGAGGACGATTAAACTTCTCCGAAGAGACTGCCATTTATTGCTGAGGATGATTAAACTTCTCCGAAGAGACTGCCATTTATCGTTGATGAAGGTTAAGCTTCTCCCAAGAGACTGCCACTCACCTGTTGATGACGATTAAACTTCTCCGAAGAGACTGCCATTCATCGTTGAGGACGATTAAACTTCTCCGAAGAGACTGCCATTTATCGCTGAGGACGATTAAACTTCTCCGAAGAGACTGCCATTTATCTTTGATGAAGGTTAAGCTTCTCCCAAGAGACTGCCACTCACCTATTGATGACGATTAAACTTCTCCGAAGAGACTGCCATTTATCGCTGAGGACGATTAAACTTCTCCGAAGAGATTGCCATTTACCGCTGAGGACGATTAAACTTCTCCGAAGAGA
This sequence comes from Lathyrus sativus, assembly GCA_963859935.3. NCBI lineage: Eukaryota > Viridiplantae > Streptophyta > Magnoliopsida > Fabales > Fabaceae > Lathyrus > Lathyrus sativus. The sequence goes on along the minus strand of OZ012737.1, from coordinate 297,794,168 downwards.
CTGCCATTTATCGTTGATGAAGGTTAAGCTTCTCCCAAGAGACTGCCACTTACCTCTATTGTAATGTAAGATGTTCTTCTCTATAGATAGTGCAAAATAAATGCACGTCCAAGTAGGTTCGGCGACCGACAGGGACGAAAGTTCAATCCAGAACCAAGCTAGAAAGAAATTGTCAAACAAGACTCCAACCATTGAGAAATGAACTCGAATGGTGACTTACCTTATCCAATCATGGAAAAAGATAACTGAAGCAACCATCATCCACGAGGATTTAAACTCTGTGGGGAATTGATAAAGGACGGACATTTTATGCTTAAGGGCTGACAACTCTATTAGAGAGAGACAACACACCCAATCACTGTGGAGGGAACCAAAGTGAAACAGGAACAGGTAACAACTAGAGATAGCAACGATGCATGAATGATATGCTTTATGCCATGCTTATGTTTATGCTGACGAAACAGACAAAACAAAACAGGAGATGAAATAAACATCTCGACACGGAGACCCAACCAAACTTTACCAAGATTGGACATCAAAGGGATGATCATGAAGAACAACAATTCCACTTCAAGGTTACCACCTTCTTTGGGAGAGAGTAATCTTCTTAGGCCAAAACCTCAAGGCTTCATTTGGATTGCCATCATAAGTTTGAATTCTTTGTTGAAGGAAAATTACTTCGAGAGATTCCCGGATCAATTGAGGTAACAACTTAACTAGAGAGCTGACAAAGGACATCATGAGAACAAAACATTTATGCCCCATTATGACAATAGTCATTTTTCAAGTGAGCAACGGCTCTTGCGACAAATAGTCTTCAACTTGTTCTGCCCCAGATTGAACAGTCTGTGAGAAGAAGTCATAAGGATGCTTTTAAAAGAAACGGCATAAAGATGCTTCAATGTCTTCAAACACTTAGAGAGATTTTCAAATCTCGACGTGATTGCCCCAGTTTAACGGTGCTTGCACAACAAAGTCTTCAGACTGTGGAAGTAACGACTGGGTAACAAACTTGCCCCTGCTAGTTGGTAACTGCAAAAGTATTGCCCCAGACTAAACTGTTCATCGAGAGTTTCATCTAATCTTTACCTGGTTGGCTCTGATTAGCTGAACGTTACAACAAATGATTAACAAATCCTTCAAATTGGTTGCCCTAGGCTGAGCTTCCTTTATCAAGTTAAATTCCCTAGCTGACAGCGCTTGTTGGGATTCCTTTGATATTGGATTGTTTTGCACGCAATGTTGTTCATTAAAAATTGGCAATTTTCAATGTGAAATTCATGCAATCTTTTGAAAATATTTTTTGATGAAACACACACGGCGAAGTGATTAAGTGATCAAAGTGAAAGTGGTCCAATCATTTTACAAATGATGGATAAAGTGATGAACACACACAATTAACAAAGATCATTAGGAGTCAGGTTATCCAACCTTGTTGTAATATGCTTTCAAAACAACCTTACCTCAATTAGGTCTTTTAAGGATTGTAACGTGGCTTGGTTTACGGTTCATGAAACAAAGAATGAAGGCTCAAAGTTATTTGGTCCCACCCACTCTCCATGATGAACTCCAATCCTACGCTCAGTTAACTCAAACTATACACTCAGGTTCTTACAGACTTTAAGAATTGAACTGATGATAGTTGGTGATGGCTCACAAAACTAGGATAGTCACAACTCCCTTTAAAGTATTTGATAGCTTTTTGAGGATTTTTAAGAGTGATAACTCTTACAACATTCCTCTCTTTTGTTTATCCCCGACTTCTTTGTCTGAACTTCTTTGTTCGGTTAAACAGTCAATGGGATGCCCCATTTTTGCCTAAGTCTCCTTCACAGTTTTTGACTTAGCGGGCTTTTTTCTTTTTTCTTCCTCTCATTTTTTTTGAGAAAGGGGGTGACTACCTAGTTTAATGAATACGGCGAACCATCATCATCTTTTATGCCGAAAAGCATCTTCGACACTTGCTTGTTATGTACCAAGGAAAACCTGAGTGCACCACCTTTATATGAAAAGTGTCTTGTATGCACGTATCTTCAAGTTAACTGAGAACTACCCGCCCCCAGGTTTGAAATTTAAGGTTTTTGTTTTTGTAAAGAAAGAAAACTCCTACTTCTAGGCTCGAAGTGGTTAACGAGGGATTATCTTCCTTATTTCTCCAGTGTTTAGGGATTGAAACAATGCCTTACATCATTGGCAAAGTTAAATTGAAAGCATATCAACAGCAGTTATGGATATAGTTCTCATCATCCTCCCCAATCTTTGCTTTAAACAACAGTTTAGTAAAGAAAAGAAATTTTTTGCATTTTTCGTATTTCATAACAATGAAAGGAAAAAGAAAGAGTGAAATGAATGGACTTAAACAAAAGATGCACAAACATTTCATAAATCTTGCCAATTCACAATGAACAACAACTTACAAGCAATTCAAATGCAAAGAAAACACAACAAAATGCTGAAACAGTCTACAGCTGCCAGTCTTAGGGAACAAAATTCAAATTTTAGGCCCATGTGGGGAAACACCTTCAACCACCACTTTCTCCTTGTGATATAGAATTATGAGGGGTCTCACGGGTCCTTTGCCTTTGGATTTAGGAATCCCAGCACTGTCATTTGATTTATCCTCCTGAGGTTTCAGCAACTATTGCAGTCTCAGTTTAAAACCTTCACACTCTTCAACTAGTTGCCCTGTTGTCCCAGTATGATATCCACATTCCAATCTTGGATGGTCTTCCTCGAGAATCAGGCGTTTATCAATGATTAGCTCTTGCACAAGATAACTCAATGCTATACATGCATCCAAGTTGTGTCCTTCAGCTCCTTTGTGAAATTCACAATTCAGGGTCGCATTATGCCATGGTCCTGGCACAGGATTGGATAATCGTGGAGTCACTAGTGAGTTCTGAATCAGTAGCGGGTAAAGTTTGCTTAACGGTGTTGTACCCCAAAATTTGCTCAACCTTTTCTTGCCTGATTTATGTTTCCTTGCATCTCATTTGCATAGTTACATCATGTACATGGTCAATCATTGGCATATCATAGCATAGCATGCTCCAACAAGGGATCAAGGGTGTCTATCAAGAGAAGAGCCTAGCAAGAGGTGTTATCCAAGATGAGAAGTCATCCAAGCCATCAGGAAGTGATTTGAAGTCTTGAGAAGTTTGAGTGTCTACATGTGGGTTTTACTCCTATCTTGAGGAATATTGAGAATCATCAGTGGGATGTGAAACATGGAATGTGAACTTGAGGTGTGTATGGATCTCATGGGATGCCTAGAGGGCCACATTGAAGCTGAGACAAGTCATCGATTCAAGCATGAGAGCCACATTTGAAGTGCAGCCAATTAGGGTTTCATCTGGGTCAACCCTAGATCAATGGTGCAAATTGGAGAGCATCAAAGCCTACTTTGAATTCATGGGATTCATGGATTGGTATGTTTATACATGTGTGGTGTTATGCCAAGGGTAAGCAAAGAAGGATCAAGAATGTGGGAAGTGGCTAAATTAGGGTTTCAGTGTAAAATCCCCTATTTAGTGCCTAACTTCAAAGCCACATAAGTCAATATAAAAGTTTCAAATGGATCTTTGGCCAACAGGAAACTTGTAGAGCATCTCAATACCTTTAATTTGAGTACTAGAATTCCTCAAGGGGATTTAGAGAACTCAAGTTATGGGTCTTGCAAGTTACAGGTCATCAGAGGACACTGAATTTTATCTGTGAAAGTCACTTGACTTCCAAGCAACTTTTTCCCTTCAAGGAAGTTTCAAATGGATTCTTCGCCAACATGAGAGTTTTAGATCTTGGTCTTAGCTTTCCATATAGTACTAGAAGTCCTAAAGAGGATTTGTGGAACTCAAGTTATGACCTTGGCAAGCCAGGGGTATTTTGGGCATTGGTGATTATAGGTCATTTTCAAGCATGGGCCAAAATCTCCAACTTGCAAGCTTCAAATGGAAAATTGTTCAACTAGAAAGTTGCTCAAAATAGGGTTTTAACCTTGACCATGCATCAAGGAGGCTTTGAAATGGCTCATAGGAGAAGTTGGTTTGAGAAATTTTGAAAAGGGAGAAATTAAAAGTATTAAAAGGTCAAAAAAAATGGAATTTCTTGATTGGGGTCCAAACAAGTCCATGTTATATACCAAATTGATCAGGAAACGCATTTCAAAGACATTGGAAATATTACATTTTTGAATTGAGGCTTGGTTCCATGGCTTGCCTTTTTAAATGGTTTCTTCAAATGCAAGTCACTAATCCAAATCAACAACCAATGCAATTCAGGCTGTGCTATGAACCCAAACACATTCCAAAATCAATTTGTAATTGAATGGAACCTTCTGGAACAAGGAATAAGCCAGAATTCGCAACTGTCACATTGAGCTTCAAGAACAAAAATAAGAATTTTGGATATAATGATTTGTGCCTCAAAGTGGATTAAAAAGCCCATGGAATCTTTCTATATATTGATTGGAGTGAGTTCAGACTCAGTTTGGTGATCAATTCGTGCTAGAAGCTGTTAGAGAAGGTTGAGTTTCAAGAGCTCCAACTCAGAATCGGTTTTGGATTTGCAAGCACAATCAAGCCAAATTGAAGATTGAGGAAGCTTCATCTTGCATCATTGAACATTTCTGGAAAGATTTGAAGGTGGAATCGTGCTCCAAGTGCTTCTGTTAGTGAGTTTTCATCAGGTTAGTAACTTCCAAATTTTACATTGATCTAGGGAGAATTGAGTAGAATCTTGCATGTGGTTAGGACCTAGGATACATAAGGATCGTTTCTGGATTGGTTTGAGAGCAATTAGAGACAAAATTAGTTGTGATGCAATTTCTGTTGAAGCATATAACTCCTTGTTCTTGATGTTTTAATGGTGGTTAGATATCAAGATTTGATCAGTGATGCGTGTAGATGAGAATAGGACCTTTTGTTTTAAGTTTTGGAGTGATCAAGATCTGGTGATTTTTCTGCAACTTGGATCGGGTTTGAATATTGAGTGAGAATCAGGAAATTTAGAGGTTGGAATTGAACTCAGGATGAAATTTCAGGTGGGATTGGATGTTTAGGTGTTGTGTTTGGTGAGATTTTGTTCCCCCTTCGCCGGAGAAGACGGTGGCGCAAAGCTCAGGCCACCGTCTGAGTTTCTCCCTCCATTTTTCAAACATTTGGGGACGATGACCCAGGACTCGTTGGATCCATAGTTGACCTTGACTGAACTCATGAACCAACGGCCATGATCGCGTTTCAAAACCTGAAGAGAATGAGTTTAGATGAAACTCACCGTTTCATTAATTCAGCTTGGGTGGGCTTAGGACTTGCTTGCTATCTACACCCTGCATGGAGGCCCATTAGGGATTTGAACTGAAAACAATTGCTATTCATCACACGGTTTTCCCAATTTCCTTTCATTTTCCTGATTTTGTTACTATGTTGGTTTGGGCTTAGTCAGTTAGCGCTTTTCACACCCCCATTCTGGGCCCAACCTGGATTATAACTGAAATAAATTGCTATCTGACACGCAGGTTTTATCATTTTTAATTGTTTTTCTTTTATTTTTATCATTTTCATATAGTTAGAAAATAAATCACAATAAATAGAAAAATTAACATTTTTAGGTGAGATTTTTTTCCCTTGATTCCTTAAAGAGTCTAGAATTTTATAGGATTAATATTTCATTAATTCATGCATTTTATTTTTTTATTTCATTTTTGGCATTTTAATTGGTTTTATTTTCAATATGTTTGATATGTGTTCTTGCTGATTTTAGTATGACTAATTGGTGTATGATTTTGAGTTGAATCTTGTTGGGCTAGTTAGCTTAGATATGCATGTACCCCTAGTAATTTCTCATATTTTTGTGAGAGAATTTTAGGCTAGTTTGAGCATTGAACTTTAGGGGTTGTAGATTTAGGGTTTTAAGATAGTACCCTTAGGTTTAGGGCATAGTTTTAGGTTCAAATGAATGGTTAACCCTCTAGTTTTTGTATGACACATTCTTGAGAGGTTTAGGAACCCTTATAATTTTTTGTAGGATTTTACAATCACTTTTGGTATTTTAATTAGATTTAGTTTTAAGACTAACTTCTAGGTGTTTCTAGTGAACTAACTTGAGTAGTTTAATTCAATAGTTCCCTTTAGATTAGGGTGGTGGTGCTCTTGTGCTTGGGTGAAGATGAAGACCAATCGAAGATGCTTTGGAGTGCTTAAAGATGCTTGGATGTGAAGATTTTCTCATCTTGTGGAGGCTTGTCAGGAGCTTAGGGTAACTAGGGTTTTAGGAAGAGCATTATACTAGTTTTGTTTCTTTCTTCAAACATGGAGTATATTGTTCATCTCCATTCAATCCAATGACATGAAGTCCTCTTAAAGAAGTCACATCTCTCCCTAGGAGGGATGAATGGCATGCTTTAAGAGTAGAACTTTGAGGGTACTTTTCTACTATAATGTTAAGTTCTCAGTGGCTTCCTTTGGTTGTCATTGAGTTTCTTAAACATTTCAACTTAATCTTGTTGATTGATCTCCCCTTGGAGGTGCTTGTTGAAGCTTGGTAAAGAGAAATTTTAGGAGCTTGTTGAAGCTAGGAGTGGGCTTGTTGAAGTTGGTTGCTTGTTGAAGCTAGGGTTTTGCTGCTTGTTGAAGCTGTTTACTGGTTGAAGTTTGCTTGTTGAAGCTGGGGTTTTGTAGCTTGTTGAAGTTTGGTGCTTGTTGAAGAGTGAAAGTTTATTGAAACTTGAAGATGAGGGTTGTTGCTGTCAACCTTTTGCTGTTTAGTCAGTTGTTGCTGTCAGAGCTGCTGTTTGCTGTAGGAGTCTTGTGTTGTTGTCTGGGTTGCCTCCTCTGCTGTGGTTTTTGTTTTCTGTATTGTTTGTTGGCTTGTATAGCTTGCCCCCTAGGTTTGAAGTGAATGTGGATTCACTTTTCCTGTTGTTTTCCCAGGTTCGAGGTTGAGTGGGACTCCCTTGCCTCGCTTGTATTGCTGTATTGCATGCATTTTACTGTATTTGTTTGCTTTCTTTTCTGTTTACCCCCTAGGATCTCTGATTTCCTCTGTGCAGGAGGGAATTATGACAGACATTAGGATTCTTATCCAGGCATGACAACATTAGGTTAGTTTTTATTCCCTTTTCAACCCTAGGCTTTTTAGAGCTTCTTTCTCTTCTTATCTCAAAACAACTCAAAATACAGTAATAAGGTTGATCGACGTCGTACGTTACGAGCCTGAAGCTATTTGAGAAAGGGTTGCTGAAGAGCTTCTTTCCAGTAGTCTGGCTGCTTAGTGTGGTACCCTTTGGGTGACACGCGACGTAGTCCCTCTCAAATCATAGTCTCTAGTGCGTCAGAGATTGCAAACAAACTAAAAAACACTTCTTTCGTAAAAGATTCAAAACAAACATCAAAGTGTCATTTTTGTCCGCTTGGACTCTTAATCAAGAAAAACCCTTTTTGAAGGTAATAAAAACGGTCAGACAAGCCTGTGTCTTCCGCAGCCCGAACTACGTTTGCTCTGATCTTTCATGCTGTATGAAAGTACGTAGGCATAGGACGCCGAAATCCTAGCGAGCAACCTTCCCTCCTTTCTCGTAGGTAGGCGAACTACGTTGACTCTGATTTCTCGTTCCAGACGGGAATACGTAGGCATAAAGTGCGATACTTTGTCGAGTCATTCTCTTTTCTTTTTAACCCCAGACCTTTAGAGTAGATAGATAAACACACCCTTAGATAGAAAACAAGCGTGGATCCCGTCGAGTACGGCGGACGTGAGGGGTGCTAATACCTTCCCCTTGCGTAATCGACTCCCGAATCCAAGATTTGGTTGTGATGACCATTCCTTTCCCGTTTTGCATTAAGTTTACTCTGAGCGTTTCCTTTCCCTCCGTTGGGATAAATAACGCACGGTGGCGACTCTTCTGTCATAACCGGCGCCGATTTTCGCAGTAGCGGCAGCTGGCGACTCTGCTGGGGACTCCAACGGTTCCCTACGCGAGTCAATCCTAGCGCTTGTTTTCCCGTCGTGGGTTTTGTATGGATTTATTGTTGTTATGCTGGGTAGGGGGTCGGATTGAGAGATAAGCCGGACCTGGGCTTGAGTGCACCTAGAATTAGTTGTGGAAAGTAGTGGGCGCGTGCATGCTTTGCATGTACTAGTGTCCCGTAAAATTCACGCTCAGACGAGGTTCTTCTGGTTGACTTCTTTTTCAACCCTTTGGGTTGAGGGGGTTGTTGGTTAGTTGGATTGTCGACTCTGGGGACCGATCAATTGGAAGTTGGCTAAGTGAGGCCTCTTCAGGAAATGATGATGTCACACCTTCTGGGTATCGTATCATTAGTCTTGAAAGTCTGTGACGCCGACGACCGCATAGGATGCCGTACCTTGTGTCAGTTGATAGGACACCTACCTGTGAGAGGGATTGGGACATGCAGGAAACTTGACCTCCAGACTACCCGGTTTTCTTAATATTGGATCAGTATGTGTGGTTGCTTGGGGTTCTTCATCAGGACAGTGTTATAGGTCTGTTGAGACCAGGTTGGAGCTTTGTTATAGGTCTGTTGAGATCAAAGTGGAGCATTGTTATGGGTTTGTTGAGACCAGGGTTGAGCAGTATTGTGGGTCTGTTGAGACAGATATTGTGGATGGATCTCTTCAGCAATATATCACTTGATCCCTGTTGCATGTTTGCATATTGCATTGTTGCATACTCATTTTGCATATCATTAACGTGTGTCTGTGCTGCAGGTGCATTTCATACCCTCTGATTCTAGTTTCCCGGATTTCTGTCTGCTGCTATTATGGATACTTTGAAGAAGACTGTGGCATACATGCCTACTCCAGACGTTTCTTCTTTGCTTGGGTTGATGTCTTTAGCTGATGATGATGTGAAGAGAAGCTTCAGGAAGAGTTATGGGAAACTGCTTAGGTTGGTTTGCAAACCATCCACGTATGAGCTGAACGGATTATATGCACTTATGCAGTTTTATGATCCCCCGCTGAGGTGTTTTACTTTCCCTGGCTTCATTCTGGCTCCAACCATGGAGGAATATGCTGAGATTTTGGAGCTAACCATTCAGAACAGGGTACCCTTCATTCATATGGGTGCTGAGCCCAAGCTGGAGGATTTGGTTGTTGCTTTGCATTTAGACTCCTCAGAGTTGCTGTTAACCTCGTGGAATGGAGTTTCTGGTTTTTCTCTCAAGTTCTTGGTTGGGAAAGCACAAGAGTATGCCAAGAGCGGCTGTTGGATTGTGTTAATGCTATCCTTGCTTTGTGTATCTATGGCATTGTACTGTTCCCGAACATGCCTGACTTCGTTGATTTGGATGCATTCCATATATTTGCTTCAGGTAATCCTGTGCCTACACTGATTGGAGACTTCTATCATTCTCTGCATTATAAGAACGAGAATAGGCGGGGCAAGAACGTCTCTTGTTGTGTGCCTTTGTTGTATATGTGGTTTGATAGTCACCTGCCCAAGAAGGGTATCTTTGTTGAGTCTGCAGCTACGGTGGAATGGTCTGAACGTCTGATGGGGTTTTCTTCAGAAGATGTTGTCTGGTTTGATAGGGATTTACTGGGATCTGAGATTATCTACAGCTGCACAGGATATCCTAATGTTCCCCTGATTGGGAGAAAAGGGTGCATTAACTACAATCCTTCATTGTTGATCAGACAATTCGGTTATGCTTTGAAAATCCTGCCAAAAGAGGAGGAAGTACAGGAATCTCTGTACTTCACAGGTGATTTGAAGGGAGAATTGTTATCCAAGCTTCAGCGTGCTTGGAATAATATCAACAAGAAGGGTAAGCCGTTGTTTGGTAAGAATGATTGTCAAGCCTATGCTCTGTATCAAGTCTGGATCCGAGATAGGGCAAAGCAGGCGCTGATGCCGTTTCCTGCAGTATTACCTCCTACTCCCCTCGTGATTGCGGAGCCAACTACTGTGTCTATTGAGAGATATGAGCAGGTTGTGAAGGAGAAAGAAAAGCTGATGAAAGCCAACGAGAAGTTGGAAGAAGAGCTAGTGCAACTCAGGAGCGAAAGGAATGAAGCCGTATATTCCTTCGAGCAGCAAACAAAGCTGGTGAACCAGTTAGGTGCAGAACTGACTGAACAACGAAAGAAGCACGAACGCTTGGGGATAGATTTCAAGAGCTCCCATGATATGCTGGAGTCTAAGAAGAAAGCACTTGATATAGCCCACCGGGAGATCTCTACATTCAACAAAACCTGGAATGCTACACTGACCAGTAATAAAGGAAGAGAAGACAAACTGAAGCAGCAGATCTCTGAACTGGAAGATCAGTTGAAGGCTAGCCAGAAAAAGTTTGAAGAAGAGGTTAGGCGGAGATACGACGTTCAGAATTCGTTGAACAAATTTGTCAAGCGTAAGAAAGAGTCTGCATCCCAGAAGCGGAAGCTGGAGGATTGCTTTGGAGAAGGTGTTTGGGAGGAATCCATTGGGGATCTCCAGCGTGTTATCAGGCAAAGAGACTCGCTCGTTGTTGCACCCCAAAATTTGACCAACCGGGTCTCGCATTTGGCTCGATGTTTCGACGCATAATCGCATTCGCATCTGCATATTGCATACATTGCATTTTTCATTTGTATTGATTTTATCAGGGATCACATCTCTCGTCTCGTGTTTCAGGTGTTTTTTATCAGCTTTAATCAGTAGAATCGTTTTTTGGGATGTTTCGGTGCCCGTTTATTTTTACCGATTATTTTTGTGTCGTTCGGTGCTCATTTTGTCCCTCTGGGATTTATGGTGTTTTTTCTGGATTTTATAGGATTTTTTAGGGTTTAAATAGTTTTTAAATCATTTTTAGGGTTTTAAATAGATTTTAAATTCATTTTTAGGATTTAATAGGATTTTAAATAGATTTTAATATTTTTAAATAATATAGAATTTTTTTTAGAACATTAATAGGATTTTTCTTATTAATAGATAGTTTTTTTTTGTTGATAGAAATTAAATATTTTTAATTTTAGATGCTATAGAGTAATATAGATTTTCTTTTAGACTAATTGAATTTTTGAATATATTTTAGATATAGAATTAATAGAGTTTTCTTTTATAGAAATTGAATAAATCATTTTTAGATATTTTAGAATATAATAAATAGATTTTTCATTTTTATTTTCTGTTATAGATTTTAATAGAATAATATAGGGATTTAATAGAAATTTAATCAATTTTAGATTTAATAGAGATTTAGTTTAATCTTCAGATTAGTGGGTTTATTAGTTTAGTTAATTAGCTTTTTTTTTTTTTTTTTTTAATATTGTTTTTCAGTTTTTTTCTGAGTTTTGGAGTCCATTTCGTGTGGGCCTTATCTCCATTTTCGCAGCCCAATAAGTCCAGGAAATGTCCAGAAAATATCAGCAATTGTCCAAAAAGATCCAGCGTATTCCAGTTCCTTCCAGAACCTTCCAGAAGACGCCAGAAAGCTTCAGCCTTTAAATACCAGCAGATGACACGTGTAGAAGGGAGATGGCCCCACGCTGCATGTTCACGCCACGCCACGTCGCCCTCAACCCTCTCTCTCAGCCACGCGTGGGACACGCGTCCCACATGCAGAGAGCCACTCCACCGTCCCTCACCACGTGGCGTCTCCACACACCTCGCCTGAAGCGCCCCACCGGCCGGCCTGCATGGCCGGCGGCCACCGCGCCGTCGCCGGAAAACCCTAACTCCAGAATCCGGCCACATCCAACCATCTTCATCTTCTTCCCCTCGTCTCCACCAACAAACTCCAGAAATTCATCACAAGACGATGAACATTCATCGTCAACCTCCTCCTTCAATCATCTCCCAGAAACACCAAACCCAGAAAAGCTCCAACAAACTCCAGAAACCTCCATCACCAACCTTCAATTTGTTCATCTTCACCGATTAGCCTTCTTCAACAAAATTGCATCGCTATTCATCATGTTTTTTAGACGATCTTCATCAGAATCCCAGAAATCCAGAAATTCCAGAACGCGCCTTTGATTTTCACCTCGCATGGTCCTCAATCTCAACGAATCTTCATCGTTCTCACAAGATCATCCAGAGCCTTCAAGAACTCATATGTTCTTCAAGTTGTTTTTTCCAGAAAACTTCTAAGAAGCTTCATCAGGGATTTCCCAGAACACTGTTAACGTCTTCAAGCCGCTCGGAGTTGTTACGAATCTTCATCCGTCAACGTCCTCAGATTACTCCTCGCGCCTTCAATCTGCAACAGGATCTTCGCGTTCATGAAGATCGTCAGCAACAAGAAGAACGAATCTTCGTTGTGGCTCCTGGAAATCACCAGAACGCCTCCATTGTAGATCAAGATCTCTCAGGATCTTCAAGGCTTCAGAAAATCCCAGGCCCTTCATCGTTGAATCCACCATCAACGAGTACCAAGAATCGTTAACATTCAACATCAAGAACCCTGAGAATCATCAGGCCAGTGTGTAATGAGTGAGATCGTTGGGGATCGCAAGGTACAGAATGCTTGAGTCTATGGTGAGAGAGTCGGTGGGAAGAAGACGATTGAGTGCAAGACGAAGAACAAGGTGGAACGGAGGAGACGAGGAGAGGAAGGTCGCGGCGGCGCTAGGTTGACGGCGGCAGGGAAAGTGAGAAGAAGTCTAGGGTTTTCAGACCCTGAGAGTGAGGAGAAGGAAGGAAAGAAGAGAATGGGCCAGGCCCAATAGTTTTTTTGACACCCCACTCCCTCACGTTTTTTGGCTAGTCTGGGCTTTGGGCCCAACGAAGCTATTTGCCAAGCCCCCAGTTTACACAACACACCCCCCTTCTGCGTTTTTGAAGAGATTGGGCTGGGCCCTTCAGTTTTTATTTTATTTTTGTGTAATCCCTGTGTAACAGTATACCCCCCCCCCCCCCCCCCTTTATGTTTTTTTTCTTTTACATTTTTTGTATGTATATTCCACATAAAAAAAATAATAATAAAGAAAAAGGAAATAGTAAAAGAAAAGTGAGAAAAAAAGAATATAGAAAAAGATTATGAAAAAAGGAAAAAATAAAGAAAATATATTTGAAAAATAGAAAAAGAAGTGAAAAGAAACATATTTGAAAAATATGAAAAAAAATAGAGAAAAATATTCAATAAGAAAATATGAAAAAATATGTTAAAGAGAAGAGGAGAAAAAAGAGAAAAAATATTAAAGTGTCGATTTAATATTTTTAAGTGCATTTTCTTTTAGGGATATTTTCATAGACTTTATTTTACGACTTTTAGGATAGCTTAGAAGCCCATTTGTTAGGGGGCTATTTTCAGTCGACTTTTCAAGATAGAATAGGATAGCGTTTCCTAGGAGATTTATTTCAGTATTCAACCCATTGTAATCATTTTTCAGAGATTAATAAAACGAGATTTGAGCTGTGGTCCCGTAGTAGCCGAACTACAGCTGCTCTGATTCTTCGTACCAGACGAAGATATGTAGGCATAGGATGCGATATCCTAGCGAGCACACTAACGACTAACTTTTGTTCTCTCGCGGCTGTGCGATCGAGACTTTCCCGCTGACGATTAATTGAAACCCTTTTTCTCTCTTGCCCCAGTGCATCTGAGACCAAGCCATAGTTTTGCCCATAGGTTCCCGACCCTGTGAAACCAGTTGTTTTTCTCACTGCTGTGTGAGAATGTTTTGTTTAGCCGTAGTTAGTCTGAACTACGTAAAGCTCTGATCTTCCATTGTGGAAGTACGTAGGCACAAGACGCGAGGTCTTGGCGAGCCAATTTTCCCTGTAGTCCCGAACTACGTTGACTCTGACTTTCTCTCTTGAGAATACGTAGGCATAGAGTGCGACGCTCTATCGAGTCAATTCCTTTCCGTTTAGATTTAGCAGCCGTAGATAGATTGTTTTGCATCCAGTAGACAACCCAAGCAAGCGTGGATCCCGTCGAGTACGACGGACGTGAGGGGTGCTAATACCTTCCCCTTGCGTAACCGACTCCCGAACCCAGGCTATGGTTGCGATGACCATACCTTTTCCCCGTTTTTGCGAGGTTTACTTCGAGCGTTTCCTTTCCCGCTCTGAGGGATAAATAACGCACGGTGGCGACTCTTCTGTCAGCCGGCGCCGATTTTCGCAGTAGCGACAGCTGGCGACTCTGCTGGGGACTGCGATAGTTCCCTATGCGAGTATCTGCTGGGGATCCAACGTCCCCTGGCTGCTAAGGACTGCGATAGTCCTTATGCATGTGGGATCCAACGTCCCCTCGAGAGAGTCAATCCTAGCGCTTGTTTGGGGCTTATTTATTATCTGTTGCTGTTGGGGTGTTACGGGTGTTCTATGATATTGAGAGAAGCCGGACCTGGGCTTGAGTGCACCTTAGACTTAGAGTAGAAATTAGTGGGTGCCCGCTTGCTTTGACTTGCTTTGGTGTCCCATGAAATCTACACTCAGACGAGGTTCTGCTGGTTGGCCTCCTGTCCCTTCCTTTGGTTGGCGTGGGTTGCTGGTTAGTTGGATTGTCGACTCTGGGAACCGATCATTTGGAAGTTAGCTAAGTGAGGCCTCTTCAGGACTCGATGATGCCACTCCTTCTGGGAATCGTATCGTCAGTTCTGAAAGTCTGTGACGCTGACGACCGCATAGGATGCCGTACCTTGTCAGATATAGGTCCATACCTGTGAGTGGGGGGGTTTTTTTGTGCAGGAAACTTGACTTCCAACCTACCCGTTATTCTGGTCTTCTTTTCAGAGAACGTCTCCGTCAGCAGCGCAGCAGTATTCAGATTTTGTGTGGGGGCTGTGGTCCCATTGTTTGCTGCATTTTGCATATCATATGCATATCAGTGTTGCATTGCATATCATCCTCCAGCTAGCCAGAGTTCTGATCCAGCCTTTGTTTCCTGAAGGTGATTACCCGGAGTTTGGATTGAGCAGCTGTTGATTGTCAGAAGACCTACCTAGGGGTTGAGTAAATTTGAGCAGAATCAAGTGTCGAAGTCAGCTGAAAATTATTGGTAGCCATGTCTGAAGGCAATTTCCAGTCTCCTAACACCTTGACAGGGTTCACTATGGCGTCCAACCCTCTGTATGATTCCATGGAAGATTCCCCGCAAGTGAACAACGTTGCTGCAGACCAAGTTGAACAGCCTTCTGTTGAGAACCGAGATCGACATGAGCAGTTTGTTGCCCAGAATGAGCGTCCTCCTCCTGTCAACAATCAAGGTGTTGCTTTCCCTGTGATGAATTACCGAAGAGATATTCCAGCAGCTGGGATGGTAGATCCAAGAGCCCTTGACGATGGTAGAAGACTCCGAGTGTTGGAAGAGCAAATGAAAGCTTTGAAAGCCAAAGATGCTGTCAACCTGGATGCTGTAGGCATGTGTTTGGTTCCTGACCTGGTGTTGCCTTACAAGTTCAAAGTGCCGAAATTCGAAAAGTACACGGGAGATAGCTGCCCGAAGCTGCATTTGATGATGTTCTGCCGAAGAATGACTGCGTTTGTGCGAAATGACAAATTGATGATCCATTGCTTTCAAGATAGTCTGACTGGGGCATCTTTGAGGTGGTATATGCAGTTAGAGAGGAATCAGATTCAGTCATGGATGGATTTAGCCAGAGCTTTTCTGAAGCAGTACGATTACAACCTAGACATTGCTCCTTATCGCATGCATTTGCAAGAGTTGTCTCAAGAGATCAATGAACCTATCAGGAAGTATGCTCAGAGATGGAGAGAATTTGCCGCTAGAGTGCGTCCCCCGCTGTTAGACCAAGAGCTGGCAAGCATGTTTGTGGATTCCCTACAATATCCGTACTTCAAAAGATTGCTCGGAATTCCGGCAAGTTTCTCTGACGTGGTAGCATTAGGAGAACGCCTTGAGTACTCCATAAGAATGGGGAAAATTCAGATTACTTCATATGATCAAGCTGGTGAAACTGAATACCCTTGTGACTATCAGAGTGAAGAAGAAGTTGTGATCAACTCAGTCATGCCAAAGGTTGAATATCCTCGAAGCGAATCAGTGAATTTTGTTGGTTCATCATCTTATCAGAGATCAGTACCTCCCGTGGCTTGTTATACTGAACAGACAGCCGTGCCTGGGGCACTCTATCAGGAATCTTATGTCGCTTCCATTGCAAATCAGCGAACTCGTGGCCGAGGTTATCAGAATCAGCGTCAGAATCAGAACAGACCTCGCAACAACTTGGAACGAAGGAAAGCTCCTTCTCACCCAGTGCCTATGCCGTATAGCCAACTGCTACCATCTTTGATCCAGAAGTCTTTGGTGGAACCGAAAGCTCTTAAGCCAGTTCCAGAACCTTACCCTCCTGGGTACAATCCCCACGTTCAGTGTGGTTATCATGGTGGCTCTCCGGGGCATTCAACCGAAGATTGTAAAGCATTTCAGGCGAAGGTACAGCAGTTGATTGATCAGGATCGCATTTCCTTTCGAGAAGGATTTCTGTTTGTTCATCCCTAACCGCTCAGCTGTCTAAGCTCGTAGACTCAGAAGGGTGTTCCCCAGTAAAAGCCAGTGGTTCAGACAGGCAGGCGCCTCAGCAGTGGCAGTTCTCAAGCTTTTATATCATTTGCATTTGTAGTTTCTTTTCTGTAGTTACTACCTGCTTTTAGCATTTGTATGTTTTGAATGGTGATAATAATAATGTGACTATGCATTTTTCTGAATTAATCATGTCGCTGTCGCTCATTTATTGCATTGCACTGACACTTGCATTTTATTCACTCCACTTTATCGCTGTGACTAGCAAAGTTAGGAGGGAGGATGATGAAACTGAAACTCATAACCAATGATTGTATGCTTTCAGATAAGACCGTACCGATGACGTACAAGGCATTGTTTCAAATCCCCCAAACACTGGAGATATAAGGAGTTAGTCCCTTGTTAACCACTTCGAGCCAGGAAGTAGAAGTTTTTTTCGGACTTTTTAAACCCTCACATCTTAACCCGGGGCAGGGTAGTTGACAGTTAGCTTGACCGAGCATTCAAGTCTTGCAGAGGAGTGTTGTCTTTCAAGGACCAATCAGTTTATACCTTTCAAGAGGTCAAACCTCACCAATCAGGAGTGAGACAGTTACAATCCTTTCGGAGCAATCAAGACAACCAGGGTCGCACGACTTTGTTCCAAAAGAAAGAAATGAGAAAGCCCGCTAAGTAAAAAGAAAGAAGAGCTGGAAAGCTAATACTTAGGCAAAAATCAGGGCATCCCGCTGGACATCAAAAGAAATCGAAGAATCGAAAAGAACTCAAAATGAGTCAGTCCAGGCAAAAATTAGGGAATCAAAAGAATGAAAAGAAGGGATTAAAAAGAAAATTTTCCCCAGCAAGTCACAAAGTCGTGTACACAGACACCGAAAGCGAAGAAGGAGTAACCATCACTCTAGAAGAAAAGCTTGTGAATTCCTAAACTGTAGGTTCTTACCATTCAACATACTTCTCGAAGAGGCGAGCGCTTGTGCCAGGTTAACTGAACCTTAGGATCGGAGAACGTCACGTAGAAGGGGTGGGAACAAATCAAATTTGAGCCAAATATCCTTTGTTTTACGAACCGTGAACCCGACCACGATACAACCCTCAAAAGACCTAATTGAGGTAGGGTTATTCTGAAGCGCATTACGATAAGGTTGAGTAATCTGACTCCTTCTTGACTTGCTAGTCACATCCTTGTTGTATTTTTTCACTGACCACGTAAGCACTACGTTTGAACTTCGGTTCATTCGTCACTCATCATCATATGCATGTAAATGAGTGACAGCTCAAAATTTTTCAAAATCTGCATAACCATTGCATTAAGATTACCATTCGTAGACAGACAATTTTAATTGCGGGTTAGTAGTTGACATGAAAGAAATTCCACCAGGGAGTAATCAAATAGGACTGAGTAATCCAGCAGTCTGAACCAGAATGGTGTATATTGTGAAGCCTTGTGAATCAGGGGTATTATCTTCCAGTAAGTTCAGTATCAGTTAGTCCGAGGACAAGTCCCGAAGTTCCAGTTGAGCAGGGGCAGTTTGTTTGAGAAGCAGTTGATCAGAAGGAGTCTTCTCAAGACCCAGTCAGGGGCAATTATGCAGAGCGCTGAGATTTGAAAGCAGATGCTTCCAATGGATAATCAGATCGGGTTGAGTCGCTAGAACGCTCATTCAGGGGCAAGTCATCGCAGAGAATGTTGAAATCAACTGGGTTGTTAGGTGTTTAATTGGAGATTGAATTCCTTTATCATACAGATACCGGGGCAAGTATTCTCGAAGTCTTCTCGTAGCAAGTTGTTCGGAGCAGGTATTCCCAAGAGTTAGATTGGGGCAAGGTGCATTGTACTGGGGCAAGTTGTGCAAGCCAGTCTTTTATCCCCCAGCTGAGTGTACCAGGGGCAAGTCATTCAAACCAGCTTGTTTATCCCCAGCCAGAGTTGAGTATCGGGGAATCATGTCAATACCCTTATCGAAAACCTTTCAAATAAGAAGATCTTGTTGTCGTTGGATCATTATCCTGCAGTTTAAACCTGTTGCGTGTCAGTAACCAGTCGTTTCCAAAGTCCAGTTCTCGCCTGGCAAATCGGTAACCAGTTCTCGTCTGGCCCACCTTCCGTAAGCATCAGTTCCCGTCCTGGTGCAGTTTATTGTAAGCAGCAGTTCCCGTCCTGGTGCAGTTTATTGGTAACCAATTCTCGTTTGGTCACCGTTTCTTCAAGAGTTGTATCAGTTCTCGCCTGGTACATGTCATCGCGTAATCAGTTCTCGTGTGTTTTAACCCGAGTGTTATACCAGTTCTCGCCTGGTGTACGTCAGCTTTCAGCCAGTTCTCGCCTGGTTGTCTGTACCTCAGTCTGTTATCCAGTCAGCCCGTCTGATGTCCAAAAAAAATCAATGATTGTTCAATTTTCCTTTCCTATCAGTTCTCGCCTGGTAGTCTACCTTTGAATGCTAGTTCTCGTCTAGTATTTTCCATTCCATTGTGTACATAATCCATGTTTATTCTAAACCAGAAGAACAAAAAAAAAAAAAAAAAACCTAAAAGAGATCTGACACAATATTTCCCAATGACTCGCATGTCGTCATGTTCCCCGATACGAAGCTCGACGGATACCAGTGCTCCGAGTAATGTGTGAATTCCTTGTGGATTTTGTTGAATCAGAATTGCTACTCTTCAGCAGATGAAAGTTGCTTATTATCCCCGGAAGAATCGAGATTGTCTTTTACCCCGTATCAGAGTAGGATCAGGAGTATCTTCAGCAGATTAAGATTGATATCCTTGATAGTAGGAGCATTTCCAGCAGTGTGCTGCGCGTAATCAACCTCAGTTTGGGTCAATCCCCGCAGAGCGCAATCAGTTGCCAATGGTTTGAAGAAAGCATCCCCGAGCAGAGTTGTCTTTTCTTTCCCCAGTAAAGTCGTCAAGCAGGGTTGCCTTTTCATTTCTCCAGCAGGGCAGTTATCCCCAGCGGATTTGATTTCCCGTTTCCAGCATTTATTTTGCTGAGACAATTCTGTGACTTCAGGTCATCCCCAGTAGAGTTGACGTTTCCTTCGGCATTTATTTTGCCAAGTGGTTTTCAGACCTGGTGTTCTCTGGCAGCTAGAGCTTGCATTAGCATTTGCATGTATAGTCATTACATCTAACAAGCATATAGCATATCCATGCCGTCTGGGCATCGCATTTTCAAACAAAACGCCTAGCATTTACATGTCATATAGGGCATTGCATCATTATCAAGCATACGCATGTCGAAACATAGACCAAGATGGTTACCTATTGGATTTCGAATTTGTTCACCTGCAGAGTTGTGTGGTTCAGCTTCTCGTCTTCCCCAGCGGAGTGATTCTTCATATTTGGTTGTTACATCAACATCGGGAAAAAACAACAACAACAACAAAGATTGACATATATCAGACTTCTGAAGCTGCCCCCTTCGTCAAAATAGGTGCCAGGCAGTTCCATTCAGATTTCCTCAGGAGAATTGTCCTCAAGTTCGCAGTGAACTGTGAGTCGACCAGATTTGATCCCATGAGAGAGATGGGAATCAAGGTGTTTGCTTTACGAAGCGTTATTTCAATACTTGTGGCGTCACACAGGTGTTGAAAAGGAGAAGAAAATTTTATCAGAAAATTGACCAGCTGTTGCCGTGACAACCAAACTTCAGTTTATTGGAAGCTATTCCTCAAGCAGTTTTGCAGTATATTCTTGCGGTTGGCAAATTTCAGGGTTCCATTTGTATTCAACCGTCATCTACCTTGAATGTTTGAAGGCTGAGCGCTCTTCACCCATTCAGGTCGAAGCCGCTTGAATAGGGGCAGCTGTTGCACCCCAAAATTTGACCAACCGGGTCTCGCATTTGGCTCGATGTTTCGACGCATAATCGCATTCGCATCTGCATATTGCATACATTGCATTTTTCATTTGTATTGATTTTATCAGGGATCACAGCTCTCGTCTCGTGTTTCAGGTGTTTTTTATCAGCTTTAATCAGTAGAATCGTTTTTTGGGATGTTTCGGTGCCCGTTTATTTTTACCGATTATTTTTGTGTCGTTCGGTGCTCATTTTGTCCCTCTGGGATTTATGGTGTTTTTTCTGGATTTTATAGGATTTTTTAGGGTTTAAATAGTTTTTAAATCATTTTTAGGGTTTTAAATAGATTTTAAATTCATTTTTAGGATTTAATAGGATTTTAAATAGATTTTAATATTTTTAAATAATATAGAATTTTTTTTAGAACATTAATAGGATTTTTCTTATTAATAGATAGTTTTTTTTTGTTGATAGAAATTAAATATTTTTAATTTTAGATGCTATAGAGTAATATAGATTTTCTTTTAGACTAATTGAATTTTTGAATATATTTTAGATATAGAATTAATAGAGTTTTCTT
The DNA here is from genome assembly GCA_963859935.3 of Lathyrus sativus. Taxonomy (NCBI): domain Eukaryota; kingdom Viridiplantae; phylum Streptophyta; class Magnoliopsida; order Fabales; family Fabaceae; genus Lathyrus; species Lathyrus sativus. The sequence continues at coordinate 297,773,350 of OZ012737.1, read as the reverse complement.
TTATAGAAATTGAATAAATCATTTTTAGATATTTTAGAATATAATAAATAGATTTTTCATTTTTATTTTCTGTTATAGATTTTAATAGAATAATATAGGGATTTAATAGAAATTTAATCAATTTTAGATTTAATAGAGATTTAGTTTAATCTTCAGATTAGTGGGTTTATTAGTTTAGTTAATTAGCTTTTTTTTTTTTTTTTTTTTAATATTGTTTTTCAGTTTTTTTCTGAGTTTTGGAGTCCATTTCGTGTGGGCCTTATCTCCATTTTCGCAGCCCAATAAGTCCAGGAAATGTCCAGAAAATATCAGCAATTGTCCAAAAAGATCCAGCGTATTCCAGTTCCTTCCAGAACCTTCCAGAAGACGCCAGAAAGCTTCAGCCTTTAAATACCAGCAGATGACACGTGTAGAAGGGAGATGGCCCCACGCTGCATGTTCACGCCACGCCACGTCGCCCTCAACCCTCTCTCTCAGCCACGCGTGGGACACGCGTCCCACATGCAGAGAGCCACTCCACCGTCCCTCACCACGTGGCGTCTCCACACACCTCGCCTGAAGCGCCCCACCGGCCGGCCTGCATGGCCGGCGGCCACCGCGCCGTCGCCGGAAAACCCTAACTCCAGAATCCGGCCACATCCAACCATCTTCATCTTCTTCCCCTCGTCTCCACCAACAAACTCCAGAAATTCATCACAAGACGATGAACATTCATCGTCAACCTCCTCCTTCAATCATCTCCCAGAAACACCAAACCCAGAAAAGCTCCAACAAACTCCAGAAACCTCCATCACCAACCTTCAATCTGTTCATCTTCACCGATTAGCCTTCTTCAACAAAATTGCATCGCTATTCATCATGTTTTTTAGACGATCTTCATCAGAATCCCAGAAATCCAGAAATTCCAGAACGCGCCTTTGATTTTCACCTCGCATGGTCCTCAATCTCAACGAATCTTCATCGTTCTCACAAGATCATCCAGAGCCTTCAAGAACTCATATGTTCTTCAAGTTGTTTTTTCCAGAAAACTTCTAAGAAGCTTCATCAGGGATTTCCCAGAACACTGTTAACGTCTTCAAGCCGCTCGGAGTTGTTACGAATCTTCATCCGTCAACGTCCTCAGATTACTCCTCGCGCCTTCAATCTGCAACAGGATCTTCGCGTTCATGAAGATCGTCAGTAACAAGAAGAACGAATCTTCGTTGTGGCTCCTGGAAATCACCAGAACGCCTCCATTGTAGATCAAGATCTCTCAGGATCTTCAAGGCTTCAGAAAATCCCAGGCCCTTCATCGTTGAATCCACCATCAACGAGTACCAAGAATCGTTAACATTCAACATCAAGAACCCTGAGAATCATCAGGCCAGTGTGTAATGAGTGAGATCGTTGGGGATCGCAAGGTACAGAATGCTTGAGTCTATGGTGAGAGAGTCGGTGGGAAGAAGACGATTGAGTGCAAGACGAAGAACAAGGTGGAACGGAGGAGACGAGGAGAGGAAGGTCGCGGCGGCGCTAGGTTGACGGCGGCAGGGAAAGTGAGAAGAAGTCTAGGGTTTTCAGACCCTGAGAGTGAGGAGAAGGAAGGAAAGAAGAGAATGGGCCAGGCCCAATAGTTTTTTTGACACCCCACTCCCTCACGTTTTTTGGCTAGTCTGGGCTTTGGGCCCAACGAAGCTATTTGCCAAGCCCCCAGTTTACACAACACACCCCCCTTCTGCGTTTTTGAAGAGATTGGGCTGGGCCCTTCAGTTTTTATTTTATTTTTGTGTAATCCCTGTGTAACAGTATACCCCCCCCCCCCTTTATGTTTTTTTTCTTTTACATTTTTTGTATGTATATTCCACATAAAAAAAATAATAATAAAGAAAAAGGAAATAGTAAAAGAAAAGTGAGAAAAAAAGAATATAGAAAAAGGTTATGAAAAAAGGAAAAAATAAAGAAAATATATTTGAAAAATAGAAAAAGAAGTGAAAAGAAACATATTTGAAAAATATGAAAAAAAATAGAGAAAAATATTCAATAAGAAAATATGAAAAAATATGTTAAAGAGAAGAGGAGAAAAAAGAGAAAAAATATTAAAGTGTCGATTTAATATTTTTAAGTGCATTTTCTTTTAGGGATATTTTCATAGACTTTATTTTACGACTTTTAGGATAGCTTAGAAGCCCATTTGTTAGGGGGCTATTTTCAGTCGACTTTTCAAGATAGAATAGGATAGCGTTTCCTAGGAGATTTATTTCAATATTCAACCCATTGTAATCATTTTTCAGAGATTAATAAAACGAGATTTGAGCTGTGGTCCCGTAGTAGCCGAACTACAGCTGCTCTGATTCTTCGTACCAGACGAAGATATGTAGGCATAGGATGCGATATCCTAGCGAGCACACTAACGACTAACTTTTGTTCTCTCGCGGCTGTGCGATCGAGACTTTCCCGCTGACGATTAATTGAAACCCTTTTTCTCTCTTGCCCCAGTGCCTCTGAGACCAAGCCATAGTTTTGCCCATAGGTTCCCGACCCTGTGAAACCAGTTGTTTTTCTCACTGCTGTGTGAGAATGTTTTGTTTAGCCGTAGTTAGTCTGAACTACGTAAAGCTCTGATCTTCCATTGTGGAAGTACGTAGGCACAAGACGCGAGGTCTTGGCGAGCCAATTTTCCCTGTAGTCCCGAACTACGTTGACTCTGACTTTCTCTCTTGAGAATACGTAGGCATAGAGTGCGACGCTCTATCGAGTCAATTCCTTTCCGTTTAGATTTAGCAGCCGTAGATAGATTGTTTTGCATCCAGTAGACAACCCAAGCAAGCGTGGATCCCGTCGAGTACGACGGACGTGAGGGGTGCTAATACCTTCCCCTTGCGTAACCGACTCCCGAACCCAGGCTATGGTTGCGATGACCATACCTTTTCCCCGTTTTTGCGAGGTTTACTTCGAGCGTTTCCTTTCCCGCTCTGAGGGATAAATAACGCACGGTGGCGACTCTTCTGTCATCCGGCGCCGATTTTCGCAGTAGCGACACTCGTTGAAGGGTTGCTTTCCCAGCCGGATCATCCCAAGACTAAGAAATTGTTAGAGGAGTATCAGGCATATTGTCGCACTTGATTACCTTATGCACTGTTGTATATGCTTTAGTTGCATTGTGCTGGCCATCACCAGGATTGTTGGTTGAGGTCATGTCCTCTTGTTATTGTACACTCAGTGATATTGTATTTCTGCCTTATTGGGCTCTTTTCAGCAATTTATGAGGAACTTTTTCCCCATGGATGAATCCAAGATTCTTATCACTAGCACTGTCACTGCACTGGCACTTTGGCACTAGAATCAGGGGTTTGATCTCCCTAACGCACAGACACATATTGCATCTGCATATTCATTTTGCATTGCCAGTTACTTGTTGAATCTGTATCTTATTTCCTGCATCTCACAGGTTTTTCAGGATTGACGAACAAAGAGTCCACCGCTACTCAACTAGAAACAACTGCAAGAAGATAATGGATCAAGTTCAAGTCGAGATGCAGGAAATCCGTGAGAAGATGACTCTGTTCATGCAAGCTATGGAGAGCATGGCCAAGGGCCAGGAGAATCTTCAGACCTTGGTGCAGCCGCTGCTGACACGGGCAAACGGAAATGGCAATACTGACCACATTTCTGTTGAAACTCCTCGCCGAGAGGATGAGATACCGGCAGTTGTTACTCCACCTATTGTGACTGTCAACGGAAACACTGGTACTGGTGCAGATGCGGGCGCTGGTAATGGAAATACTGGAAATGGTGGTGATGGGCATGTTGTTAACAACAAAGGCAACACTGTGGATGCCGATCAGGGATTCGGTGACAATGTTGACTTTGGAAGCAATGGGTATGGCAATGTCAATCAGGACGGGAATTTCGGGCTCAATAATCAAGGCTTTGGTAATGACGGCTACGGCATCAATCAGGGGTATGGCCACGGTAATGGTGGATTCGGTAATGTGAATAACAACGGCGCTGGAGCATTCCCTTTCAACAATGGTTTTGGACCTGCTGGGGTCAATCTAGGGTTCGGCAATCGAGGACAAGGTCCTATGTTCAATCAGCAAGGATTTGGCCGTAACGTGGGTTACGAGGGGTATGGCAATGACTGGAATGTGGATCACCAGGATGACGCTTTTTTGGGAAGAGGTATGGGACCTGAGGGCCCCATTGACCCTGTTCAGAGGATCAGAATGCTAGAAGAGCAGATGAAAGGTGTGGTTAATCAGAACTCCGCTGGGTTAGATATGACTACTATGGGGTTGGTACCAGGGTTAAGGGTGCCGTTAAAATTCAAGGCTCCCACATTCAACAAATACAAAGGGGATACCTACCCAATGGTCCATGTACGTTCTTATTATAGAAGGATGTCTGCATATTCCAATGACGAAAGGATGCTCATGCATTTCTTTCAGGATAGCTTATCTGGACCATCATTGGAATGGTACATGGGGCTGGAGCCCACTCAGATTAGAAGCTAGAAGCAGTTGGCTGATGCTTTCGTTATGCATTACAAATATAACAGCGATTTGGCGCCAAACAGAGTTCAGTTGCAAAGTCTGTCGCAGAAAAGTGGTGAAAGTTTCAAAGAGTACGCGCAGCGGTGCGCGATATGGCAGCAGGGTGCACCCTCCTTTGGTTGAAAGGGAGATGAATGATATGTTTGTGGGGACATTTACAGGAATGTACTATGACAAGTTACTCAATGTTTCGATGGGTAGCTTCTCCGATATGATCCTTATGGGAGAGAGGATCGAAAATGGAATTAAAATTGGAAAGATTCAGGCAGGCGAATCTACTTCAACTGGGGGTGCGAGAAAAGCGTTCGGCGGAAGACGACAGGGTGACACAAGCGCTGTATTTGGTGGCAGAGGTCGGGGCAGAGGTAGAAATCAGTACAGTCAACCTTAGCAAATAGCCAGTGTTACTATTCCAGTCCAACCTCAACAGCAACAGCAGCAGCAACAACCACAGTAGCGGCAAAGGAAGAATCAGGGTCAAAGAAGGTTTCAGAATGAAAAGCCGAAGAGGGTATTTGATAAGCCTCCGTCGACATATGCAGGGCTTCTTCAGACACTGCTGGGTTTTAATTTGGTAGAGAAAAGAACATTGGAACCGCCTACAGGACCGGTACTTCCTTATGGGTACGACGCTAATAAGCATTGCAAATTCCATTCTGGGGCGCCCGGACATGATGTAGAATCTTGTCATGCTTTCAAGCATAAAGTTCAAGACTTGTTGGACAGTAAAGCCATCAACTTTGGTCAGGTGGGGCCCAATATCGTACAACAGCCTATGCCTAATCATGGGGCAAATGCTATCTTGACAGAAGAAAATTTGAATTTGGTGATGGATGTTAACAAACTGAAGACACCATTGGGTGAGGTGAAAAGCAGGTTGCTCATAGGGGGAGTATTCCCTGGTTGTGATGAATACTGTTTAGAGTGTTGGACCTAGCCTGAGGGTTGTACTGATTTGAAGCAGGGCATTCAGGCCATGATCGACGAAGGGACCTTGCAATTTGATCGAACTGCGGTTGAGAAGCCTGTGGAGGCATTATGTGATAAGCAGAATGATGTTGCAACGGTGACGATCCCGAGGAAGACTATAACGATAACGGTGCCCGCCCAACGACTAACTATTACGATTACCAAAGCAGGGCCTGTTCCCTTTGAAAGTACGAAAGCTGTCCCGTGGACATTCGGATTAGATGCATATTGCAACGGTGAAAAGATTGTGGTGAATAGCCAGCCAGCTGAGGCTGTTGATAATGTCGTTGGAACGGGGGGCATGACCCGTAGCGGAAGGATCTTTACCTCACCTGAAATAGAAGCGGAGATATTGGCCAAAGGCAAAGCCAAAGTAAATGAAAGCGGGCCTACTCAGTCGAAAGAAAAGGATACGTCACTCAAGGACGTAGAGGAGTTCATGAGACTGATTCGCAAAAGCGACTACAAAATTGTTGAACACCTACAGCAGACGCCGTCGAAGATTTCTATCTTGTCGTTGTTGTTATGTTCCGAGGCCCACCGGAACGCCTTGCTGAAGATTCTGGATACGTCATTTGTGCCTCAAGAAGTTTCTGTAAATCAGTTAGAGGGGATAATGGCGCATGTCAATGCTGGACATAGCCTGGGTTTCACAGATTTTGATCTAACACCCAGGGGTCGAGAGTAGAACATGGCTTTGCATATATCGGTGGAATGCCGGGGCACCGTAATGTCGCGTGTATTGGTGGATACTGGATCGTCGTTGAATGTATTGCCAAAGAAAGCCATGATGAAATTGGACATACGGGGAATTATTTACACGCCCAACGATTTGGTTGTGAGGGCGTTTGACGGGACGAAAAGATCAGTGTTTGGGTCAATAACATTACCGCTTCAGGTGGGGCCAAAAATGTTTGATACCGAATTCTACATCATGGATATCCATCCAGCTTATAGCTGCCTTGTTGGACGCCCATGGATCCATGCTGCAGGGGCCATAACGTCCACCTTGCATTAGAAGTTGAAGTACATGGTGGGTGATAGTGTTGTTACCGTTTGCGGGGAGGAGGACATTTTGGTCAGTCACCTGTCATCGTTCAGATATGTGGAAGTCGACGGAGAAATACACGAGACACCTTGTCAAGCCTTCGAAGGGTTGCGGATTAAAGACAAAGCTCAGGGTCCCAGCAAAATGCCAGAGGTGGCAGTGTCATCATACAAAGAGGCTCAGGCTTTAGTGCAGACTGGTGAGACTAAAGGCTGGGGGCAGGTTTTGGAGATTCCCGTGAAGAATGACAAGTTTGGGCTAGGGTATCGACCGACGTCGTCAGCGTCATCCTCAGGAGTGCCCAGCTTCAAGGGACCGATCACGATTACGCCAAGTGGGGTGTGCTTTAAGACAATCAACGCTATTTCCGATGCTGAAGACGGAGATAGTGACTGCGATATGGACGCGTGGATCAAGCCAAGCGTGCCAGGACAAAGTCTCTGCAACTGGTCCATCCGGGAAACTGTCCCAGTGACTTATAAACAGTAATGATTTGTTTTGTCAATTGTTGAATAATCCTATGTCCTACTCGGGGCATAGTGATTTTACCTTAGGGCTACTTGATTATGTGTATTGCACTGTTTTAATCATGAAATAAAGGCGTTTTTCATATACAAATATTGTGATCCCTGTCTTTCTTGTTTTTACTTTAACAATAAATGGCGACGTGGTTATTTGCTTTGTTTGCGTGTTGAAGCGTTTAACCATTTCCTTTGCAGGACTAGTATTTCAGATGACATCTCCTACGAACCGCCTATGACTCGTTTCGACTTCGAGCACCCGATATTCCAAGCAGAGGAAGAGATTGTTGAGGATAGCGACCTGCCAGAGGAGCTGACTCGTTTGTTGAAACAGGAAGAGAGAATCATTCTGCCTCATCAGGAGGAAATTGAGATTATCAACTTGGGGTCGGAAGAAGTTGTGAGAAATATACGTATATGGGCTGCGCTGCAGAGCGACGTCAAGCAAAGGCTGATTGAGATACTGCGAGAGTATAGTGATATATTTGCTTGGTCGTACGAGGATATGCCTGGGTTGGATACGAACATGGTTGTGCACCGTCTGCCGTTGCGAGAGGAATGTCCGCCTGTTAAATAGAAACTCAGGAGAACCAGACCAGACATGGCGGTGGAAATCGAGGAAGTTCAAAAATAGTGGGATGCTGGTTTCCTAGCCGTTACAACTTATCCGTCATGGGTCGCTAATATAGTACCAGTGCCGAAGAAAGATGGTAAAGTGCGAATGTGTGTAGACTACCGTGATCTGAACAGGGCGAGCCCGAAAGACGACTTTCCACTTCCTCCCATTGATGTGTTGGTTGATAACATTGCTCAGTTCTCCGTATTCTCCTTCATGGACGGCTTCTCAGGCTATAATCAGATCAAAATGGCACCAGAAGACATGGAGAAGACTACCTTCATTACTCCCTGGGGAACATTTTGCTACAAAGTGATGCCCTTCAGATTAAAAAACGCTGGGGCAACATATCAACGTGCTATGACGACTCTCTTTCATGACATGATGCACAAAGAGATCGAGGTTTATGTTGATGATATGATTGCCAAATCCCAGACGGAAGAGGAGCATTTGGTTAATCTGCTGAAACTGTTCAAAAGGCTTAGGAAGTTCAGGTTGAGGCTGAACCCTAACAAGTGCACCTTTGGGGTGAGATCGGGTAAACTGCTGGGGTTTATTGTGAGCGAAAAGGGAATAGAGGTGGATCCTGCAAAGATAAAAGCTATACAAGAAATGCCGACGCCTAAAACAGAAAAAGAAGTGCGTGGATTTTTAGGGAGGTTGAACTACATTGCTCAGTTCATATCTCACCTAACTGCGACATGCGAGCCGTTATTCAAGTTGTTGAAAAAGGATCAGGTGTTGACCTGGAATGAAAATTGTCAAAAGGCGTTCGACAAGATAAAAGAATACTTGCAGGAACCTCCTGTTTTGATACCCCCAGTGGCCGGGAGACCTTTGATTATGTATTTGACAGTTCTTGAGGAAAGTATGGGTTGTGTTCTCGGTCAACACGACGAGACCGGACGTAAAGAGCATGCGATCTACTATTTGAGTAAGAAGTTTACCGACTGTGAGTCCAGATACTCAATGCTCGAGAAGACGTGTTGCGCGCTAGCCTGGGCCGCCAAACGTTTGAGGCAGTACATGCTGAATCATACAACCATGCTAATTTCAAAGATGGATCCAATCAAATATGTGTTTGAGAAGCAAGCACTCTCCGGAAGAATTGCCCGATGGCAGATGGTGTTAACAGAATACGACATCCAATATGTCTCGCAAAAGACTATTAAAGGTAGCGTTTTGTCAGAGTACCTCGCTGAGCAGTCTGTTGAGGACTACCGATTGATGAGGTTTTATTTTCCTGACGAGGATATCATGTACCTGAAAATGAAAGATTGTGAAGAACCGTTGTCGGACAAAGGACCAGAGTTGGGTTCCAAATTGCAGTTGATATTTGACAGAGCTGTAAATTCCTATGGTAGCGGAATAGGGGCAATTATCACTACTCCTCATGGGTCGCACATCCCATTTACTGCCCGATTGACCTTTCCTGTTACCAATAATGAGGCTGAATATGAGGTTTGCATCATGGGTCTGGAAGAAGCCATTGCTTTGCGAATCAAGAACCTGGATGTATACGGAGACTCAGCTCTGGTGGTGAATCAGATTAAAGGAGAATGGGAGACACGTCAGCCCAATTTGGTACCCTATATGAATTATGCAAGGAGATTGTTGCCTTTCTTTGACAAGGTGGAATTGTATCACGTACCGCGAGCAGAAAATCAAATGGCTGACGCCCTGGCGACATTGTCTTTAATGTATAAAGTTAACTTCTGGAACGAGGCTCCCCGGATTGTTATCTCTCGGCTTGATAGGCCTGCATTCATATTTTCCATTGACGAGGTTCCCGATGGTAAACCGTGGTACTTTGACATCCAGAATTGCCTGAAGAACAAGGAGTATCCGGCTGGGGCATCCAGTCGAGATCAGAAGACTCTCAGGAGATTGGCTGGCAATTTCTATCTGAACCCGGACGGTGTCCTGTACAAAAGAAACCACGACTTGGTGTTGCTACGCTGTGTAGATGAGAAAGAGGCGAAGTTTCTCATGAAAGAGATACATGAGGGTACATTTGGTACACCTGATGGTGGGCATGCTATGACAAGAAAACTGCTGCGGGCAGGTTATTATTGGCTAACTATGGAAACAGACTGTTTCAAGTTTGCAAAGAGGTGTCATAAATGCCAGATTTATGCGGACAAAATCCATGTGCCTCCAAGTCCTCTGAATGTGATGTCATCACCGTGGCCTTTCTCGATATGGGGAATTGATATGATTGGCAAGATTGAGCCTACGGCATCAAATGGACACCGGTTCATTTTGGTGGCAATCGATTACTTCACCAAATGGGTGGAAGCAGCATCATATGCCAATGTGACCAAACAAGTGGTAGCCAGATTCATCAAACGAGATATTATCTGCAGATATGGAATCCCTGAGCGGATTATCACCGAAAACGGTTCAAATTTGAATAATAAAATGATGAAAGAGCTGTGTCAGAATTTTAAGATTGAGCATCACAACTCTTCTCCTTACCGGCCCAAGATGAATGGCGTTGTCGAAGGGGCCAATAAGAACATAAAGAAGATTGTTCAGAAGATGGTTGTGACGTATAAGGACTGGCACGAGATGCTACCTTTCGCTTTGCATGGTTATCGTACGAAGGTACGCACATCAATCGGGGCAACCCCGTTCTCATTGGTATACGGGATGGAGGCGGTGTTACCGTTGGAGGTCGAGATTCCTTCTCTGAGGGTTTTACGTGATGTCCAACTCGACGAGGCAGAATGGATTAAAGATAGACTAAATCAGCTCAGCTTAATGGATGAGAAGAGGCTGGCTTCTCTAGCACACGGTCGGTTATATCAGAGCTGAATGAAGAAAGCTTACGACAAGAAGGTGTGCCCTCGAAGCTTTCAGATGGGCGATCTTGTTTTGAAAAAGATTCTCCCACCACAAACGGATCACAGGGGCAAGTGGACTCCCAATTACGAAGGTCCCTACGTTGTCAGAACAGTCTTCTCTGGAGGAGCCTTGTTACTATCCACCATGGAAGGTGAGGACTTTACGTCTCCTGTGAATTCGGACGTAGTTAAAAAATACTTTGCTTGAAAGTGACCCGCTGGACAGTAAAAAGAGAGTCCAAGCAAAAATGGGGCATCTCGGCGAACCATAAAAAAAATTGAACAAAAGGTTCGGGCAAAAGTTAGGGATAAAATTGAAAAGATGTACACCCGCGAAGTCGAAAACCTGAAAAGGGCGACTTCGGCAAAAAAGGGTATCCTGGTGAATTGAAAACCCGCAAAGGGCGGTTCACGCAAAAGTTAGGGATTGAAAAAGCAAATGACTGCGGTCCGGATTTGATACGGCATTGCTTAGTGGTTTGGGAGTACCTGGGGACCGTCTATCCAAAAACAATCTCTTCCAAAGATCGAGTACCGGGAAAGCGCAGAGTCAGGCGAGTCATAGGAGGATCAGCTCATGGTGTTTGTCTGTACCATGCTGCCGACATGTATACAAGTATTGTTTTATATTTTCTTTATGCTTCTTGTGCATGTATTTATGTGTATTTGTGCGTAACTTCCTCTTTTCAGGAGTTACATCCAGTGTACAAAACTTTGCCTATTCAGAGGCCCGTTATCAATAAAACATGTTATTCAGTACTTGATGCTTGTTCTTTACTGTTTTGTTTATGAAAGACGCCGATGTTTTTGATAAACTTGCACTTACATAATCTTGCTGGCCCTTGCTAATAATTGCTAAAACTTCGAATTGACTGAAGTAATGTCACAGATGCTAACCTGGATAGATTCTGTTGTATAGGCCTGTTTTGTCTCGTTTGTGTGTTGCAGGGTTCTTACCTTTGGAGCAAACGGTCAGGAAATGTATTCCCCCAGCCAAGGTCGCTTGACGTAAGACCTGACTCCAGTTGATGTCACTCCTCCGCTAGTCGCATCTTATCCCCAGAGAGTTGAAATGACATTTATCCTTTCCCGAAGGAGGGAATTATTTTCCCCAAGAGAGTGTCCTCATGGAAAGCCGTCCATAGGATTAACCTCAGCAAGTCCAAATCAATGTCCCCCGCAGAGGTTGCGCTCCTCAGCAAGTTGAAGACGTGCACGTTCAATCTCCAGCATGGGAGATTCCCGCAATAGTTAACCAAGTTGTTGGTTCGAACGGTTATATCTGCGAAGGATGGTTTTATTGCTCCCCACAGGTCGTCATGCCATTGACAGGATGTTGATCCTCAGCAGAGTGGTAACTCTGAATGTGTAAACTGTGCCCAGACAGTGTGCGTTGCCCAGAGGTGTCGTTTCTTCCCCAGCTAAGTTTGTTCACCAGCAAGGTGTTTGTCCTTTCCTCCCAGTGGAAATTGATGTTTAATCTCTCCCCGACAGAGTTGGTTGTATTTCTGGCGTTTATTTCGCCAGAATATTTTGTGATACTTGTTCTCCCCAGCGGAGTTGGTTTTATCCTCAGCATTCATGTTGTTGAGACATCATTATCAGAATGGCCCCGGCAGCTTGAGCCTGCATTTGCATTTGCATATATCGTCATAGTTGCATCTACTCAAACGCGTAGCATTTCTGTGCCGTACGGAGCATTACGCCATTCTCAGACATACGCATTTTGAAACATAAATCGGGTTGGTTAACCTTTTGCTTTCAGGTGTATTTGCTCAGCAGGAGTGTGGAGTTCTAGCTCAGATCTATTACCAGGTATTCGAGGTCTCGCTGTGAGACATGTGATGATACAGTTCATCTTACTATTTTCCCCACGGAGTTACTGGGTCAAGTTCCTCTTTGTCCCCGAGCAAGGTTATTTGTTTAAATTTCTCTTGTTTCCCCGCCAGAGTTGCTTGTTAAAGTTTCTCTTATCCGGCCCGCGGATTATTTTCTTCAAATTTGTTGTTACGTAAGCATCAAAAGGGTTTCATGAATCAATTTCGGAAGTGTTGCACCCCAAAATTTGACCAACATTTATTTTCCCATCTAGTGTTTGAAAATGGATACCTTCATCAGAAAGTTAAAGAGATCCTCAGAAGAATTGATTGAAACCAAGGTTGTGTGCTTCACAGTTTGAAAGTTGTGGGTGCCCCTCAGATGATTCTGAGACTTTGAGAATGGACTAGATGTTTTGAGAAAGCCATGAGATGTCTTGATAGCCATCATGAAGCCCAGAGAAGTCATTATGCAAGAATTCAGAAGATTCAACCATGAATGGTAGAATTAGGGTTTTGACTGGGTCAACCCTAGATCAGCTGAAGATTTGGAGAAGGTTGAGACCTAATCCAAGGGCCATGAGATCATGGAATGATGTATAGAGATGTTATAAAGATGATTCCTAGACCAACTCATCATGATTGAGGAGTTTGAGAAGTTTTGAGTTAGGGTTTCTGAGGATTGTCAGTGGAAAAACCCTAATTTGATCCCTATCTTCCAGGCAGTTTTAGCTCTAGATGTGATTGATATCTCATCTTCCCCACAACATGAATGTTGTAGAGCTTGTTCTAAGCTTTAATTTGAGTGGTGGAAGTCCTTGATAGGAGTTGCAGAGCTCAAGTTATGGTTTTGACAAATTACAGGTCAGCAGAGGTGTGTGAATCTGGGTCCTTGAAAGTCACCCAACTTGCAGACAACTTTTGCCCTAGTAGGATGATTCCTATGATTTCTTGGTCAACATGAATGTTGAATAGGATCTTCTTAGCTTTAATTTGAGTGGTAGAAGTCCTTGATTGGATTTGTGGAACTCAACTTATGGTTTGAACAAGGCAGGGGTATTTTGGTCATTTGTCAGTTATAGGTCATTTTAGCCAATGCCTAAAACTCCTATTTCCAAGCCTCAAATGGAAAAACTCAAAACATGAAAGTTGCTCAAAATGTGATTTTGAGTCTAGAAAGAAGGTCACAAATTGTTGGAAAAGCTCATAGCATGAGATTACATGATTGGTCAAAAATGAACTAAAAAAGGCTTATAACTTTGAAAAGTTGAAATTGAAAAGTGATTTGGGAGATCCACAAATCCAAAATAGGTCATCCAATATATCATTTTGATTGGAAAAACCATTTTGAGAACATTGGTTTAAGTAGAATTTTCATTTGAGGCTTAAAAAATGAGGTTCCTTTGGAAATTTGTTGCTTGCAAAAGAAGGTAACATTGAAAAACCCTACACAAGTGAAACTAAAGGCTGATTTGCATTCCTTATCACTCAATAACTCATGTAAGGACAATTTGGCATAGAATTGAAGGCTTGAAGCAAGGGATATGATATTTTCAAAGTCTCATTTAAGGAGAAATTCATGACTTTTCTAGATGGTTCTAGACACTTCTAGCCACTTCCATTGAGTGCTATAAGAAGAGTGCATTGTGGAGAGTCTAAGGTTGGTGAAACTTGAATCAAGTCAGAGGAGAGAGAGAGATACATAGCCATTGAAGCAATTTCTTCAAGTTGAAGCAACTCAAGATATCTTGCACTACCAGCCATCTCCTTCATCACCATTGCAAACAGAATACTGGTGGTCATCCAAGGATCATCTAGAAGCAATTCCAAGGCTTGAATCGTGCTCTACATCACTGCACCATAACCTCTTGACAGGTTCTTTCTTCACCTTCTTCCATCTTAATTATGCAGTGTTAGTTAGTTTCTTAGGCATAGAGATGATGCACTAGGGTAGATGATTCTTTCCCAAGAGTTAGAGCAAGATTTGTGAGGTTTCACACCAGAGCCATGAATCTTTAATCTTCCATAACTGGCTGTTTAATGAGTTTTAGGTAACAAGAATTAGTGTATAATAGCTAGCATATCATGTAGAGCATCTGTATACCATTAGACTGAAGTTTGATGAGGATGGATATCAGTTGAGCATGGTTGTACCAAGGCATTGCAAGATTCTGTTTGGATTATTCAAGAGGAGTTAAGGAAAACTGATCGTACCATTTTATTCTAGGCATTTAGTAGATCATTTTTTGTGTTTGAATCGTGTCAAACCGTGGCGTGTGGAGAGAGATAGATGAGCTCGAATTTTAGGGCATGAGAGTGGGGGTTCTGAAAACCCTAGGTCCCATTTGGGACGATGAACAATAGCCCTTGGATCTTCTCCAGGTTTTGACTCATTCACCTAATCCAACGGCTGTGCGCGTATCTGAGAAAGAGAGGGAAGATTCAAAATCAAATGAAACGCGGCGTTTCATTTAAACCGCTTCTGGGCTTATTTTCTATTTGCACCCTCCCTTTTTTCTGGCCCATATGTTTTAAGCTAGCGCGTGTGCTATTTGTACCCCCCCTCCCCTTTAATTCATTTAATTGTTTTTATTTTCTTCTTATATTTTTCTGTTTTGTTTAATTCATTAAAAATTGATAAAAAATGATTTTTTAATCCTTCTTTTTTCTATGATTAGATCAAAATGTGTAGAAAATTATAAAAATAAAAATGAGATTTTATTTTTAGGTTTAATATTTTTAATAGATTTTCCAAATAAATAGCTTTTTAATAGTCTTAATTTGGTATTTGATTTTGTAGGAATTGTTTTAGAGCCTTCCTTTAGGGTTTTTAATCCATTCTTTTTTGTGCAACTAGATGATGAATCATAGTTCCCCATAGGATTTTTTCTATAATTTTAGAATTAAATTTGGATTAGTTTAATTAGGGTAGATTTAGGGTATCCTAATTAGGGTTTAGATTGTGCTTAGGTGATGAATCCCTTTCTTTGATTGAGTTTTATCTTGATTTTTAGGTAGAGGCCTATGTAGATGTTATGAGTAGGTGTTGAGGACCCTTGTGAATAATTGTTGGATTTTTCCCCATTAGTTTAGTATTTTTAGGTATTTTCTGAAGTTGCCTGATGGTTTTGTCTCCCCTGTGGTTATCTGTTCATCTTTGGGGTTCATTGTGGGGAATTTGTTGAGGGGATTGTGTTGCCTTGAAGACCTTGATGGAGAGCATCATGAAGAGAAGATTGTAGATCAAGACTCAGAGACCCAGAGCTTGTCTTGTTCCCTGTCTGTGAGGTTTGAGATCCTGAAGTTTGAAGGAAGTTCATGGTACTTTCCTGAGGAAGGCACTACGAATAACTTTCATTCTTTCTTCTCACCTCTTTCTTAAGTATCCAATGATGTTGGAGCCAACTTGTGAGTTTAATTTCTCCTGAGGAGGAATGTAAACTGATCACCTGTTGTTGAGCCACATGGGATACAATTCCTAAGTGGAAGCCTCCTAGTACTTTCCCGAGGAAGGTCCTATGGGTCTATTCACTTAGTTCCATTAGTTTATCTAGGATTTCTCAAGTATCCAATGATGTTGGAGCCAACTTGTGAGTTTAATTTCTCCTGAGGAGGAATGTAAACTGATCACAGTTGTTGAGCCACATAGGATACAACTCCTAAGTGGAAGCCTCCTAGTACTTTCCTGAGGAAGGTCCTATGAGTCTATTCACTTAGTTCCACTAGTTCAGATAGGATTTCCTAAATATCCAATGATGTTGGAGCCTGCTTGTGAGCTTAATTTCTCCTGAGGAGGAATGCAAACTGATCACAGTGGTTGAGCCACATAGGATATGACTCCTGAGTATACACCTCCTAGTGCTTTCCTGAGGAAGACACTATGAGTCTGCTTGCTTAGCTCCCTTTCTTTGGTAAGCTTGTTCTAAAGCTTGAAGACTGGGAATGATTTCTCTGGTTCAGGGTTTTGCTTGAGGGCGTTGCTTAGATTTGATTCAGGATTCTGTGATTAGGGTTAGGATTAGAGAGTAGATGATTCTTTCTCAAGTGTGTTTTGTTTGCCTGATGGCACTTCCCTTCTTTTATCTGTCCATTGCTTGATAGCATGTTGATTATCTTTAGTATGATTACTGTTATTTCATGACTGGCTTGAGGTCGAGATGAGCTTGTGGAGGCTGAAACCCCACACACATTTCCTCCCTCACTTGCATTGCATGCATTTTACTGTTAAAGCTGATGCTTTTGTCTGTTTCTGTGTATCATTGACATGATCCCTTAGGACTCTCATCTCCTTTGATAAGGATTTGATGATAGACTTTTAGGTTGAAACCTATGCATGATAACATCTAGGAGTTCCCTGTTCAAACCTCAACCATAGGATGAATCCATGGCATGATAACAGTAGGACTTGATAGTCTCCCTCCTAGTTGAGCCTTTTTTCCCGTAGTTTCCCGAACTACGTTTGCTCTGATCTTTCATACCAGATGAAAGTACGTAGGCATAGGATGCGATATCCTAGCGAGCAACCTTCAATTTTCCCCCGTAGTTGGCCGAACTACGTTGACTCTGATTTCTCACCCTCTGATGGGAATACGTAGGCATAAAGCGCGATGCTTTGCCGAGTCATTTTTCTTTTCTTTTTTTTTCAGCCAGCCTTGATAGGTAGATAGATTATAACCAACCCGTCCAAGTAAACACACAAGCGAGGATCCCGTCGAGTACGACGGACGTGAGGGGTGCTAATACCTTCCCCTTGCGTAACCGACTCCCGAACCCAGACAATGGTTGCGACGACCTTGTCTTACCCTTTTTCGTCAGGTTTTTCCGATCGTTTCCTTTCCCGCTCTGAGGGATAAATAACGAAAGGTGGCGACTCTTCTGTCATGCCGGCACCTTATTTTCGCGCAAGCGACAGCTGGCGACTCTGCTGGGGAACGAACCCAGAATCTCTGGTTCTCCGGTTCCCAATGAGAGTCAATCCTATCGTTTGTGTGTTTGCTTGTTGGGTTGCGTTTATTTATCGCATCTTTACTTCCCGCATTTTATTTCCCGCATTTTATTTCCAGTTTGATATGATTATCTGTGCTGCCGTGGGAGAGGGATGTTACTGTGAGTGAAAAGCCGGACCTGGGCTTGAGTACACACCTAGATATAGTTGCGGAGAAGTAGTAGACGAACCTGTCTGCTGAGCAGGCACAATTCCCTACGAAAATCTGCGCTCAGACGAGATTCTTGCAGAGGTGCTCCTTTCCGGTCCTGAGGATCTGAGGGGAGTCCAGACGTGAGGATTGTCGACTCTGGGGACCGATCATTTGGAAGTCAGCTAAGAGAGGCCTCTTCATGACTTGACGATGCCACTCCTTCTGGGAATCGTATTGTCACTCGTGAAAGTCTGTGACGCTGGCGACCGCATAGGATGCCGTACCTTTGTCCGTGGATTAGGTCCATCATACCTGTGAGTGGGGTTGGGATATTGCAGGAAACTTTGACCTCCAGACTACCTGGTTTTCTTGACAGTGAATCAGTTATGTTGGGTTCTCAGTTGCAGATATGTTCTTGATAGAGCAAGGGCTTGATCAGAGGATCTTATCATCGGGTGTTTGTCTGTTCCTGATAGAGCAGGTTCCGATCAGAGTATTGTTATCAGAGGTTTGTTCTGGATGGGGCAGATTTTTGAGTGGGGTCTGAGGATCTCGTCAGCAGTTGTTATTTTGTTCTTGATAGGGCAGATTTTGAGTGGGGTTTGAAGATCTCATCAGCAGCTGTGTGTTTGTTCTTGAGAGGGCAGATTTTTGACTTGGGGTCTGAAGACTTCATCACCGTATATCTCTTGATCTTGCACCCGGGATCCTTATTGTCAAGCATTTACTCTGGGCAGAGCAGAATTTTGATCTTGATCCTATCAGATGGTTATTCTCAGCAGATCAGATCAGTGGTTTTACACCGGGGTTTCCTTCTCATCAGTGACTGTTGATACCGAATCTCCACAGCAGCCACCTGGATATATTGTTGCATCCCTGCATTTTGCATTAGCTCGCATATTCCTGTTTGCATTCCATTAGCATGTGTCTGTGCTACAGGCGCGTTTCGTACCCTGAGTCTGGTGTCCCGAGCAATATGAGATATTTTCTTCCATGAATGGATCCAGTCTTATCACTGCATTGACACTATGTTGGCACGTTGACACCAAAATCAGGGGTGATCTCCTGAACGTACAGACACCCATAATTCATCTTGCATGGCAGAAGTCGGGACTTGTCTTCTAACCTTTGTGTTTGCAGGTTTGACTCAGAATCTGGCAGCTCAGACTAATGGAGCAGATACAAGCTGAACTAGGGAAAATCCAAAGCCAGCTGGGGCAGGTCATGAATGACATACAGGCAGTGCGTCTGGACCAGCAAGTGCTCAGAGAGGAGAATCAGCAGCTGCAGAATCAGTTGAGCTTTCTCATGGGAGTGGTGAGAAGTATGCTAAATAAGGAGAGTGGTCAAGCACCCAAGGAAGAGACCAGAGTTCTTCCTCCGTTACCGTCAGTGCCACCTGTGCCGAAGCCAAGTGGACCTCATGGACCCTCTACACAGCATGAAGCTCGAGGCCTGTCTCGTCATCAGCCGCGCCGAGCATCTCAGAATAACCCTGAAGGTTATGGTCAAAAGAAGAAGCTACTTGATAGAGCTGTGGACCCACTACCTGTGAGTTATGCCCAACTGCTGCCACTGTTGGTTCAGAACCGTGTTCTCAAGCTTCGGACCTCAAATCCACCAGATGACGTGTCACCAGACGTTGATCTAAGCATGCGTTGTGATTTCCACTCAGGAGCACCAGGGCACCATGTTGAAACATGCAAGGCTCTCAGGAATAAGATTCAGGACCTTATTGACTCAAGGACCATTAGGCTTGTGTCGGGCGGCATAAGAGCATCGGGAAAGTTCATCCCTTACCCTGCGGAAGAGGTGGATGATTCCACTCCTTTGCCTGAAGCTGAGAAAGATCTGGAATATGTCCCGCGACCTTTGGTGACTGAATCGCCTCGCTCGCAGTTTCTACCTGGATCAAGCTCAAGGACGCAAGCGCCTAAACGAGAGACCGTCGCCATTCAGAAACGACGACCTCTTGCTCCTGGGCGGAAAGAATACCAGCACCAGGATCACAAAAGACCTCGCAACCACGTGGAACAAAGGAATGTTTCTTTCCATCCAGTGCCTGTGCCGTATAGCCAGATTCTTCCACTGTTGGTTCAGAATTCCTTGGTGGAACCGAAAGCTCTCAAGCCCGTGCTAGAGCCTTACACTCCAGGGTACGATCCTCATGCTCAGTGTGGCTACCATGGTGGATCTCTGGGGCATTCAACTGAAGATTGCAAGGCTTTCCAGGCGAAGGTGCAGCAATTGATCGACCAAGGGTGTATTTCCTTTCCAGATGGAGTCTTGGTTGTGCGTGACAACCTCTCAGCTGTTTGAGCTCGCAGATTCAGAGGGTTATTTCCGGAAGCCAGTGATCCAGACGGGCAGACGTCCTCAACATTGGCAGCCCTCGGACTTTTTACCATTTTGCATTTGTAGTTTCTTTTCTGTTAGTTACTACTTGCTGTTAAACATTGTATGTTTCGAATGGTAATGTTAATAAAGTGACTATGCATTTCTTCTGAATTAGTTATGTCGTTGTCACTCATTTACTGCATTGCACTGACACTTGCATTTCATTCAATCCACTTTATTACTATGATTAGCAATGAGCGGAGGGAGGATGATGAAACTGAATACTCGTAACCAATGATCGTATTGCGTTCAGATAAAACTTTGCCGATGACGTACAAGGCATTGCTTCAAATCCCTAAAACACCGGAGAGATAAGGAAGAGAATCCCTTGTTAACCACTTCGAGCCGAGAAGTAGGAGTTTCTTTCGGACTTTTGAACCCTCACATCTTAACCCGGGGCAGGGTAGTTGTCAGTTAGCTTGATCGAGCGTTCAAGTCTTATAGAGGAGTGTTGTCCTTCGAGGACCGATCACATCATATTCCTCGCCAGAGGTCGTACCTCATCAACCACAATGGTTAAATCTCACCAATCAGGAGTGAGACAGCTACAAGCCTTTCGGAGCAATCAAGACAACCAGTGTCGCACGACTTGTTCCAAGAAAAAAAAAGAAATAAGAAAGCCCGCTAAGTAAAAAAGAAAAGCTAGAAAGCAAATACTTAGGCAAAAATCAGGGCATCCCGCTGGACTTCAAAAGAAAAAATCGAAAAGAATTCAAAAGGAGTCAGTCCAGGCAAAAGTTAGGGAATCAAAAGAATGAAAAGAAAGGATATAAAAAAGAAAAATCCTCGAACAAGGACGAAGTCGTGTAGACACAGACACCGAAAACGAAAAAGGAGTAACTGTCACTCCAAAGCACCTTGCGAATTCCTTAACCAGTTGTTCCCAATGTTCAACCTACCTCTCGAAGAGGCGAGCGCTCGAGCTGAGTTAATTGGACTTTAGGGTCGGAGATCATCACGTAGAAGGGGTGGGTACAAATCATAATTTGAGCCAAAAATCCTTTGTTTCACGAACCGTGAACCCGACCACGATACAACCCTTAAAAGACCTAATTGAGGCAGGGTTTATTCTGAGAGCGCATTACGATAAGGTTGAGTAACCTGACTCCTTCATGATTTGCTAATCATATCCTTATTGCATTTTTCACTGATCGCATCAGCACTACGTTTGAACTCTTTGGTTCATTCGTCACTCACTAGCATGACACGTAAATGAGTGACAGTACAACATTTTTTCGAAATTTGCATGAACACTGCATTAAAATTACTATTCGTGAATAAACAATTTTAGTTGCAGGTTAGTAGCTGATACGAAGGAACTTCAGCAAGGAATAGTCAATCAGGACTGAATCGCCAGAGGTCTGGGTCAGAATGGTATGCTGCGAAGCCCTGTGAATCTGGGGCAATGACTTCCAGTGAGTTTGGAATCGGTTTGTCTGAGGACAAGTCCCGGAGCATCATTTGATTATGGGGCAGTTTATGCAAGCAGCGGTTGATCGGAAGTGAATCTTCTTGAGACCAAATCAGGGGCAGTTATCCGGAATCCTTGCGATTTGAGGGCAGATCCCTCCAGTGTTCGATCAGAGCATGTTGAGTCGCTCATCGCTCGTTCAGGGGCAAACTACTTCAGAGATATTGAAGCTAACCATGCTGAGAGTTGATCAGTTGAGGATGAATCCTCCCGTTGTGCAGATGCTGGGGCAAGCCCTCTGAAGCTTGTCTTGTTGCCAGTTATTTTCGGCTCAGAATGAATTATTCCCAAAGGTCAGATTGGGGCAAGTTGGATTGCGCTGGGGCAAGTTGTTCAAATGAGTTTGTTCACCCTAGCAAGGATTAAGTATCGGGGAATCGTGTCATTACCCCGTCAAAACCTGAACCTTCTGAAGAAGCCTTGCGGTCATTGGGTTGCTATCCTATAGCATAACCTGTTACTTGACTCCATGATTGGTCGCCTGTATTCCCTGTGTTGGCGTTGTTGAATCAGGATTGTTTCTCCGCAGAGATGTACGGTTTGAGGTTGTTCCCCCCTGTACAGTTTGAGATTGCAGCAAATTGAGATGGCGTTTATCCCTTATCAGATTAGGGTCAAGATTACCCTCAGCAGACCAGGATTGATATCCCCGAAGCAGGACGAGTCCTCCTTCCCCAGCAGAGTTCAGTAGTCTCTCCTCCGCAGAATCTGAACGCAAGAAAGTGAGCATTGATATGTCTCCCCGGGCAGAGATGATTCTTTTCCCCAAGCAGACGCATCCTGAAGGAACGTCACCTCATCAGCTGAGTCGCGCGCAGCAGCTCGTATTCTCCCCCAGCACCGGGTCACAAGTGCAGATTTCAGAGAAGTGTTCGGGTGCCGAAGCTCGTGTTTTCCCCAGTAAAGTCGCCGAAACAGGATTCTTCCCCCGCACCGGGTCACAAGTGCAGGTCTCGTAGGAAGCTGTTCATATACCGAAGTATGCAGTAACTGATGGTGCCAGACTGAAGTCTCCAGCGGAATTGAGATTCCTCACCAGAGTCAGACTCTCTCCTGAAGTTGGACGTTTCCCTCTTCCCCAGTAGAGTGTTGGAACAGCTGATGTTGTATTCCCTTGCAGAGTTGTACTCTCTCCCCCGAAGTCAGATGATTCTTTCTTCCCCAGCGGAATTGCAATTCCCCACCAGAGTCGTACTTTCCAGTGAAATAGAATGATTTCTCTCCCCGGCTGAGTCCGCAGAAAAGCAGAATCCTTGGAAGTTGATCAGATCATGATCAATTTACCCCAGCAGAGCATTAAGCAGCCGATGCTGTATTTCCCCCTGAGTCGCACTCTCTCCATCGAAGCAGAATGGTTTCTCCTTCCTCAGCCGAGTTTGCAGATGTCCAAGAGATCCGAATCCTTGGAAGTTGATCAGATCATGATTGGTTTTTCCCCAGTGGAGTGTTGAGCAGCTGAAGTTGGTTCCCCACAGAGTGGTCATCCCCAGAAGAGTAGCCGAGACGGCCGCACAGTTCATTCTCTCGATTGATATCAGCAGATCCAAGTTCTCGTAGAGCTTCGTCCCCTGCCGCAGTCAGCTGAAGTTGTTTTCCCTGCAGCAGTCAACGGAAGATCAGTTCCCCAGACAAAGTCTGAATGATATTGGCGTGTTCACGTTCTCCTCAGCAGGATGATTCCTCTACCTGAGTGATTCTTCCCCCTTGACAGGAGAATTTCCCCCTTCGGCATTTATTTTGCTGATGGGATTGCATCATTGTGCATGGTTGCATAGCATTGTGCATGACTGCATAACATTTTAACGATTGCATAGCATCGTGCATGATTGCATGGCATTTAGCATATATGCATATCATTCCCACTGTGTGGGGCATGACGCAGAAGCATATGCATCATAGGCATGATCTAGATCATTATCATTCTTGTACAGATGTACTACCCAAAAGACCAGTTGCTCAGGACGATTCTTGATGTTCTCCCCAGCAAGGTTGTTTTCTTAGATGATTCTAAAGACCCCGGTGTGATCCCCGCAATCGCTCGCTCAAGATGATTTTTGAGACCCCCAGCGAAGTCTTCAGTTCAAGATGATTCTCGAACTCCTCAGCAGGGCCGTTTGCTTAAGACGATTCTTAAAGACCCCAGTGCAGCTTCCCGGGTTGTTCGCTCAGGATAATACTTGAGCTCCCCAATAGCGTCCCCAGTAAGAGTTACCCAGGAGGATTCCTGGAATTCCCAATAGAATGTTTGCTCCAGAAAGGTTATTAGTTCAGGACGATTCTTGAAGATGCCCGATGGATCTGTTTGTTCAAGATGATTCTTGAAGTCCTCAGCAGCATGATATGTCTGCTCCAGCAACGATGTCTAATCTGAAGATGGATTTCGTAAGCGCCCGATGGCGATATCAGAAGGTTCCGGTGAGTCCAGATTTCCGTGTTGAAGAATCAACGAGGGGCTAAAGACAAGGTTCCAGGGTTGTAGATACAACAGAATGATTCGTGTGAGTCTGAAGACCAGGTCCGTTATCCTGAGGTGATGATTGATTGCGATCAAGTGGATAGTTTTTCTTCTGACTGAAGTCGAAAATGTTTCTCCAGCTGAAGCGGAGTTTTTGCCTGAAGGCAAAGTGTTTGAATCCCCGTAGAGTCATGAATGGCTCAGGATACCATTTCTCTGACTGAAGTCACAAATTTCCCAAGCTGAAGCGAAGGTGCCTAAGGGCAAGGTTATCCCCAAGGTCATGAATGACCTAGGATTCATTTTTCAGACTGAAGGCCAAAGTATGCCCCTGACTGAAGTCACGGATACTATATAGCAGAGGTGGAGTTGCCTCAAGGCGGATCCATGTATCCTTGAAGGCCAAGGACCATTTCCTCAGACTGAAGTCGAAGATACCTCCTGCAGAGTTGCCGACAGGCAAAGTTCACATCCTTGAAGGTCAAGGATGTTTATCTTCAGAAGAACTGGAAGAGTTTCTAGCTGAAGCTAGAAGTGGCCAGGGGCCAAGGTTTCATATATCTTTAATGTTGAAGTTCTACGGCGGGCCGTGTGCAGCAGTATTCCGATGTTCGTCATGGTTCTGAGGGTGAACCCCAGATCAGAATGTGCTCGGTTAAGTCTCTCATCCCCAGCGGAGTAGTTTCAAATACGCAAGTGTACCTTTTGTTCCACTTACCAGGGGTAAACCCCAGGTCAAATTTGTTCAGGGTGGTATTTTGTTCGACGGCGAGGTTGAATGTTTGTTTGACGGCGAGGTCAGATTATGATTTGTTCGACGGCAATGTCAGGCTCTTTGAATCCCCAGCAGAGATGATGTTTGTACGACGGCGATGTCGAGTGTCTCTCAGAGCGATTTTTGCTTCCGACGGCGATGTCAGATTCAGTTCTCCAGCGGCGAGGTTGGGTGTTGTGGTTGTCTGAAGACAACGTCAGAAGAATTTAATGTGGATAACTGACGGCAATGTCAGATCAGTATGTCTCCAGCTAGTTGTTGAGCAGCTAGTGTTGCAGTATTCAAAGATTTGTTCCCCGCAGAGTACCGTGTGCTCGTGCAGTTGGCAAATTTTCGGGTTTACCGATATTCAACCGTCTCGCACCTTGATTGGTTGAGAGCCGTTCGCTTCTCACCCAGTCAGGTTCAAGCCGTTTGAATAGGGGCAGCTGTTGCACCCCAAAATTTGACCAACATTTATTTTCCCATCTAGTGTTTGAAAATGGATACCTTCATCAGAAAGTTCAAGAGATCCTCAGAAGAATTGATTGAAACCAAGGTTGTGTGCTTCACAGTTTGAAAGTTGTGGGTGCCCCTCAGATGATTCTGAGACTTTGAGAATGGACTAGATGTTTTGAGAAAGCCATGAGATGTCTTGATAGCCATCATGAAGCCCAGAGAAGTCATTATGCAAGAATTCAGAAGATTCAACCATGAATGGTAGAATTAGGGTTTTGACTGGGTCAACCCTAGATCAGCTGAAGATTTGGAGAAGGTTGAGACCTAATCCAAGGGCCATGAGATCATGGAATGATGTATAGAGATGTTATAAATATGATTCCTAGACCAACTCATCATGATTGAGGAGTTTGAGAAGTTTTGAGTTAGGGTTTCTGAGGATTGTCAGTGGAAAAACCCTAATTTGATCCCTATCTTCCAGGCAGTTTTAGCTCTAGATGTGATTGATATCTCATCTTCCCCACAACATGAATGTTGTATAGCTTGTTCTAAGCTTTAATTTGAGTGGTGGAAGTCCTTGATAGGAGTTGCAGAGCTCAAGTTATGGTTTTGACAAATTACAGGTCAGCAGAGGTGTGTGAATCTGGGTCCTTGAAAGTCACCCAACTTGCAGACAACTTTTTCCCTAGTAGGATGATTCCTATGATTTCTTGGTCAACATGAATGTTGAAGAGGATCTTCTTAGCTTTAATTTGAGTGGTAGAAGTCCTTGATTGGATTTGTGGAACTCAACTTATGGTTTGAACAAGGCAGGGGTATTTTGGTCATTTGTCAGTTATAGGTCATTTTAGCCAATGCCTAAAACTCCTATTTCCAAGCCTCAAATGGAAAAACTCAAAACATGAAAGTTGCTCAAAATGTGATTTTGAGTCTAGAAAGAAGGTCACAAATTGTTGGAAAAGCTCATAGCATGAGATTACATGATTGGTCAAAAATGAACTAAAAAAGGCTTATAACTTTGAAAAGTTGAAATTGAAAAGTGATTTGGGAGATCCACAAATCCAAAATAGGTCATCCAATATATCATTTTGATTGGAAAAACCATTTTGAGAACATTGGTTTAAGTAGAATTTTCATTTGAGGCTTAAAAAATGAGGTTCCTTTGGAAATTTGTTGCTTGCAAAAGAAGGTAACATTGAAAAACCCTACACAAGTGAAACTAAAGGCTGATTTGCATTCCTTATCACTCAATAACTCATGTAAGGACAATTTGGCATAGAATTGAAGGCTTGAAGCAAGGGATATGATATTTTCAAAGTCTCATTTAAGGAGAAATTCATGACTTTTCTAGATGGTTCTAGACACTTCTAGCCACTTCCATTGAGTGCTATAAGAAGAGTGCATTGTGGAGAGTCTAAGGTTGGTGAAACTTGAATCAAGTCAGAGGAGAGAGAGAGATACATAGCCATTGAAGCAATTTCTTCAAGTTGAAGCAACTCAAGATATCTTGCACTACCAGCCATCTCCTTCATCACCATTGCAAACAGAATACTGGTGGTCATCCAAGGATCATCTAGAAGCAATTCCAAGGCTTGAATCGTGCTCTACATCACTGCACCATAACCTCTTGACAGGTTCTTTCTTCACCTTCTTCCATCTTAATTATGCAGTGTTAGTTAGTTTCTTAGGCATAGAGATGATGCACTAGGGTAGATGATTCTTTCCCAAGAGTTAGAGCAAGATTTGTGAGGTTTCACACCAGAGCCATGAATCTTTAATCTTCCATAACTGGCTGTTTAATGAGTTTTAGGTAACAAGAATTAGTGTATAATAGCTAGCATATCATGTAGAGCATCTGTATACCATTAGACTGAAGTTTGATGAGGATGGATATCAGTTGAGCATGGTTGTACCAAGGCATTGCAAGATTCTGTTTGGATTATTCAAGAGGAGTTAAGGAAAACTGATCGTACCATTTTATTCTAGGCATTTAGTAGATCATTTTTTGTGTTTGAATCGTGTCAAACCGTGGCGTGTGGAGAGAGATAGATGAGCTCGAATTTTAGGGCATGAGAGTGGGGGTTCTGAAAACCCTAGGTCCCATTTGGGACGATGAACAATAGCCCTTGGATCTTCTCCAGGTTTTGACTCATTCACCTAATCCAACGGCTGTGCGCGTATCTGAGAAAGAGAGGGAAGATTCAAAATCAAATGAAACGCGGCGTTTCATTTAAACCGCTTCTGGGCTTATTTTCTATTTGCACCCTCCCTTTTTTCTGGCCCATATGTTTTAAGCTAGCGCGTGTGCTATTTGTACCCCCCCTCCCCTTTAATTCATTTAATTGTTTTTATTTTCTTCTTATATTTTTCTGTTTTGTTTAATTCATTAAAAATTGATAAAAAATGATTTTTTAATCCTTCTTTTTTCTATGATTAGATCAAAATGTGTAGAAAATTATAAAAATAAAAATGAGATTTTATTTTTAGGTTTAATATTTTTAATAGATTTTCCAAATAAATAGCTTTTTAATAGTCTTAATTTGGTATTTGATTTTGTAGGAATTGTTTTAGAGCCTTCCTTTAGGGTTTTTAATCCATTCTTTTTTGTGAAATTAGATGATTAATCATAGTTCCCCATAGGATTTTTTCTATAATTTTAGAATTAAATTTGGATTAGTTTAATTAGGGTAGATTTAGGGTATCCTAATTAGGGTTTAGATTGTGCTTAGGTGATGAATCCCTTTCTTTGATTGAGTTTTATCTTGATTTTTAGGTAGAGGCCTATGTAGATGTTATGAGTAGGTGTTGAGGACCCTTGTGAATAATTGTTGGATTTTTCCCCATTAGTTTAGTATTTTTAGGTATTTTCTGAAGTTGCCTGATGGTTTTGTCTCCCCTGTGGTTATCTGTTCATCTTTGGGGTTCATTGTGGGGAATTTGTTGAGGGGATTGTGTTGCCTTGAAGACCTTGATGGAGAGCATCATGAAGAGAAGATTGTAGATCAAGACTCAGAGACCCAGAGCTTGTCTTGTTCCCTGTCTGTGAGGTTTGAGATCCTGAAGTTTGAAGGAAGTTCATGGTACTTTCCTGAGGAAGGCACTACGAATAACTTTCATTCTTTCTTCTCACCTCTTTCTTAAGTATCCAATGATGTTGGAGCCAACTTGTGAGTTTAATTTCTCCTGAGGAGGAATGTAAACTGATCACCTGTTGTTGAGCCACATGGGATACAATTCCTAAGTGGAAGCCTCCTAGTACTTTCCCGAGGAAGGTCCTATGGGTCTATTCACTTAGTTCCATTAGTTTATCTAGGATTTCTCAAGTATCCAATGATGTTGGAGCCAACTTGTGAGTTTAATTTCTCCTGAGGAGGAATGTAAACTGATCACAGTTGTTGAGCCACATAGGATACAACTCCTAAGTGGAAGCCTCCTAGTACTTTCCTGAGGAAGGTCCTATGAGTCTATTCACTTAGTTCCACTAGTTCAGATAGGATTTCCTAAATATCCAATGATGTTGGAGCCTGCTTGTGAGCTTAATTTCTCCTGAGGAGGAATGCAAACTGATCACAGTGGTTGAGCCACATAGGATATGACTCCTGAGTATACACCTCCTAGTGCTTTCCTGAGGAAGACACTATGAGTCTGCTTGCTTAGCTCCCTTTCTTTGGTAAGCTTGTTCTAAAGCTTGAAGACTGGGAATGATTTCTCTGGTTCAGGGTTTTGCTTGAGGGCGTTGCTTAGATTTGATTCAGGATTCTGTGATTAGGGTTAGGATTAGAGAGTAGATGATTCTTTCTCAAGTGTGTTTTGTTTGCCTGATGGCACTTCCCTTCTTTTATCTGTCCATTGCTTGATAGCATGTTGATTATCTTCAGTATGATTACTGTTATTTCATGACTGGCTTGAGGTCGAGATGAGCTTGTGGAGGCTAAAACCCCACACACATTTCCTCCCTCACTTGCATTGCATGCATTTTACTGTTAAAGCTGATGCTTTTGTCTGTTTCTGTGTATCATTGACATGATCCCTTAGGACTCTCATCTCCTTTGATAAGGATTTGATGATAGACTTTTAGGTTGAAACCTATGCATGATAACATCTAGGAGTTCCCTGTTCAAACCTCAACCATAGGATGAATCCATGGCATGATAACAGTAGGACTTGATAGTCTCCCTCCTAGTTGAGCCTTTTTTCCCGTAGTTTCCCGAACTATGTTTGCTCTGATCTTTCATACCAGATGAAAGTACGTAGGCATAGGATGCGATATCCTAGCGAGCAACCTTCAATTTTCCCCCCGTAGTTGGCCGAACTACGTTGACTCTGATTTCTCACCCTCTGATGGGAATACGTAGGCATAAAGCGCGATGCTTTGCCGAGTCATTTTTCTTTTCTTTTTTTTCAGCCAGCCTTGATAGGTAGATAGATTATAACCAACCCGTCCAAGTAAACACACAAGCGAGGATCCCGTCGAGTACGACGGACGTGAGGGGTGCTAATACCTTCCCCTTGCGTAACCGACTCCCGAACCCAGACAATGGTTGCGACGACCTTGTCTTACCCTTTTTCGTCAGGTTTTTCCGATCGTTTCCTTTCCCGCTCTGAGGGATAAATAACGAAAGGTGGCGACTCTTCTGTCATGCCGGCACCTTATTTTCGCGCAAGCGACATGAAGCTGTCGTCGGTTATCGAAACGGGCGTCCGGCAGTGGGGTTTCCAAATATCCCCCGTAGAGTCCTCCTCAGAGGCGTTGTCACGTTAGCGCTAAAAGATTTGTGGGTTGGGATCAATGGAGTTAGCTATTGCAGAGATAAGCAGAGAAACTGTATTCAGAGTATCCTCCTGTGCAGATAAACGGATGTATTTTTCCTACTGGTTGACAGAAGTATTTTCCCCGGAAATCGCCAAAATTTTATTGCCTATGTTGATAGGAGTTCCTCGTGTTGACGAGATATGAGTCCCGACGTGGACAATTTATTCCTGTATTGACGGGATTTCTTCGTGTTAGCGAAACGTGAGTCCTAACGTGGACAAATTTATTTCTTCGTGTTGACGAGATGTACTGGTCCTAACATGGACAAATTTGATTTCTCCGTGTTAACGGAATGTGAAGTCCTGACGTGGACAGATTGATTACTCTTCGTGTTGACGAAATGGTGTCCTGACATGGACCATATATCTCCAGCAGATATCTTTCGTCGTATTGGCAAAATGTGCGTCCTGACGTGGACAAATTTATAGTTCCTCGTGTTGACGAGATGCGCGGGTCCTGACGGGGACAAGTTTTATCTTTTGTCGTGTTGATGGAACGGTGTCCTGACGTGGACAATTTACTCCTATGATGATAGGATTTCCTCGTGTTGACGAGATGTGAGTTCTAACGTGGACAAATCAAGTTACCTTCCCTCATGTTGACGAGATGTGAGTCCTGACGTGGACAAGTTTACCGTTCTTCGTGTTGACGAGATGGAATCCTGACGTGGACAAATTTATTTCTCTTCATGGCGACGGGTTGATTTCTTCGTGTTGACGAGATGGAGTCCTAACGTGGACAATTTATTCCTAACGTGGACGATTTATTCCTGACATGGACAATTTATTCCTATGATGATAGGATCCCCTCGTGTTGACGAAATGCAAACAACTCATCCCCAGCGAAGTCGCCGGGATTTTTCCGTGTTGACGGCATGTGGCGTCCTAGCGTGGACAAAGTTTTATTCCTATGATGATAGGATTTCGCCGTGTTGACGGAATGTGGAGTCCTAACGTGGACAAGTTTATGTTGAGATTTCTTTGTGTTGACGAAACAAGCATCCTAACATGGCCAAAGTTTTATTCCTGTGTTGTTAAGATTTCTTCGGGTTGACGAAATGTGAGTCCTGACGTAGACAGATTTGGGTTTATTCGTGATTTGACGAAATTTGGGTCCAGATGTGGACAAGGTCACTCCTGTGATGACAGAATCTCTATTCGTGTTGACGAATTTGTTTCTCTTCTTGTGTTGACAAGGCTGGTCCAGTTGTAGACAGAGGTGTTTTGCAAAAGTTGTTCGGTACCTGTGGCGTTACATAGGTGGTGGAAGTTGAAATCAGGGTATTATCAGATGTTGGATCAGTTGTTTCCGTAACAACCGGATTCAGATAGGGGATGTCGTTCCCCAAGCAATTGTGCAGTTTATTTCTGCGGTTGGCAAATTTTCGGGTTCCTTGGTATTCAACCGTCTCGTACCTCGATTGTTTGAAGGCCGTTCACTCTTCACCCATTCGGGTCCAAGCCGTTTGAATAGGGGCAGCTGTTGTACCCCAAAATTTGCTCAACCTTTTCTTGCCTTATTTATGTTTCCTTGCATCTCATTTGCATAGTTACATCATGTACATGGTCAATCATTGGCATATCATAGCATAGCATGCTCCAACAAGGGATCAAGGGTGTATATCAAGAGAAGAGCCTAGCAAGAGGTGTTATCTAAGATGAGAAGTCATCCAAGCCATCAGGAAGTGATTTGAAGTCTTGAGAAGTTTGAGTGTCTACATGTGGGTTTTACTCCTATCTTGAGGAATATTGAGAATCATCAGTGGGATGTGAAACATGGAATGTGAACTTGTGCGATGTTTTATTTGTGTTTTCGCTCTACCATCCTTTTGGTGGTAGGTCTGGTATTTCGTCGATGTCAGATTGTGCGATGTTTTATTTGTGTTTTCGCTCTACCATCCTTTTGGTGGTAGGTCTGGTATTTCGTCGATATCAGATTATGCGATGTTTTATTTTTGTTTTCACTCTACCATCCTTTTGGTGGTAGGTCTGGTATTTCGTCGATATCAGATTGTGCGATGTTTTATTTGTGTTTTCGCTCTACCATCCTTTTGGTGGTAGGTCTGGCATTTCGTCGATGTCAGATTGTGCGATGTTTTATTTGTGTTTTCGCTCTACCATCCTTTTGGTGGTAGGTCTGGTATTTCGTCGATATCAGATTATGCGATGTTTTGTTTTTGTTTTCGCTCTACCATCCTTTTGGTGGTAGGTCTGGCATTTCGTCGATTTCAGATTGTGCGATGTTTTGTTTTTGTTTTCGCTCTATCATCCTTTTGGTGGTAGGTCTGGTATTTCGTCGATATCAGATTGTGCGATGTTTTATTTGTGTTTTCGCTCTACCATCCTTTTGGTGGTAGGTCTGGTAGTTCGTCGATATCAGATTGTGCGATGTTTTGTTTTTGTTTTCGCTCTACCATCCTTTTGGTGGTAGGTTTGGTATTTCGTCGATATCAGATTATGCGATGTTTTGTTTGTGTTTTCGCTCTACCATCCCTTTGGTGGTAGGTCTGGCATTTCGTCGATGTCAGATTGTGCGATTGTTTTGTTTGTGTTTTCGCTCTATCATCCTTTTGGTGGTGGGTCTGACATTTCGTCGATGTCAGATTGTGCGATCGTTTATTTGTGTTTCGCTCCGTCATCCTTTTGGTGGAGGATCTATCATGGTCATTAATGATAGATTGTGCGATAGTGTTTTGCTTTGCCATCCTTTTGGTGGTAATAGCTGTGTGTGTTTCATCCCATCATCCTTTTGGTGATGACGACTTGTGCCAGTTATTTACAGCTTACTCAGAGGTTCACTGCATCTAGCATTTCCAATTCCCAAACTTTCCTTTCTTTCTTTTCGGACAAATTCAGGGTTTTCTTTATATCTAATTGTCTTCTACCTTGAAAGTATGAGCGCGATAGCCGTTCATCTTATTCAGTCTAAGCCAATTAGATAGGGGCATCTGTCATACCCTAAATTTGTCCTACCCTTTTGTAAATATTTTCACATTTTATCATTTCATGCCTTTTAGACACGTGTCTGCTCGCAATTGGCTGGTTTTTTCAGAATTTTATCTTTTTGACCGATTAAGAGGTGACACGTGGCTTAAACTTAATTTTGTGAATATTACTTTCTTAAACTTTGTTTTCTTTTGAGTGTTACTAGTAATATTTTAGTAATTACATTTTTATAAACCTTAGTTATTTTATATATTTGAATATTTGTTAAATAGTTATTGTTAATATTTAGTAATTTGTTTTTAATTTAGTTTTAATTATAATATTTTGTTAATCATGTTGGTTATTATTCACTTTTCTAAATAGATGTTATTAAATTTAGTGAAAAGAATGTTGGATGCTTAAGCCCACACCACACGGCCCATTAGGGTTCTGGGGATTGGCCGTGTGTTTAAAAGAGGGGAATTTAGAACCATAAGAAGGAAAAGAAACACTGTTCATCTTCTTCTTGTTATCAAGAACGGTGCCCCTCACGAACCCTAGCGGCCGCCGAAAAAAAAACCTAAAAAATCCCTCACCTTCAACATCAAAATTTGTCACCCCTTTTGCCCTCTCAAATCTTTCAGAACCTTCAATCTCCGCTGTTTTACAACCGGCATTCAAAAGCACCTCAGCCTCATCCACTTCTGCCGTGAAACCACCACCTCAGATTCATCAATAATCTGTTGCAACACAAGCACGATAACCACCTCATGTAGTGATAATTTCAAGCAACTCAACGTTTCGACACCATCCGTATTTGTTACGTGTGACAACCGTGACGACCTCGTCCCTGAACTTTCATCAACGGTGGCACTCAAGGCGCTGATACCAGGAGTAACTCCAAGATTGAATCAACAACAAAGCTTCGCGTAGGTCTCATAGCACCAACAATGACGTTCACAGCAGCGGTACCTTCTCGCTCGGCCTCGCAAGTACCTTGACTCGGCATCGCATCAACAACAAGCAACATTGTCGATACGCAAGGAGTCACCAACTGTTGCCCTGTGTCGCGCGTCGGTAATTTCTAGCTTTTTGTGTGTTTATATCAGTCTTGCTATGTTGTTTCTTACCACGGCTTAAACTATGTAAATAGGATGGATTAAGTTACCCTGTTAGCGTTATCTTGATGTCCTGTTAATGTTATTTGTGCTCATATAAGGTTTAACTTTACCGTTTATTGGGCTAACAGAAGGTTACTATGTGTGTTAAACACAACTTGGGGTTTTGAATTCGTTTTTTTAGCTAGAAGGGGACAGATAGCCATACTGATAGGGGAATACAGCTTCTTGCAACCTTTGTGCTGTTGAGGGTTCTTGTTTTTTCTTACTGATATAAGTTTATATGTATTTTTAAGTTTGTCTGTTGAAGGTTGTTTGGTCTTTGTTTCTTGATTTTACAACGATTTAGAATCAATAACATTTTAGGTTTTGTGACTTCACGTGTGTTGTTTCAGAAAGGGGGTTTGCATTTCTTGTGTTGTTTTAAAGGAAACTTGCAGATTTTGGAGTATCATGACTATTACGTGGTGTACCACAACAGATAACGCAACAACACCGTCTTGGCGGTTCAGTTGGAAAGAGCAACACCAGAAGTCATCTACCAGCACTTGAAGTCGGCGTTGGTAAATCTGCATCTTTTTCTTTGGCTCGGTTGCATCCAATACCTGATTAGGTTCGATTGAGTGCTGGCTTTTAATGTATTTATCATTATTTTCAAGATATTTTATGGTTGTTTTTTAAACTTTGCCGAATATGCGACGTGACGTCGTCAATATTCGGGTTGTTCTGATTTTCAATTCAATCATATAATAGAGTTGTAAATACTTCAGTCTGCCGCGATTTTGTATTACCTATTTTCGAACCATGGTTAAACTGATGGATGAATACATGGAACAATGTTGTTCTGCTACATTTTTATCATGTTTCCAAGGATAATGCTGATTTGCGTGTTTAAGTGGTTGTGTTACTTCAAGTCGCAATTGTTACGTTAGGACGTCTTGTAAATGTTTGCAAAATAATGGTGTGTTCTGTTAATCTCGCGATATTTACGTCGATGTGGTTGTGTGAAATTTGTTGTTAATAAGTATCACCATATTGAGTATTGCCAATAAGTTATACCTGCATTATATATACCAATTTTGTCTTGATATCATCAATGTGTAAGCTACATATTATTCCTTTAACGTGTCAATGCGACTCAGCTGCTGCCCATTTCAAGTTCCGTTGGTTTTCATTTTAGTCTTGATTTCTATAGGTGTTGTTTCGAATATTTCAGATCGGCTTGGATCTGTTTAAAGCAGTTCTATTACAGGATGTTGTATGTTTCGTTTTGGAAACATTTAAAGGTGAAGTTTCTTACTGTTTGTATGTGGTATTTGTTCATAGTAAGCATATTGATTTGTTTGAGAACTGCTCTATTTCTCCGCAAATTCTGTGCTACTGACACGTTTAAGAATCTTGTTGCTATTTCATGTTGCTGATTTTGTTTTCGCATGTCTATGATCTTTTTTTTAGAACGATGTGGTAATTCTCTTGGTTGTTAATGTAGATCATCACTGCTAATTGTTTTTGTGTTAATAAGAGTATATTCGGTGTCGCCGCAATTTTCACCTTTTGATGCATTAGTTTTAGAGGCAGTAACTAACTATATTCAGTTTTGCTTTTTGAAATATGGTTGGTATGGTTACTGTCATAGTCCATTGTTGCTTTTGAGCATGGCACAATATTATCGACACTAGCTTCATTTGCCTTCCGTTTTTGTAGCAGTATTAATATGGTTGTTTTGTTAATGTAGCAGTATTAATATGGCTAGTATGGTTTGCTATATCAATGTTCTCTTGGCTGTATATGATGTACATTAATTTCATTGGTTCAATTAAGTTAAAAAAACTTTTTTTATTCAATCTTTTTCTTTATATATAATTAATTTATTAGGCAATTCAACTTTTGCATTTGTATATACTTTAGTAAGTAGCATGTTTTAGACAATTCAAAAATTACACTTTAGATATTTCTTTCAAATTTACTTTCGATTAATTTATTTATTTTGTTAAACTTAAATCAATTTATTTTAACAAACTATTTTTCAGCTTATTTCAAAAATATGTTTGATTTTCTTTAAATCCTATTTCAATATATTTTTCAACATTAAATTATTTCTCAACCAAGTCATGAGAAATTAAATTCTTGAAGTCAAGCATTTCTTGAATTTTGGACGAACATTATGGAGGTGTACACCTCAAATAATACGTCGTTCGAATTTTCATTTTAGTACGCTATTTAGAACAAATATCATAAGAATCCAGCAATTCTGTGTGATATTCCCGTTGTTCATTCAAACATTTTATGTATGAAAAATGTATCGTCAAGATCTAGTGTCTCGATAATACCCCGATTATCTAGTCGTGGGGCCGACGTCTCATTTATTAAATAATCGATATTTTCAAACTCAATCTCGCGTTCTCACTTCTCACACGTTCACAATTTATTTTCATACCCCATTTCGCTTCAAGTCATTTTTAAAATATTCTTTCTCGATCAAACTTCGAAAGAAGGAGATACTTGGAATTTAGAATTCCTTGTGTCTTCGAGTGAATAATTCTCAAGGCACGCCTTTGAGTTGTTATTCGCTCAACCTTTCGACTCTTTCAAAATTAAATCATTTTCAAGCATTCTCCTAAGTCGAATGCTCGTCCGCATTCGCAGCCCTTTTTCATTCACTACTCCTCGTGGTTTCGATATTAGGAGCACCCTCAGGGACTAATATTGTTTCTCATCATCCTAACCCTTGACACATCATTAAGTCGGTTCCATCTTCGATCAAATCTTCGACACGTCGTCGAACTACTTCAAAACAACTTCCTTTTGGCCTCGCATGCCATTTCTTTCGATTCAATCTTTTCGCAAACATTTTTAAAACTTACGAAAGAGAGATATTCTTAGAATCTAGCATTCTTTGAATATTTGAATGAGTGACTCTTGAGGCGCGCCCTCGAGTTGTTATTAATTTATTCTTTCGATTTCAAAACATCCAACTCTTTATCTTCAATTTATTCAGTCAATTCCCGAAAGAACAAAGTTCTTGGAATCTCGCATTCCTTGAATTCTTGAGTGACAAGCTCTTGAGACGCGCTCTTGGGTTGCTTGTCAGTCACCCTTTTGTCTCAAACTCAAACTTCAACCCTTTTCAAACCTCCTCTTTTCGTGGTTGTTACCACGAACTACGACTGCTCTGATTCTTCATTCTCGTCCGAATGTAAGATACGTAGGCACAAGATTGCGATAATCTTGGCGAGCTACCTCCCATCCATTTCCCGTATCCTTTTCGTGGTTGTTACCACGAACTACGGACGCTCTGATTCTTTATTCATTCTTGAATATAAGATACGTAGGCACAAGATTGCGATGATCTTGGCGAGCACACTTCTATCCATCTTCCGTTTCCCCCCATCCTTTTCCCGTAGTCGAACTACGACGCTCTGATTTCTCATTCTCGTCCGAATGAGCATACGTAGGCACAAGGGCCCCAATCCTTGGCGAGCACCCTATTCTTCCAACCACCCATCTCTCCTTAGCGTCTTTAACCTTTTACCCTACCAATTCTACCTTTATAACAAGAAGAAAACAAGTAAACCTAAACAACACTCCCCACAATTACCTTAAGAGGTTCCCGTCGAGTACGATGGACGTGAAGGGTGCTAATACCTTCCCCTCACGTAACCGACTCCCGAACCCGGAACTTGGTTGCGACAGCCCTGTCCTATCCTTTCGTTTTCAAGAGGTTTTCTCGATATTTTCCTCTCCCGTTTATTCGGGATAAATAAAGTTCGGTGGCGACTCTGTCGAACTGCATTTCCGCGCCTTTCGCGCTAGGGTCGTATTTTCGAATGTGATTTTTCGAGGTGCGACAGGTGGCGACTCTACTGGGGACGTATTGCTCCATGCAAAGAGAGAGTTGAGCCTATCTTTTGGTTTGTGAGGAGTGTTTATTTTTATTTGTTTTCTTTTTGTATTTGTTCTCTTGTAGATTTTATCTATGTTTGTTATCTTGATTGCCTATTGGTTCTTGGGATGACATCATGAGTAAAGCTCTACACCCGAGCTTTGGTAAAAGCAGAGAGAACACATAGTTTAGAATTGGTAGTCGAGTAGTGTTAGTCTCCGAGGACTTGCTCCTTGTGGGCCTAGCATGAAAGCTCCTCCAGAGAAGACCTATTCGTAGATCTTGTTGTAACACAGCTAGCCTGTTGCACGACTTGATTAATGAAGGGTCCGTGATTCTGGGAACCTTTTGTTAGCACCAGTTTCGATATTGGTGGTCGTGTAATGTTAGTCTCCAGGGACTCGCTCCTTGTGCGCCTAGCATGAGGACCCCGCTCAGGAGAGACCTTATCGTCATTATCGTCGTAATACAGCCAGCCTGTTGCGTGACACTAATACGACTAGTGTCCGTGATTCTGGGAACCAAACGTAGAAACCATCCCGTGAGAGGGTTTATGGGTAGAATGTTTAGACCTACCCGTATAGGTTATACCTGTCAGTTTTCTTTGAGCAGGAATTATGTTTACTTATCTGTTACAGTTACCAGCTTCAGGAGTTGTTTGATTGTGATCCTGTGATCCTGGATCTTGTATCTTGCATTGCATCTTGCATATCATTCGCATTGCATTTCATATGTTGTGCATTTTGCATTTCCAATCCTTCAACAGAATCTTATGTCTCCGTTCCTTCTTCTCCAGTAAATCAAGTTGATTCCTCGACACCAGTACGCAACTAGAGCCAATACCAGACGAGTGATGGAGCAGATTCAACAGGAGCAAGTCGCCTTCAGGGAAGAGTTGGATTCCATGAAAGGAAAGATCGACCAGATCCTCGAAGCCATCCTCACAGCCAGGAGAGAAGAAGAACAGCGTGAAGCCGCCGCTGTCGTCAATGGACAAGGGTCTACTGCCATCCCTTTGGTCCCAATTCCGAATTCTCATGGGATGCCGTTGAATTTCAACAACGCAGTCGAGGGAAACACTTCTCAGCCAATCCCAGTGCCTGGAGTTACCGTTGGAGTTATCCCGCACGCCCAGCCTGCTGTTGTGCAAATCCCAGCTCCTCATGTCGAAGATACTCTAATGGATCAGTATGACGATGTTCAGAACTATCATGCTGCTATCCCCATTGCCAGTCCTGTTGCTGCTCAGAATTCTGAAGCCATGAAGATGTGCCGAGATCTAGTCGAGAAACTTCGCGCCATGGAGGGGCATAACTCAAATTCTTTCAGTGCTCTGGAATTGTGCTTGGTGCCTGATGTTGTCATTCCTCCAAAGTTCAAGGTGCCCGAATTTTCAAAGTACAAAGGTCTCAGTTGCCCAAACATTCATCTGAAGATGTACTGTCGCAACATGGCTGCCTATGCCAGAGACGAGAAGCTCATGATCCATTGCTTCCAGGACAGCTTGTCTGGGGCATCACTCGAATGGTATATGCAGCTGGAGCGTAATAGTGTGCGCACTTGGGCTGAACTAGCTGATGCATTTGTCAAGCAGTACAAATACAACACCGATCTTGCTCCAAATCGTACTCAGCTTCAGAGTATGACTCAGAAGGACAACGAATCCTTCAAGGAGTACGCGCAACGATGGAGAGATCTAGTCGCAAGGGTGCATCCACCTCTTGTTGACCGTGAACTGATTGACATCTTCATGGGTACTTTACAAGGCCAGTACTACGAAAAGCTGATCGGTAGTGTCTCTGCTGGATTCTTTGACCTAGTGATCATCGGTGAGAGAATTGAAGAAGGGCTGAAGAGTGGGAAGATCCCAGGAGGTTCTAACAGCCAGGCTAATGCCAAGAGACCTTTTAATGGATACAAGAAGAAGGAGGGCGAAACAAATGCCATCTTTGTGCAGAAAGGGCAAACTTCTCAACAAGCTCCTCCTATGCCTTATCAAGTTCCCTACTATCAGTATCCATATGTTGCTGCTGCGCAATATGCTCCAATGCCTTATTAGCCAGCTGTTCAAGCAGCGCAAGCTCAGATGCCACGGCAACAGGTTCCTCAGCAACAAGCCTACAACCAGCAAGGATATCAGTATCCTCCTCAGCAACAGCAGATGCAAGCTACTCAGCAACGACAAGGTGCTCGCCCACAACATCCGCAGAGAACATGGAGACCAGATAAAGTCTTTGATCGTCTACCAATGTCATATGCCAAAATCTTTGCTCAGTTGATGGAGAAGAAGGCTGTAGTTCCAAGAGATTTAGCTCTTCCAACCATCCTTCCTGCCGATTACGATGCAAATGCTCATTGTGAGTTTCATAAGGGCGCTCCAGGTCACACCATTGAGGACTGCAGGGCTTTCAAACACATAATTCAAGACATGATTGACAGGGATGCTATCAACTTCAATGGGAAGTCTCCAAACATCATCAACAATCCGATGCCACCAGTCAACTAGCGCCAACGGCAGATTGATTCCAGTCAAGTCTGTTCCCCCGAAGAAGGCAGTCATGTTTCCATTTCATTATTCGCAGTTTCTTATGTTTTGTCTTTGTTTATTTAAGTATTGTATGCTTTGAACAATTGCCATTCTTATTTGGTTTTCATTAATGTATCGTTTATGCATGTTTTGAATTAGTTATGTCGTATTCACTCATTTTTCGCTTATCACCGACACATTTAT
Source organism: Lathyrus sativus (assembly GCA_963859935.3). Taxonomy (NCBI): domain Eukaryota; kingdom Viridiplantae; phylum Streptophyta; class Magnoliopsida; order Fabales; family Fabaceae; genus Lathyrus; species Lathyrus sativus. The sequence continues at coordinate 297,732,858 of OZ012737.1, read as the reverse complement.
TTACTCCACTCTACTCACTGTTGTTTAGCATGATTTGAGGGAGGATGACGAAAACGAGATACCCATAATTGCAAACAGTATGCTTTCAGGTAGAATCTCGTCAATGATATACAGGCATTGCTTCAATTCCCCAAACACCGGAGATATAAGGAGTTAATCCCTAGTAAACCACTTCGAGCCTAGAAGTAGCAGTTTCCTTCGGATATTCAAACCTTACACTTAACCGGGGGCAGGGTAGTGTTCAGTTAATCCAATCCCGTATTCGAATCAATATCTAAAAGACGGTTGTTCATCAAAGACCCATGCTATGGCAGTCACAACAAAATCCAAAAAAATCAAAAGCCTGCTAAGTCAGACACCTTAGAGGGGACTTAGGAAAAATGAAGGCAATCCCGATGGATCTGACAAACGAAGTCAATCCATGTAAAAGTTAGGGATCAAAACAAAAGCAAAAGAGGACCCCAAAATCATCAACAAAAACAAAAAGGATTCAGTGGCCACCCAAATCAAAGGGGCACTGGCATCCATCAAAAAACCAAAATAAAGTGACTACCACGTCGAGCAAACCTTGAACCATCAAGTTTATATCGTCAAGACAAGTGTAGAATTAACTGAGCGTAGGACTGGAGATCATTAAGAAGAATGGGTGGGTACAAATTATACTTTGAGCCTAACATCCTTTGTTTCATAACCGTGAACCAGACCACGTTATAACCCTCAAAAGACCTAATTGAGGCGAGGTTTATTCTGAAAGCATATCATCGCAAGGTTGCGTAACCTGACTCCTCACATGATTTCTAATCATCAGCATCGGTGTCATTACCCTTTTTATATCCTCTACACCGATCAAAAGCGGCACAACGTCTGGGCTAGCAGTCCATTCGTCTCACTACCACGACACTCTCAATAAATAACACTTTTTCAAAACTTACATTGAACTTTGCATTAATGTTACCATTTATGAATGTACAATTTTAATTGCAAATCAGTGCTAGGTATTCAAGAACATCGCAACAAGGTCCAACCAAGGAGGAACTTGACTTTCAGTGGCGTACACGAAGCAAGATTATTTCAAGGCCTACAGGCTGGGGCAAACCACTCAGTAGCTCGAACAGGGGCAAGTCATCCGAGTTCAACCACCATATGTCAGAGATGGTTAACTTGAGGCAAACCACTAGCAAGTTCAGACTGGGGCAAGACTATGTCGCCTTGATCATCAAGCAGAGTTGCAACCTTCTCTGAAGGAAATTGACAACAAATCACCAAGTACCCAGACTTGGGGCATCCAGAGCATCATCTTCTGCTTCAATCGTGACGTCTTCAACGAACTGCATGTCGAGGAAGTGAATCCCTCCCACCACCCGAAGTCCAATTCATAATGGCAACCACCAAAGACCACCAAACTGGTGTCTCCACCTGCATTTCCAATTACCCGTCTGCATCATGTGCATCATACGCATTGCATTCCCCTCATAAGCATTCTACATCGTATGCATACTCCAATCATACCTTACGTCCCCAGCTCTTGTATCTCCGCGCGTCAGCATTTGCATTTGCACTTCCACCCATATAGAGTATCATTTATCATCCAACATTCATATATGCAAGTCAAGGTCCAGGATCAATCCCGAAGGTTTCCAAGACCATTGGTAGCCCAGTCAGGGGCATCTTCCGCAAGTTGGTGGGTTATCCCACGATATTCAAGAGCTTCAAAGCAATCACCAGCCCAGGCAGGGGCAATCTTCTGCAATTGTGGGTCTCTCCCATCAAATTTCAAAATATTCAAAGCAAGATCCAACCCGAGCAGGGGCATCTTCAGCAAAACCGTGAGCGTTCCTCACGAAGTTGTTCAGCCTTTTGTTGAGCAAGACAAGGCATCAAGACAAATTCAGCCCAATCAGGGGCATCCTCTTCAGAATTCATGGGCGTAACCATGAAACCATCTCAGCAAAACGATGATCTCCAAACAAGACGGTGGGCGTACCCCGTTGACTCATTTCAATTCAATCTTCTTCTCGGGGGTTCCCCAATGAGTTGTACCCAGCAAGCGTGACCGTTGTCAATCGCCTTACTATCATCCTTTTGGTGATAGTCGAACCTCGTCAGTTCAACCCAGCCTGCATCCTTTTGGTGTTGGTAAACTACAGATCTGTGTTGTCCTATCATCCTTTTGGTGATAGCGACCTGTGTGTTGTGTTTCGCTCTACCATCCTTTTGGTGGTAGGTCTGGTATTTCGTCGATATCAGATTGCGCGATGTTTTGTTTTTGTTTTCGCTCTACCATCCTTTTGGTGGTAGGTCTGGCATTTCGTTGATGTAAGATTGTGCGATGTTTTGTTTATGTTTTTTGCTCTACCATCCTTTTGGTGGTAGGTCTGGCATTTCGTAGATGTCAGATTGTGCGATGTTTTATTTGTGTTTTCGCTCTACCATCCTTTTGGTGGTAGGTCTGGCATTTCGTCGATGTCAGATTGTGCGATGTTTTATTTGTGTTTTCGCTCTACCATCCTTTTTGTGGTAGGTCTGGTATTTCGTCGATATCAGATTATGCGATGTTTTGTTTTTGTTTTCGCTCTACCATCCTTTTGGTGGTAGGTCTGGCATTTCGTCGATGTCAGATTGTGCGATGTTTTATTTGTGTTTTCGCTCTACCATCCTTTTGGTGGTAGGTCTGGCATTTCGTCGATGTCAGATTGTGCGATGTTTTATTTGTGTTTTCGCTCTACCATCCTTTTGGTGGTAGGTCTGGTATTTCGTCGATATCAGATTATGCGATGTTTTGTTTTTGTTTTCGCTCTACCATCCTTTTGGTGGTAGGTCTGGTATTTCGTCGATATCAGATTGTGCGATGTTTTATTTATGTTTTCGCTCTACCATCCTTTTGGTGGTAGGTCTGGCATTTCGTCGATGTCAGATTGTGCGATGTTTTATTTGTGTTTTCGCTCTACCATCCTTTTGGTGGTAGGTCTGGTATTTCGTCGATATCAGATTATGCGATGTTTTGTTTTTGTTTTCGCTCTACCATCCTTTTGGTGGTAGGTCTGGCATTTCGTCGATGTCAGATTGTGCGATGTTTTGTTTTTGTTTTCGCTCTACCATCCTTTTGGTGGTAGGTCTGGTATTTCGTCGATATCAGATTGTGCGATGTTTTATTTGTGTTTTCGCTCTACCATCCTTTTGGTGGTAGGTCTGGTAGTTCGTCGATATCAGATTGTGCGATGTTTTGTTTTTGTTTTCGCTCTACCATCCTTTTGGTGGTAGGTCTGGTATTTCGTCGATATCAGATTATGTGATGTTTTGTTTGTGTTTTCTCTCTACCATCCCTTTGGTGGTAGGTCTGGCATTTCGTCGATGTCAGATTGTGCGATTGTTTTGTTTGTGTTTTCGCTCTATCATCCTTTTGGTGGTGGGTCTGACATTTCGTCGATGTCAGATTGTGCGATCGTTTATTTGTGTTTCGCTCCGTCATCCTTTTGGTGGAGGATCTATCATGGTCATTAATGATAGATTGTGCGATAGTGTTTTGCTTTGCCATCCTTTTGGTGGTAATAGCTGTGTGTGTTTCATCCCATCATCCTTTTGGTGATGACGACTTGTGCCAGTTATTTACAGCTTACTCAGAGGTTCACTGCATCTAGCATTTCCAATTCCCAAACCTTCCTTTCTTTCTTTTCGGACAAATTCAGGGTTTTCTTTATATCTAATTGTCTTCTACCTTGAAAGTATGAGCGCGATAGCCGTTCATCTTATTCGGTCTAAGCCAATTAGATAGGGGCATCTGTCATACCCTAAATTTGTCCTACCCTTTTGTAAATATTTTCACATTTTATCATTTCATGCCTTTTAGACACGTGTCTGCTCGCAATTGGCTGGTTTTTTCAGAATTTTATCTTTTTGACCGATTAAGAGGTGACACGTGGCTTAAACTTAATTTTGTGAATATTACTTTCTTAAACTTTGTTTTCTTTTGAGTGTTACTAGTAATATTTTAGTAATTACATTTTTATAAACCTTAGTTATTTTATATATTTGAATATTTGTTAAATAGTTATTGTTAATATTTAGTAATTTGTTTTTAATTTAGTTTTAATTATAATATTTTGTTAATCATGTTGGTTATTATTCACTTTTCTAAATAGATGTTATTAAATTTAGTGAAAAGAATGTTGGATGCTTAAGCCCACACCACACGGCCCATTAGGGTTCTGGGGATTGGCCGTGTGTTTAAAAGAGGGGAATTTAGAACCATAAGAAGGAAAAGAAACACTGTTCATCTTCTTCTTGTTATCAAGAACGGTGCCCCTCACGAACCCTAGCGGCCGCCGAAAAAAAAACCTAAAAAATCCCTCACCTTCAACATCAAAATTCGTCACCCCTTTTGCCCTCTCAAATCTTTCAGAACCTTCAATCTCCGCTGTTTTACAACTGGCATTCAAAAGCACCTCAGCCTCATCCACTTCCGCCGTGAAACCACCACCTCAGATTCATCAATAATCTGTTGCAACACAAGCACGATAACCACCTCATGTAGTGATAATTTCAAGCAACTCAACGTTTCGACACCATCCGTATTTGTTACGTGTGACAACCGTGACGACCTCGTCCCTGAACTTTCATCAACGGTGGCACTCAAGGCGCTGATACCAGGAGTAACTCCAAGATTGAATCAACAACAAAGCTTCGCGTAGGTCTCGTAGCACCAACAATGACGTTCACAGTAGCGGTACCTTCTCGCTCGGCCTCGCAAGTACCTTGACTCGGCATCGCATCAACAACAAGCAACATTGTCGATACGCAAGGAGTCACCAACTGTTGCCCTGTGTCGCGTGTCGGTAATTTCTAGCTTTTTGTGTGTTTATATCAGTCTTGCTATGTTGTTTCTTACCACGGCTTAAACTATGTAAATAGGATGGATTGAGTTACCCTGTTAGCGTTATCTTGTTGTCCTGTTAATGTTATTTGTGCTCATATAAGGTTTAACTTTACCATTTATTGGGCTAACAGAAGGTTACTATGTGTGTTAAACACAACTTGGGGTTTTGAATTCGTTTTTTTAGCTAGAAGGGGACAGATAGCCATACTGATAGGGGAATACAGCTTCTTGCAACCTTTGTGCTGTTGAGGGTTCTTGTTTTTTTCTTACTGATATAAGTTTATATGTATTTTTAAGTTTGTCTGTTGAAGGTTGTTTGGTCTTTGTTTCTTGATTTTACAACGATTTAGAATCAATAACATTTTAGGTTTTGTGACTTCACGTGTGTTGTTTCAGAAAGGGGGTTTGCATTTCTTGTGTTGTTTTAAAGGAAACTTGCAGATTTTGGAGTATCATGACTATTACGTGGTGTACCATAACAGATAACGCAACAACACCGTCTTGGCGGTTCAGTTGGAAAGAGCAACACCAGAAGTCATCTACCAGCACTTGAAGTCGGCGTTGGTAAATCTGCATCTTTTTCTTTGGCTCGGTTGCATCCAATACCTGATTAGGTTCGATTGAGTGCTGGCTTTTAATGTATTTATCATTATTTTCAAGATATTTTATGGTTGTTTTTTAAACTTTGCCGAATATGCAACGTGACATCGTCAATATTCGGGTTGTTCTGATTTTCAATTCAATCATATAATAGAGTTGTAAATACTTCAGTCTGCCGCGATTTTGTATTACCTATTTTCGAACCATGGTTAAACTGATGGATGAATACATGGAACAATGTTGTTCTGCTACATTTTTATCATGTTTCCAAGGATAATGCTGATTTGCGTGTTTAAGTGGTTGTGTTACTTCAAGTCGCAATTGTTACGTTAGGACGTCTTGTAAATGTTTGCAAAATAATGGTGTGTTCTATTAATCTCGCGATATTTACGTCGATGTGGTTGTGTGAAATTTGTTGTTAATAAGTATCACCATATTGAGTATTGCCAATAAGTTATACCTGCATTATATATACCGATTTTGTCTTGATATCATCAATGTGTAAGCTACATCTTATTCCTTTAACGTGTCAATGCGACTCAGCTGCTGCCCATTTCAAGTTCCGTTGGTTTTCATTTTAGTCTTGATTTCTATAGGTGTTGTTTCGAATATTTCAAATCGGCTTGGATCTGTTTAAAGCAGTTCTATTACAGGATGTTGTATGTTTCGTTTTGGAAACATTTAAAGGTGAAGTTTCTTACTGTTTGTATGTGGTATTGGTTCATAGTAAGCATATTGATTTGTTTGAGAACTGCTCTGTTTCTCCGCAAATTCTGTGCTACTGACACGTTTAAGAATCTTGTTGCTATTTCATGTTGCTGATTTTGTTTTCGCATGTCTATGATCTGTTTTTTAGAACGATGTGGTAATTCTCTTGGTTGTTAATGTAGATCATCACTGCTAATTGCTTTTGTGTTAATAAGAGTATATTCGGTGTCGCCGCAATTTTCACCTTTTGATGCATTAGTTTTAGAGGCAGTAACTATATTCAGTTTTGCTTTTTCAAATATGGTTGGTATGGTTACTATCATAGTCCATTGTTGCTTTTGAGCATGACACAATATTATCGACACTAGCTTCATTTGCCTTCCGTTTTTGTAGCAGTATTAATATGGTTGTTTTGTTAATGTAGCAGTATTAATATGGCTAGTATGGTTTGCTATATCAATGTTCTCTTGGTTGTATATGATGTACATTAATTTCATTGGTTCAATTAAGTTAAAAAACTTTTTTTATTCAATCTTTTTCTTTATATATAATTAATTTATTAGGCAATTCAACTTTTGCATTTGTATATACTTTAGTAAGTAGCATGTTTTAGACAATTCAAAAATTACACTTTAGATATTTCTTTCAAATTTACTTTCGATTAATTTATTTATTTTGTTAAACTTAAATCAATTTATTTTAACAAACTATTTTTCAACTTATTTCAAAAATATGTTTGATTTTCTTTAAATCCTATTTCAATATATTTTTCAACATTAAATTATTTCTCAACCAAGTCATGAGAAATTAAATTCTTGAAGTCAAGCATTTCTTGAATTTTGGACGAACATTATGGAGGTGTACAGCTCAAATAATACGTCGTTCGACTTTTCATTTTAGTACGCTATTTAGAACAAATATCATAAGAATCCAGCAATTCTGTGTGATATTCCCGTTGTTCATTCAAACATTTTATGTATGAAAAATGTATCGTCAAGATCTAGTGTCTCGATAATACCTCGATTATCTAGTCGTGGGGCCGACATCTCATTTATTAAATAATTGATATTTTCAAACTCAATCTCGCGTTCTCACTTCTCACACGTTCACAATTTATTTTCATACCCCATTTCGCTTCAAGTCATTTTTAAAATATTCTTTCTCGATCAAACTTCGAAAGAAGGAGATACTTGGAATTTAGCATTCCTTGTGTCTTCGAGTGAATAATTCTCAAGGCACGCCTTTGAGTTGTTATTCGCTCAACCTTTCGACTCTTTCAAAATTAAATCATTTTCAAGCATTCTCCTAAGTCGAATGCTCGTCCGCATTCGCAGCCCTTTTTCATTCACTACTCCTCGTGGTTTCGATATTAGGAGCACCCTCAGGAACTAATATTGTTTCTCATCATCCTAACCCTTGACACGTTGTTAAGTCGGTTCCATCTTCGATCAAATCTTCGACACGTCGTCGAACTACTTCAAAACAACTTCCTTTTGGCCTCGCATGCCATTTCTTTCGATTCAATCTTTTCGCAAACATTTTTAAAACTTACGAAAGAGAGATATTCTTAGAATCTAGCATTCTTTGAATATTTGAATGAGTGACTCTCGAGGCGCGCCCTCGAGTTGTTATTAATTTATTCTTTCGATTTCAAAACATCCAACTCTTTATCTTCAATTTATTCAGTCAATTCCCGAAAGAACGGAGTTCTTGGAATCTCGCATTCCTTGAATTCTTGAGTGACAAGCTCTTGAGATGCGCTCTTGGGTTGCTTGTCAGTCACCCTTTCGTCTCAAACTCAAACTTCAACCCTTTTCAAACCTCCTCTTTTCGTGGTTGTTACCACGAACTACGACTGCTCTGATTCTTCATTCTCGTCCGAATGTAAGATACGTAGGCACAAGATTGCGATAATCTTGGCGAGCTACCTCCCATCCATTTCCCGTATCCTTTTCGTGGTTGTTACCACGAACTACAGACGCTCTGATTCTTTATTCATTCTTGAATATAAGATACGTAGGCACAAGATTGCGATGATCTTGGCGAGCACACTTCTATCCATCTTCCGTTTCCCCCCATCCTTTTCCCGTAGTCGAACTACGACGCTCTGATTTCTCATTCTCGTCCGAATGAGCATACGTAGGCACAAGGGCCCCAATCCTTGGCGAGCACCCTATTCTTCCAACCACCCATCTCTCCTTAGCGTCTTTAACCTTTTACCCTACCAATTCTACCTTTATAACAATAAGAAAACAAGTAAACCTAAACAACACTCCCCACAATTACCTTAAGAGGTTCCCGTCGAGTACGACGGACGTGAAGGGTGCTAATACCTTCCCCTCACGTAACCGACTCCCGAACCCGGAACTTGGTTGCAACAGCCCTGTTCCTATCCTTTCGTTTTCAAGAGGTTTTCTCGATATTTTCCTCTCCCGTTTATTCGGGATAAATAAATTTCGGTGGCGACTCTGTCGAACTGCATTTCCGCGCCTTTCGCGCGAGGGTCGTATTTTCGAATGTGATTTTTCGAGGTGCGACAGTATGTTGATACATGTGTGGTGTTGTGCCAAGGGTAAGCAAAGAAGGATCAAGAATGTGGGAAGTGGCTAAATTAGGGTTTCAGTGTAAAATCCCCTATTTAGTGCCTAACTTCAAAGCCACAAAAGTCAAAATACAAGTTTCAAATGGATCTTTGGCCAACAGGAAACTTGTAGAGCATCTCAATACCTTTAGTTTTAGTACTAGAAGTCCTCAAGGGGATTTATAGAACTCAAGTTATGGGTCTTGCAAGTTACAGGTCATCAGAGGACACTGAATTTTATCTGTGAAAGTCACTTGACTTCCAAGCAACTTTTTCCCTTCAAGGAGGTTTCAAATGGATTCTTGGCCAACATGAGAGTTGTAGATCTTGGTCTTAGATTTCCATAGAGTACTAGAATTCCTCAAGAGGATTTGTGGAACTTAAGTTATGACCTTGGCAATCCAGGGGTATTTTGGGCATTGGTGATTATAGGTCATTTTCAAGCATGGGCCAAAATCTCCAACTTGCAAGATTCAAATGGAAAATTGTTCAACTATAAAGTTGCTCAAAATAGGGTTTTAACCTTGACCATGCATCAAGGAGGCTTTGAAATGGCTCATAGGAGAAGTTGGTTTGAGAAATTTTGAAAAGGGAGAAATTAAAAGTATTAAAAGGTCAAAAAAAAAATGGAATTTCTTGATTGGGGTCCAAACAAGTCCATGTTATATACCAAATTGATCAGGAAACGCATTTCAAAGACATTGGCAATATTACATTTTTGAATTGAGGCTTGGTTCCATGGCTTGCCTTTTTAAATGGTTTCTTCAAATGCAAGTCACTAATCCAAATCAACAACCAATGCAATTCAGGCTGTGCTATGAACCCAAACACATTCCAAAATCAATTTGTAATTGAATGGAACCTTCTGGAACAAGGAATAAGCCAGAATTCGCAACTGTCACATTGAGCTTCAAGAACAAAAATCAGAATTTTGGATATAATGATTTGTGCCTCAAAGTGGATCAAAAAGCCCATGGAATCTTTCTATATATTGATTGGAGTGAGTTCAGACTCAGTTTGGTGATCAATTCGTGCTAGAAGCTGTTAGAGAAGGTTGAGTTTCAAGAGCTCCAACTCAGAATCGGTTTTGGATTTGCAAGCACAATCAAGCCAAATTGAAGATTGAGGAAGCTTCATCTTGCATCATTGAACATTTCTGGAAAGATTTGAAGGTGGAATCGTGCTCCAAGTGCTTCTGTTAGTGAGTTTTCATCAGGTTAGTAACTTCCAAATTCTACATTGATCTAGGGAGAATTGATTAGAATCTTGCATGTGGTTAGGACCTAGGATACATAAGGATCGTTTCTGGATTGGTTTGGGAGCAATTAGAGACAAAATTAGTTGTGATGCAATTTCTGTTGAAGCATATAACTCCTTGTTCTTGATGTTTTAATGGTGGTTAGATATCAAGATTTGATCAGTGATGCGTGTAGATGAGAATATGACCTTTTGTTTTAAGTTTTGGAGTGATCAAGATCTGGTGATTTTTCTGCAACTTGGATCGGGTTTGAATATTGAGTGAGAATCAGGAAATTTAGAGGTTGGAATTGAACTCAGGATGAAATTTCAGGTGGGATTGGATGTTTAGGTGTTGTGTTTGGTGAGATTTTGTTCCCCCTTCGCCGGAGAAGACGGTGGCTCAAAGCTCAGGCCACCGTCTGAGTTTCTCCCTCCATTTTTCAAACATTTGGGGACGATGACCCAGGACTCGTTGGATCCATAGTTGACCTTGACTGAACTCATGAACCAACGACCATGATCGCGTTTCAAAACCTGAAGAGAATGAGTTTAGATGAAACTCACCGTTTCATTAATTCAGCTTGGGTGGGCTTAGGACTTGCTTGCTATCTACACCCTACATGGAGGCCCATTAGGGATTTGAACTGAAAACAATTGCTATTCATCACACGGTTTTCCCAATTTCCTTTCATTTTCCTGATTTTGTTACTATGTTGGTTTGGGCTTAGTCAATTAGCGCTTTTCACACCCCCATTCTGGGCCCAGCCTGGATTATAACTGAAATAAATTGCTATCTGACACGCAGGTTTTATCATTTTTAATTGTTTTTCTTTTATTTTTTATCATTTTCATATAGTTAGAAAATAAATCACAATAAATAGAAAAATTAACATTTTTAGGTGAGATTTTTTCCCCTTGATTCCTTAAAGAGTCTAGAATTTTATAGGATTAATATTTCATTAATTCATGCATTTTATTTTTTTATTTCATTTTTGGCATTTTAATTGGTTTTATTTTCAATATGTTTGATATGTGTTCTTGCTGATTTTAGTATGACTAATTGGTGTATCATTTTAAGTTGAATCTTGTTGGGCTAGTTATCTTAGATATGCATGTACCCCTAGTAATTTTCTCATATTTTTGTGAGAGAATTTTAGGCTAGTTTGAGCATTGAACTTTAGAGGTTGTAGATTTAGGGTTTTAAGATAGTACCCTTAGGTTTAGGGCATAGTTTTAGGTCCAAATGAATGGTTAACCCCCTGGTTTTTGTATGACACATTCTTGAGAGGTTTAGGAACCCTTATAATTTTTTGTAGGATTTTACAATCACTTTTGGTATTTTAATTAGGTTTAGTTTTAAGACTAACTTCTAGGTGTTTCTAGTGAACTAACTTGACTAGTTTAATTCAATAGTTCCCTTTAGATTAGGGTGGTGGTGCTCTTGTGCTTGGGTGAAGATGAAGACCAATTGAAGATGCTTGGATGTGAAGATTTTCTCATCTTGTGGAGGCTTTCAGGAGCTTAGGGTAACTAGGGTTTTAGGAAGAGCATTAGACTAATTTTGTTTCTTTCTTCAAACATGGAGTATATTGTTCATATCCATTCAATCCAATGACATGAAGTCCTCTTAAAGAAGTCACATCTCTCCCTGGGAGGGATGAATGGCATGCTTTAAGAGTAGAAATTTGAGGGTACTTTTCTACTATAATGTTAAGTTCTCAGTGGCTTCCTTTGGTTGTCATTGAGTTGCTTAAACATTTCAACTTAATCTTGTTGATTAATCTCCCCTTGGAGGTGCTTGTTGAAGCTTGGTAAAGAGAAAGTTTAGGAGCTTGTTGAAGCTAGGAGTGGGCTTGTTGAAGCTGGTTGCTTGTTGAAGCTAGGGTTTTGCTGCTTGTTGAAGTTGTTTACTGGTTGAAGTTTTCTTGTTGAAGCTGGGGTTTTGTAGCTTGTTGAAGTTTGGTGCTTGTTGAAGAGTGAAAGTTTATTGAAACTTGAAGATGAGGGTTGTTGCTGTCAACCTTTTGCTGTTTAGTCAGTTGTTGCTGTCAGAGCTGCTGTTTGCTGTAGGAGTCTTGTGTTGCTGTCTGGGTTGCCTCCTCTGCTGTGGTTTTTGTTTTCTGTATTGTTTGTTGGCTTGTATAGCTTGCCCCCTAGGTTTGAAGTGAATGTGGATTCACTTTTCCTGTTGTTTTCCCAGGTTCGAGGTTGAGTGGGACTCCCTTGCCTCGCTTGTATTACTGCATTGCATGCATTTTACTGTATTTGTTTGCTTTCTTTTCTGTTTATCCCCTAGGATCTCTAATTTCCTCTGTGCAGGAGGGAATTATGACAGACATTAGGATTCTTATCCAGGCATGACAACATTAGGTTAGTTTTTATTCCCTTTTCAACCCTAGGCTTTTTAGAGCGTCTTTCTCTTCTTATCTCAAAACAACTCAAAATACAGTAATAAGGTTGATCGACGTCGTACGTTACGAGCCTGAAACTATTTGAGAAAGGGTTGCTGGAGAGCTTCTTTCCAGTAGTCTGGCTGCTTAGTGTGGTACCCTTTGGGTGACACGCGACGTAGTCACTCTCAAATCATAGTCTCTAGTGCGTCAGAGATTGCAAACAAACTAAAAAACACTTCTTTCGTAAAAGATTCAAAACAAACATCAAAGTGTCATTTTTGTCCGCTTGGACTCTTAATCAAGAAAAACCCTTTTTGAAGGTAATAAAAATGGTCAGACAAGCCTGTGTCTTCCGCAGCCCAAACTACGTTTGCTCTGATCTTTCATGCTGTATGAAAGTACGTAGGCATAGGACGCCGTATCCTAGCGAGCAACCTTCCCTCCTTTCCCGTAGGTAGGCGAACTACGTTGACTCTGATTTCTCGTTCCAAACGGGAATACGTAGGCATAAAGTGAGATACTTTGCTGAGTCATTCTCTTTTCTTTTTAACCCCAGACCTTTAGAGTAGATAGATAAACACACCCTTAGATAGAAAACAAGCGTGGATCCCGTCGAGTACGGCAGACGTGAGGGGTGCTAATACCTTCCCCTTGCGTAATTGACTCCCGAATCCAGGATTTGGTTGCGATGACCATTCCTTTCCCATTTTGCGTTAGGTTTACTCTGAGCGTTTCCTTTCCCTCTGTTGGGATAAATAACGCACGGTGGCGACTCGTCTGTCATAGCCGGCGCCGATTTTTCGCAGTAGCGACAAACGGTACCGGAGTTGATCTACCGCAAGTCTTATTTTTCCTGACATGATCCTTCTTGTTCAATTTTCGGCTTCGAGAAGCTTGAGAAGGAACAAACTCTGAGTGTTGGGCGTGCTGACGCGATTGATGATTATCTGTTCGTTGATACCGAGAATGTCCTTGAGTTGGGGGAATCATCGGAGATAATGCATCCTTAGTTTCTCTGGACGTCGCATGGTCAAGGTGACCTTCCTTTTTCATCATGTTCTGCAATGTCTCTAGAACCCAATTCATCTGACACTTGAGAATTCTGACGTCCTCTTTCAGCATTTCCTGAGCTTTCAAAAGTCCCTCCATTGTTTCCATTTGTCTTGGATATGTGCTAGGTATCTCTCTCTGAACAAGTGGGAGACAAAGAGATGCAAGGCTGAGAAGAGAAAATGCAAAATGCAAATGCAATGCAAAGAGCAAACTGGTTTTACAAAACTCAGAACATTGACTAGGTCAAAACCCTCATTTCATCAATCGTTGGAAAAAGTTACGACTTTTTTTTTTAAATATCAAAGATCGACTGAGTTTTACAAAACTAGTTGCGACATGATAGGCTCGTGGTGATATGATGAGATGATGCACACATAACACAAAGGCAAGTATTCACAAATACAAAGCATATGCACACACAAAGATATCCTAGGCTCAAAAGCAAAGAGTCAAAGGTCTACCCATCCCCAAGGATTTGTACTATGGGTTAACTTGTACCTGCCGAACGGGTTCTTAACAAAGTTCCCAGGGTCAACAACCCATCTTTCGGATATTATCAATTTCCCAAACCACTTGGTAATTGATAACATCCTCAAGAGAGTCTCGCCCGCGTGTAGTATCGCGTATCAACTACTTCGAAAATACTTCCTTATAGCCATCGCACTACGTCCTAATAAGGCCAAAGTGGGGTAGAATGTAATCTAAAAGTCCAGAGTGTCATGGGCTCCTTCGTTGAAAGTAGAATTGTTTTCACGAATACTCGATCAACAATACTAAACTCTCAAGAGGGCCTACACTGAGCAGTGGTTTCTCAAGTTAGCTTGGTCGGGAATCAACTCGCTATAAGCTTTCTTGAATATACCACCATCCTATCATAAGTGCACTCGAGTCCGGGTATAGGACCATCTCACCACTCAAAGCACCCAATATCCAACATACAAATATATTGGCAAATATACATGTTAAGCAAATATTTACAAATATGGCATGCAATTAAATAAAATAGGCTAAACCCTCAAAATAAGTAAACATCCTTATCCCCAGTGAAGTCGCCATTTCTGTTAAGGTGAGAATCGTGATACCAAGCTATTGATTAACTTGAATCTTAATTCTTAAATTCACAACCGGACTTTAATTTATCCAAAGGAAAGGTCTAAAGAAAGAAATAACCTTTTGCGCGATGTAACAACAACGCTAAGAGATTCGGGGATCGGGGGTTGGTCATGCATAGGGTAGGTATTTCACATCCTAAACATCTGTAGTACTCTACAGGAACCTTTTGTTTGTTTGCATGCTAAGTTGGTAAATGTTTGCTAAGGATTGGGATTGGGTAAAGAGTGTAGGTTAAGACCTAAAGATAGTTTCTAAGCTTGCTCGCAAAGACATCGCGTCCTCTGCCTACATATCCTAACAAGGATAGAATCAGAGCAATCGTAGTTCACCTCACTAAGGTTGAAGAACACTTGATTATGATCAAGGTTCAAAGGGGAACAAACATATCCATGCTTGTGTATAGTTTCACAAAACTCTCTAGATCTATGTTGAACTCTCAAGAAAAGGAAGTAAGTAATCATGTCCATGATTCTTACATAGAGTTAACCAAACTCTATCCTAAAGTTCTATGTTGTGGGACCAATTGGTTCTATCCAAACCAAAAGGTGGGAAAAGGGGGAAGGTTGCTCGTCAAGATATCGCATCTTGTGCCTACGTATTCTCATTGTCTAATGAGAAATTAGAGCGGTCGTAGTTCGGGCATGAACTACAGAATAAGGATCTATTGGTTCTTTCCAGACCAAAGGAGGGTGAAGGTTCTACCCAGACCTATGAGTTTAGATCCTATTGGTTCTATCCAGAACTATGAGGGTAAATCCTATTGGTTCTATATAGACCAAAAAGGGGAGAAGGTTCTATCCAGACATATGAGTTTAATGAGCTATTTATGACCCAAGGGTCAATAGAGAGACTTTCCTTTGGAAGGGAAAAGATGACGCAACTTGGATGAGAACTAAAGAGTTCCATAACTTGGGGAAAGTAAACTTAACAAAGCATAAACATTCACACATGATGAATATAAGGGATATGGTTACAACCAAGAATGATCAAGCATATTATAATAAGCAAGGATCTAAATCAGGATGAATGGTTACAACCAAAGCAAGCATTTAAGATATTACAATATTAATGATTTCAATAAAGATAGATGGTCACAACCAAGAACAAATCTTAACAAAGATGGGGAAAAATTGTAACAAAGATGGAAAGGGATCTTAACAAAGGTGACAACATATCTTAACAAAGATTGGAAAAGATGAAAGTTACAACCGTGTAAACAAATCACAATTTGAAAGTAAACATGTTATAATTTCAAGATATATCAAGTGTAACAACAATATGTATTTGATGACAATAAAACACAAGTAAATTAGTGTAACCTCATAATTTAGGAGAAAAATCATGGTGACAACCAAGTCCTAACATGTTAACTAACATATGGGAAATAATCACAAGCAAAATCTTACAAGACAATTCAAGGGATTCGACAAATATGCGAGGTAACGATCTTAACAAAGAATCAAAATTTCATATAGACAAAAGGTATCATAATTATGAACAATTTGGAATATTTTTGCATCAGATGAAATTAGACATTAAATTAAGCATGTCGCAAAAAGAATGAGTTAAAAAAGATTAAAGATGAACAAGTTATGATTTTTTGAAGTTTGAAATGATTTATGACAATAAAAACCACACAAACACATAAAAAAGAAGGAGAAAGGGCCAAAATGGTAGTTGAACCCAGGCCTTGGTGTTTACAAACACACACATCAACCACCAAGGCACACACGCGTGCTGGTTATGAGAATGGAAGTGAAGAAGAAAATGAAATTCAACACAATTGGAAAATAAAACCAACAAAAAGGGTTGATCCCAAGGATCGAACCCTGGTTTGGCAAGTGAAAGGCGCATGAGAGAGTAAGGTTTCTACCACTGGGGTGGATATACATTCGTGTATTTAGTCACCCCCATAAATATATATGGCTAGTATTCATAGATTTCTGGGCAAACAAAAGAAGCAAGAACAAGGCAAGATACCACATGCGTTTTGATTCATAACTATGTCAAATCTTGGTCTTTTTTGATGAAATTTTAATCAAACTTGATTGTTTTTAAACAAGGAATAAGATGGTGCAGTTGGAATTTTGAAACAATGCCTTGAAATAAAAACACGATGCAACTTGCAAATTTGGCAATTGGTTTGCATTTTGAAAACCACAAACAGCTGTGAGTTCAAATTCAAGTAAATGACAATGCATACAAGTTTCATATGTCATAACAAAGGTATAGCACATTTAAAACTCAAGCATGAACTAGCAGCATAGAATATGATACATGAATTGCAAGATGAAGCATGAAAATGCTGCCACTGTCAAGACAGATGGGAAGCTTCCAAATCAACACACAGCCTATCAATCCTAATCATGATAATGATGATGTTCTCATAGTTTACAGATCAATTCAAATGCTCAGATAAAGGAAAGGAGTGGAATGCAATATACACATCAAAGCACAACTATTATGACAAGTAAAAATGGAAATGAAAGATGCAAGTTGAGACCAAATCAGGTAGCAGACAGAATTGGAATGAATAGACCTTTCAAACATACTCAAAACATCATATGAAATGTGTCCACATTTCAAGATTGTTCACAAACAACACGGAATTGAACAACTCAGGCCAGTTGCGCAATCACTCATAAAAATGCAACATGAAAATCAAAACTGATTTGGAAACAGATGAAGTCAAGTAAATGTCACACACAAGTTCAAAATATGATCCTAGATGAGTCTATCATTTAAAATGGCCATGAAACACACAGAACAAGGAGATGACCATCAAATTGCAATTAAATCAAACATAAGGAAGGGCTGTCATGACAGAAAGTGAAACATACAAAAATTGATTGATTCATGCACATACAGGTCCTAATTATCACTAGAGATCTAATGCTAGATGAGCAGACTTAAGATAATCAAACAAAAACAAAGAAGTGTGTGTAATTGGTTTCAAAACAGTTTGGCAGCAAAAGGGTACAAACATGGTCCAACTATGAATCAATGGTCTCATGTCAAAGGGATAGCACATACATGTTAAAAATTAAAAGAAAAATGAGTCTCAACTCAGAAAAACATCATATTGCAAGCAGGGAAGAATTTGGCATGTTCATGGTAAATTTGGCTTAAAAGTGAATTTGCAAGTGAAGTGAGAAAGTAGGCAAGAACAGATCAAATAAACCAAGTGCACACATCATTAATATGATAAGGAATGAGTTTCAACTCTAAGAATGAGCATATGACAGTTGGATAATAAAAAAGCATGTTGTGGTAGGAAATGTGAAAAACTGTCTTGGCAAGTTTATGTAGCAGCAGGTGCATTTTTCAAATTGTGAAGTTTCAAAAAAAAATAAACATCCACACACATTATATACATGATAATAGACACTTCCATGCTCACAAACCAGTTCAAATTAACAACATACAAAAGGAAGCAAATTGAGGTTTAAGAAATGCACAAACAACAACATACTAGGGCAGCTGGCCAGTCCATGACAGATTGAGGCAAATGATATCACACACAAGTTTCAAATGAGTAAGGCAATGATATTATGCACATAGATTAAGTAGAAATTGAATGAAACAGAATATGGTATGTGTTTGGCATCATGATATTTGAAAATGCAGTTGGAGGAATGATAAAGCAGTTTGAACACATAAAGAGATTTTGAACTTACAAGCACCTCATACAATCTCAAAACATGATGGCAAATGATTCCACAATCTTAAAATCAAACAACAACTGATCCAAACCAGAAATGGTATGTAAAACCAAGTTTTGACAGCAAAATCAACCAAATCTCATGGCAAGCCCTAATGGCTAATCTCATGTTTCTCAAAATTCAACCAATCAAACATCATGAGCAAGATCATGTAAGCATCACACAATGATTTAGAACAAATGATATACAGTCATGGCAAGCACAACAACCCCAATACACCACTCATGGTAATAAAAAGCAAGATGACACAAAAATAACATAAGTGAAACAAAATGCCACAATAGATACAAACATGATCTAGGGCAGGGGGATCCTATGAATAACTTACAAGTTATCCAAATCTTACTAATAAACTAAAACTAACAGGCCTAGGTGAAACACATTCACATTTCAATATTGGACTCTTAAAACTACCACAT
This sequence comes from Lathyrus sativus, assembly GCA_963859935.3. Lineage (NCBI taxonomy): Eukaryota > Viridiplantae > Streptophyta > Magnoliopsida > Fabales > Fabaceae > Lathyrus > Lathyrus sativus. Next base: position 297,714,157 of record OZ012737.1, on the reverse strand, counting down.
GACCAAAATCTTCACAAGCAAGTTAAGCATGATATCTAAGAACCAACTTTGTAACACATCATCCACATATCATTTATAAGTGAAAATACATTAACAAAAACAAGTATCATGACCATGAAACAAAAGTTCTTGACAAAGAACTACAATGGGGCAGCAAGACTTACAATTTCACAAAATCACCTCAAAATGACAAAACATGATAATGTATGATCAAAAAGGGGTTTGAATGTCACATACCTCTTGTAGACAAGTTTTGAGCAAGCTAAGAAGCTTAGAAACCCAGAGATCCTCTTCTTAGCAAAGAATTGAAGCTTGCTTCCTCTTGAAGCAACAAACCACTTTTCAAGACAGTTGGAGTTGTGTGATTTCTAGCTGGTTTTTTAGGGCTTGGATAGTTGAGCTATGATGTATAGGAGGTGTTGGGAGTGTTAGAATGGTAGGAAATGCTTTGAGTGAGGATTTGGCTTTCAAAATGCAAGAAAGTCAAACTATTAAGGTGTGAAGGTTGATTTTTGTGAAAATGAGCTTTTTGAGTGGTTTGAATGTATGGAAACCTTCTACATAATGTTTAGAGATTGTGTAGATGGTTTTGAGGGTCTTGGAGATGGTAGAACTGATCTTGAGCAGATTTTTGCTCAAGACAGCTTTTTGGTGAAAAATGGAGGTTTTGAAATTTGAGATTCTTAAGGAAATAAGAAGGAAATGAGAGATATTGTTTCTCTGGGTTTTGGAGATTGCTCTGGTGTGTCTTATAACACCCTTCTAAACCCCGCAAATAATATATGCATAATCAGAGTAAAAGTTAACATGCATCCATAAAAGGGCATCACACAAAACTTGCACCACATTAAAACAATCTGTCATGCTCATAAACACCTTTCCATTTAGCAGCGGATTCATTAATGAAAATCCTTTAAAAGAAACATTTACTTTCATCATATAAAATCAACATCTCTAGGCACTAAGGCCAACATCTCATTATCTCAATTACTCCATATATGAAAACATAACTTAGGTTACATAATGTAATCCTAAAACATAAGCAATCGATCCCCGTGTTACACGACCAGAGCATGACTCGACCCATAAATAATTACTAAACCGCTACACACGTAGCGACCTCGAACTACAAGCAGAACTTCATAAAGGCCTCCAGCAACCTAATCTGCAATGCCTCATAGAGCATTATAAAACAGCAGAAGGGTGAGAAATATTACCATAATAATCAAAGCATAAAATCATGTATACATAGGTATCATATAATTAACTCCCTATTTCTCACCACAATTCAACTCATAGTCATTTACATCGTCACTTATATATATACCACATGAATATTCACCAAGCATTTTACATCAGGCATACATCCACAATTCCACAATCTTAACATTCACACGTAAGCATCTCTTCATGCACGCTTCATAAGTATTCAACAAACATCTCATTCACATGCATACTTCATATATCAATGACATTATACAATGTGACTCAACAACTCAATGCAACTCAATGCAATGCGGTACCGACTCTCGTTATCTTTTTTCGGTTTTTACATTAAACCGGGTCCACACTTCTAGACCGATAACCCGTTATCTTTTTTCGGTTTTTACATTAAACCGGGTCCACACTTCTAGACCGATAACCACAAAGGCCCGTCCTCTAAGCCTTCAAACCCACACTTCTAGGTTTGGGACAAGCCACTAGTTTCCACGAAACTAACAGACATTGCCTCTTGACTAAATGATGCATGTACAATCAACCACAACAAATGCACTTAAGACCGACATCTTAATCTCATGCATTTACATAATTCATCTCTTCAAGAATTACATTATGATTGCATACACAACATATTCACATAACATTCATCAATGTATTCATAATTCAACACTATCACCATATTATCACTCACAATGCACACATATCCACGATATGTTCTCATGCATTCTTCACAGTTATCAAACGATGCACACATATCCACGATATGTTCTCATGCATTATTCACATTTAATCACATACATACAATATGCATTTACAACATCTATCAAGCAATACACACATATCCATGACATTTATGCTATTACCACATCATCAAACAATGCACACATATCCACGATATGTTCCCATGCATTTCTCACAATTATTAACGATGCACACATATCCACGATATGTTCCCATGCATCCCATACATTTATTAACGATGCACACATATCCACGATATGTTCTCATGCATCTCTCACAATTATTAACGATGCACACATATCCACGATATGTTCCCATGCATCTCTCACGATTATTAACGATGCACACATATCCACGATATGTTCCCATGCATCTCTCACGATTATTAACGATGCACACATATCCACGATATGTTCCCATGCATCTCATACATTTATTAACATACATACAATATGCATTTACAACATCTATCAAGCAATGCACGCATATCCATCATTATGCTCTCATGCATTCTTCATGTATTTTAACATACAATCGCATATAAACAATATGCATCCACAACACATTTTTCATAGTATGTTTATTCTTTATCTCATGCCATCTCATACAAGGTATACACATCACAATACCAATCATACAATTATAAGTTATGCACACATATCCACCATGTTCTCATGCATACTCATCACATAATTGTATACACCTCAAGCATTCGCAAGTTCATTAGACAATACACATACATTCATCATTTTATTCACATGTATTTCTATTTATCACAATTAATACGCATCGCACATCAACTAGGATTCACTCCCGTAGGCTACCCACATCACACATCATCACAATAGATCACATACTTATTCATATCATAGAGGTATTAACCTATGTGAATCAACCAAACAATCACCACATGAGCAACACAGCAAAATAAAAATGCTGTCACATTCGCCTTCATTCGCCTGGCGAACCCTCGTAGCGAACCTTCGCCTGGCCTTCGCCTGGAGAACTCTCTCAGCGAACACTCGCTAGGCTTCGCCTGGCTAGACTTCCCAGCGAGCCCAAGTCAGTAGCTACTGACTTCATTCGCCACCATTCGCCAGCACCTTCGCTGGGCGAACCTTCGCTATCCACCTTCGCTTGGCGAACTCGCCAGCGAAATCCACTGGGACTTAATCATAATTACTCGCCAGCATTCGCTACGCTTCGCCTGGCGAAGCTTCGCCTTCGCTCGCCTGGCGAGAGCCAGCGAACCTGTGCAGAACAGAACCCTATTCTGCCTCTCCTTCATCAATCCATCATCAACCAAACCTTGAACATCCAAATTAGTACAAATAGCATCAATACATGTTACCCGACTATTCTACGGCGTTATTACCTAGTTCCAACCGATTAAATCATCAATCTACCGATTAATCCAACATTTGCCCTAATTGGAAATGATGAAAAACATCCACAAACCCAAACCCAACATACATAATAGCATACAATGATTAAATAACAATGTTTCTCACCCTTACCTCGATTAATCGGAGCTTTGATGTTGGTTCTTGATGATTCTTCAAGCTTTCCCTCTTTTCCTCCTCATTTCTTTTCTTCCTCTTTCTTTTCTCTTTCTCTCCAAATGTTTTCTCTAATTTCCTTTCTCTTCTTTCTCACTTATATATCCCTTTTATTTTCTTTCCTTCCAATTTCCTTTCAATTCTCTATTAATTCCAATTAATAAAATTAATTCCAATATTAACATAAAATCCCACTAAATCAATTAATTACTACAATTAATTATTTAATGAAATTTGGGCTGTTACATGTCTAGACTCATTGAAGAGTCCTCTATTTATAGCCAAACAAGAATGAGGGCAGCCTTGGTCATTTACCACTTTTGGAGGGAGATTTGTGAGGTTTTTCAAATGAATCTTTGCAAAATCTCTATACATCAGTTCCATGGACCAAAGAAGATCAGAAAATCAAGTGGAGAGGTGGACATGAAGTGACTGAGGTGAGCTTAGGGTGTAGGGGACTGCAGGTGCTCACATCAACCAAAAGTTTCTCTTTCTTCCTTACATTTGAATATAATAATGTCAAGTTGCAACCTACCCTCTCTCTCTCTCTCTCTCTCTCTCTCTCTCTCTCTCTCTCTCTCTCTCTCTCTCTCTCTCTCTCTCTCTCTCTCTCTCTCCAAATCTTACACTTTGTGCATTTCCTTTCCTCTACACATCTGAATATCATATTGGATCATGATCCAAGGGTTGAGGATGTCTCAAGTTGTGAAAATCTGAGTTTGAGGATTCTTGACAAAGTGATTTCAAGTGTGACAGGCCCAACTTCTATGGTGCATAACTTTTTGCTCACACATGCTATTGAGGAGTTCTACCACAATTTGGAAAGTGACATGATCAAAGTGATTTCATGTTTTGGGATTTTCCAAATTCTTGATGGAACTAGGTTGAAAAACCCTTCAAAGTTTTTGAAAAAACCACTTAAAAGTGCTAAATAACTTAGAATTTTTCTAAGTTATTTCACCTTCAAAAATGAATTTTGCTATGACTCCAATTCTATGCATTTTTTGATCATGGACCACTTTGAGGCTTTTGTAGTATTTTTCAAGAGCTTTCCAATGAGCTTTGAACCACTTCATTTGGATGTGTGGTTGAGGAGTTATGGTCTTGCCCCTTTCGAAACCCTAATTCCTGATTTTTGCAATTACTTCTTAACCCTTGATCCAATGGTCATGAAATTTTATGGGGAGGTGTAATATGACATAAGGAACATTTTTTATCACATCTTGAAGTCAAATTCCTTATTGTTGAAAAGTTGACTTTTTGGTCAAACGTTCGATCAATCGGTGACTACCGAGTCGACTGTCGATGATCCGGACAACCTGAGGACTTGAAACTATTTGAGTGGACTTTACTAAGCCATAAGAGCTTAATGGATCAAAACCCCACCATTGAAATACTCTTTAAACCAAAGGTCAAACTACAGTTGACGTTTCCTGATCGGAAAACCCTAATCGGGCGTCTTGAACTGCAATGTTCTCAATTTTCGGGTGACCACCTCATATTGAATCCATACTTGATCCAATGTTTTATTCTTGATGATGTGGAGACTTATTTGAAGTTGAATCAATCCAAAACATTGATTGATCAGACCACCGAAATCTTGATTTTGACGGTACAGAACCCTAATTCATCTGCATCTTAACAAAGATAAACTTGAAATGGGTTAAGGTTAGTTAATCAAATGAACATTATCCTATAATGATGATGAGGATCTAAGGGGTCCAAATTTGGGGTGCAACACAGTCAATTAAAAATCAAGAAATTTGGGGGAAAAGTCAACTATGCAGTGAAAAAGTCAATTCCTGACTTTCTAAGGTCAAAATCATGTTCCTCAAGTTAAATGTGGCCAACAAATGGAATTTGATCTAGAAATATCAAGGGGATCATGAAAAATCAAGGAATGTTGAAAGTTGCCATTTTGGGGAAATTAGGGTTTTAGAAACTTTTCATTTATGGAAAGTTTCATGGTTGAAGCAGCCATCTTTAAGGCCACGCTTCTTCATGATCAATGTTCCAAATGGACTTGGGTTAAACACCAAAGTTGTTCCTTGTATTTCAAGCTTTCGTTTGAGTACCAATTCATCATCATATGATACTTGAAGCTCAAGTTATGATCATTCAAAGTTGAGGATTTCAATGACTTCAAAATTGTCATGTTTAGGCAGATTTTTGAACCTCCTTTGTAAGCTAATTTCCATCAAGTTCTTGATGTCAAATGAAACTTTATCCTAAATTAAAGTTGTAGAGCTTGTTCCAAGCTTTCCAAAAAGTCTTAGAAGTCCTCATATGATTTGTGAAGCTCAAGTTATGAAGACTCAAAGTTGGAGAAAAATAGCTCAAAATCCATAACTTAGAAATTTTTCTAAGTTACCTCTAGGAAGTTTATGTGCCATGCTTTTCAACCTAAAATTTCATGTCCTTCCAATGATCAAATGGAACTTCCACCAACATCAAATTTGCTTTGTTCCATACACTCTTTCATTTGAGCACAAGATCTAAGCCAAAGGAGTTTTGTGCACCAAGTTCTATTGCCCCAAAGTTGAAGGTTTGAACATGTTTTCAAGGCACATATTATGTGATACTTTGGCATGATCATGCACTTTAGTCATGCAGCATATTAAATCCCCAATCCATGCGCAAGAATTTGAATTTGGAGCCCACCAACCTTTACCCAAACAAGCCAAACACTTAATGTACCATGTTGCACCATTTTCAAATGTTGTTACCAAAACAAGACAAACCAAAAACTGTCACAACCAAATGCCTCTCTCCATTATGTTGCTTGCAGACACACAAAAGCAATCATTGTTTTGTCCAACTATTGCATAACCCTAGTGAATTTGTGCACCACTCTTGCTTGGCATTGGTTTTTCACTTAACTTTTTAACCATGGTAAACTTTCCACTAACCAGAAAGAGGCTTCATATAAAAGCAAAAACAAACATTAGGTCAAAGGGAGATTCATTCAGCAACCAAGAGAATAACCCTAGCCTCCATTTGAACAAAAACACCATAGTTGAGTTTTTGACCACCTATGAAAATCTCATCAAATCTCACTCATCTTTGAACCATTCCATAAACTTTTCATCACAATATCATCACCTCAACCTACTCTTGCTACTGTTTGCAAAAGAGGTAGTTTCGAGCACATCATTTCTCAGCTCCTCAAAATCACTTGAACTTGTTGAAGAAGATTCAAGGATGTTTAAGCACACCATCATCTCCCTCAAGTCCTAGTGGTTTGATTTTCAACTTTTCGGGAAGTTTCAAAGCATATTAAAGGGGCAGTGGACCATTCTCCACTAGATAAGCATCCTTGAACTCGCCTCCATTTTCTACTCATATTTGCATTCATAAAAATGTTTTATTCATGATTATGCTTGGCTTATGATGATTTTGAATTTATTTCCTTGTTTCTGCTCGTTTCTTGTGTGAGTTTTATCTTGGGTTTGCATTTGGACCTGTATCTTTGAGCCATTATCTTTGTGCTTTAAAGTGTTCTTTTATGGATATATATGGTATGTTGTGTTCCTTGCGTTGTGTAGATCATTTTTTATCTTTGATTTTGAAATTGGTTGATTGGTTGAAGAAATATGGTGGCTGGAAGTTGTGGATTCCATGTTGACAAAACCACGATGCATGGTTGTTTTCTTCTTTGGCTGAAGGCAGGAGATGATTACGTGGCAAGGGTTTTGATGAAACGCTCCGTTTCATTTAAGTGTGGTTTTTTTGTTTTTTTTGTTGTTGTTGTAACATGAGCTATGGGCCTAACGCATTTGCTTTTCATGCCCCCACACCCCAAGCCCGTGTGCGCGTATAACTGAACCTCAGTTCAACACCAAATTGCTAACACACCCTCACCTTTTATTTATTTCTTTATTTATTTTATTTATTTGCTGTTACATTTTATTTATTTTAAAATATTTCCAAACATCACAAAAATACCGAAAAATATATTTCTACCATTTTAATGTATTATTTAATTTTTCAACATTTTTATTTTTATTTTCACTTTATTTTATTATTTTATTTCTATTTTAGAAAACCAAGTGTATTTTAGTGTGTATCTTGTGATTTCTTTTGCATTTGAGCTCCAATTTTTACCTCCAATGACTACGGCCTCTCCCTCACCTAGGTAAGGGATTGAGGCACTCTTGAGGAGGATTTTTATCCACGTTTGATCAATTTATGGTTGGATTTGAGTGAACTTTAGTGGCCCCTCGATTCATGCTCAATAAAGTGGAGCACCATCAATCTTTGATTTGTTTGGTGATACTTTGAGTGAAATTATGTCATGAGGTTTTGGCTTATGTTTTTCACTTGACTTGGGTGCCTTGTGTAATTTTTTTGGCATTTATTAAGCCTTTTCCTATTTTTAGTGAATCTTGCGAGTCAAGTCATTTTTAGGGTTGTTTATGCATGCTAGTCTTGACCTAATTCTTGGGATATGATCATGAGTGATCCCTTAAGCACTTCTTAAGCCTTGTTAGCTCATGTTGACGTGCTTGAGGTGCTTCCTTGCTTGTCATAGGTCAATAGCATGTGTAACTTGCATCACAAGTCACTTGTGAATCATGTTTTTCCACTTGTTTAAGTGTTGAGATTGTGTTAGGACTTTGTTTCCTTCACTTCATATGATTGTGATTGTGCTTTGCTTCTTGTTTGTTGTTTGAATTTGGATCATTTCCTTTGAGTTTCACTTCTGCCCCGTGTGGTTTATCACTTGTTCATGATAGTTTGGTGTCATTTGTGTATACTTTGAACTTGTCATGAACATTGGTGCTTGTTTGCTTACTTTGCTTGCATTGTTTTATTTGAGTCTTAAGGATGGTGGTTGAGATGTGCTTGTGGTGGTGGCTGCTCCACACTTTTTCCTCCCTCTATTTTTTATTTGTTGCATCTTTTATTTGCATCTCATATCCTTTGTTTGCATTGCATGTTGACTTGTTTAAGTCAATTCCTTTTCTTTCTCATTTCATCTGTGATTGAGTTGTTTAGTGTTTACTTGGCCGTTTGCCATGATTCCCCTAGGATTCCTAGTACCCCTGTTTAAGGTGGGAGTAGGAGAAACATTAGGTGTTTAATCATATGCATGATAACATTAGGATAGTTTCCCCCTTTCATCCCAACTTTAGGAGCATTGTGTATGACAACATTAGGGTCCAGTTTCCCCTTAGTCTGTGTCTTTCTCTTCTCATCTCCTAAACAATTCAAAACACTTAATAAAGGATTACATGTGTTGTACGCTAAGAGCCTTAAGTACTTGAGAAATGATGGTTGGGTGGACTCCACTCAACTGTCTAGAGTGTTTAGTGTATGCCCTTTGGGCGATATGCGACTGCGACGCATTCCATCTCAAGTCATAGTCTTTAGTGCAACATGAGTTTCAAACCATAACTCAATCCACTTCTTGTCTTAAAAAACACAAAAACAAAAAAAAAACATCAAACCTTTTTATCCTTCGGGATTAATGGAAAACCATTTTCATAAAGGAGTGTTGTTCACTCTTGGTTCTACCGCAAATAGGTAACGCCTAAGTCTCCAATGGTCAAGAAGCAATACACCTAACTGCTAGAACTAAGGTTTAACCCTACTCAGTTTAAAACACTTGAACCAATCAGTGGTCATGTCAGCCCGAACTATGTTTGCTCTGATATCTCGTACCAGATGAGGATACGTAGGCACAAGACGGCGATGTCTTGGCGAGCAACCTTCCCCCACTTTCACCCGTAGTTTTCCGAACTACATTGACTCTGACTTTCCCATTGCACGAGGGAATACATAGGCATAGAGCGGCGTTGCTCTATCGAGTATCTTTTCTTTTCTTTTGCCCCTGTGAGCCTGTAACTTAGATAATTTTTCACCCGTAGTTAGAAAACAAGCGTGGATCCCGTTGAGTACAACGGACGTGAGGGATGCTCATACCTTCCCCTTACGTAACCGACTCCCGAACCTAAGATTTGGTTGCGATGACCTGTCTTTTCCCCTTTTCGTAGGTTTTCTCTGATCGTTTCCTTTACCTCTCTTTGCGATAAATAACGAACGTTGGCGACTCTTCTATCTTCTGTCGGCCCTCTTCGCAGCGATGCGACAGCTGGCGACTCTGCTGGGGACTTTTCCCATCCCCTATGCGAAAACAACCGGCAAAGACACAGAGTCGCCATCGAACATTATTTATCCCGACAGGGAAAGGAAAACATCTACAAAACTTCAAGAAGGGAAAAAACATGATCATCACAACCAAGTTTAGGGTTCAGGAGTCGATTACATAAGAGGAAGGTGTTAGCACCCCTCGCGTTCGGGAGTCGATTACTCAAAGTTATAACACCATCCTCTGTGGAGCCATATCCTTTTCCCCAATGGACTTGTTCCTCTCTTCCCAATAGAGTTACGACATTTCCTCTGATTTTTCATTCCCTAGTGGATAAATCTTTTGCTATACCCTAGTGGCTTAGTCACTTCTCAGTCTCCTATGGCATCATTCCCATAGGTCTCATATCTCGCATTCATATCATATCACCTTTTATGGCTTCTTAGGGGCCAAAATTGTGCATTGTTGTATTTAAGCTTCCTCTGTCTGGTCGAGACTAAGATGTCAATCTTCATCTCTTCGGATAGGAAAATTTTAAATAGGGGCATCTGTCATACCCTAATTTTTTACCTCTAATATCACATATCATTCACCATATTCATAATTACATATGTGTGTGTCTTTATGCATTACTAACCCATATCAAATACAAGATGTGTATACTTGATAGGCTTACAGGTTAGGTCGTCCCCCCAAGGGCTCAAGCAGATGAATTATCAAAGGATGAGCGTCATATTCAACATATCAAGTCCCTTATTCATCCATGAAGATCAATATTTTTCATTCATCAATAATTAAGTACAAGACTGCATCATTTCAAGATCAACAAGGCTCAAATCCTCAGATGCACCTAAATTAGGGTTTTGAGCTAGTTCACCCCCTGAGTTATCTTTTGGATTAATGCATGATCCAATACCTCAAGATATGTTTCAAGGACCTCAAATACATCACATTAGTCAATCCTTATGTTTGTATTAATCCAAAGAACTTGATTTATAAGCAATACAAGGATCCAAATTCATCTGGACCACAAACTAGGGTTTCAGATGAAAAGTTAACTGCACCTTTGATTTTTGACCAAGACATGATCTCAAGCCTTGAAGCATGATTCAAGACACTCAATAATACCTTTGGTGTCCATCCATAAGTGTTCAATTATCTCTAAGGGTTTGATTTCATAAAAGATCACCAAATTCAAAGTTCATCTTATACAAAAGTCAACTATGGTCAAAATCAAGTTTGACTTTTAAGATCTTTAGTCAAACATGGTTTCTTCAAGTAAATAATGAGGTTAACATATGATATGGATCATGATTAATCAATAGAAATCAAGAAAACGAAGGTTAGTTGTAAAAAGGGCAACCATAAAAAAATGAAATTTTTTCTAAGTTATGAGAAAACCCTAATTTGGTGCTAACTTGCCAAGGTCATAACTTCCAATCCGAGTAACCATTTTTTTTATCCAAATATCAAATTGAAGAGCTTGTTACATACTAAAACTTTGTCCTTGAGGGTGGATTCTCAAAAAATGCATAGATTAAGAGATATGAAGCCATGAAGTTGGAGGTTCCATACTTTTTTAACCTAAAAAATTAGTGAAATTTTAGACAGAATATGTTTTGTGTTGGAGCCAGCTTTAGGGCCATTTTTCTCCATTATCCACTTTGATTCAAGACAAACCTTAAACATCAAACTTAAATTACATTATACCAGCTTTCCAAAATGATTAAGAACATCAAAATCCTTTACTTGAGCAAGAAGTTATGGATGTTGCAATAAGGCTTGATCAAGCTGAAATTCCAAGACAGATTTGCAACATGTTTGTGCCACACGATTTGGATAAGTCTTGCAAGCCTAAAATCTTCACAATATCAATACCAAAATGATCACATAACATGTGCTCTGCAAAGCATAACTGAATTTTCAAAGTTTCATCACTTGCCATGTGAAAAAAATCATTCAAAAAGTATGAAGTGGGGTTTTGTCCTCTAGCATTAAAGTGCTATAATAATTTTTGAAAAATAAACCTCCAATCTTCCCAAGGATGATTTGAACATCAAAGGATAGGATGAACTCTTGAGGAACAAAGCTTAAATGATCAAAATGTGATCCATGTGAAGAATAGCCCATGCGTGCCTTGGTGTTGCACCCCAAAATTTGCCCAACCTTTTTCTTTACCTAGCTTTTGTTTCATTGCATTCATCATAGCATTAGCACATACATTGCATTGTCATTTGTACAAGGGATTGAGAGAGTTGTGCTAGATAAGAGGAGTTTATCAAGGCCTAAGCCTAATCAAGAGGTTGTATTCAAGCTATTCAAGAACCTATCACCATTAGAAAAGATCAAAGAGCAGGTGAATGTATGTGGTTCACCTCCTATCTTGGAGGCCATGAAAAGCTCAGCAGATGATTTTGAATCCATGGATGTGGATGTAAAGCATTAAGGAAGCTCATGGGTTATCTTGAGAGTCATTATGGAGCTTACTCAAGCCATTATTCAAAGTACAAGAGGCCACAGCCAAAGGTGGTGTGCAATTAGGGTTTTCACCTGGTCAACCCTCAGACAACTGTGAGTCTTGAGGAGATTAAGACTCAATTCCAAGAAACTATGATCATGGAGATATGTGTTAAGACACTTAAGAGATCATTTCAAGATCGATTTATCAATATTCAAGAATGTGAGAAGTTATTGAGCTAGGGTTTCTAGCTTTGTTAGTGTAAAATCCCCTATCTCAATGCCTAACTCCAAGACCACATAACTCAAGATACAAGTTTCATCTCATCTTGACATCAACATGATACTTGTATAGCATGCTCTTAGCTTTCTTTTGAGTACTAGAAGTCCTTGATTGGACTTATAGAACTCAAGGTATGAAGCAGACAAATTACAGGTCATCGGATGAATGTGATTTTGGTACTTGAAAGTCAACCAACTTTCAAGACATTTTTGAGCTAGAATTATGTCTCTCCTATCCTTGACCCAAACATGAAGGTTGTTCCTTATCATCTTAGCTTTCCAAATAGTACTAGAAGTCCTCATTTGGATTTGTAGAACTCAAGATATGAGCTTGCAAGGCAAGGGTATTTTGGGAAAGTAAGATTATAGGCCATTTTGGATTATAGGTCTATTTCACAACTTTGTATACCTCAAATGCAAATTTGTCCAACTTGAAAGTTGCTCAAAATGGGGTTATTTACTCAATAAAACACCAAGGATTCATTGATATGGATTGGATTAAAGGTGGGTTGAAGAAAATTTCATAAAAAGAAGCTTTAAAGGCATTTAAAGTCAAAAATTCAAATAAATGCAAAATGAACCATTCCAAGTCATGTTTGTGCATATTTTGTGCACAAAACACATTTCAATAACATTGGCATTGGTAGATTTGAAAATTGAGCCATAAAAACACCTCATTTCACATGTTTCTTAAGCTTGAAGAAACACAATCAATATCCACCATTGATCAAAAATAAGGAAGCAATCCCATCCATTCATGTTCACCACCTTACCAGCCAGTGAATTGAACCAATTTTGAAGCTTGGAAGCTCTATTTTCGTGCACATTAACAAGTGAAAAAATGAAGAAAATGGATTTTTCATTGGGCCAAACCAGCCTCAATTGGGCTTCAATACCTATCCAAAATGATTCTATATAAGTCCTAGATGATTCTTTGATGAAGTTTGATGAAGATTGGTGGCAGTTAGAGCAGTTACAGTAATAACAAACTCAAGAGCAAAGCAAAATCAAATTTCAGGATTGAAGCATTTTCCAAGCGAATTGATCATTCAAGAAGCTTCCTGAAGGATCATTGAAGCTTTTTGCATTGGTTTGGTCAAGAATCATCACCTGAATCCACCTCTGTTTAAGCTTCTAAACAGGTACTTTTCTCTCAAAATTACTCATGATTTATGGCAAATTAGAACTTTTTATGCATGTGGTTAGGATCCTGGTAACTCCTAGATGAATTTAGGATAGGATAGAAGCCTGATTGTGATAACTTTTAGCATGACATGATTTCTTAATGCATTCGGTTTAGATGATTCTTAGGTTAAAAATGAATTTCAAACCTACAATGTTGATGTATGAAGCGTGAGGATTTGATTGATGTCATGATTTTAGAGTTTGGTGAGGTTTCATGGCAGAGCACCGTTCACCCTCGCCGGAGAAGACGACCGGAGTCTTCTCCAGCCACCACTAGTTTGATTTCCCTCCTTCCCTTATTTAAATCACCAGATGCAATCTTGGCCCTTGGATCTTAGTAATCCCTTGACTGTTTCCTCTCATCCAATGTCCGTGAGTTAGTTTCAAGAGGTGTGGACTTTTTAATTGGCGTGGCAGCATGTAAGGCATTGGATCAGCATACTTAATGATTGTATGGCTTGGATTAAGACTTATGGTGGTCCTTAGTTGACTGAAGCGCGCGTGATCCCTCAGGTTTTTGAAGCGTGGAGTGGACTTGGGCCTAGCATTGATACGCGCACCCCCCTTTAGGGCCCATAGGAGATTACAACTTGGATTTTTGCTATTTGTCACGCGCCTTTTGTTATTTTCCTTTCTTTTTCATTATTTTTTATGTTTTGAAGCATGATTGTTTTAATTCATTAAAAATAGTAGAAAGTACCCATAGTTCTTAAATTTTTTTCCTCTGATTCCTTAATGTGTTAAGTGATTTTACATGCTATTGGATTAATTTTTGAGCCTTTTTTCAATTTAATTGCATATTTTCCATGTTATGTGCTTTTAATAAATATGAAATTGACATGTGCATCTTGCTGATTTTATTTCTTGATAGATACTTCAAATGAATGTCTAATTTTTTGTATGCTGACTCTAGACACATTGTATGATGTTGTGGTATTTTTGTCCTAATTTTTAGGAGCTGTTTGATTAGGATTTAAGGTAGATTTTTAGAACCTTTCCCATTTGCATTCTCCCATAGAACACTTTGTGGTTTAGCCTTCTGTTAGTGCTCTTAGGCTTAGAATCTTGACCTGAAATTTTGACCATAGCCTCCTAACATTTTGAGGATCCCTTAGGAATTTTATTAGGATTTTTAGGGTTAGTTTCCTATTTTTCCTAGATTTTACATGCTGGCTAATGTTAGTGTGTTCCCCTTAGAATCTTCCTCTAGTTGTGCCCTTTAAGTGATCTTTAGGAAATCCTTAGTCACCCAATCATTACATGAACCCATAGTACATAGGTTGAAACTTTTGTAGGGTAGTTTTCATGTCCTAATAGTGCTCATAGCTTGATTAGGATAGATGTCCTTTAGAGCCTTGCTTTTAGGGTTCCTTGGATGCCTTTGAATGATTTTCTTTCTTCACTTAATTCTCCTAAAGCATAGTCCTATGATATTTGGAGCCTTCTTGTGAGAGCCTGGTCTTCCTTAGGAAGTACTTTGTGCATTCCATGATAATTTGAACCATTGAGGACTATCCTTGAATGATGAGTTTGGTTGAGAACATGGTGAATTCCTTAGGTTTTCACTATGTCTCCCATCATTATTCTTTTCATTTCTCAAGTCCTACATTCTCAGGATCCTTCTTGTGAGAGCCTGGTCTTCTTTAGGAAGTACTTTGTGCATTCCATGAGAAGTTTGAAACTTTGATGGACATTCAATGACATGGTGGGTTCCTTAGGTTCACATTATGCTCCTTTTCTCCTCCAAGTCCTATGACACAGGATCCTTCTTGTGAGAGTCTGGTCTTCCTTAGGAAGTACTCTGTTCATTCCATGAGAAGTTTGAGCCTTGAGGACTCAAGTACCTTTTACATACCTTCTCTTTGCTCATTTGTCCTATTATCTCAGGATCCCTCTTGTGAGAGCCTGGTCTTCCTTAGGAAGTACTCTGTGCATTCCATAAAGAGGTTGAGCCTTAGATGGACTCTTGTGTTGATACACATCTAAACCTGATTTAGCCTTGGGATGATTTCCTTGTTGCTCATATAGTGTATTTCTCTCCTGATGGATTGATTTCATTGCCTGCTTGTTGTGATGCATTAGGATAGGCTTGCATGTGTAGATACCCTTAGGCTTAGGTGCATGATTGCATTAAAGGTTGAGGTTTTCCTCCCTTTGCTTGGATGTTTATCTGCCTTTTATACATGTCATGTTTGCATTAAAGGTTGAGCTAGTCTCCCTTTGCATGTGTGTTTTCTCTGTGCATCTTTGTTTGCATCCCCTGTTTGCATTGAAGGGTGAGCTTGTCTCCCTTGCTTGTACTATTGCATTGCATCTGCATCCAGTTACTTTATATTTCATCTGCTTGATAGATGTGTTTCGTTTTCCCCTTTGTATGTTCCCTTAGGGTTCTCACCTCCTTGTTCAAGGATGGTGATGATAGAACTTTAGGTTGAATCCATGCATGATAACATATAGGATAGATTCCCTTTCAAACTCAACATTAGGACCATATTGTATGACAACAGTAGGATGCTTGATAGTTTCCCCTGTAGAGTCCTTTTCTCTCTTCTCATCTTCAAACCACAATAAAACACCTAATAAAGGCTAATTTGTACCGTACGTTACGAGCCTTAAGCTTCTTAGGAAGTGGTGCTTGGGGGGCTTCTCCTTGATTACCTAGAGTGTTTAGTATACGTCCTTAGGACGATATGCGACACATTTGTTCCTAAGTCATACTCTCTAGTGCAATATGAGTTACAAACATTCATAAGAAAAACTTCTTCTCCGATAAAAGATAAAAACAAACATCAAACCTCTTTTGCCCTTTGGGGCTCTCTTAATCAGGAAAACCTTTTCAGATGAAAAGAGTACTGTTAAGCTTTGATTCTACCGCAAACAGGCGTTGTCCCTAACTACTGGAACTGTAGTTTAACCTTACTCGGGTAAAAACAATTGAACAAGCGCGTGTTCCTTTTTATCCCAAACTACGTTTGCTCTGATCTCTCATACCTGTTGAGAGTACGTAGGCACAAGACACGATGTCTTGGCGAGCAACCTTCCTCCCTTCACCCGTAGTTAGTCGAACTACGTTGACTCTGACTTTCCCATTGCACGAGGGAATACCTAGGCCCAGAGCAGCGACGCTCTGTCGAGTCATTCTTTTCCTTTTTATTTTCTTTTGAACCAACCTTGATAGGTAGATAAATAACCCGTCAGATAAACAAAACAAGCATGGATCCCGTTGAGTACAACGGACGTGAGGGGTGCTAATACCTTCCCCTCGCGTAACCGACTCTCGAACCCCGAGATTTGGTTGCGATGACCGATCTTATCCCTTTTCACTAGGTTTTTTCCTTATCGTTTCCTTTCCCTCCTTTGGGATAAATAACGATAGGTGGCGACTCTTCTGTCTATGCCGGTACCTTTTTTCCCAGTAGCGACAGCTGGCGACTCTGCTGGGGAGGTATAGCTACTGGGGAATTTTCCCATCCCCTACGCTGGGACCGTTTCCCATCCCCTATGCGAGTCAATCCTAGCGCTTGTTTGTTTATCTTTTTGGGTTTTGCACATACGTGTTGTACTTTATTTACTTCCGCACTTTACTCTCCCGCATTTTATTTTCAGCATTATATTATCATTATTGTGCTGTTGTGGGAGGGAAGTTTTGATGAGTGAAAATCCAAACCCAGGCTTGAGTGCAAACATAGCATTAGAGTGGAATTAGTGGAGGACCTGTTTGCTTAGCAAACACCAGTTCCCATGAAATTCACACTCAGACGAGATTCTCTTTGATGATTTCTTTTCTGATCCTTAGGATTGGAACTGATCTTGGATCTGAGGATTGTCGACTCTGGGAACCGATCATTTGTGACTCAGCTAAGTGAGGCCTCTTCAAGGAATAATGATGCCAAACCAGAAATGGTGAATGTATCATCATTTCATGAAAGTCTGTGACACTGAGGAACGCATAGGATGTCGTACCTTTATCAGTGTATTAGGTTCATACCTGTGAGTGGAATTGGGGTTATGCAGGAAACATTTACCTTCAGACAACCTGGTTTTTTCTTGACAATATGAATCAGTATTCCTGGTACCAGAGGGTTCCTATTATCAGAGCTGTGTTATGTTCTCGCTGAAGCAGAACTTTGGTCCTTCAGTCAACAGCACAGCAATCTTGATCTCCTATTGTATCTCTGCATTTGCATTTGCATCATTATAACATGTTTGCATTTTGACATACATGTTCTGGTACTTCCAAGTATCTTAACTTCGAGACTCGCTGTTGAGCGTTAAATGTTTTCCCTATGGTTCGTCTGTGTAAAACAAATCGAAGCAGACAGGTTCCTTGGAAATACTTGAACATGACATGCGCATTTCATTTGCATAACAGGTGTTCGAGGCTGGGTACGTTATCCTGATCCGGTTTTCTCTTCAGAATTTCAGACATCAAGAAGTTGGTCATGGAACAGGTTCAAGCAGAGCTGAGAGAGGTCCAAGGCCAGATAGGGCAGTTCATGAAGGACATGCAAGCACTATGTTTGAGTCAGGAGATGCTCAAAGAGGAGAACCAGCAGTTGAAAACTCAAGTGGGTTTGATCATGGAGGTGGTAAGAAAGGTGCTCAAAAAAGAAGGTGACCAGGTGCCTAAAGCTGCAGTAGAGATGCTCGTTCCACTTTTGTCCATGGAACCTATCCCAAGGTGTGATGTACCTCGAAGACCTGCTACACGACCTGAGATCCCAGATTTGCCATGTCAGCAGCTACCTCTTGCTCCCCAAGACAATCTTAAGGCTAGGAGGTATGCTCCGAGGCTGAAGCATCCTAACAGAATCTTTGATAAGATCCCTATGACTTGTACCCAGTTGCTACAAGTCTTGCTTCAGCTTCGATTGGTCGAACTACAGAAGTTATCTCCAATAACTGGTGAGCCACCACCAGGCTATAATGCAAACGCCCGTTGTAATTTCCATGTTGGGGCACTCAGACACCACATGGAGAACTGCAAAGCTTTTAAGCACGTAGTTCAGGACTTGATCGATTCAAAGGTCGTTAAATTCACGCCAGGAGGCACGAGTATAGCAGAGGATCTCATTCCAGGCATTACAGAAAAGGTGGACACTCTTGCTTTCATCCCTAAAACTGCATTGGACCTAGAGGATGCCTTGCAATTTATGACCTCTAAATCTCCGTGCCCGCAGCTATTGCCGATTCCGGGGCTAAACCTGAGGATGAGTGCATCCGAACAAAAGGAGTCCTTGGCATCTCAGGCTCAATATCCGGATGTCTTGACCGTTCAAAGTCAACAACCCCTAGGGTCCATGCATCAGACATCATCTCCCTTCCGTAGTTAACGGTCATATCGCCATCAACAGAGACGGCACGCCAAGCAAAGACCAAAGAATCCAAAAAGGTAGTTCGCTCAGTTGCCCATGTCATACAGTCATGTATTGCCATATTTGATCAAGGGTGGTCTAATAGTGCCAAAGGAGATTAGCCCGGTGATTCCATCGTATCCGCCATGTTTTATTGCAAACGCCCATTGTGATTACCACACTGGGGCACAGGGGAACTCAACTGAAAACTACAAGGTGCTTAAGATCCATTTTCATACTCTATTGGACGCCAACAGGTTCTCGATCACACCTCAGGGTATTCAGATTAACGACCTTCCTTCATCCAGCCAGGTGGGCGCATCAGTTCATGTTGTGGAAGAGTTCCTCGAGAACGAAGGTTCAGAAGCCTTTCAGACTGACTTCGACGAGTAATTCTGAAGATGGCTGATTCACTAACAAGTCAAAACACAAGAAGCCCAGTTCCTGAAGGCTGGCAATTTTCGTTTTGTTCTGTTATTTCTTTGCATTCGTAGTTTCTTTCCTGTCTATATGCAATTTCGTTTGTAAAACTTATTGTTTTTCAATTGATATTGATAATGAAATAAATATGCATGTTTTGAATTAATCCATTTGTGTTCACTCTATTGCTTTCATTTATTTCAAACGCTTGTCTAAGTGGAATCCGAGGAGGATGACGAAATCGAAAGACGAGTAAGCTTCTGATTGTATGCTTTTGAATAAAAAAACATGTTGATGATGTACAGGCATTGTTTCAAATCCATAAACACCGGAGATATAAGGAAGGTAATCCCTTGTCAACCCCTTTGAGCCTAGTAGTAGGAGTTTCTTTCTGAAAATGAAAAACCCTCAATCTTAACCTGGGGCAGGGTAGGTGTCAGTTAATTTGACCAAGCGTTCAAATTACAACATGAGTGTTCTCGTTCGAGGACCAATCACACCTCTATAGGTCGTGCCTAAAAAGCCATGATGGTTAAACCTGGCCGATCAGGAGTGAAACAGTCACAGTCTCTTTTCAAATAAGTCATACGAGCCGGTGTCACACGATTTGTTCAAAAAAAAAGGAGAAAGAAAAAGAATCAAAAGAAAATCCCGCTAAGTCGAATCTTGCGAACAAGCGACTTAGTCAAAATTAGGGTGTCCCGCTGGACTTCCAAAATCGAAGAAACTCAAAAGAGTTAGTCCAGGCAAAAATTAGGGAATGAAAAACGAAAAGCAAAAGGATTACAAAAAAGAAAATCCTCAAAAGCAAATTGTGTGATTTCAGGCTACAAAGACGAAAGAGCAAGCGGCTGTCAGTCCGAAAAGCTGTGGTTCCTGAACCATCACTCCTATCATACAACCTTTGAAAGGTAAATACTAAAGTCGAACTAGTTGAACGTAGGATTGGAGAACATCACGGAGAATGGGTGGGTTAAAGTGAATTTTGAGCATATATCCTTTCCTTCTTAAACCGTGAACCTGACCACGTTACAACCTGAAAAAGTCCTAATTGAAGCAGTTTTGTTTCGAGAGCATACTTCGGTAAAGATCGCATCGAAACTAACTCCCTGAAAGGATTCCTCTTACAGCATTGTATTAATGTTGACATGTTGATGAGTGATTCATACACTTTATGTCACAAAATTTTAATTTTCCAATGAACCGAACTGGATTTTCAAAACTGTCATATGTATTGCATTTGATATGTCTTTTATGTAGAACAGTTTGTTTTACTTGCGAGTAAGCGCTTGACAGCAGGAAAGTTTCCACAGTGGAAAGTTTGATCAAGACAACAGGCAGAGTGCCTGAATACTCTGGTGGACCCGGGCAAGCTTTATCAGATGATCACGACATGGGAGTCAGCCATCCAAAAGTCAGTAATCAGGGGAAATCAAGTCGAGATTCGGTGAATCTCTCGCAACCAAGGGTACTGCTCCGCAAATCTGCCAATGAGCGACAAAGTCATGGCAAGGCTGGGGCAGACCACCCCGAGAGCACCGAAGCTATCCTTATCCTGAAGACAATTAACGTGAAGCACCTCTGTGAAGTTCCAAACGCTGAGGCCGTTCATATCAAATCGCCAGAGTACAGAAGATTTCTGGTTTCCTTTCGAGAGGATGTTACGAAGATCCCACAGGCTGGGGCAAAAATTGAAAGCGAAAGAATCGTTCCTCTCCATATCTGCAGAGTTTATCAAAAGTTGTTACAGATTCTGGGGCAAGTCATCTCGAGTTCGTTTCATGGCAAGATTTTCTGTTCAAGAGATCATATTTTTGCAAGGTCATTTCCCTTGAGGCATCTGACAAAAGTGCATCCTCGTCGCACCCTCAGTAGAAGCATGTGCAGAGTATTGGGCCCACTTCCCAGCAAGTCAAGATCGGATTTCTTTCCACCAAGTAGAAGTAAAGTCCCCTCAGAAAGTTCAGTTGTGTCTCCCCACAGAGTATGAATATTGGACTGTGAGCATTGAGTTGTCTCCCCAAGCAGAGACAGGTTCTCCCCAATAGAGTTTCTTGTTTAAGTTCCTCTTTGTTCCTCAGCAGAGTAGCCTAACCAAGTTTCTCGCATCCCCAAAGTAGATTTACTTGTTCAAATTCTCTCTCTTCCCAATGGCATATTCTTGTGATTCATCAAGATAGATGTTATCAACTTCGGTTGATCCGGCCTTCTGGTTCGATGCTCGCTTTTATTTAACGGATGCCTGCGTGTTAGCAGATAGATGTTATCAACTTCGGTTGATCCGGCCTTCTGGTTCGATGCTTGTTTTTATTTAGCGGATGCCTGCGCGTTAGCAGATAGACGTTATCAACTTTGGTTGATCCGGCCTTCTGGTTCGATGCTCGCTTTTATTTAGCGGATGCCTGCATGTTAACAGATAGATGTTATCAACTTCGGTTGATCCGGCCTTCTGGTTCGATGCTTGTTTTTATCTAGCGGATGCCTGCGCGTTAGCAGATAGATGTTATCAACTTCAGTTGATCTGGCCTTCTGGTTCTATGCTCGCTTTTATTTAGCGGATGCCTGCGTGTTAGCAGATAGATGTTATCAACTTCGGTTGATCCGGCCTTCTGGTTCGATGCTCGCTTTTATTTAGCAGATGCTTACGCGTTAGCAGATAGATGTTATCAATTTCGGTTGATCCAGCCTTCTGGTTCGATGCTCGCTTTTATTTAGCGATTGCATGCGTGTTAGCAGATAGATGTTATCAACTTCGGTTGATCTGGCCCTATGGTTCGATGCTCGCTTTTATTTAGCGATTGCTTGCGCGTTAGCAAATAGATGTTATCAACTTCGGTTGATCCGGCCCTATGGTTCGATGCTCTCTTTTATTTAGCAATTGCTTGCGCGTTAGCAGATAGATTGTTATCAACTTCAGTTGATCCGGCCTTCTGGTTCGATGCTCGCTTTTATTTAGCGATTGCTTGCTTTAGTTAGCAGATGTTATCAAGATCGTCAATGATTCAGCCTTGGAGTCGACGTTTCTCTTGACATAAGAAGGTGTCTGACAATGATGTCAGAAATCCTCATCAATCGTTATTGATCCGGCCTTCGGGTTCGATGTCTGTGGTGTTACACAGATGCCTGGTCCGTTAGTCTGTTGCCATGCAACTGTCACTCCAAGTTTTCTGCAGATCGTTATCACCTTTTCAAATTTCGCAGTTTATTTCTGCGGTTGGCAAATTTTTGGGTTTATCGGTATTCAACCGTCTTTAACCTTGATTGTTTGAGAGTCGTTCGCTTCTCACCCAGTGTTGCACCCTAAAATTTGCTCAACCTACTTCACTTGGTTTATGTTTCAATTGCATTGTCATTTGCATAAAAAGTCATGTACATAGTTTAATCACTTGCATAGCATAGCATAAAAAGTCATCTGACAAGGGATCAAGTGCTATTTTTCATCTCAAGGAATGCATTCAAGAGGCTCTTATCAAGATTCAAGCCTATTCAAATCACCAAGAAAGAAATTGAAGCTTTGAGAAGTTTAAAGGCCAAGCAGTGGGTTTCTCTCCTATCTTGAGGGTATGTGAAGATCATCAGAGAGGTTATGAGTTATGAATTGAGGGCATGGAAGACCTAGAGGGTCCTTTTGAAATTAAGACAAGTCATTGGCATGGTTACAAGAGCTACAGTTGAAGACAGTCAACTAGGGTGTCATCTGGGTCAACCCTGGGTCAACCCTAGGTCAAATGCTTGATTGAAGGGCATCAAGGCCTATTTGGAGGATGTGGGATTCATCATTTGATATATGGATATGGATGTGGTGTTGTTCCAAGGAGAAATCAAAAGAAATCAAGAAGAAGAGAAGTTTCTAAATTAGGGTTTCTGAGTAAACTTCCCTAATTTAGGTCAAACTTCCAAGCAAAGTAATTCAAAATGCAAGTCTCAAATGGATCCTTGGCCAACATGAAACTTGTAGAGTATCTCAGGAACATTAATTTGAGTGGTGGAAGGCATCAAGGAGATTTATAGAACTCAAGTTATAGCCCAGACAAGTTAGGGGTCCTCAGAGGCATCTGAAACTTAACTGTGAAAGTCACTTGACTTCCAAGCAACTTTTGAGGTAGAAGGAGTTTTCAAACGGATTCTTGGCAAACATGAGAGATGTTCCTTATCTTCTTAGCTTTCCAAAAAATTTATAGAAGTCCTCATTTGGATTTGTGGAGCTCAAGTTATGAGTTGTACAAGCCAGGGGTATCTTGGGAAAGTGAGATTATAGGTCCTTTTTGAGCATAGGTCAAAATCTCCATGTTCCACTCTTCAGATGAAAAAGCGTTCAACACGGAATGTGCTTAAAATGATGTTTTTAGGTCAAATAAGTCATCATGGTAGATTGATCGGCTTATTTCAAAAAGTCAATTAAAATGGCCTAAAAAAAGGGAATAAGTCAAATAAAGTTTGGTGGGAAAAATCAAATTTTTGGGTTAGAGGTCACAAACATGTCAAGTGAATACTCATTTTGAGTAGAAATTGCATTCTAAAGACAATGGCATTGGCACATTTTTGAATTGGGCAATAATTTCATGACTTGCTTTGTAAAAGTGGTTACTTGAAATGTAAGTCACTAATCCAAACCACTTAACAAGGCATTTGGAAGGCTATTTTGGTTAGAAACTTCCAAGGGAAGATACATGAACAATCTAGAAATTTTCAAGGGAAGATACATGAACAATCTAGAAATTTCCAAGGGAAGATACATGAACAATCTAGAAATTTTCAAGGGAAGATACATGAATAATCTAGAATCTTCCAATCATCTCTATAAATGTTTAGAAACTCATTTGAAGCAAGGTTGGTGATTGATTGGAGTTGGATTGGAAGAGAGCATATCAATTTTCAAGAGAGCAAATCAAGTGGTGATTCTTCATTCAAGGCGATTTCGGTTCGATTCGAAGATTGTAGCACTTTCCTCGCATGTTGTTGAACGAATTTGAAGCTTTCGGAAGCACGAAAAGAGCCGAAGATACTCCGTTTCGAAGCTCCGATCAGGGTATGTAAACCTTAACTTTACCATGGATTTAGGATGAGATAATTAGAAATTCTTATGCGGTTAGGATCGTGAACACCTATGGATGATTTTAGGATTGTTAATTCGGAGATTTTCTTCATTCCCTTTTTCTTTTTCTTTTTCTGTTTTGAGGCCTGTTTGCTTTTATTGCGTCAAAAATAGTAAAAATGTTCAAGAAATTATGAAATTTGTTTCTGTAGATCTTGATTGTCTTAAGAAATTTTAGGCGTTGAGTTTTCATTTTTTGGATTTTTTTTGATTTAGTTATGATTTTTCTTTCGTGCTAATATCCATTGGTGTACATAACTGTTCATCTGTTTTGTTTAATTTTGTTCTCTTTGATGCTTCATGATTTTGAGATGATTTTTGGATATGTTTTATATGATATGCATAGATTTCCCCAGAAATTTTATTGGAATTTCTAGACGACTCTAAGTTTAGTTTTGAATCCGCTTTTTAGAGCCATCCCCATCTGAATGTTCCCTGGACACTTTATAGGTTTTCCTTTAGAAAGTGACCTTAACTTTAGAATTTGGTTTTCATTTTTTTACCATAGGTTGCTAACATCTTCAGGAGATTGTAGAATTTTTCTTAGATTTTTGTGGATTGTTTTACCATTTCTTTTGCATTTTACATTCTGATGAGTATTTTGCATGATTTAATTGATGCTTGCTTTGCATATTTGATACCGCTGTTTTGTAGAATTTTGTTCTCTCAATTGGTGATGATTATTGCTTAGATTTTTTGGTATATTGTAGCTAACACTTGCATGTTCCCTTAGGAATGTTTGTAGATTTTCTAGATGTAATTTGGTTCTGTTTTAGGGTTGTTGATTAGGACCTTCCCAATTGATGGTTAACCTTGACCCCTTGCATGTTAGGATTTGTTTAGACCCCTTAGAGGTTGATATAGGGTTTGATCTTCGATCTTGATAATATAGATATTAATATACTTTAGGGTTTCCCTTAGGATAATGTGATAAGCTTTAGAACAAAAATGGTAACAAAAAATGTTGAAATAGATATGGTGTAATAAAAAAACTTAGAATATTTTAGGGTTTAAACACAACATAGGTGCACTTGAACATTTTATTTTGGGTTTTTTAGATTGAATTAGAGTATGGGACCTATGGGGTATATGGGGTAGATATAGTATTTCCCTTAGAATTAATATTAGGCTTGTAAATATTATTTTACTATTTTTAGTATATTTTCCAATCGTGTGATTGTTTGGTTTGCCCATTTTTGGGGTTTATTTTGTTGTATGGGCTTTTTGGGCATTTGCTTGGGGTGTGGGCTTGGTTTCAAGAGCATGATGGTGGAGCCTAATGAAGACAAGGTTGAAGATCAAAATCAAAGCTTGATGAAGATTGCTTGGCCTGCTTGGAGTTGTTTGAAGACCATAGGACATAAGAGCTAGATAGAGCCTTAGAATAGAAAATTGATTCATAAACATGGATGGTTTCTTGTGCCTCCATTCTTCTCAATGACTAAAAGTCTCTCCTTAATACTCACATCCCTCCTTTGGAAGGATTAGTGACTGTGTCTAGGAGATAGAACTTTGAGAGAAACAATTTGTATTATGTTAACTTTCTGTAGGCCACCTTTGGTGTTCAATAGACTGTTTAACATGCAAAACCCTCTTGTAATCATTTCTCTGCTGGAGAGCTTGCTTTGAAGAATCCCTTGAGGATGGAAGATGAAGTTCATTGCTTGGAAGACTGATAGAAGAAGGAGCTTGTGCTGTCAGGTTTTGCTGTTTAGAGCTGTTGATGTATTGTTTGAGTTTCTTGACTGTATTGTTTGTTAATTGTCCCCTTGAGATTGAGGTGAAGCTGTTTCACTTCGCTCATTGTTTTCTAGGTTCGAGGTTGAGTGGGACTCCCTTGCCTCGCTTGTACTGCTGCATTCATGCATTTTACTGCTTTACTGTATATATGATGTTTCTTTTCCGTTTATTCCCCTAGGATCTCTGTTTCTCTCTGCGCAGGAGAGAAATATGACAGACATTAGGTGCTAACCCATGCATGATAACATTAGGGTAGATTTGATTCCCTTTTCAACCATAGGTTTTAGAGTTGCTGTCTCTCTTCTTTCTCAAAACAATCAGAAAAATACAATAAAAGGATAAACATCAATAAAAAAACAGTTCTTGCGTAAAAGACTGCAAACCAATCAAAAGACGTCATTTTTGTCCGCTTAGACCCATAATCAGGAGAAAACCTTTTTCAGAAGGATAAAAACAATCAAGACAGACTTGTGTCGTACGTGGCCCGAACTACGTTTGCTCTGATCTTTCATGCTGTATGAAAGTACGTAGGCATAGGATGCGATATCCTAGCGAGCAACCTTCCCCTCCTTTCCCGTAGGTAGGCGAACTATGTTGACTCTGATTTCTCGTTCCAGACGGGAATACGTAGGCATAAAGTGTGATACTTTGTCGAGTCATTTTATTTTCTTTTTAACCCCAGACCTGTAGAGTAGATAGAATAACAATCGGTACCAGAA
This sequence comes from Lathyrus sativus, assembly GCA_963859935.3. Classification (NCBI taxonomy): domain Eukaryota; kingdom Viridiplantae; phylum Streptophyta; class Magnoliopsida; order Fabales; family Fabaceae; genus Lathyrus; species Lathyrus sativus. Next base: position 297,687,293 of record OZ012737.1, on the reverse strand, counting down.
AACAAGCGTGGATCCCGTCGAGTACGACGGACGTGAGGGGTGCTAATACCTTCCCCTTGCGTAACCGACTCCCGAATCCAGGATTTGGTTGCGATGACCATTCCTTTCCCGTCTTTGCGGTAGGTTTACTTCGAGCGTTTCCTTTCCCTCTGTTGGGATAAATAACGCACGGTGGCGACTCTTCTGTTCAGCCGGCGCCGATTTTCGCAGTAGCGACAGCTGGCGACTCTGCTGGGGACTCCAACGGTTCCCTACGCGAGTCAATCCTAGCGCTTGTTTTCTCGTCGAGGATTTTGTATGGATTTACTTTTCAGTCATTTACTTTCAGCATTATTTTATTGTGATTATTGTTGTGGGTATGAGGGGGTTCTATGATTGAGAGATAAGTCGGACCTGGGCTTGAGTGCACCTAGAATTAGAGTGGAAATTAGTGGGCGCGTGCATGCTTTGCATGTACTAGTGTCTCATGAAATCCACGCTCGGACGAGGTTCTTCTGGTTGACTTCTTTTTCAACCCTTTGGGTTGAGGGGGTTGTTGGTTAGTTGGATTGTCGACTCCGGGGACCGATCATTTGGAAGTTGGCTAAGTGAGGCCTCTTCAGGACATGATGATGCCACACCTTCTGGGTATCGTATCATCAGTCTTGAATGTATGTGACGCCGACGACCGCATAGGATGTCATACCTTGTGTCAGTTATTAGGACACCTACCTGTGAGAGGGGTTGGGACATGCAGGTAACTTGACTTCCAGATTACCAGTTTTCTTGATTGAGATTTAGTGGTGTGATATTTGAGGACAGTGTTATTGGGTCCATCAGAGACCAGGTTGGAGCATTGTGGATGGTCTTGAGCAGTTTGTGGGTCTATTTGAGGCCAATATGGTGGATTGAGCTTCTCAACCAAGGGGATGTGATCCCGCGTTTGCTGCATCTTGCATTACATTTGCATAAACATGTTTGCATCATATTGCATATCATTCTCCAGCTAGTCAGAGCTCTTATCCATCAGTTGTTTTGATTCTGAGGGTGACTCTCCGGTGATTGTTCTGAGCAAGTGTTGATTTTTAGAAGACAACCAAGGGGTTGAAGCAGATTTGAGCAGAATCAAGTAGTGAAGTCAGTGGAAGGTTGTTGGTAGCTATGTCAGAGAGCAGCTTCCAGTTTGTTGATGCCTTTTCGGGTTTCACTGTGACATCCAATCCTCTGTATGATTCTCTGCATGACGAAGAATCCCCGCAAGTGAACAACTTTACTGCAGCTCAACTTGTATAGCCTTCTGTTGAAGACCGAGATCCACATGAGCTGTTTGTTGTCCGAAGTGAGCGTTCTCCTTATGTTGATACCTCAGATTATCAAGGTGTTGTCTTCCCTGTACCGAATTCCCGAAGAGAGGTCCCGATAACCAAGACCGAAGACCCAAGAGCTCCTGAGTATGCTATAAGATTCTGAGCGTCGGAAGGAAAAGTTAAAGCTTTGAAAATGAAAGATGTTGTTAACCTGAATGCTGCAGACATGTGTTTGGTTCCTGGCCTGGTGTTGCCTTATAAGTTCAAAGTGCCGAAATTTGAGAAGTACACGGGAGATAGCTATCCGAAGCAACATTTGACGATGTTCTGTCGAAGAATGACTTCGTTTGTGCGAGACGACAAATTAATGATCCATTGCTTTCAAGATAGTCTGACTGGGGCATCTTTGAGGTGGTATATGCAGTTAGAGAACAATCAGATTCGATCATGGGTGGATTTAGCCAGAGCTTTTCTGAAGCAGTACGATTATAATTTAGACATAGCTCCCCATCGCATGCAGTTGCAAGAATTGTCTCAAGAGAATGCTGAACCTATCAAGAAGTATGCTCAGAGATGGAGAGAATTTGCTGCTAGAGTGCACCCACCACTTTTGGACCGAGAGTTAACGAGCATGTTTGTAGATTCCCTACAAGATCCGTACTTCGAAAGATTGCTTGGACTTCCTTTAAGTTTCTCTGACTTGGTAACATTAGGAGAACGCCTTGAGTATGCCATAAGAATTGGGAAAATTCAGATTATTTCAAACGATCAAGCTGGTGAAACTGAATTTCATTGTGACTATCAGAACGAAGAAGAAGTTGTAATCAATGCAGCCATGCCAGATGTTGAATATCCTCGAGACGAATCAGTGAATTTTGTTGGTTCTTCATCTTATCAGAGACCAATACCTCCGGTGACTTGTTATACTGAACAGACAACTGTGCCTCAGGCACCCTATCAGGAACCTTATGTCGCTTCCATTGCAAAGCAGCGAACTCGTGGTCGAGGTTATCAGAATCAGCGTCAGAATCAGAATCGACCTCGCAACAATTTGGAACGAAGGAAAGCTCCTTCTCACCCAGTGCCTATGCTGTATAGCCAGTTGCTGCCATCTTTGATCCAGAGTTCTTTAGTGGAACCGAAAGCTCTTAAGCCTGTTCCCGAGCCTTACCCTCCTGGGTACGATCCCCATGTTCAGTGTGGTTACCATGGTGGCTCCCCCGGACATTCGACGGAAGATTGTAAAGCGTTTCAGGCAAAAGTACAACAGTTGATCGACCAAGATCGCATTCCCTTTCGAGAAGGATTTCTGTTTGTTCATACCAACCACTCAGCTGTCTAAGCTCGTAGATTCAGAGTTTGTTTTCAACAAGCCAGTGATTCAGACAGGCGGGCGCCTCGACATTGGCAATCCTCAGACTTTTATATCATTTGCATTTGTAGTTTTCTTTCTGTCAGTTACTATTTGCTGTAAATATTGTATGTTTCGAATGGTAATATTAATAAGGTGACTATGCATTTTTCTGAATTAATCATGTCGCTGTCGCTCATTTATTGCATTGCACTGACACTTGCATTTTATTCACTCCACTTTGTCACCAAGATTAGCAAAGATTGGAGGGAGGATGACTAAACTAAATACTCATAACCGATGATCGTATGCTTTCATATAAAACCTTGCCGATGACGTACAAGGCATTGTTTCAAATCCCCCAAACACTGGAGATATAAGGAGTTAGTCCCTTGTTAACCACTTCGAGCCAGGAAGTAGAAGTTTTTTCGGACTTTTTAACCCTCACATCTTAACCCGGGGCAGGGTAGTTGTCAGTTAGCTTGACCGAGCGTTCAAGTCTTACAGAGGAGTGTTTCCATTCGAGGACCAATAACAGTTTATACCTCTCAAGAGGTCGTATCTCGTCAACCACAAAGGTTAAACCTCACCAACCAGGAGTGAGACAGTTACAACTTTTCGGAGCAATCAAGACAACCAGTGTTACACGACTTTGTTCCAAAAGAAAAAGAAAGAATAAGAAAGCCCGCTAAGTAAAAAGAAAAAGCTGGAAAGCTAATACTTAGGCAAAAATCAGGGCATCCCGCTAGACTTCAAAAGAAAACGAAAAAAATCGAAAAAGAACTCAAAAGGAGTCAGTCCAGGCAAAAATTAGGCAATCAAAAGAAGGGATAGAAAAAAAATATAGATCCCCAGTGAAAGACAAAGTCGTGTATACAGACACCGAAAATGAAGAAGGAGTAACTGTTACTCCGAAAACCTTGTGAGTTTTCCTTAACGATGGTTCTCACCATTCAACATACCTCTCGAAGAGGCGAGCGCTCGAGCCAGGTTAACTGAACTTTAGGATCGAAGATCATCACGTAGAAGGGGTGGGTACAAAACATAATTTGAGCCAAATATCCTTTGTTTCACGAACCGTGAACCCGACCACGATACAACCCTTAAAAGACCTAATTGAGGCAGGGTTTATTCTGAAAGCGCATTACGATAAGGTTGAGTAACCTGACTCCTTCATGATTTGCTAATCATATCCTTGGTGTATTTTTTTCACTGATCAAATCAGCACTGCGTTTGAACTATTGGTTCATTCGCCACTCACAATCATGACACGTAAATGAGTGACAACACATTTTTTTTCAAAATTTGCATGAACACTGCATTAAAATTACCATTCGGGACTGAACAATTTTACTTGCAGGTTAGTAGTTGACAGGAAAGAAATTCCAACAGGGAATAATCGAACAGGATTGAATAATTCAACAGTTTGGATCAGAATGGTGTATGTTGTGAAACCCTGTAAATCTGGGGCATTGACTTCCAGTGAGTTCGGAATCAATTAGTCTGAGGAAAAGTCCCGAAGCATCGGTTGATTATGGGGCAGATTACTTGAGAAGCAGTTGATTAGAAGCGAATCTTCTCGAGAGCCAATCAGGGGCAGCTATCCAGAATGCTATGTTTGATCAGGGTAGGTTAAGTCGCTCAACGCTCGTTCAGGGGCAAGTCACGATGTTGATAGTTGTTGAATTGAGGGAAACACCGGGGTAAGCCATCGCAAGGTCGTATTGTAGCAAGGTGCTTTCGGTTCAGAGTGGGTTTTTCCGAGAACCAGATTAAGGCAAAGTCATTGCAGACAGGGGCATGCCTTTATTCGAGAGACGTTCGATTCGAAGTATCTCGCGGAAGTTCAGAATGCTGGGGCAGTCCATATCAAACCATCAGGGTACAGATTTTCAGACTATCCCACAGAGGTTCCTGCAGGCCGGGGCATAACAGAGGCGAAAGAATTGTTCTTCTCAGTGTCATCAGCGTTACTCAGAGCTACTTGAGCAGATTCAGCCAATCTTCAAGTTTGAGACAAATATCGGGAAATCGTGCTAGAAGCCGTGAATTCGGATAGGGTATTGTCCAGCATCAGGCGTGTATGACCCACCACGGATGTACAGAAGTCCAACCATACTTGGCACGTTCGTTTATCCCCAGTAAAGTCGTACATTTGAGAATCAGTTCATCTAGGGCAATTAGGTCGAGATTTGGCAAATCTCTCGCGGCTATGGGCGCTGCTCCACGAATCAGTCAATCAGGGGCAAAAGATTATCACAAGACCGGGGCAGAACACCCTAAAAACAAAAGATGTTGTTGGGACATTCTTTTGGGGTTTGACGTGCAGAAACAGTTCAGATCTAACCGTCAGGGTACAGAGATCGAAGAGTCCTTATCAGAAGGTTGGCGCCGATTCAGGGGCAAGGTATTGTGAGTAGCACTATGGCTAGCCTTTCTTTTCTAGACGAAATGCTCGGACTGGGGCATGTTGGTATTTATGGGGCAAATTTCTGAGAAGGAATCGAGTTCATGTTGCCCTAACCAGAGGCTTTTGATGAAAGACTTGATCACCGCGTGAAGTGAATCCCCATGCAGGTCGCGCTTCTGAGATAACAATGTTCCTTACTGAAGAAGGATCAAATTCCCCAGCTAGTCGTAGCTTATCCGAGGGACATTCTCCAGCAAGGTCGTTTGCCCTCAGCAGAATTGACGATTCCAAGATCGAAGGCTGTATTCAGACAGTGTGGTGTCCCCCGAAAGGATTCCCCATCCCGAGCAGAGTGGTTTAGCCTCAGAAGATTAATATTTCCAACTTGTGAGCTGTACCCAGACAGTCTACTCTTCCCAGTAGAGATTCCATTCCCAGTAGGGTCATTTATTCTCCCCAACGGAGTCAGTTGATTTTTCCCAAGAGAGTCGTTTCGTCCTCAGCGGAGTTCTCTCTTTTCAGCAAGTGTTTTCTTTCCTCCCAGTGGAACTCGAAGGTTAAAACTCTTCCCGACAGAGTTGGTTGTGGCATTTATTTTGCCGGAATACTTTGTGATACCCATTCACTCCCCAGCAGGGTGATATTTGTCCTCGACGGCCAAGATTGAGGAAGCAAGCTTGTTAGAGCTATCCCAGCAGTTCGAGCCTGCATTTGCATCGGCATATAGTGCCATACTTGCATCTACCAAATGAAAAACGTGTAGCATTTCCATGTCGAATGGAGCATTACGCCATTGTCAAACATATGCATTTTGAAACATAAGCCAGGTTGGTTAACCGTTTGTTTTCAAGTGTTGTTTCCCTTGCGGGTGGAGGGAGCTCTTGCTCAAATTAAATGCCAAACATTCAAGATCTCGGCGGGAGACATGTAATGATAATGTCAGTTGTGGCATTATTCCCCACAGAGTTGCTTATTTAAGTTTCTCTTACCCCTCCAGCGGAGTATTTCTTCAAGGTTGTTGTTAGGTCGTTATCAAAAGATTTCGTGAATCGATTTTCGGAAGTTGCCGCCTATGTTAGAGTAGGTGTCTGGCAGTGTGGATTCAGAAATCCCCAGTAGAGTCCTTCTCAGATTTGCTGCCATGTCAGCACTGAAAATTGGAAGACTAGACTCATATTGTGTTACCCATGTGATTGATGGAGCTAGCTGCTGCAAAGATAGGCAGAAAAGCCGTATCGAAGTTATTTTCCCGCAGTGGTGGCGGAGTTATTTCCCGCAGTGGTGGCGGAGTTATTTCCCGCAGTGGTGGCGGAGTTATTTTCCCGTAGTGGTGGCGGAGTTATTTCCCGTAGTGATGGCGGAGTTATTTCCCGTAGTGGTGACGGAGTTATTTTCCCGCAGTGGTGGCGGAGTTATTTCCCGTAGTGGTGACGGAGTTATTTCCCGCAGTGGTGGCGGAGTTATTTCCCACAGTGGTGGCGGAGTTATTTTCTCGTAGTGGTGACGGAGTTATTTTCCCGTAGTGGTGGCGGAGTTATTTCCCGTAGTGGTGACGGAGTTATTTTCCCGTAGTGGTGACAGAGTTATTTCCCGTAGTGATGGCGGAGTTATTTCCCGCAGTGGTGGCGGAGTTATTTCCCGTAGTGGTAACGGAGTTATTTTCCCGTAGTGGTGATGGAGTTATTTTCCCGTAGTGGTAGCGGAGTTATTTCCCGTAGTGGTGACAGAGGTATTACCCGTAGCGATGGCGGTGTTATTTTCATGTAGTGGTGGCAGAGGTATTACCCGTAGCGATGGCGGTGTTATTTTCCTGTAGTGATGGCAGAGTTATTACCCGTAGCGATGGCGGTGTTATCTTCCCGAAAGGTGGAAGAGTATTACCCGTAGCAATGGTGGTGTTGTTTACCCGTAGCGATGGCGGTGTTATTTTCCCAGATTATTTCCCGTAGTGGTGGCGGAGTGATTTCCCGTAGTGATGGCGGGGTTATTTTCCTGTATCATTGGCAGGGTCATGTTTTGTTGACAGAAGTACTTCCCCAGTGAAGTCGTCCAGGTTATTCATATATTGACAAGTTTGATGTTGCACAGATGGTTAGTGTTGAAATCAGATCAGTATCAGGTGGTTGATCAGTTGTTACCGTAACAATCAGGTTCAAGTGATGGAGTTTGTCCCCCAAACAGTTGTGCAGTTTATTTCTGCGGTTGGCAAATTTCCGGGTTCTTAGTATTCAACCGTCTCGTACCTCGAATGTTTGAAGGCCATTCGCTCTTCACCCAGTCGGGTCCAAGTCGTTTGAATAGGGGCAGTTGTTGCACCCTAAAATTTGCTCAACCTACTTCACTTGGTTTATGTTTCAATTGCATTGTCATTTGCATAAAAAGTCATGTACATAGTCTAATCACTTGCATAGCATAGCATAACAAGTCATCTGACAAGGGATCAAGTGCTATTTTTCATCTCAAGGAATGCATTCAAGAGGCTCTTATCAAGATTCAAGCCTATTCAAATCACCAAGAAAGAAATTGAAGCTTTGAGAAGTTTAAAGGCCAAGCAGTGGGTTTCTCTCCTATCTTGAGGGTATGTGAAGATCATCATAGAAGTTATGGGTTATGAATTGAGGGCATGGAAGACCTAGAGGGTCCTTTTGAAAGTAATACAAGTCATTGGCATGGTTACAAGAGCTACAGTTGAAGACAGTCAACTAGGGTGTCATCTGGGTCAACCCTGGGTCAACCCTAGGTCAAATGCTTGATTGAAGGGCATCAAGGCCTATTTGGAGGATGTGGGATTCATCATTTGATATTTGGATATGGATGTGGTGTTGTGCCAAGGAGAAATCAAAAGAAATCAAGAAGAAGAGAAGTTTCTAAATTAGGGTTTCTGAGTAAAATTCCCTGATTTAGGTCAAACTTCCAAGAAAAGTAATTCAAAATGCAAGTCTCAAATGGATCCTTGGCCAACATGAAACTTGTAGAGTATCTCAGGACCTTTAATTTTAGTGGTGGAAGGCATCAAGGATATTTATAGAACTCAAGTTATAGCCCAGACAAGTTAGGGGTCCTCAGAGGCATCTGAAACTTAACTGTGAAAGTCACTTGACTTCCAAGCAACTTTTGAGCTAGAAGGAGTTTTCAAATGGATTCTCGGCAAACATGAGATATGTTCCGTATCTTCTTAGCTTTCCAAAAAGTTATAGAAGTCCTCATTTGGATTTGTGGAGCTCAAGTTATGAGTTGTACTAGCCAGGGGTATCTTGGGAAAGTGAGATTATAGGTCCTTTTTGAGCATAGGTCAAAATCTCCATGTTCCACTCTTCAGATGAAAAAGCGTTCAACACGGAATGTGCTTAAAATGATGTTTTTAGGTCAAATAAGTCATCATGGTAGATTGATCGGCTTATTTCAAAAAGTCACTTAAAATGGCCTAAAAAAAGGGAATAAGTCAAATAAAGTTTGGTGGGAAAAAACAAATTTTTGGGTTAGAGGTCACAAACATGTCAAGTGAATACTCATTTTGAGTAGAAATTGCATTCTAAAGACAATGGCATTGGCACATTTTTGAATTGAGCAATAATTTCATGACTTGCTTTGTAAAAGTGGTTACTTGAAATGTAAGTCACTAATCCAAACCACTTAACAAGGCATTTGGAAGGCTATTTTGGTTAGAAACTTCCAAGGGAAGATACAAGAACAATCTAGAAATTTTCAAGGGAAGATACATGAACAATCTAGAAATTTCCAAGGGAAGATACATGAACAATCTAGAAATTTCCAAGGGAAGATACATGAATAATCTAGAATCTTCCAATCATCTCTATAAATGTTTAGAAACTCATTTGAAGCAAGGTTGGTGATTGATTGGAGTTGGATTGGAAGAGAGCATATCAATTTTCAAGAGAGCAAATCAAGTGGTGATTCTTCATTCAAGGCGATTTCGGTTCGATTCGAAGATTGTAGCACTTTCCTCGCATGTTGTTGAACGAATTTGAAGCTTTCGGAAGCACGAAAAGAGCCGAAGATACTCCGTTTCGAAGCTCCAATCAAGGTATGTAAACCTTCACTTTACCATGGATTTAGGATGAGATAATTAGAAATTCTTATGCGGTTAGGATCGTGAACACCTATGGATGATTTTAGGATTGTTAATTCGGAGATTTTCTTCATTCCCTTTTTCTTTTTATTTTTCTGTTTTGAGGCCTGTTTGCTTTTATTGCATCAAAAATAGTAAAAATGTTCAACAAATTATGAAATTTGTTTCTGTAGATCTTGATTGTCTTAAGAAATTTTAGGTGTTGAGTTTGCATTTTTTGGATTTTTTTTATTTAGTTATGATTTTTCTTTCGTGCTAATATCCATTGGTGTACATTGGTGTACATAACTGTTCATCTGTTTTATTTAATTTTGTTCTCTTTTATGCTTCATGATTTTGAGCTTATTTTTGGATATGTTTTAGATGATACGCATAGGTTTCCCCAGAAATTTTATTGGAATTTCTAGACGACTCTAAGTTTAGTTTTGAATCCGCTTTTTAGAGCCATCCCCATCTGAATGTTCCTTGGATACTTTATAGGTTTTCCTTTAGAAAGTGACCTTAACTTTAGAATTTGGTTTTAACTTTTGTACCATAGGTTGCTAACATCTTCAGGAGATTGTAGAATTTTTCTTAGATTTTTGTGGATTGTTTTCCCATTTCTTTTGCATTTTACATTCTGATGAGTATTTTGCATGATTTAATTGATGCTTGCTTTGCATATTTGATACCGTTGTTTTGTCGAATTTTGTTCTCTCAATTGCTGATGATTATTGCTTAGATTTTTTGGTAGATTGTAGCTAACACTCGCATGTTCCCTTAGGAATTTTTGTAGATTTTCTAGATGTAATTTGGTTCTACTTTAGGGTTGTTGATTAGGACCTTCCCAATTGATGGTTAACCTTGACCCCTTGCATGTTAGGATTTGTTTAGACCCCTTAGAGGTTGATATAGGGTTTGATCTTCGATCTTGATAATATAGATATTAATATACTTTAGGGTTTCCCTTAGGATAGTGTGATAAGCTTTAGAACAAAAATGGTAACAAAAAATGTTGAAATAGATATGGTGTAATAAAAAAAACTTAGAATATTTTAGGGTTTAAACACAACATAGGTGCACTTAAACATTTTATTTTGGATTTTTTAGATTGAATTAGAGTATGGGACCTATGGGGTATATAGGGTAGATATAGTATTTCCCTTAGAATTAATATTAGGCTTGTAAATATTATTTTACTATTTTTAGTATATTTTGCAATCGTGTGATTGTTTGGTTTGCCCATTTTTGGGGTTTATTTTGTTGTATGGGCTTTTTGGGCATTTGCTTGGGGTGTGGGCTTGGTTTGAAGAGCATGATGGTGGAGCCTAATGAATACAAGGTTAAAGATCAAAATCAAAGCTTGATGAAGATTGCTTGGCCTGCTTGGAGTTGTTTGAAGACCATAGGACATAAGAGCTAGATAGAGCCTTAGAATAGAAAATTGATTCATAAACATGGATGGTTTCTTGTGCCTCCATTCTTCTCAATGACTAAAAGTCTCTCCTTAATACTCACATCCCTCCTTTGGAAGGATTAGTGACTGTGTCTAGAAGATAGAACTTTGAGAGAAACAGTCTGTATTATGTTAACTTTCTGTAGGCCACCTTTGGTGTTCAACAGACTGTTTAACATGCAAAATCCTCTTGTAATCATTTCTCTGGTGGAGAGCTTGATTTGAAGAATCCCTTGAGGATGGAAGATGAAGTTTATTGCCTGGAAGACTGATAGAAGAAGGAGCTTGTGCTGTCAGGTTTTGCTGTTTAGAGCTGTTTGTGCTGTTTAGAGCTGTTGATGTATTGTTTGAGTTTCTTGACTGTATTGTTTGTTAATTGTCCCCTTGAGATTGAGGCGAAGCTGTTTCACTTTGCTCATTGTTTTCTAGATTCGAGGTTGAGTGGGACTCCCTTGCCTCGCTTGTACTGCTGCATTCATGCATTTTACTGCTTTACTGTATATATGCTGTTTCTTTTCCGTTTATTCCCCTAGGATCTCTGTTTCTCTCTGCGCAGGAGAGAAATATGACAGACATTAGGTGATAACCCATGCATGATAACATTAGGGTAGATTTGATTCCCTTTTCAACCATAGGTTTTAGAGTTGTTGTCTCTCTTCTTTCTCAAAACAATCAGAAAAATACAATAAAAGGATAAAAATCAATAAAAAAACAGTTCTTGCTTAAAAGACTGCAAACCAATCAAAAGACGTCATTTTTGTCCGCTTGGACCCATAATCAGGAGAAAACCTTCTTCAGAAGGATAAAAACAATCAAGACAGACTTGTGTCGTACGTGGCCCGAACTACGTTTGCTCTGATCTTTCATGTTGTATGAAAGTACGTAGGCATAGGATGCGATATCCTAGCGAGCAACCTTCCCCTCCTTTCCCGTAGGTAGGCGAACTACGTTGACTCTGATTTCTCGTTCCAGACGGGAATACGTAGGCATAAAGTGCAATACTTTGCCGAGTCATTTTATTTTCTTTTTAACACCAGACCTGTAGAGTAGATAGAATAACAATCCGTACCAGAAAACAAGCGTGGATCCCGTCGAGTACGACGAACGTGAGGGGTGCTAATACCTTCCCCTTGCGTAACTGACTCCCGAATCCAGGATTTGGTTGCGATGACCATTCCTTTCCCGTCTTTGTGGTAGGTTTACTTTGAGCGTTTCCTTTCCCTCTGTTGGGATAAATAATGCACGGTGGCGACTCTTCTGTTCAGCCGGCGCCGATTTTCGCAGTAGCGACAGCTGGCGACTCTGCTGGGGACTCCAACGGTTCCCTACGCGAGTCAATCCTAGCGCTTGTTTTCCCGTCGAGGATTTTGTATGGATTTACTTTTCAGTCATTTACTTTCAGCATTATTTTATTGTGATTATTGTTGTGGGTATGAGGGGGTTCTATGATTGAGAGATAAGCCGGACCTGGGCTTGAGTGCACCTAGAATTAGAGTGGAAATTAGTGGGCGCGTGCATGCTTTGCATGTACTAGTGTCTCATGAAATCCACGCTCGGACGAGGTTCTTCTGGTTGACTTCTTTTTCAACCCTTTGGGTTGAGGGGGTTGTTGGTTAGTTGGATTGTCGACTCCGGGGACCGATCATTTGGAAGTTGGCTAAGTGAGGCCTCTTCAGGACATGATGATGCCACACCTTCTGGGTATCGTATCATCAGTCTTGAATGTATGTGACGCCGACGACCGCATAGGATGTCATACCTTGTGTCAGTTATTAGGACACCTACCTGTGAGAGGGGTTGGGACATGCAGGTAACTTGACTTCCAGATTACCAGTTTTCTTGATTGAGATTTAGTGGTGTGATATTTGAGGACAGTGTTATTGGGTCCGTCAGAGACCAGGTTGGAGCATTGTGGATGGTCTTGAGCAGTTTGTGGGTCTATTTGAGGCCAATATGGTGGATTGGGCTTCTCAACCAAGGGGATGTGATCCCGCGTTTGCTGCATCTTGCATTACATTTGCATAAACATGTTTGCATCATATTGCATATTGTAATACCCCAAATTTTACCCTTATATTTAGCCAGTCATTTCGCATATCATCTCATATGTACATTGCTAACCGCTAACCAATTATGGAGGTTTTTGTTTTGCAGATTTGGTTCCAGGGGTATTTCGGTCATTTTACACAACTTCTGCTAATTCCTTGAAGACGGGTTGTTATTAAGTTCTGAGGCGTTTGATACACTATTTTAGAGGCGTTTACTTATCCCCAGTTCTGATTGTATCAAGGTGCCAATTTGATGTGGTCGGTATTAAAACTTGTCAAGCACAACTGGATTTAAGATACATTCCATCGCTCATGGTTTATTTCCAAAGCGCTTCCGTTCTGTTATTAAGGCACAGTCATAATTGGGTATTGTTGGTTTGTGGCTCTCGGCGTTTGGTCAGGGGAATTTAATTACGATTAGTTTTGTTGTTGAGGCTGAAATTGTCGTGATTACGGTGCACATACGTATTTGGTTACGAAATGGTTGGTTAACATTTAAAAGGGATTTTAATCAGATGATGAGATTAGGATTACAAATAAGACGGGTCCACAAATAAGAATATCACTTGGGAGTGTTTATGTTTTATGCCTATGTTAATGAATTAGATACTTGTGGATTTATTCACAAATATTTATATTTTTAACTAAGAATAAAATATAAATGAGTTCAAATTTTGGGAATTTTATTTCATAAAAGAATCTCATCATACAAGAAATAAAGAATACTTCACATTTCAGAAATAATGTTACAAGGAATTACATTGATCCTTAAGGTATCTATCCTAAATCCTAAGAACATCTAAGTGTCTTCATGCTGTCTTTAAGCTTCGCCGCAAATCTCGACTAACCTGCACATCAAAGCAAAACAAACCATATAGAAAAATGTTAAAAGTTGTTTTTGACACTCTCAGAACAGTGTCATCATCGAGTGCCGGGAGTGGCACAACCGAAGCTGCGTCCTACCCCCGTTACCGATCCGCGCCGTGGGCGTCAGATCAGGTAACACCTGTTCTTATCATTACGGGACATCCGAGAGATAGAAGTAATAAAAGAAGCGGGACTGTTTCGTTTTGCCGCGATTGGATTTCCAAACTGATACGAGAATAAGGCAACATGGGTGGACTCAGACCCGGATGCCGGCAGGTCTGAGTCGCTTTGGTTCCGAAGTTTCCAACACCTGAAAAGCCACGAACGCATCAATGTCAGATTCAGAATTTGGAACTCAAAACCTAAATAGTTCAGGAGCAGCATCAGTTCTGAACCATGTACAGAAAAATGAGACACAACAAGCTGCGGCAAAATAACATAGGACAAGGTATCACAAGATTCAGCAACATCAGTTAAAGGCAAGTCCCCATTCAAACCAGTTTCAATGGCAAGCAACACATAAGTGAGCGCCAGCACAAAATCACAGCACCGAATCACAGCACAAGATCATAGCGAAACCATACCAGAAAAGGAACAAAGATGAGTTCAAGAAATAGCAGCGATATATCATGTTTAGATTGGGTCCCGAATGTGCAAAACACATCAGAAACAGAGCACCAAACAAGGGCTCAGTTATGAACATCATTGCCCCAACAAACAAGTTACTGAAACAAGTATCAAACCATACTCAGTTCATGAAACAAACAAGTGCACAAACACAGGGCTCATCACCAATTTAATCAGAAGCAAAAATATAAACACAAGTCAGGGTTATAGTATCCTGTTCCAAATGGTTCAGACCCTAAGGTCATCATCACCGGGTAACCCTTCTCGATGGCTTTGACCTGGCAATAACCACACCATCAGTTGCCCTCTGAAAGAAGAAAAAGAAGAGTCAGTGAACTTGTATCAGAAAACGAATCAGAGCCAATACTAACATCTGAAACAACAGCAACAAGGCAGTAAATCAAAAGAATAAGTTCGGTTCAAGACAAGCTCAGCGCAAGAACAATCAAACAAAGAATCCCAAATTTGATCAGTTGAAACTCGCCTCAAATAAGATCCCCACGGGTCAAGGTCTGAAAACAACAATCAAATAACATCATAAAGGTTGTCTCAAAACCAAACAAAACCAGCCGAATCCATATCAGAAAAAACCAGTTCATAAATCTGAATGTCATAATAGTGCAACACCTTTTGAACCAAATAAGCAAGCTCATTGCAGAAGATCGAAAGGCACAGGCCTGGGCTCAGTTCGAACATCACTGCCCAGGCAAGTAAGTGTATCAGTCAGGTTATGAGTCCCCCGCCGGAAGTTTAACACAAGCATCGAAGATCAAAATCAACATTCCCCAAAGTTCATAACAGAACTCAAAGCCAAAAACGAGTCACGAGCTGCATAAACTTGAATGGACAATTCAATTCATAAAGTATAAAAACCGCCCAGTTCATCAATGAATCCCCAGACAAATCCAATCGACATCAAAAGGATCCAACACTATGGCCGTATCAGTCTACGCCAGATTCGAAACTCAGTGATATCAAATTAGGACCAAAACCAATAAACCCACAGCGACATCGAAAATTGGATAACCAAAGTTAGTTTACTGAAAATCTGCATCAAAAGAACCACATCAGTAAAAAAGATGCCCATAGTATCAAAACGGTCCCTATCAGAAGAATTGAGTTCGAGTAAATCAGAGAAGAATGATTCAGTTTATCACGAAGCAGTTCAAATGGAATCAGAATAAATAATCCAGTTAACCAAAACAAATCAGAATGAAAACATTTCGAAACAAATCCAGTTGTGTCAAACAGAATCTGTATGAATCCAATCAAATATTAAGAAGGGAAATAAGATTCAATCAGATAAGATCAAAGTAAAAGCGAATCACAAATCAGATGAGATCAATTATATCAGAAACAAATGAAATCCAATCTCACCGAAATCCCAATCGAACCCTAAAAGAGGGAACATGGTTCAATCGTTATCTGGAAAAAACCAAACAAAATCATATCAAACTTTCAATCAAATCAAAAGTATGCTGGTTACGAAAATCAAATCAAATCGAATCACCACGAAATCCTGAGGCAATAATGCAAATCCAACATCAAAAGCCCAAAAAGGAGAGGGTCAGAAGAGTATAAGAGGGGAACGATCTCACCATCAAAAGAGGGAACGTAGCCGCGTGAGAGAGAGAGAACGAAGAACACTCCAAGCGCAGAAACCCTAACGAACGAGAATCGCGAGACTCAGAGGGACCAGCACCCTCATCATCGTCTCCGACGAACCAACATCAGCAACCGCTCCACCGAACGAAGGAAGACCACCTTCGTCGTTCGTTAAAAAACGGCGGGCAATCAACCTTTGGGCCTCAGTTCTGCACATCACCGGCCGTTTCACTCTAAAAGTAAGCTATGAGATTTTTGCCTCACCCAATTTCTGTCTGATTTCAGGATATGAGCGAGAGAGAAGAGAAGCGAGAGAGAAGAGAAGCGAGAGAGAGGAGAAGAAGAGTGAAACGGCGCCGCGAACGTACTCTGGGGTGAAACCCTAGAGTGTTCCCTCATGACTAACAAATGGGTTGGGTCCGGGTGTGATGACCGGCCCAACCCCCCCTTTTTTTATTTTATGTTTTGTTTTTTAATTTAATTTGTTTTATGTTTTTAAAAAAAAACCCATTTTTTTAACATTTTAATTTTATAATTTAAAAAATCTTTATAAAAAAAAAATATAACATTTTAATTTTGTAGTTATAAAAAAAAAAATCTTTTTTAAAATATAAATATTAAGGATAATAAAAACCTTTTTTTAAATAAAATAAGAAAGACTTTTTTAAAAAAATATAAAAATAAAACCTTTTTTCTTTAAAAATTTCTTTTGCAAGCTAACATTAAATTAGTAAGATTTTCTAAATAAAACAATAGTAAAGTCTCAATCTACATCTTCTCGTAACTCATTGCTGCCTAATTCTGCCTACTAACGGGTGTTCATTTTTTTGCAGTTCATATTTATTACTATTGTGTTGAGTTTTCATTTAAGTTTCATTTATATTTGTATCTGTTTCTCATATGTAACTACGCGAACCTAATAATCGCGCTTTAAGTTTCTGCCTTTAAATTTCTGTTTGTATGGCTTTAACTGCTGTCTTTATTTTCTGCTTGCATGACTCAATCATCTCACATCTTCATTAATATTCCAGTCACACCACACACATCCGAAGGTTAGGTCTAGCTTTTGGTCGCCGCGCCAATAGTCCTCAACTTCAAACCCTTACAAACCCTAATTTTCACAGATGCCTCGCCGCAGGCAAAATTACAATTTTACCCCTAGCATTAGGTCAAGGAGCCGCCGCGCTCATTTTAGGGTTTCCCGCCGCGGAATCCCTAACCTAACCTAACCCTAATTACAACTTAACAATTCAACGTAGAGATTTGGAGTTTCTACACTCCACGTAAGCGTGTCCTTAAGATGCGTTTATTCCCCTTGAGACCTTGACCACAGTCAAGAAGTCTCTAACCTCCCTTTTGAGGGGAACTACGATTACTCTGATTCCACTCCCGTAAGGATACGTAGGCACAAGATGCGATGTCTTGCCGAGTAAACTTAGAATTAACCCCTTAGGTCTTTTTTCTCACTTTTAATCCTTTGTACATATACCTTAAGCAAATAAATAAAGCAAATAGTAAACATTTGAACAAAAGGTTCCTGTAGAGTACTACAGAAGTTTAGGGTGCTAATACCTTCCCTAAACTTAACCAACCCCCGAACCCTAGATCTTTCCCCGCATTGTGTTTACGATGCAAAATAGGTTTTCCCTCTTTTGACCTTTTCCTTCGGATAAATCAAAGAGCGGTTGTGAATTGAATTGCGATTCAAACTCATTAATAGTTTGATATCCTATTTCCACCGCAACAGAAAATGGCGACTTCACTGGGGAATGGTAACTTTTGAGGGTTATCCCTAACTTGTTCATATTTATTACTGTCTGTGTTATTATTCATTTGCATGTATATATTTGTGCTTTGATTGTGGGACTGTTCCTTGTGCTGTGAGATGAGTCCTACACCCGGATCTAGTGTACCTTAGGTAAATGGCAATAGACCAAGGAAACTGTACGACGTATATCGATACGGTTGATCTGGTGGCCATAGTTAGTGCGACTTCTTGGTTGGTGCTTATATTCCTTAAGTCAAGTTGAGGATAATATTGAGGCTGCCATATGTTGTCAATGCACTAACTGACTTTTAGAACCCTAGTTAACTCATCTTGGCCTTTAGAAAGTAGTGAGGTAACCGGCTTTGGTGCAGACTGAAGTTGGTTGACACTCGATACTACGCTCATTGAGATCTTAAACTTGGAGGGTTTTGGTTGGCAAGTAAGTTGCCTTCTGAACAACCACCCTGGTGAAGGATCAATGATATTGAGATCCCTTAGAACCTGGTTACTTTTGTAGGACAGGATGAACCATCTAACTTCAGGGGAGGGTACTTGCCTTTGAACCTCATGCAAGCCTTTAACCTAGGACTTTGTGTGTTTTCATGCATTGCATCCATAAAGCATCTCATCGCATTGTATTTCATGGAGTTCAAACATCATTTATGGATATCGCGGGATACCATAAATAAATAAAAAAATATAAAATGAAAAAACAAGAAAGAGATTTCCTTGGTACCCCACGACATTAGTAAATGTTTTGAATTCCATGAAATCTTCATTTACATTCACATTTTAGCATCATACTTTTGCATGTGTCTCCCGATTTCTCACACTCGGTTCTCTCACCTTCCAGTTTCGTCACCCTGAGTTCTCGGCACC
The DNA here is from genome assembly GCA_963859935.3 of Lathyrus sativus. Taxonomy (NCBI): domain Eukaryota; kingdom Viridiplantae; phylum Streptophyta; class Magnoliopsida; order Fabales; family Fabaceae; genus Lathyrus; species Lathyrus sativus. The sequence continues at coordinate 297,668,927 of OZ012737.1, read as the reverse complement.
AATACAACACCAGAGCTCAAACTCGGAAAAGAATGGAGGATCAGGCAAAAGAGATTGATCGCCTTAGCAATGAACTTGAAGACCTTCGAGGGGGTATGGGGCGTATGATGGAATTGTTACATGTCATGAATGCTAAGATGGATACCCAGCCCACTGTTGTTTCTGAGATTACCGGCGTTACTGTGGACCCTCCACCAAGTGTGACCGTAGCAAGGGACCCACCTTATGGTCTTGCTCCCGGTTTTGTGCCTCCTCAAGCCACTGTTCCGATTAATCAACCTGTTCAGCAAGCCGTGCCCTTGTTTTCTGAAGTTTCTAGGGGGGCTCCTATCTTTGCACCACCTGTTGTACACACTCGTGCGCAACCGTACTTCAATGAGACAGTTTTTGATAATCTTGATGAAAATGTTGAGGGTTATGAGAAACATGATAAGCTTCGTGAGGAAGTAAACACTATCGTCCAGAGATTGAAAAAGGTAGAGGGTGATCAAATTTTTGGGACTGCCGCAAGGGATGTTTGTTTGGTCTCGGGTTTAGTTATTCCCCCGAAGTTCAAAACTCCGAACTTCGATCGCTATGAAGGTGCCACCTGTCCTAAGAGTCATCTGATCATGTATTATCGCAAAATGGCTGCCCTTGTTGAGAATGATAAACTGATGATTCATTGCTTCCAAGACAGTTTGAAGGGTGCTTCTTCCAAGTGGTATTTAACTTTGGACCAATCCCGCGTTAAGAGCTTTCAAGATTTATCTGACGCTTTCATCAAACACTACAAGTACAATATGGATCTGGCTCCTGACAGAAGACAGTTGCTGAGTATGTCACAAAAGAATTCTGAGTCATTCAAAGAGTATGCTCAAAGGTGGAGAGAGACTGCTTCGCAGGTAGAACCTCCTTTGACCGAGAAAGAGTTAGCTGATTGGTTTGTCGACACAGTCCGTCCAGAATTTTACGAGAGAATGGTGGGTAGTGTGACTTCAAATTTCTCCGACATCGTTGCTGTGGGTGTCAAGATTGAATTGGGTATGAAGAGTGGTAAAATGACAAATAATCATGGCGCTTCTAAGGATCAGCCGAAGAAACCTCCGTATAGCTCCCAGAAAAAGAAGGAGAGTGAGACTAATGCTATATCCTCTGGTAGACCAAGGGAACGCTTTTATCGGCATCCGCAAGGTTATGCTCAACCTCAAGGGTACCCAGTCCAATATGCTCAACAACCCTATGTGGCAGCTATTACACCTTCTTTCAATCAACAGGTTCCCATGTATCAACCTATGCAACAACCTCCTGTTTATCCGCCTCCTGTCAACTACCTACAGGCACCCAATACTCCTGCTCCTCAACAGCCAAAGAGTCCGGCTCCTCGTCAGAATATGCCGAACAGAAGAACGTATAAACCTTGTCCGCCGATTCCAATGACTTTTACCGAGTTGTATCCCTCTTTGGTCAATCAAGGTCTCATCACCACTCGGGCTTTGGGTCCGCCTCCTAATCCTCTACCCGCCAATTACAACGCCGCCGCTCATTGTTTATTTCATGAGGGTGCGCCTGGCCATGATCTGGAAAATTGTTATGCTCTCAAAAATATTGTCAGGGATTTATTGGAAAAGAAGATTTTGTCATTTGAAGATCCTCAACCAAATGTTAAGAAGAACCCTTTTCCTAACCATGAGAGTGTCAATGCCATTAGTGCTGATTCGGGAGAAGGTTATGCCCTTGACGTTGAACAGATTAAGACTCCCCTCAAGATGTTCCATTCGAAGCTGTTTGAAGCTGGTTTAGTAGATACTTCCCACGTTGCATGCGTAAGTTGTGAAGCCAGTATTAAGGGTTGCACGTTGGTTCAGAATGATGTTCAGAGGTTAATTAATGAGGGTGTTTTACAAGTGACAAGCCAAGCCAAGAAGGATGTAGTCGCTGTGGTTGAGCCTGTATTCCATCAGCCTGAATCAAAGGGTAAGGTATCAGTGTTTAATCTATCAGGGGCAGGCTCCGCCAATCTCGTGTTCGGTATACCGAGGTCGTATATCCCTGAAGTGAATCAGCCTAAGCCTATAGTTATTCGAAGACCGAGTCCGTTTCCTTTCAGTGATCCTAAAGCTGTGCCTTGGAAATATGACGTGACTATGATTGACAAGGAGTCTGGGAAGGTTATTCCAAATGAAGAGGTTAAGGGCACGGTGACCAATATCGCAGAGGCAAGCAGGATGACTCGCAGTGGCCGTGTGTACACTCCCCATTCTAACGAGGATCCACCTAAGGAGACCACTAATATCCCTGTGCCTGCCAAAGACAAAGGTAAGGGAGCCGTCACGAATGATGAAGATGCCGAATTTTTGAGGATCATCAAGAAAAGTGACTATAAAGTTATCGATCAACTTCATCAGACTCCTTCCAAGATCTCGATTCTATCTCTGTTAATGAGTTCACCCGCTCATAGGATGGCCTTGCAGAAGGTTTTGACTCAAGCACATGTGGATCAAGATATCAGCACCAGTCGGTTTGATAGTGTGATTGCCAATTTAACCGCTTGTAACACCCTCAGTTTCAGCAATGAAGAGTTACCGAAGGAGGGTCCGAACCATAATCGTGCTTTACATATATCGGTAAAATGTCAAGAGGACAATTTAGCGAGAGTGCTAGTAGACACCGGGTCTTCTCTGAATGTTCTACCCAAGAGGGTTCTTGATAAGTTGGCTTGTAAAGAGACTGTGTTGAAACCTACTCCTTTGGTTGTCAAGGCTTTCGATGGCTCTCGCCGATCGGTAATGGGGGAGGTTGAGCTACCTATCCTGATCGGTCCGCAAGTTTTTAATATCACGTTTCAAGTCATGGACATTAATCCCAATTACAGTTGTTTACTTGGAAGGCCGTGGATCCATGCCGCCGGGGCAGTGACCTCAACGTTACATCAAAAGATGAAATTCGTGATCGATGGAAAGTTGGTTATTATACACGGTGAGGAGGATCTGATGGTCAGCAACCTGTCCTCTTTCCGTTACATCGAGGCCGATGAGAATGCTTTAGACATTTCCTTTCAAGCACTTGAGATCGCCAATGCTGTTCTGCTGGAGGTCGAAGAGACAGTGGGTCAGGGTAATCCATCTTTTGCATCTCTGAAGAGTACCAAAGCAACAATTGACAGGGGCATTCCTGAAGGCTGGGGAGAGGTAATTGATGTCAAGACCAAGACTGGTCGCTCTGGGTTGGGTTACAAACCAACTCAGAATGGAGCTGCCACAACCGTCGAAGGGCGTCCGAAGGTTATCCAAGAGGTATTTGTCAGCGGAGGCTTCCAAGTCAATGCCATCAGTGAATGTGAGAAAAATGAAGAGCTGAGCAACCTGGTGTTTAAGGGTGATGCAGTTTTGAACAACTGGGAGGCCGTAGAGATCCCTGTTATCTTTCCCTTGTCAAAGTAATTGTTTTTTTAAAGTTTCCTTTACATTTTCAAATAAAAATCTGTAGCTCTGCCCAAGGCTATAGGGTCGTTTTGTCGGGCCACCTTTCATTTCTAAAAGGATATTAATAAAAGCATTTTGTTCAATTCCACTTTGGTTCATTTGCGTTTTTCGTTTTCACTTTTAAAAATAAAATTGGCAACCTTTCTTCCAAAAATAATAATAAAAAAAAACAGCATTTCATTCTTACATATCTTCGAGCATTTTAATTAAGTAAGCCTTCCATCATGCAGAGACATCATAAACCTTGTTGGATCCAATGACCTTACTGACACTCCTGACTGGGATGCACCCATCAATCAAGCTGAGGACGAGGGTGAAGAAGATTTTGAAGTACCCGCTGAACTGACAAGATTGATTGAGTACGAGTACACAGAGTTTCAACCGCATAAAGAGCAGGTGGACCTAATTAATCTCGGTACGGATGAGAGCAAGAAAGAGGTCAAGATTGGTGCAATGCTTGGGACAGAGGTTAGGCCGAGGTTGATTGAGTTGTTAAAAGAGTATGTGGATGTGTTTGCGTGGTCGTATCAAGATATGCCGGGCCTAGACACGGATATTGTTGTTCACAAGTTGCCGCTTAAGCCAGATTGTCCACCTATCAAACAAAAGCTTCGAAGAACGAGACCCGACATGGCTTTGAAGATTCGAGATGAGGTTAAAAAGCAGTTGGATGCAGGTTTCTTGGCAGTCGCGAAATACCCAGATTGGGTTGCCAACATTGTGCCAGTACCTAAGAAGGACAGTAAAGTTAGGATGTGTGTAGACTACAGGGATCTGAACAAAGCGAGTCCGAAAGACGACTTCCCCCTGCCACATATTGATACACTGGTAGACAATACAGCCAGTTTTGCGTTGTTTTCATTTATGGATGGTTTCTCTGGCTATAATCAGATCAAGATGGATCCCGATGATCGAGAGAAGACTACTTTCATTACTCTTTGGGGAACCTTCTGCTACAAAGTCATGCCCTTCGGTTTAAAGAATGCAGGGGCAACTTACCAACGCGCTATGACCACTCTTTTTCATGATATGATGCACAAAGAGATTGAGGTGTATGTGGACGATATGATAGCCAAATCCCAGAGTGAAGAGGAGCATTTAGACCATTTGGCGAAGCTGTTTGAACGACTCAGGAAATATCAGTTGAAATTGAATCCTGCAAAATGTACCTTCGGTGTCAGATCTGGAAAACTGCTTGGTTTCATTGTTAGCCAGCGAGGGATTGAGGTGGATCCTGACAAAGTCCGAGCCATTCAAGATATGCCGGCTCCGCGAACCGAGACGCAAGTTAGGGGTTTTCTGGGACGTCTGAATTACATTTCCAGGTTTATCTTTAATATGACCGCTACTTGTGAGCCGATATTCAAGTTGCTTTGCAAGGGGCAGACAGTTGAGTGGAACCCTGATTGTCAGAAAGCGTTTGAGAAGATTAAGGGTTATTTGCAAGATCCCCCTATTCTGATCCCGCCCGTACCTGGAAGACCGTTGTTTATGTACCTTACTGTTCTCGAGAAGTCTATGGGTTGTGTGCTTGGACAACATGATGAGACTGGGAAAAAGGAACATGCGATTTATTACCTGAGCAAGAAGTTTACCGATTGTGAAAACAGATACTCACCATTGGAGAAAACTTGTTGTGCATTGGCATGGGCCGCTAAGCGCCTTCGGCAGTATATGGTCTGTCATACCACGTTATTGATTTCTAAAATGGATCCGATCAAGTACATTTTTGAAAAACCTGCTCAAACCGGGAGGCTAGCCCGTTGGCACATGTTGTTATCCGAATATGACATCCAGTATGTATCCCAGAAGGCGATTAAGGGTAGTATTTTATCTGATTATCTTGCAGACCAGCCAGTTGAAGATTATGAACCTCTTAAGCTCGATTTTCCTGAGGAGGATATTTTGTTGATTAAAAGAGATTGTGAAGAGCCGGATCCGAGCGAAGGTCCAGAACCAGGACTTTGGTGGAAGATGATGTTTGATGGTTCCTCAAATGTCAATGGGCATGGTATAGGCGCCGTTTTGATGAACCCAAAGGGTGGATTTACTCCATTTACAGCGAGGTTGGACTTTGAGTGTACTAATAATGTCGCAGAATATGAAGCATGTATCCTCGGCCTCGAAGCAGCAATTCACCTCCGAATCAAACTTCTTAAAGTAAGTGGTGACTCAGCCTTGGTTATTTACCAAGTACAGGGCAAATGGGAAATGAAGAATGAGAGGTTAATCCCTTATAAAGACTATATTATTGAGCTGATCAAGCATTTCGACGAGATAGAATTCGAGCATGTTCCTAGATCCGAGAATCACGTAGCTGATGCTTTAGCCATGTTAGCATCCATGTGGAAAGTTAAATTCGTTAATGAAGCACCTCTTATCCATATTGAGCGCAAAGTTGAGCCCGCTTATTGTCAGTTGGTCGAAGAAGTTGAGGCGGATGAAAAGCCTTGGTTTCACGATATCAAGAACTATCTCGTCAAGCAGGAATATCCCGATGGTGCTACTGGTCTGGACAAAAAGACATTGAGAAGATTGGCGTCCAAATTCTTTATCAGTAATGGTGTGTTATACAAGAGAAATCACGACATGGTCCTGCTCAGATGTGTTGATAAACGGGAAGCGGACATGTTACTACAGGAAATTCATGAGGGGACCTTCGGAACCCATGCCAATGGTTATGCTATGTCCAAGAAGATGTTAAGGGCTGGGTATTACTGGTTAACCATGGAAGCCGACTGCATCCAATACGCTAGGAAATGCCATAAGTGCCAAATTTATGCTGATAAAATGCACGTACCTCCGTCACCGTTGAATGTTTTGTCTTCACCATGGCCGTTCTCTATGTGGGGCATCGACATGATTGGGGCAATTGAGCCGAAAGCTTCTAATGGACATCGTTTTATCCTTGTTGCCATTGATTATTTCACCAAGTGGGTAGAGGCTGCCTCCTACACTAACGTGACCAAGCAAGTGGTTACCCGATTCATCAGAAAAGAGATTATCTGCCGTTATGGAGTCCCAAGCCGAATAATAACTGACAATGGCACCAATCTGAATAATAAGACTATAAAAGAGTTGTGTGATAACTTCAAGATCACTCACCACAATTCTTCTCCGTACCGTCCTAAGATGAATGGAGCCGTTGAAGCTGCAAATAAGAATATCAAGAAGATCCTGCAAAAGATGGTTGTGACTTACAAAGATTGGCATGAGATGTTACCGTTTGCTTTGCATGGATACAGAACCTCAGTGAGAACTTCGACAGGGGCAACACCTTTCTCATTGGTGTATGGAATGGACGCCGTGCTCCCCATCGAAGTAGAGATACCTTCGCTAAGAGTGTTAATGGAGGCTGAACTTGAAGAAGCTGAGTGGGTTCAAGACAGATTGGATCAGTTGAATCTCATTGACGAGAAGCGTTTGACAGCCATGTGCCATGGGCAATTATATCAGAAACGGATGAAAAGAGCGTTTGATAAGAAGATTCGTATCCGTGAGTTCCGTCAAGGAGAGCTCGTACTCAAAAAGATCTTGCCAGTACACAAAGATATGCGTGGAAAGTGGATGCCCAATTATGAAGGCCCGTTCGTTGTAAAGACTGTCTTCTCCGGAGGGTCTCTAATACTTACGACAATGGACGGTGAAGAACTAGCACATCCCGTGAATTCTGATGCAGTCCGAAAATATTATGCCTAAAAACCCGCTAAGTCGAAAACCTGCAAAAGGCGACTTAGGCAAAAGTAAGGGTTGAAAAAAAATAATAATAATAAAAAGCTCGCTAAGTTGAAAACCCGAAAGGGCGGCTTAGGCAAAAAAGAGCGTCCCGGTGGATTGAAAACCCGAAAGGGCGGTCCAGGCAAAAGTTAGGGACAAAGGCATTTCATTGCATCAGAAGACACTGATTATCTCGAACACACTTTCCGCATGAGAGCCATGTTTCAGTTCTTTCATCCTTGCCCAAAGCAGGATTCTGGATTAGTCTTAGTTATTAGTGTCAGTAGGTGTCATTGGATTCGATGTAACTTTTCCCATGTTGCCAATTTTAAAACATAATCATCTGTGGAGCTATGCCTTCAGCAAGCAGCCACCCTTTAATAAAAGATACCATCTCGTTACTTACATTCCTTGGTGCATTGCTCTTTATTTTCTATTGTTATACAAAATGCGTTATTTCTTAAAATTTGAAAATGAAAGGTGCATTGTAGATTTTTCAGAATTGTTTTTCAAAAACAACAAATTTGAAATGTAATAAATTACTTTGACTAGTGGAAATTCCGACAGGATCTCTTCATTCCCCAGAAATATCATTATTGCAGAAACACTTTCAAACCATTGCCCAGTGATAGTCCCCAGAGAGACTATAAGCTGACAACTTTTTCTTGGGTAACTCGAAAGTGTCCCTCAGGTTTTCTTCTCCCCATATGAAGACGTGATACTGTACACCCAAGCAGATTACCTTCTCCCCAGAGAATTCAGAACTTTAAAACCAGACTTGGTTCTACCATTGATCTTTCTTACCCATGATTGACGTATTGGTTGCAGAGAACGCAGGGTATCTCCGTCGAGATGTTTATTTCGTCTCTCGTCCTGTCTCTAGTCTGTTTCGTCAGCATACGCAGGGGCATAAGCATCACATGCCTATTTCATTTCATATTCATTACATATTCATTACATACTCATTACATACTCATTTCATAACATCTTGCATACATAAACATTAACATATATTCACATTAACATACGCATCAACATATGCAGTAGCATTCACAGGTTCATTATGTTTCACCATCATTTGGTTGTTACCGCCGAGTAACTGGGTTCGTCCATTCTCTCCAAATAGATTGTCAGCCCTAAGCATAAAGTACTTACTTGTTTCCAGTTTCCCCACGGAGCTCGATCCTCGTGGATGACGGTTACTTCAGCTATCTTTCCTCGCCAGGATTAGATATTTACCCTTCGAGTTCATTCCCTCGATGGAGTCTTGATTACCAGTCTTCTGTCTAGCTCAATCCTAGATTGAATCTCAGTCTTGTCGGTCGTCAATCCCAACCGGACGTGCATTTATTTTGCACCATCTAAAGATTTTCACCATACCATGGCAGATACGCGACTGTTTTCGCCCGAGAAGTTTATCACTGTACCCGGACGTGCATTTATTTTGCACTATCTTCAACTACAATCATTTACAGATACACGCCAGTTCGCGCCGGAAAATATATCAGTACAACGCTTTACAATCCTACATGTTACAACCCTTTACACTTTACATTTCACAGCATCAGCATACGACATTTCTCACCTAAGAAGTCGATCATATCCTCGTTATGACTCGCAGCAAATGGCCATCTCCATGGAGCAGTTGGGCTTCCATTTACCTGCCGTCTTGAGGTTTGAACCAAATCGTATTCAGGAGAGCACGATCTTGAGTTACGGGGAGGTTTGAGCAGTTTCATATTCAGGAGAGCACGATTCTGAAGTTATGAAGAAGTTCATTTATCCTTTAGTAAAAGAAGGAGCGGAATCATATTCAGGAGAGCACGATTCTGAGTTATGAGGAAGTTCAGTTGGCCGTTTTTCAGGAGAGCACGATTCTGAAGAATGAAGAAATTTCAGGAGCCGAATCATATTCAGGAGAGCACGATTCTGAGTTATGAGGAAGTTCGATTATCCACTTTCATTTTCAGGAGAGCACGATTCTGAAGTATGAGTAAATTCAGTCATCCAGTTTCATATTCAGGAGAGCACGATTCTGAAATATGAGTATATTCAGTCATCCAGTTTCATATTCAGGAGAGCACGATTCTGAAGTATGAGGAAGTTCAGTTTACCCTTTTCATGTTCAGGAGAACATAATCTTGAAGCATGAAGAAGTTTATTTATCCTTCAGTAAGAGAAGAATCAGAATCGTATTCCAGGCGCCGACCTTAAATACGAGAAGATTTATTTATCAGATAAGCAGCAGCCTCTTTATTTGAGTGCTTATCCATTTTTTGCACATAAGTCCCTTCCAACGATAAGTGACAGTTCTCCCTCGAGAAGCTTATCAGGGCATGTCTTATTAAAGCCCATTTATCTTGGCATACAGCCGGTCTTTACCCTGTATATTTTGCTACGGATTCCCGAAAAGTCCGTTTAATCGTGTCACGAGAGATAGTTTACAGAAGCTTGGATGTTATTCTTTGCTCAATGCTCCAGCATTCTATAAGCGATCTTGCAATCGTACGCGATTCAGTTTTTATCCTTTAGATTCCCCAGTGGAGGCCGTCTCACAGATGTCATTTCCATTTGCGAATCTCGTCCCTAAAGTGACAATTGGTCATTCGCACCAGTTGACTATCGTTTTAGATTTCCCCAGTGTTGTACTGTGTCTCAGCGCGTCATTTTCCCCAGTGAGTTCTTCTCGTGGCGTCTGCCCCGGTGTCGTCATGTTCGTCAGCATTTTCGCATTCATTATTCCAGCATACGCATCATATCATATTCATGGCATCATCTGCATTAAGCTGTTCCCGTTTTGTCCATAGCATTGCATATCGTCGCATATAAGGGCAAAATTTTCGGTTATCTATATTTAAATCTCTCCACCACGATTCCTCGAGTCTCTGTCACTCAAATCGTCCGGTGTAGCTATTTAAATAGGGGCAACTGTAATACCCCAAATTTTACCCTTATATTTAGCCAGTCATTTCGCATATCATCTCATATGTACATTGCTAACCGCTAACCAGTTATGGAGGTTTTTGTTTTGCAGATTTGGTTCCAGGGGTATTTCGGTCATTTTACACAACTTCTGGTAATTCCTTGAAGACGGGTTGTTATTAAGTTCTGAGGCGTTTGATACACTATTTTAGAGGCGCTTACTTATCCCCAGTTCTGATTGTATCAAGGTGCCAATTTGATGTGGTCGGTATTAAAACTTGTCAAGCACAACTGGATTTAAGATACATTCCATCGCTCATGGTTTATTTCCAAAGCGCTTCCGTTCTGTTATTAAGGCACAGTCATAATTGGGTATTGTTGGTTTGTGGCTCTCGGCGTTTGGTCAGGGGAATTTAATTACGATTAGTTTTGTTGTTGAGGCTGAAATTGTCGTGATTACGGTGCACATACGTATTTGGTTACGAAATGGTTGGTTAACATTTAAAAGGGATTTTAATCAGATGATGAGATTAGGATTACAAATAAGACGGGTCCACAAATAAGAATATCACTTGGGAGTGTTTATGTTTTATGCCTATGTTAATGAATTAGATACTTGTGGATTTATTCACAAATATTTATATTTTTAACTAAGAATAAAATATAAATGAGTTCAAATTTTGGGAATTTTATTTCATAAAAGAATCTCATCATACAAGAAATAAAGAATACTTCACATTTCAGAAATAATGTTACAAGGAATTACATTGATCCTTAAGGTATCTATCCTAAATCCTAAGAACATCTAAGTGTCTTCATGCTGTCTTTAAGCTTCGCCGCAAATCTCGACTAACCTGCACATCAAAGCAAAACAAACCATATAGAAAAATGTTAAAAGTTGTTTTTGACACTCTCAGAACAGTGTCATCATCGAGTGCCGGGAGTGGCACAACCGAAGCTGCGTCCTACCCCCGTTACCGATCCGCGCCGTGGGCGTCAGATCAGGTAACACCTGTTCTTATCATTACGGGACATCCGAGAGATAGAAGTAATAAAAGAAGCGGGACTGTTTCGTTTTGCCGCGATTGGATTTCCAAACTGATACGAGAATAAGGCAACATGGGTGGACTCAGACCCGGATGCCGGCAGGTCTGAGTCGCTTTGGTTCCGAAGTTTCCAACACCTGAAAAGCCACGAACGCATCAATGTCAGATTCAGAATTTGGAACTCAAAACCTAAATAGTTCAGGAGCAGCATCAGTTCTGAACCATGTACAGAAAAATGAGACACAACAAGCTGCGGCAAAATAACATAGGACAAGGTATCACAAGATTCAGCAACATCAGTTAAAGGCAAGTCCCCATTCAAACCAGTTTCAATGGCAAGCAACACATAAGTGAGCGCCAGCACAAAATCACAGCACCGAATCACAGCACAAGATCATAGCGAAACCATACCAGAAAAGGAACAAAGATGAGTTCAAGAAATAGCAGCGATATATCATGTTTAGATTGGGTCCCGAATGTGCAAAACACATCAGAAACAGAGCACCAAACAAGGGCTCAGTTATGAACATCATTGCCCCAACAAACAAGTTACTGAAACAAGTATCAAACCATACTCAGTTCATGAAACAAACAAGTGCACAAACACAGGGCTCATCACCAATTTAATCAGAAGCAAAAATATAAACACAAGTCAGGGTTATAGTATCCTGTTCCAAATGGTTCAGACCCTAAGGTCATCATCACCGGGTAACCCTTCTCGATGGCTTTGACCTGGCAATAACCACACCATCAGTTGCCCTCTGAAAGAAGAAAAAGAAGAGTCAGTGAACTTGTATCAGAAAACGAATCAGAGCCAATACTAACATCTGAAACAACAGCAACAAGGCAGTAAATCAAAAGAATAAGTTCGGTTCAAGACAAGCTCAGCGCAAGAACAATCAAACAAAGAATCCCAAATTTGATCAGTTGAAACTCGCCTCAAATAAGATCCCCACGGGTCAAGGTCTGAAAACAACAATCAAATAACATCATAAAGGTTGTCTCAAAACCAAACAAAACCAGCCGAATCCATATCAGAAAAAACCAGTTCATAAATCTGAATGTCATAATAGTGCAACACCTTTTGAACCAAATAAGCAAGCTCATTGCAGAAGATCGAAAGGCACAGGCCTGGGCTCAGTTCGAACATCACTGCCCAGGCAAGTAAGTGTATCAGTCAGGTTATGAGTCCCCCGCCGGAAGTTTAACACAAGCATCGAAGATCAAAATCAACATTCCCCAAAGTTCATAACAGAACTCAAAGCCAAAAACGAGTCACGAGCTGCATAAACTTGAATGGACAATTCAATTCATAAAGTATAAAAACCGCCCAGTTCATCAATGAATCCCCAGACAAATCCAATCGACATCAAAAGGATCCAACACTATGGCCGTATCAGTCTACGCCAGATTCGAAACTCAGTGATATCAAATTAGGACCAAAACCAATAAACCCACAGCGACATCGAAAATTGGATAACCAAAGTTAGTTTACTGAAAATCTGCATCAAAAGAACCACATCAGTAAAAAAGATGCCCATAGTATCAAAACGGTCCCTATCAGAAGAATTGAGTTCGAGTAAATTAGAGAAGAATGATTCAGTTTATCACGAAGCAGTTCAAATGGAATCAGAATAAATAATCCAGTTAACCAAAACAAATCAGAATGAAAACATTTCGAAACAAATCCAGTTGTGTCAAACAGAATCTGTATGAATCCAATCAAATATTAAGAAGGGAAATAAGATTCAATCAGATAAGATCAAAGTAAAAGCGAATCACAAATCAGATGAGATCAATTATATCAGAAACAAATGAAATCCAATCTCACCGAAATCCCAATCGAACCCTAAAAGAGGGAACATGGTTCAATCGTTATCTGGAAAAAACCAAACAAAATCATATCAAACTTTCAATCAAATCAAAAGTATGCTGGTTACGAAAATCAAATCAAATCGAATCACCACGAAATCCTGAGGCAATAATGCAAATCCAACATCAAAAGCCCAAAAAGGAGAGGGTCAGAAGAGTATAAGAGGGGAACGATCTCACCATCAAAAGAGGGAACATAGCCGCGTGAGAGAGAGAGAACGAAGAACACTCCAAGCGCAGAAACCCTAACGAACGAGAATCGCGAGACTCAGAGGGACCAGCACCCTCATCATCGTCTCCGACGAACCAACATCAGCAACCGCTCCACCGAACGAAGGAAGACCACCTTCGCCGTTCGTTAAAAAACGGCGGGCAATCAACCTTTGGGCCTCAGTTCTGCACATCACCGGCCGTTTCACTCTAAAAGTAAGCTATGAGATTTTTGCCTCACCCAATTTCTGTCTGATTTCAGGATATGAGCGAGAGAGAAGAGAAGCGAGAGAGAAGAGAAGCGAGAGAGAGGAGAAGAAGAGTGAAACGGCGCCGCGAACGTACTCTGGGGTGAAACCCTAGAGTGTTCCCTCATGACTAACAAATGGGTTGGGTCCGGGTGTGATGACCGGCCCAACCCCCCCTTTTTTTATTTTATGTTTTGTTTTTTAATTTAATTTGTTTTATGTTTTTAAAAAAAAAACCCATTTTTTTAACATTTTAATTTTATAATTTAAAAAATCTTTATAAAAAAAAATATAACATTTTAATTTTGTAGTTATAAAAAAAAAATCTTTTTTAAAATATAAATATTAAGGATAATAAAAACCTTTTTTTAAATAAAATAAGAAAGACTTTTTTTAAAAAATATAAAAATAAAACCTTTTTTCTTTAAAAATTTCTTTTGCAAGCTAACATTAAATTAGTAAGATTTTCTAAATAAAACAATAGTAAAGTCTCAATCTACATCTTCTCGTAACTCATTGCTGCCTAATTCTGCCTACTAACGGGTGTTCATTTTTTTGCAGTTCATATTTATTACTATTGTGTTGAGTTTTCATTTAAGTTTCATTTATATTTGTATCTGTTTCTCATATGTAACTACGCGAACCTAATAATCGCGCTTTAAGTTTCTGCCTTTAAATTTCTGTTTGTATGGCTTTAACTGCTGTCTTTATTTTCTGCTTGCATGACTCAATCATCTCACATCTTCATTAATATTCCAGTCACACCACACACATCCGAAGGTTAGGTCTAGCTTTTGGTCGCCGCGCCAATAGTCCTCAACTTCAAACCCTTACAAACCCTAATTTTCACAGATGCCTCGCCGCAGGCAAAATTACAATTTTACCCCTAGCATTAGGTCAAGGAGCCGCCGCGCTCATTTTAGGGTTTCCCGCCGCGGAATCCCTAACCTAACCTAACCCTAATTACAACTTAACAATTCAACGTAGAGATTTGGAGTTTCTACACTCCACGTAAGCGTGTCCTTAAGATGCGTTTATTCCCCTTGAGACCTTGACCACAGTTAAGAAGTCTCTAACCTCCCTTTTGAGGGGAACTACGATTACTCTGATTCCACTCCCGTAAGGATACGTAGGCACAAGATGCGATGTCTTGCCGAGTAAACTTAGAATTAACCCCTTAGGTCTTTTTTCTCACTTTTAATCCTTTGTACATATACCTTAAGCAAATAAATAAAGCAAATAGTAAACATTTGAACAAAAGGTTCCTGTAGAGTACTACAGAAGTTTAGGGTGCTAATACCTTCCCTAAACTTAACCAACCCCCGAACCCTAGATCTTTCCCCGCATTGTGTTTACGATGCAAAATAGGTTTTCCCTCTTTTGACCTTTTCCTTCGGATAAATCAAAGAGCGGTTGTAAATTGAATTGCGATTCAAACTCATTAATAGTTTGATATCCTATTTCCACCGCAACACATATCATTCTCCAGCTAGTCAGAGCTCTTATCCATCAGTTGTTTTGATTCTGAGGGTGATTCTCCGGTGATTGTTCTGAGCAAGTGTTGATTGTTAGAAGACAACCAAGGGGTTGAAGCAGATTTGAGCAAAATCAAGTAGTGAAGTCAGTGGAAGGTTGTTGGTAGCTATGTCAGAGAGCAGCTTCCAGTTTGTTGATGCCTTGTCGGGTTTCACTGTGACATCCAATCCTCTGTATGATTCTCTGCATGACGAAGAATCCCCGCAAGTGAACAACTTTACTGCAGCTCAACTTGTATAGCCTTCTGTTGAAGACCGAGATCTACATGAGCTGTTTGTTGTCCGAAGTGAGCGTTCTCCTTATGTTGATACCTCAGATTATCAAGGTGTTGTCTTCCCTGTACCGAATTCCCGAAGAGAGGTCCCGATAACCAAGACCGAAGACCCAAGAGCTCCTGAGTATGCTATAAGATTCTGAGCGTCGGAAGGAAAAGTTAAAGCTTTGAAAATGAAAGATGTTGTTAACCTGAATGCTGCAGACATGTGTTTGGTTCCTGGCCTGGTGTTGCCTTATAAGTTCAAAGTGCCAAAATTTGAGAAGTACACGGGAGATAGCTGTCCGAAGCAACATTTGACGATGTTCTGTCGAAGAATGACTTCGTTTGTGCGAGACGACAAATTAATGATCCATTGCTTTCAAGATAGTCTGACTGGGGCATCTTTGAGGTGGTATATGCAGTTAGAGAACAATCAGATTCGATCATGGGTGGATTTAGCCATAGCTTTTCTGAAGCAGTACGATTATAATTTAGACATAGCTCCCCATCGCATGCAGTTGCAAGAATTGTCTCAAGAGAATGTTGAACCTATCAAGAAGTATGCTCAGAGATGGAGAGAATTTGCTGCTAGAGTGCACCCACCACTTTTGGACCGAGAGTTAACGAGCATGTTTGTAGATTCCCTACAAGATCCGTACTTCGAAAGATTGCTTGGACTTCCGTTAAGTTTCTCTGACTTGGTAACATTAGGAGAACGCCTTGAGTATGCCATAAGAATTGGGAAAATTCAGATTATTTCAAACGATCAAGCTGGTGAAACTGAATTTCATTGTGACTATCAGAACGAAGAAGAAGTTGTAATCAATGCAGCCATGCCAGATGTTGAATATCCTCGAGACGAATCAGTGAATTTTGTTGGTTCTTCATCTTATCAGAGACCAGTACCTCCGGTGACTTGTTATACTGAACAGACAACTGTGCCTCAGGCACCCTATCAGGAACCTTATGTCGCTTCCATTGCAAAGCAGCGAACTCGTGGTCGAGGTTATCAGAATCAGCGTCAGAATCAGAATCGACCTCGCAACAATTTGGAACGAAGGAAAGCTCCTTCTCACCCAGTGCCTATGCCGTATAGCCAGTTGCTGCCATCTTTGATCCAGAGTTCTTTAGTGGAACCGAAAGCTCTTAAGCCTGTTCCCGAGCCTTACCCTCCTGGGTACGATCCCTACGTTCAGTGTGGTTACCATGGTGGCTCCCCCGGACATTCGACGGAAGATTGTAAAGCGTTTCAGGCAAAAGTACAACAGTTGATCGACCAAGATCGCATTCCCTTTCGAGAAGGATTTCTGTTTGTTCATACCAACCGCTCAGCTGTCTAAGCTCGTAGATTCAGAGTTTGTTTTCAACAAGCCAATGATTCAGACAGGCGGGCGCCTCGACATTGGCAGTCCTCAGACTTTTATATCATTTGCATTTGTAGTTTTCTTTCTGTCAGTTACTATTTGCTGTAAATATTGTATGTTTCGAATGGTGATATTAATAAGGTGACTATGCATTTTTCTGAATTAATCATGTCACTGTCGCTCATTTATTGCATTGCACTGACACTTGCATTTTATTCACTCCACTTTGTCACCAAGATTAGCAAAGATTGGAGGGAGGATGACGAAACTAAATACTCATAACCGATGATCGTATGCTTTCATATAAAACCTTGCCGATGACGTACAAGCATTGTTTCAAATCCCCCAAACACTGGAGATATAAGGAGTTAGTCCCTTGTTAACCACTTCGAGCCAGGAAGTAGAAGTTTTTTCGGACTTTTTAACCCTCACATCTTAACCCGGGGCAGGGTAGTTGTCAGTTAGCTTGACCGAGCGTTCAAGTCTTACAGAGGAGTGTTTCCATTCGAGGACCAATAACAGTTTATACCTCTCAAGAGGTCGTATCTCGTCAACCACAAAGGTTAAACCTCACCAACCAGGAGTGAGACAGTTACAACTTTTCAGAGCAATCAAGACAACCAGTGTTACACGACTTTGTTCCAAAATAAAAAGAAAGAATAAGAAAGCCCGCTAAGTAAAAAGAAAAAGCTGGAAAGCTAATACTTAGGCAAAAATCAGGGCATCCCGCTGGACTTCAAAAGAAAACGAAAAAAATCGAAAAAGAACTCAAAAGGAGTCAGTCCAGGCAAAAATTAGGGAATCAAAAGAAGGGATAGAAAAAAAAATATAGATCCCCAGTGAAAGACAAAGTCGTGTATACAGACACCGAAAATGAAGAAGGAGTAACTGTTACTCCGAAAACCTTGTGAGTTTTCCTTAACGATGGTTCTCACCATTCAACATACCTCTCGAAGAGGCGAGTGCTCGAGCCAGGTTAACTGAACTTTAGGATCGGAGATCATCACGTAGAAGGGGTGGGTACAAAACATAATTTGAGCCAAATATCCTTTGTTTCACGAACCGTGAACCCGACCACGATACAACCCTTAAAAGACCTAATTGAGGCAGGGTTTATTCTGAAAGCGCATTACGATAAGGTTGAGTAACCTGACTCCTTCATGATTTGCTAATCATATCCTTGGTGTATTTTTTTCACTGATCAAATCAGCACTGCGTTTGAACTATTGGTTCATTCGCCACTCACAATCATGACACGTAAATGAGTGACAACACATTTTTTTTCAAAATTTGCATGAACACTGCATTAAAATTACCATTCGGGACTGAACAATTTTACTTGCAGGTTAGTAGTTGACAGGAAAGAAATTCCAACAGGGAATAATCGAACAGGATTGAATAATTCAACAGTCTGGATCAGAATGGTGTATGTTGTGAAACCCTGTAAATCTGGGGCATTGACTTCCAGTGAGTTCGGAATCAATTAGTCTGAGGAAAAGTCCTGAAGCATCGGTTGATTATGGGGCATCTTACTTGAGAAGCAGTTGATCAGAAGCGAATCTTCTCGAGAGCCAATCAGGGGCAGCTATCCAGAATGCTATGTTTGATTAGGGTAGGTTAAGTCGCTCAATGCTCGTTCAGGGGCAAGTCACGATGTTGATAGTTGTTGAATTGAGGGAAACACCGGGGTAAGCCATCGCAAGGTCGTATTGTAGCAAGGTGCTTTCAGTTCAGAGTGGGTTTTTCCGAGAACCAGATTAAGGCAAAGTCATTGCAGACAGGGGCATGTCTTTATTCGAGAGACGTTCGATTCAAAGTATCTCGCGAAAGTTCAGAATGCTGGGGCAGTTCATATCAAACCATCAGGGTACAGATTTTCAGACTATCCCACAGAGGTTCCTGCAGGTCGGGGCATAACAGAGGCGAAAGAATTGTTCTTCTCAGTGTCATCAGCGTTACTCAGAGCTACTTGAACAGATTCAGCCAATCTTTAAGTTTGAGACAAATATCGGGAAATCGTGCTAGAAGCCGTGAATTCGGATAGGGTATTGTCCAGCATCAGGCGTGTATGACCCACCACGGATGTACAGAAGTCCAACCATACTTGGCACGTTTCTTTATCCCCAGTAAAGTCGTACATTTGAGAATCAATTCATCTGGGGCAATTAGGTCGAGATTTGGCAAATCTCTCGCGGCTATGGGCGCTGCTCCACGAATCAGTCAATCAGGGGCAAAAGATTATCACAAGACCGGGGCAGAACACCCTAAAAACAAAAGATGTTGTTGGGACATTCTTTTGGGGTTTGACGTGCAGAAACAGTTCAGATCTAACCGTCAGGGTACAGAGATCGAAGAGTCCTTATCAGAAGGTTGGCGCCGATTCAGGGGCAAGGTATTGTGAGTAGCACTATGGCTAGCCTTTCTTTTCTAGACGAAATGCTCGGACTGGGGCATGTTGGTATTTATGGGGAAAATTTCTGAGAAGGAATCGAGTTCATGTTGCCCTAACCAGAGGCTTTTGATGAAAGACTTGATCACCGCGTGAAGTGAATCCCCATGCAGGTCGCGCTTCTGAGATAACAATGTTCCTTACTGAAGAAGGATCAAATTCCCCAGCTAGTCGTAGCTTATCCGAGGGACATTCTCCAGCAAGGTCGTTTGCCCTCAGCAGAATTGACGATTCCAAGATCGAAGGCTGTATTCAGACAGTGTGGTGTCCCCCGAAAGGATTCCCCATCCCGAGCAGAGTGGTTTAGCCTCAGAAGATTAATATTTCCAACTTGTGAGCTGTACCCAGACAGTCTACTCTTCCCAGTAGAGATTCCATTCCCAGTAGGGTCATTTATTCTCCCCAACGGAGTCAGTTGATTTTTCCCAAGAGAGTCGTTTCGTCCTCAGCGGAGTTCTCTCTTTTCAGCAAGTGTTTTCTTTCCTCCCAGTGGAACTCGAAGGTTAAAACTCTTCCCGACAGAGTTGGTTGTGGCATTTATTTTGCCGGAATACTTTGTGATACCCATTCACTCCCCAGCAGGGTGATATTTGTCCTCGACGGCCAAGATTGAGGAAGCAAGCTTGTTAGAGCTATCCCAGCAGTTCGAGCCTGCATTTGCATCGGCATATAGTGCCATACTTGCATCTACCAAATGAAAAACGTGTAGCATTTCCATGTCGAATGGAGCATTACGCCATTGTCAAACATATGCATTTTGAAACATAAGCCAGGTTGGTTAACCGTTTGTTTTCAAGTGTTGTTTCCCTTGCGGGTGGAGGGAGCTCTTGCTCAAATTAAATGCCAAACATTCAAGATCTCGGCGGGAGACATGTAATGATAATGTCAGTTGTGGCATTATTCCCCACAGAGTTGCTTATTTAAGTTTCTCTTACCCCTCCAGCGGAGTATTTCTTCAAGGTTGTTGTTAGGTCGTTATCAAAAGATTTCGTGAATCGATTTTCGGAAGTTGCCGCCTATGTTAGAGTAGGTGTCTGGCAGTGTGGATTCAGAAATCCCCAGTAGAGTCCTTCTCAGATTTGCTGCCATGTCAGCACTGAAAATTGGAAGACTAGACTCATATTGTGTTACCCATGTGATTGATGGAGCTAGCTGCTGCAAAGATAGGCAGAAAAGCCGTATCGAAGTTATTTTCCCGCAGTGGTGGCGGAGTTATTTCCCGCAGTGGTGGCGGAGTTATTTCCCGCAGTGGTGGCGGAGTTATTTTCCCGTAGTGGTGGCGGAGTTATTTCCCGTAGTGATGGCGGAGTTATTTCCCGTAGTGGTGACGGAGTTATTTTCCCGCAGTGGTGGCGGAGTTATTTCCCGTAGTGGTGACGGAGTTATTTCCCGCAGTGGTGGCGGAGTTATTTCCCACAGTGGTGGCGGAGTTATTTTCCCGTAGTGGTGACGGAATTATTTTCCCGTAGTGGTGGCGGAGTTATTTCCCGTAGTGGTGACGGAGTTATTTTCCCGTAGTGGTGACAGAGTTATTTCCCGTAGTGATGGCGGAGTTATTTCCCGCAGTGGTGCCGGAGTTATTTCCCGTAGTGGTGACGGAGTTATTTTCCCGTAGTGGTGACGGAGTTATTTTCCCGTAGTGGTGGCGGAGTTATTTCCTGTAGTGGTGACAGAGGTATTACCCGTAGCGATGGCGGTGTTATTTTCATGTAGTGGTGGCAGAGGTATTACCCGTAGCGATGGCGGTGTTATTTTCCAGTAGTGATGGCAGAGTTATTACCCGTAGCGATGGCGATGTTATCTTCCCGAAAGGTGGCAGAGTATTACCCGTAGCAATGGTGGTGTTGTTTACCCGTAGCGATGGCGGTGTTATTTTCCCATATTATTTCCCGTAGTGGTGGCGGAGTGATTTCCCGTAGTGATGGCGGGGTTATTTTCCTGTATCATTGGCAGGGTCATGTTTTGTTGACAGAAGTACTTCCCCAGTGAAGTCGTCCAGGTTATTCATATATTGACAAGTTTGATGTTGCACAGATGGTTAGTTTTGAAATCAGATCGGTATCAGATGGTTGATCAGTTGTTACCGTAACAATCAGGTTCAAGTGATGGAGTTTGTCCCCCAAACAGTTGTGCAGTTTATTTCTGCGGTTGGCAAATTTCCGGGTTCTTAGTATTCAACCGTCTCGTACCTCGAATGTTTAAAGGTTGTTCGCTCTTCACCCAGTCGGGTCCAAGTCGTTTGAATAGGGGCAGTTGTTGCACCCTAAAATTTGCTCAACCTACTTCACTTGGTTTATGTTTCAATTGCATTGTCATTTGCATAAAAAGTCATGTACATAGTCTAATCACTTGCATAGCATAGCATAACAAGTCATCTGACAAGGGATAAAGTGCTATTTTTCATCTCAAGGAATGCATTCAAGAGGCTCTTATCAAGATTCAAGCCTATTCAAATCACCAAGAAAGAAATTGAAGCTTTGAGAAGTTTAAAGGCCAAGCAGTGGGTTTCTCTCCTATCTTGAGGGTATGTGAAGATCATCATAGAAGTTATGAGTTATGAATTGAGGGCATGGAAGACCTAGAGGGTCCTTTTGAAAGTAAGACAAGTCATTGGCATGGTTACAAGAGCTACAGTTGAAGACAGTCAACTAGGGTGTCATCTGGGTCAACCCTGGGTCAACCCTAGGTCAAATGCTTGATTGAAGGGCATCAAGGCCTATTTGGAGGATGTGGGATTCATCATTTGATATGTGGATATGGATGTGGTGTTGTGCCAAGGAGAAATCAAAAGAAATCAAGAAGAAGAGAAGTTTCTAAATTAGGGTTTCTGAGTAAAATTCCCTGATTTAGGTCAAACTTCCAAGCAAAGTAATTCAAAATGCAAGTCTCAAATGGATCCTTGGCCAACATGAAACTTGTAGAGTATCTCAGGACCTTTAATTTTAATGGTGGAAGGCATCAAGGAGATTTATAGAACTCAAGTTATAGCCCAGACAAGTTAGGGGTCCTCAGAGGCATCTGAAACTTAACTGTGAAAGTCACTTGATTTCCAAGCAACTTTTGAGCTAGAAGGAATTTTCAAATGGATTCTCGGCAAACATGAGATATGTTCCGTATCTTCTTAGCTTTCCAAAAAGTTATAGAAGTCCTCATTTGGATTTGTGGAGCTCAAGTTATGAGTTGTACTAGCCAGGGGTATCTTGGGAAAGTGAGATTATAGGTCCTTTTTTAGCATAGGTCAAAATCTCCATGTTCCACTCTTCAGATGAAAAAGCGTTCAACACGGAATGTGCTTAAAATGATGTTTTTAGGTCAAATAAGTCATCATGGTAGATTGATCGGCTTATTTCAAAAAGTCACTTAAAATGGCCTAAAAAAAGGGAATAAGTCAAATAAAGTTTGGTGGGAAAAATCAAATTTTTGGGTTAGAGGTCAGCAACATGTCAAGTGAATACTCATTTTGAGTAGAAATTGCATTCTAAAGACAATGGCATTGGCACATTTTTCAATTGAGCAATAATTTCATGACTTGCTTTGTAAAAGTGGTTACTTGAAATGTAAGTCACTAATCCAAACCACTTAACAAGGCATTTGGAAGGCTATTTTGGTTAGAAACTTCCAAGGGAAGATACATGAACAATCTAGAAATTTTCAAGGGAATATACATGAACAATCTAGAAATTTCCAAGGGAAGATACATGAACAATCTAGAAATGTCCAAGGGAAGATACATGAATAATCTAGAATCTTCCAATCATCTCTATAAATGTTTAGAAACTCATTTGAAGCAAGGTTGGTGATTGATTGGAGTTGGATTGGAAGAGAGCATATCAATTTTCAAGAGAGCCAATCAAGTGGTGATTCTTCATTCAAGGCGATTTCGGTTCGATTCGAAGATTGTAGCACTTTCCTCGCATGTTGTTGAACGAATTTGAAGCATTCAGAAGCACGAAAAGAGCCGAAGATACTCCGTTTCGAAGCTCCGATCAAGGTATGTAAACCTTCACTTTACCATGGATTTAGGATGAGATAATTAGAAATTCTTATGCGGTTAGGATCGTGAACACCTATGGATGATTTTAGGATTGTTAATTCGGAGATTTTCTTCATTCCCTTTTTCTTTTTATTTTTCTGTTTTGAGGCCTGTTTGCTTTTATTGCGTCAAAAATAGTAAAAATGTTCAAGAAATTATGAAATTTGTTTCTCTAGATCTTGATTGTCTTAAGAAATTTTAGGCGTTGAGTTTGCATATTTTGGATTTTTTATGATTTAGTTATGATTTTTCTTTCGTGCTAATATCCATTGGTGTACATAACTGTTCATCTGTTTTGTTTAATTTTTTTCTCTTTGATGCTTCATGATTTTGAGCTGATTTTTGGATATGTCTTAGATGATATGCATAGGTTTCCCCAGAAATTTTATTGGAATTTCTAGACGACTCTAAGTTTAGTTTTGAATCCGCTTTTAAGAGCCATCCCCATCTGAATGTTCTCTGGACACTTTATAGATTTTCCTTTAGAAAGTGACCTTAACTTTAGAATTTGGTTTTCATTTTTTTACCATAGGTTGCTAACATCTTCAGGAGATTGTAGAATTTTTATTAGATTTTTGTGGATTGTTTTCCCATTTCTTTTGCATTTTACATTCTGATGAGTATTTTGCATGATTTAATTGATGCTTGCTTTGCATATTTGATACCGCTGTTTTGTAGAATTTTGTTCTCTCAATTGGTGATGATTATTGCTTAGATTTTTTGGTAGATTGTATCTAACACTCGCATGTTCCCTTAGGAATGTTTGTAGATTTTCTAGATGTAATTTGGTTCTGTTTTAGGGTTGTTGATTAGGACACTCCCAATTGATGGTTAACCTTGACCCCTTGCATGTTAGGATTTGTTTAGACCCCTTAGAGGTTGATATAGGGTTTGATCTTCGATCTTGATAATATAGATATTAATATACTTTAGGGTTTCCCTTAGGATAATGTGATAAGCTTTAGAACAAAAATGGTAACAAAAAATGTTGAAATAGATATGGTGTAATAAAAAAACTTAGAATATTTTAGGGTTTAAACACAACATAGGTGCACTTGAACATTTTATTTTGGGTTTTTTAGATTGAATTAGAGTATGGGACCTACGGGGTATATAGGGTAGATATAGTATTTCCCTTAGAATTAATATTAGGCTTGTAAATATTATTTTACTATTTTTAGTATATTTTGCAATCATGTGATTGTTTGGTTTGCCCATTTTTGGGGTTTATTTTGTTGTATGGGCTTTTTGGGCATTTGCTTGGGGTGTGGGCTTGGTTTGAAGAGCATGATGGTGGAGCCTAATGAAGACAAGGTTGAAGATCAAAATCAAAGCTTGATGAAGATTGCTTGGCCTGCTTGGAGTTGTTTGAAGACCATAGGACATAAGAGCTAGATAGAGCCTTAGAATAGAAAATTGATTCATAAACATGGATGGTTTCTTGTGCCTCCATTCTTCTCAATGACTAAAAGTATCTCCTTAATACTCACATCCCTCCTTTGGAAGGATTAGTGACGGTGTCTAGGAGATAGAACTTTGAGAGAAACAGTTTGTATTATGTTAACTTTCGGTAGGCCACCTTTGGTGTTCAACAGACTGTTTAACATGCAAAATCCTCTTGTAATCATTTCTCTGCTGGAGAGCTTGCTTTGAAGAATCCCTTGAGGATGGAAGATGAAGTTCATTGCCTGGAAGACTGATAGAAGAAGGAGATTGTGCTGTCAGGTTTTGCTGTTTAGAGCTGTTGGTGCTGTTTAGAGCTGTTGATGTATTGTTTGAGTTTCTTGACTGTATTGTTTGTTAATTGTCCCCTTGAGATTGAGGTGAAGCTGTTTCACTTCGCTCATTGTTTTCTAGGTTCGAGGTTGAGTGGGACTTCCTTGCCTCGCTTGTACTGCTGCATTCATGCATTTTACTGCTTTACTGTATATATGCTGTTTCTTTTCCGTTTATTCCCCTAGGATCTCTGTTTCTCTCTGCGCAGAAGAGAAATATGACAGACATTAGGTGCTAACCCATGCATGATAACATTAGGGTAGATTTGATTCCCTTTTCAACCATAGGTTTTAGAGTTGCTGTCTCTCTTCTTTCTCAAAACAATCAGAAAAATACAATAAAAGGATAAACATCAATAAAAAAACAGTTCTTGCCTAAAAGACTGCAAACCAATCAAAAGACGTCATTTTTGTCCGCTTGGACCCATAATCAGGAGAAAACCTTTTTCAGAAGGATAAAAACAATCAAGACAGACTTGTGTCGTACGTGGCCCGAACTACGTTTGCTCTGATCTTTCATGCTGTATGAAAGTACGTAGGCATAGGATGCGATATCCTAGCGAGCAACCTTCCCCTCCTTTCCCGTAGGTAGGCGAACTACGTTGACTCTGATTTCTCGTTCCAGACGGGAATACGTAGGCATAAAGTGTGATACTTTGCCGAGTCATTTTATTTTCTTTTTAACCCCAGACCTGTAGAGTAGATAGAATAACAATCCGTACCAGAAAACAAGCGTGGATCCCGTCGAGTACGACGGACGTGAGGGGTGCTAATACCTTCCCCTTGCGTAACCGACTCCCGAATCCAGGATTTGGTTGCGATGACCATTCCTTTCCCGTCTTTGCGGTAGGTTTACTTCGAGCGTTTCCTTTCCCTCTGTTGGGATAAATAACGCACGGTGGCGACTCTTCTGTTCAGCCGGCGCCGATTTTCGCAGTAGCGACAGCTGGCGACTCTGCTGGGGACTCCAACGATTCCCTACGCGAGTCAATCCTAACGCTTGTTTTCCCGTCGAGGATTTTGTATGGATTTACTTTTCAGTCATTTACTTCCAGCATTATTTTATTGTGATTATTGTTGTGGGTATGAGGGGGTTCTATGATTGAGAGATAAGTCGGACCTGGGCTTGAGTGCACCTAGAATTAGAGTGGAAATTAGTGGGCGCGTGCATGCTTTGCATGTACTAGTGTCTCATGAAATCCACGCTCGGACGAGGTTCTTCTGGTTGACTTCTTTTTCAACCCTTTGGGTTGAGGGGGTTGTTGGTTAGTTGGATTGTCGACTCCGGGGACCGATCATTTGGAAGTTGGCTAAGTGAGGCCTCTTCAGGACATGATGATGCCACACCTTCTGGGTATCGTATCATCAGTCTTGAATGTCTGTGACACCGACGACCGCATAGGATGCCATACCTTGTGTCAGTTATTAGGACACCTACCTGTGAGAGGGGTTGGGACATGCAGGTAACTTGACTTCCAGATTACCGGTTTTCTTGATTGAGATTCAGTGGTGTGATATTTGAGGACAGTGTTATTGGGTCCGTCAG
The DNA here is from genome assembly GCA_963859935.3 of Lathyrus sativus. Lineage (NCBI taxonomy): Eukaryota > Viridiplantae > Streptophyta > Magnoliopsida > Fabales > Fabaceae > Lathyrus > Lathyrus sativus. The sequence goes on along the minus strand of OZ012737.1, from coordinate 297,642,489 downwards.
AGACCAGGTTGGAGCATTGTGGATGGTCTTGAGCAGTTTGTGGGTCTATTTGAGGCCAATATGGTGGATTGGCCTTCTCAGCCAGGGGGATGTGATCCCGCGTTTGCTGTATCTTGCATTACATTTGCATAAACATGTTTGCATCATATTGCATATCATTCTCCAGCTAGTCAGAGCTCTTATCCATCAGTTGTTTTGATTCTGAGGGTGATTCTCCGGTGATTGTTCTGAGCAAGTGTTGATTGTTAGAAGACAACCAAGGGGTTGAAGCAGATTTGAGCAGAATCAAGTAGTGAAGTCAGTGGAAGGTTGTTGGTAGCTATGTCAGAGAGCAGCTTCCAGTTTGTTGATGCCTTGTCGGGTTTCACTGTGACATCCAATCCTCTGTATGATTCTCTGCATGACGAAGAATCCCCGCAAGTGAACAACTTTACTGCAGCTCAACTTGTATAGCCTTTTGTTGAAGACCGAGATCTACATGAGCTGTTTGTTGTCCGAAGTGAGCGTTCTCCTTATGTTGATACCTCAGATTATCAAGGTGTTGTCTTCCCTGTACCGAATTCCCGAAGAGAGGTCCCGATAACCAAGACCAAAGACCCAAGAGCTCCTGAGTATGCTATAAGATTCTGAGCGTCGGAAGGAAAAGTTAAAGCTTTGAAAATGAAAGATGTTGTTAACCTGAATGCTGCAGACATGTGTTTGGTTCCTGGCCTGGTGTTGCCTTATAAGTTCAAAGTGCCGAAATTTGAGAAGTACACGGGAGATAGCTGTCCGAAGCAACATTTGATGATGTTCTGTCGAAGAATGATTTCGTTTGTGCGAGACGACAAATTAATGATCCATTGCTTTCAAGATAGTCTGACTGGGACATCTTTGAGGTGGTATATGCAGTTAGAGAACAATCAAATTCGATCATGGGTGGATTTAGCCAGAGCTTTTCTGAAGCAGTACGATTATAATTTAGACATAGCTCCCCATCGCATGCAGTTGCAAGAATTGTCTCAAGAGAATGCTGAACCTATCAAGAAGTATGCTCAGAGATGGAGAGAATTTGCTGCTAGAGGCACCCACCACTTTTGGACCGAGAGTTAACGAGCATGTTTGTAGATTCCCTACAAGATCCGTACTTTGAAAGATTGCTTGGACTTCCGTTAAGTTTCTCTGACTTGGTAACATTAGGAGAACGCCTTGAGTATGCCATAAGAATTGGGAAAATTCAGATTATTTCAAACGATCAAGCTGGTGAAACTGAATTTCATTGTGACTATCAGAACGAAGAAGAAGTTGTAATCAATGCAGCCATGCCAGATGTTGAATATCCTCGAGACGAATCAGTGAATTTTGTTGGTTCTTCATCTTATCAGAGACCAGTACCTCCGGTGACTTGTTATACTGAACAGACAACTGTGCCTCAGGCACCCTATCAGGAACCTTATGTCGCTTCCATTGCAAAGCAGCGAACTCGTGGTCGAGGTTATCAGAATCAGCGTCAGAATCAAAATCGACCTCGCAACAATTTGGAACGAAGGAAAGCTCCTTCTCACCCAGTGCCTATACCGTATAGCCAGTTGCTGCCATTGTAACACCCCCTTTCTATACCCCAAATAAATTAAATAAATCAATTAGGCACATAGAAAATTTATTTCATCAGAGTTTGATTAAAACATGGTATAAAAGAGGCGCATCACATTATCATGAAATTAAACACATACGATACCTGCTCAAAATAGATATGCAACAATGGGTAACCCACATCTCAATATTTAGAATAAAGCGGAAACATCCAAATATTGAATCGATCTCATTCATAAAAGTATATACAACCATCAGTTAATTCATGTTTTACAACGTATCCACAAATGATACATACACATATGTACCACAAAAGAATCAAAACAAACGTAACTCCAAAAGAGTCAAAGGCTTCCTAACTACCCAGATGTTACATATCAGAGCCATTGACCAAAAAGAATGAAGACATCGCTTCACAAAAAGAACCTCCAGCTTCCTACTCTGCAATGCCTCATAGAGCATTAGAAAACAGCAGAAGGGTGAGAAACAACATCATAACAGTTAATGCATAAAATTGTATATATACATAACTCCATAATTATACAAGTTATACTCAAATTATATTCTCACCACATTAAGCATATACAAATAATCATGTCTCTACACATACACATGAACATTCACTATATTTCCTCCAAACAATCACATATAACATACACAGTTATATTCACACAACCAATGCATCATACACAGATGACTCATGCAACTCATAGAGACCGACACACGACCCTATGCAGATGCAAATGCGGTACCGACTCATTCAACAAATTCCCTAAGGAATCGAGTATTCAGCAGATCCTCCACGGGATCAAGTACTCAGCAGATTCTCCACGGAATCAAATATTCATCAGATTCTCCACGGAATCGAATATTCAGCAGATCCTCCACGGGATCAAGTACTCAGCAGATTCTCCACGGAATCAAATACTCTAACCAATCCTCCACGGGATTACATGTTATGACCGATTCTCCGAGGAATCACACAATGCAACCGATTCTCCAAGGAATCAAATATAACCATCGTATCATACGAGGTTCTGCAAATCCTCCGAGGGATCAATCGACACAAAGATGCATACTATGCTCACAAACATATTCATTGCATTTATCACATACATAGCATATATCTATCATGCATTCACATTATACACCATTTCACACAAGGTTTACATACCTATTAATCCATCAATGCATTTCTATCTAACTCGAGCAAACGCACAACATTAACAAACGATTAAGATTCACAATCGGCTCCACAATCTAGGATTCACGCCTTTCGGCCACCCACAACACAACATGTTGAAACAGTTCACACATCAATCATTCATATAGGCATTAATCATAATTGAATCAACCAAACATCATGCCATGAACAAACAGCAAAACAAATAACACTGCCAGGTTCGCCAACCTTCGCCTGGCGAAGCCACGCAGCGAATGCTCGCTGGCCTTCGCCTGGCGAACTCCCCAGCAAAGTCCACTGGGAGTAATTCTGGAATTACTCGCTGAGGCTCGCTACCCACTCGCCTGGCGAACCTTCACCAACTCACCTCGCCTGGCGAACTTGCCAGCGAATACAGGGTATTAGCTTCTGACTTGCTTCGCTACAGCTCGCTGGGCTTCGCCTGGCGAAGCTTCGCTACCTTTCGCCTGGAGAACTTGCGAAGACAGAACTTCCATGGCTGTCTCAAAGCCCAAACTCTACACAACCAACCGATTAAATCCAAACCGGTCACAGTAGCACAACCCAACCATCACCCGACTAAACTACATCGTCTAATCCGAGTTCTAACCGATTAAAACCTCATTCTACTCACAAAACCAACTTCTAACCTAAGTGGAAAAAGAGTAGAACTCTACAAAATCCACACACATACACATACAATCATACACATTAAAGAGATGATGGAGTTTCACACCCTTACCGATCGATTGCAAGCTTTGGTAACGATTCCTTGATGATTCTAGGTTTTCCTCTCCACTTTCTCTTCTCTTTCTCTTCTCCTCTTTTCTTTCTCTTGTTTTTCTTCTTATGTTACTATCTTCTTCCTTTTTCCTCTCTTATTCTATTTCTATCTCTATTTCTTTCCTCTCAAATTCTTTCCAACACTTATCAATCAATTCTTACACTAAAGTGCTAAATGACTAAAATGCCCTTTTTACTCTAATTCCCCGAAAACTCTCCGAATCGGTAAAAATAGATAAAATAAGCAAAACACCACATAGCAATATATAATTTCTCAATTTAAAACAAACATCAAATAAATAAATTAAAAGACTCAACAATTAATGGGAATTCAGAATCGGGGCGTTACAGCCATCTTTGATCCAAAGTTCTTTAGTGGAACCGAAAGCTCTTAAGCCTGTTCCCGAGCCTTACCCTCTTGGGTACGATCCCCACGTTCAGTGTGGTTACCATGGTGGCTCCCCCGGACATTCGACAGAAGATTGTAAAGCGTTTCAGGAAAAAGTACAACAGTTGATCGACCAAGATCGCATTCCCTTTCGAGAAGGATTTCTGTTTGTTCATACCAACCGCTCAGCTGTCTAAGCTCGTAGATTCAGAGTTTGTTTTCAACAAGCCAGTGATTCAGACAGGCGGGCGCCTCGACATTGGCAGTCCTCAGACTTTTATATCATTTGCATTTGTAGTTTTCTTTCTGTCAGTTACTATTTGCTGTAAATATTGTATGTTTCGAATGGTGATATTAATAAGGTGACTATGCATTTTTCTGAATTAATCATGTCGCTGTCGCTCATTTATTGCATTGCACTGACACTTGCATTTTATTCACTCCACTTTGTCACCAAGATTAGCAAAGATTGGAGGGAGGATGACGAAACTAAATACTCATAACCGATGATCGTATGCTTTCATATAAAACCTTGCCGATGACGTACAAGGCATTGTTTCAAATCCCCCAAACACTGGAGATATAAGGAGTTAGTCCCTTGTTAACCACTTCGAGCCAGGAAGTAGAAGTTTTTTCGGACTTTTTAACCCTCACATCTTAACCCGGGGCAGGGTAGTTGTCAGTTAGCTTGACCGAGCGTTCAAGTCTTACAGAGGAGTGTTTCCATTCGAGGACCAATAACAGTTTATACCTCTCAAGAGGTCGTATCTCGTCAACCACAAAGGTTAAACCTCACCAACCAGGAGTGAGACAGTTACAACTTTTCGGAGCAATCAAGACAACCAGTGTTACACGACTTTGTTCCAAAATAAAAAGAAAGAATAAGAAAGCCCGCTAAGTAAAAAGAAAAAGCTGGAAAGCTAATACTTAGGCAAAAATCAGGGCATCCCGCTGGACTTCAAAAGAAAACGAAAAAAATCGAAAAAGAACTCAAAAGGAGTCAGTCCAGGAAAAAATTAGGGAATCAAAAGAAGGGATAGAAAAAAAAATATAGATCCCCAGTGAAAGACAAAGTCGTGTATACAGACACCGAAAATGAAGAAGGAGTAACTGTTACTCCGAAAACCTTGTGAGTTTTCCTTAACGATGGTTCTCACCATTCAACATACCTCTCGAAGAGGCGAGTGCTCGAGCCAGGTTAACTGAACTTTAGGATCGGAGATCATCACGTAGAAGGGGTGGGTACAAAACATAATTTGAGCCAAATATCCTTTGTTTCACGAACCGTGAACCCGACCACGATACAACCCTTAAAAGACCTAATTGAGGCAGGGTTTATTCTGAAAGCGCATTACGATAAGGTTGAGTAACCTGACTCCTTCATGATTTGCTAATCATATCCTTGGTGTATTTTTTTCACTGATCAAATCAGCACTGCGTTTGAACTATTGGTTCATTCGCCACTCACAATCATGACACGTAAATGAGTGACAACACATTTTTTTTTCAAAATTTGCATGAACACTGCATTAAAATTACCATTCGGGGCTGAACAATTTTACTTGCAGGTTAGTAGTTGACAGGAAAGAAATTCCAACAGGGAATAATCGAACAGGATTGAATAATTCAACAGTCTGGATCAGAATGGTGTATGTTGTGAAACCCTGTAAATCTGGGGCATTGACTTCCAGTGAGTTCGGAATCAATTAGTCTGAGGAAAAGTCCCGAAGCATCGGTTGATTATGGGGCAGCTTACTTGAGAAGCAGTTGATCAGAAGCGAATCTTCTCGAGAGCCAATCAGGGGCAACTATCCAGAATGCTATGTTTAATCAGGGTAGGTTAAGTCGCTCAACGCTCGTTCAGGGGCAAGTCACGATGTTGATAGTTGTTGAATTGAGGGAAACACGGGGTAAGCCATCGCAAGGTCGTATCGTAGCAAGGTGCTTTCGGTTCAGAGTGGGTTTTCCCGAGAACCAGATTAAGGCAAAGTCATTGCAGACAGGGGCATGTCTTTATTCGAGAGACGTTCAATTCGAAGTATCTCGTGGAAGTTCAGAATGCTGGGGCAGTTCATATCAAACCATCAGGGTACAGATTTTCAGACTATCCCACAGAGGTTCCTGCAGGCCGGGGCATAACAGAGGCGAAAGAATTGTTCTTCTCAGTGTCATCAGCGTTACTCAGAGCTACTTGAGCAGATTCAGCCAATCTTTAAGTTTGAGACAAATATCGGGAAATTGTGCTAGAAGCCGTGAATTCGGATAGGGTATTGTCCAGCATCAGGCGTGTATGACCCACCACGAATGTACAGAAGTCCAACCATACTTGGCACGTTTGTTTATCCCCAGTAAAGTCGTACATTTGAGAATCAATTCATCTGGGGCAATTAGGTCGAGATTTGGCAAATCTCTCGCGGCTATGGGCGCTGCTCCACGAATCAGTCAATCAGGGGCAAAAGATTATCACAAGACCGGGGCAGAACACCCTAAAAACAAAAGATGTTGTTGGGACATTCTTTTGGGGTTTGACGTGCAGAAACAGTTCAGATCTAACCGTCAGGGTACAGAGATCGAAGAGTCCTTATCAGAAGGTTGGCGCCGATTCAGGGGCAAGGTATTGTGAGTAGCACTATGGCTAGCCTTTCTTTTCCAGACGAAATGCTCGGACTGGGGCATGTTGGTATTTATGGGGCAAATTTCCGAGAAGGAATCGAGTTCATGTTGCCCTAACCAGAGGCTTTTGATGAAAGACTTGATCACCGCGTGAAGTGAATCCCCATGCAGGTCGCGCTTCTGAGATAACAATGTTCCTTACTGAAGAAGGATCAAATTCCCCAGCTAGTCGTAGCTTATCCGAGGGACATTCTCCAGCAAGGTCGTTTGCCCTCAGCAGAATTGACGATTCCAAGATCGAAGGCTGTATTCAGACAGTGTGGTGTCCCCCGAAAGGATTCCCCATCCCGAGCAGAGTGGTTTAGCCTCAGAAGATTAATATTTCCAACTTGTGAGCTGTACCCAGACAGTCTACTCTTCCCAGTAGAGATTCCATTCCCAGTAGGGTCATTTATTCTCCCCAACGGAGTCAGTTGATTTTTCCCAAGAGAGTCGTTTCGTCCTCAGCGGAGTTCTCTCTTTTTAGCAAGTGTTTTCTTTCCTCCCAGTGGAACTCGAAGGTTAAAACTCTTCCCGACAGAGTTGGTTGTGGCATTTATTTTGCCGGAATACTTTGTGATACCCATTCACTCCCCAGCAGGGTGATATTTGTCCTCGACGGCCAAGATTGAGGAAGCAAGCTTGTTAGAGCTATCCCAGCAGTTCGAGCCTGCATTTGCATCGGCATATAGTGTCATACTTGCATCTACCAAATGAAAAACGTGTAGCATTTCCATGTCGAATGGAGCATTACGCCATTGTCAAACATATGTATTTTGAAACATAAGCCAGGTTGGTTAACCGTTTGTTTTCAAGTGTTGTTTCCCTTGCGGGTGGAGGGAGCTCTTGCTCAAATTAAATGCCAAACATTCAAGATCTCGGCGGGAGACATGTAATGATAATGTCAGTTGTGGCATTATTCCCCACAGAGTTGCTTATTTAAGTTTCTCTTACCCCTCCAGCGGAGTATTTCTTCAAGGTAGTTGTTAGGTCGTTATCAAAAGATTTCGTGAATCGATTTTCGGAAGTTGCCGCCTATGTTAGAGTAGGTGTCTGGCAGTGTGGATTCAGAAAATCCCCAGTAGAGTCCTTCTCAGATTTGCTGCCATGTCAGCACTGAAAATTGGAAGACTAGACTCATATTGTGTTACCCATGTGATTGATGGAGCTAGCTGCTGCAAAGATAGGCAGAAAAGCCGTATCGGAGTTATTTTCCCGCAGTGGTGGCGGAGTTATTTCCCGCAGTGGTGGCGGAGTTATTTCCCGCAGTGGTGGCGGAGTTATTTTCCCGTAGTGGTGGCGGAGTTATTTCCCGTAGTGATGGCGGAGTTATTTCCCGTAGTGGTGACAGAGTTATTTTCCTGCAGTGGTGGCGGAGTTATTTCCCGTAGTGGTGACGGAGTTATTTCCCGCAGTGGTGGCGGAGTTATTTCCCACAGTTGTGGCGGAGTTATTTTCCCGTAGTGGTGACGGAGTTATTTTCCCGTAGTGGTGGCGGAGTTATTTCCCGTAGTGGTGACGGAGTTATTTTCCCGTAGTGGTGACGGAGTTATTTCCCGTAGTGATGGCGGAGTTATTTCCCGCAGTGGTGCCGGAGTTATTTCCCGTAGTGGTGACGGAGTTATTTTCCCGTAGTGGTGACGGAGTTATTTCCCGTAGTGGTGACAGAGGTATTACCCGTAGTGATGGCGGTGTTATTTTCATGTAGTGGTGGCAGAGGTATTACCCGTAGCGATGGCGGTGTTATTTTCCTGTAGTGATGGCAGAGTTATTACCCGTAGCGATGGCGGTGTTATCTTCCCGAAAGGTGGCAGAGTATTACCCGTAGCAATGGTGGTGTTGTTTACCCGTAGCGATGGCGGTGTTATTTTCCCAGATTATTTCTCGTAGTGGTGGCGGAGTGATTTCCCGTAGTGATGGCGGGGTTATTTTCCTGTATCATTGGCAGGGTCATGTCTTGTTGACAGAAGTACTTCCCCAGTGAAGTCGTCCAAGTTATTCATATATTGACAAGTTTGATGTTGCACAGATGGTTAGTGTTGAAATCAGATCAGTATCAGGTGGTTGATCAGTTGTTAACGTAACAATCAGGTTCAAGTGATGGAGTTTGTCCCCCAAACAGTTGTGCAGTTTATTTCTGCGGTTGGCAAATTTCCGGGTTCATAGTATTCAACCGTCTCGTACCTCGAATGTTTAAAGGTCGTTCGCTCTTCACCCAGTCGGGTCCAATTCGTTTGAATAGGGGCAGTTGTTTCACCCTAAAATTTGCTCAACCTACTTCACTTGGTTTATGTTTCAATTGCATTGTCATTTGCATAAAAAGTCATGTACATAGTCTAATCACTTGCATAGCATAGCATAACAAGTCATCTGACAAGGGATCAAGTGCTATTTTTCATCTCAAGGAATGCATTCAAGAGGCTCTTATCAAGATTCAAGCCTATTCAAATCGCCAAGAAAGAAATTGAAGCTTTGAGAAGTTTAAAGGCCAAGCAGTGGGTTTCTCTCCTATCTTGAGGGTATGTGAAGATCATCATAGAAGTTATGGGTTATGAATTGAGGGCATGGAAGACCTAGAGGGTCCTTTTGAAAGTAAGACAAGTCATTTGCATGGTTACAAGAGCTACAGTTGAAGACAGTCAACTAGGGTGTCATCTGGGTCAACCCTGGGTCAACCCTAGGTTAAATGCTTGATTGAAGGGCATCAAGGCCTATTTGGAGGATGTGGGATTCATCATTTGATATGTGGATATGGATGTGGTGTTGTGCCAAGGAGAAATCAAAAGAAATCAAGAAGAAGAGAAGTTTCTAAATTAGGGTTTCTGAGTAAAATTCCCTGATTTAGGTCAAACTTCCAAGCAAAGTAATTCAAAATGCAAGTCTCAAATGGATCCTTGGCCAACATGAAACTTGTAGAGTATCTCAGGACCTTTAATTTTAGTGGTGGAAGGCATCAAGGAGATTTATAGAACTCAAGTTATAGCCCAGACAAGTTAGGGGTCCTCAGAGGCATCTGAAACTTAACTGTGAAAGTCACTTGACTTCCAATAAATTTTGAGCTAGAAGGAGTTTTCAAATGGATTCTTGGCAAACATGAGAGATGTTCCTTATCTTCTTAGCTTTCCAAAAAGTTATAGAAGTCCTCATTTGGATTTGTGGAGCTCAAGTTATGAGTTGTACAAGCCAGGGGTATCTTGGGAAAGTGAGATTATAGGTCCTTTTTTAGCATAGGTCAAAATCTCCATGTTCCACTCTTCAGATGAAAAAGCGTTCAACATGGAATGTGCTTAAAATGGTGTTTTTAGGTCAAATAAGTCATCGTGGTAGATTGATCGGCTTATTTCAAAAAGTCACTTAAAATGGCCTAAAAAAGGGAATAAGTCAAATAAAGTTTGGTGGGAAAAATCAAATTTTTGGGTTAGAGGTCACAAACATGTCAAGTGAATACTCATTTTGAGTATAAATTGCATTCTAAAGACAATGGCATTGGCAAATTTTTGAATTGAGCAATAATTTCATGACTTGCTTTGTAAAAGTGGTTACTTGAAATGTAAGTCACTAATCCAAACCACTTAACAAGGTCTTTGGAAGGCTATTTTGGTTAGAAACTTCCAAGGGAAGATACATGAACAATATAGAAATTTTCAAGGGAAGATACATGAACAATCTAGAAATTTCCAAGGGAAGATACATGAACAATCTAGAAATTTCCAAGGGAAGATACATGAATAATCTAGAATCTTCCAATCATCTCTATAAATGTTTAGAAACTCATTTAAAGCAAGGTTGGTGATTGATTGGAGTTGGATTGGAAGAGAGCATATCAATTTTCAAGAGAGCAAATCAAGTGGTGATTCTTCATTCAAGGCGATTTCGGTTCGATTCGAAGATTGTAGCACTTTCCTCGCATGTTGTTGAACGAATTTGAAGCTTTCGGAAGCACGAAAAGAGCCGAAGATACTCCGTTTCGAAGCTCCGATCAAGGTATGTAAACCTTCACTTTACCATGGATTTAGGATGAGATAATTAGAAATTCTTATGCGGTTAGGATCGTGAACACCTATGGATGATTTTAGGATTGTTAATTCGGAGATTTTCTTCATTCCCTTTTTCTTTTTATTTTTCTGTTTTGAGACCTGTTTGCTTTTATTGCGTCAAAAATAGTAAAAATATTCAAGAAATTATGAAATTTGTTTCTGTAGATCTTGATTGTCTTAAGAAATTTTAGGCGTTGAGTTTGCATATTTTAGATTTTTTATGATTTAGTTATGATTTTTCTTTCGTGCTAATATCCATTGGTGTACATAACTGTTCATCTGTTTTGTTTAATTTTTTTCTCTTTGATGCTTCATGATTTTGAGCTGATTTTTGGATATGTCTTAGATGATATGCATAGGTTTCCCCATAAATTTTATTGGAATTTCTAGACGATTCTAAGTTTAGTTTTGAATCCGCTTTTTAGAGCCATCCCCATCTGAATGTTCCCTGGACACTTTATAGGTTTTCCTTTAGAAAGTGACCTTAACTTTAGAATTTGGTTTTCATTTTTTTACCATAGGTTGCTAACATCTTCAGGAGATTGTAGAACTTTTCTTAGATTTTTGTGGATTGTTTTCCCATTTCTTTTGCATTTTACATTCTGATGAGTATTTTGCATGATTTAATTGATGTTTGCTTTGCATATTTGATACCGCTGTTTTGTAGAATTTTGTTCTCTCAATTGGTGATGATTCTTGCTTAGATTTTTTGGTAGATTGTAGCTAATACTCGCATGTTCCCTTAGGAATTTTTGTAGATTTTCTAGATGTAATTTGGTTCTGTTTTAGGGTTGTTGATTAGGACCTTCCCAATTGATGGTTAACCTTGACCCCTTGCATGTTAGGATTTGTTTAGACCCCTTAGAGGTTGATATAGGGTTTGATCTTCGATCTTGATAATATAGATATTAATATACTTTAGGGTTTCCCTTAGGATAATGTGATAAGCTTTAGAACAAAAATGGTAACAAAAAATGTTGAAATAGATATGGTGTAATAAAAAAACTTAGAATATTTTAGGGTTTAAACACAACATAGGTGCACTTGAACATTTTATTTTGGGTTTTTTTAGATTGAATTAGAGTATGGGACCTATGGGGTATATAGGGTAGATATAGTATTTCCCTTAGAATTAATATTAGGCTTGTAAATATTATTTTACTATTTTTAATATATTTTGCAATCGTGTGATTGTTTGGTTTGCCCATTTTTGGGGTTTATTTTGTTGTATGGGCTTTTTGGGCATTTGCTTGGGGTGTGAGCTTGGTTTGAAGAGCATGATGGTGGAGCCTAATGAAGACAAGGTTGAAGATCAAAATCAAAGCTTGATGAAGATTGCTTGGCCTGCTTGGAGTTGTTTGAAGACCATAGGACATAAGAGCTAGTAGAGCCTTAGAATAGAAAATTGATTCATAAACATGGATGGTTTCTTGTGCCTCCATTCTTCTCAATGACTAAAAGTCTCTCCTTAATACTCACATCCCTCCTTTGGAAGGATTAGTGACTGTGTCTAGGAGATAGAACTTTGAGAGAAACAGTCTATATTATGTTAACTTTCTGTAGGCCACCTTTGGTGTTCAACAGACTGTTTAACATGCAAAATCCTCTTGTAATCATTTCTCTGCTGGAGAGCTTGCTTTGAAGAATCCCTTGAGGATGGAAGATGAAGTTCATTGCCTGGAAGACTGATAGAAGAAGGAGCTTGTGCTGTCAGGTTTTGTTGTTTAGAGTTGTTGGTGCTGTTTAGAGCTGTTGATGTATTGTTTGAGTTTCTTGACTGTATTGTTTGTTAATTGTCCCCTTGAGATTGAGGTGAAGCTGTTTCACTTCGCTCATTGTTTTCTAGGTTCGAGGTTGAGTGGGACTCCCTTGCCTCGCTTGTACTGCTGCATTCATGCATTTTACTGCTTTACTGTATATATGCTGTTTCTTTTCCGTTTATTCCCCTAGGATCTCTGTTTCTCTCTGCGCAGGAGAGAAATATGACAGACATTAGGTGCTAACCCATGCATGATAACATTAGGGTAGATTTGATTCCCTTTTCAACCATAGGTTTTATAGTTGTTGTCTCTCTTCTTTCTCAAAACAATCAGAAAAATACAATAAAAGGATAAACATCAATAAAAAAACATTTCTTGCGTAAAAGACTGCAAACCAATCAAAAGACGTCATTTTTGTCCTCTTGGACCCATAATCAGGAGAAAACCTTTTTCAGAAGGATAAAAACAATCAAGACAGACTTGTGTCATACGTGGCCCGAACTACGTTTGCTCTGATCTTTCATGCTGTATGAAAGTACGTAGGCATAGGATGCGATATCCTAGCGAGCAACCTTCCCCTCCTTTCCCGTAGGTAGGCGAACTACGTTGACTCTGATTTCTCGTTCCAGACGGGAATACGTAGGCATAAAGTGCGATACTTTGTCGAGTCATTTTATTTTCTTTTTAACCCCAGACCTGTAGAGTAGATAGAATAACAATCCGTACCAGAAAACAAGCGTGGATCCCGTCGAGTACGACGGACGTGAGGGGTGCTAATACCTTCCCCTTGCGTAACCGACTCCCGAATCCAGGATTTGGTTGCGATGACCATTACTTTCCCGTATTTGCGGTAGGTTTACTTTGAGCGTTTCCTTTCCCTCTGTTGGGATAAATAACGCACGGTGGCGACTCTTCTGTTCAGCCGACGCCGATTTTCGCAGTAGCGACACCCAGTCAGGTCGAAGCCGTTTGAATAGGGGCAGCTGTTGCACCCCAAAATTTTCCCAACCTTTTTCTTTACCTAGCTTTTGTTTCATTGCATTCATCATAGCATTAGCACATGCATTGCATTGTCATTTGTACAGGGGATTGAGAGAGTTGTGCTAGCTAAGAGGAGGTTATCAAGGCCTAAGCCTAATCAAGAGGTTGTATTCAAGCTATTCAAGAACCTACCACCATCAGAAAAGATCAAAGAGCAGGTGAATGTATATGGTTCACCTCCTATTTTAGAGGCCTTGAAAAGCTCAGCAGATGATTTTGAATCCATGGATGTGGATGTAAAGCATTAAGGAAGCTCATGGGTTGTCTTGAGAGTCATTATGGAGCTTACTCAATCCATTATGCAAAGTACAAGAGGCCACAACCAAAGGTGGTGCAATTAGGGTTTTCACCTGGTCAACCCTTAGTCAACTGTGAGTCTTGAGGAGATTAAGACTCAATTCCAAGCAACTATGATCATGGAGAGATGTGTTGAGACACTTAAGAGATCATTTCAAGATCAATTTATCAATATTCAAGAGTGTGAGAAGTTATTGAGCTAGGGTTTCTAGCTTTGTCAGTGTAAAATCCCCTATCTCAATGCCTAACTTCAAGACCACATAACTCAAGATACAAGTTTCATCTCATCCTGACATCAACATGAGACTTGTAGAGCATGCTCTTAGATTTCTTTTGAGTACTAGAAGTCCTTGATTGGACTTATAGAACTCAAGTTATGAAGCAGACAAATTACAGGTCATCAGATGAATGTGATTTTGGTACTTGAAAGTCAACCAACTTCCAGGACATTTTTGAGCTAGAAGGATGTCTCTCCTATCCTTGACCCAAACATGAAGGTTGTTCCTTATCATCTTAGCTTTCCAAAGAGTACTAGAAGTCCTCATTTGGATTTGTAGAACTCAAGATATGAAGCTTGCAAGGCAAGGGTATTTTGGGAAAGTAAGATTATAGGCCATTTTGGATTATAGGTCCATTTCACCACTTTGCATGCCTCAAATGCAAATTTTTCCAACTTGAAAGTTGCTCAAAATGGGGTTATTTACTCAATCAAACAGCAAGGATTCATTTATATGGATTGGATTGAAGGTTGGTTGAAGAAAATTTCATAAAAAGAAGCTTTAAAGGCATTTAAAGGCAAAAATTCAAATAAATGCAAAATGAACCATTCCAAGTCATGTTTGTGCATATTTTGTGTGCAAAACACATTTCAAGAACATTGACATTGGTAGATTTGAAAATTGAGCCATAAAAACACCTCATTTCACATGTTTCTTAAGCTTGAAGAAACACAATCAATATCCACCGTTGATCAAAAATAAGGAAGCAATCCCATCCATTCATGTTCACCACCTTACCAGCCAGTGAATTGAACCAATTTTGAAGCTTGGAAGCTCTATTTTCATGCACATTAACAAGTGAAAAAATGAAGAAAATGGATTTTTCATTGGGCCAAACCAGCCTCAATTGGGCTTCAATACCTATCCAAAATGATTCTATATAAGTCCTAGATGATTCTTTGATGAAGTTTGATGAAGATTGGTGGCAGTTAGAGCACTTACAGTTGCAACAAACTCAAGAGCAAAGCAAAATCGAATTTCAAGATTGAAGCATTTTCCAAGCGAATTGATCATTCAAGAAGCTTCCTGAAGGATCATTGAAGCTTTCTGCATTGGTTTGGTCAAGAATCATCACCTGAATCCACCTCTATTCAAGCTTCTACACAGGTTCTTTTCTCTCAAAATTACTCATGACTTATGGCAAATTAGAACTTGTTATGCATGTGGTTAGGATCCTGGTAACTCCTAGATAAATTTAGGATAGGATAGAAGCCTGATTGTGACAACTTTTACCATGACACGATTTCTTAATGCATTCGGTTTAGATGATTCTTAGGTTAAAAATGAATTTCAAACCTACAATGTTGATGTATGAAGTGTGAGGACTTGATTGATGTCAAGATTTTAGAGTTTGGTGAGGTTTCATGGCAGAGCACCGTTCACCCTCACCGGAGAAGACGACCGGAGTCTTCTCCGGCCACCACTGGTTTGATTTCCCTCCTTCCCTCATTTAAATCACCAGATGCAATCTTGGCCCTTAGATTTTGGTAATCCCTTGATTGTTTCCTCTTATTCAATGTCCGTGAGTTAGTTTCAAGAGGTGTGGACTTTTTAATTGACGTGGCAGCATGTAAGGCATTGTATCAGCATACTTAATGATTGTATGGCTTGGATTAAGACTTATGGTGGTCCTTAGTTGACTGAAGCGCGCGTGATCCCTCAGGTTTTTGAAGCGTGGAGTGGACTTGGGCCTAGCATTGATACGCACACCCCCCTTTAAGGCCCATAGGAGATTACAACTTGGATTTTTGCCATTTGTCACGCGCCTTTTGTTATTTTCCTTTCTTTTTCATTATTTTTTATGTTTTGAGGCACGATTGTTTTAATTCATTAAAAATAGTAGAAAGTACCCATAGTTCTTAAATTTTTTTCCTCTGATTCCTTAATATGTTAAGTGATTTTACATGCTATTGGATTAATTTTTGAGCCTTTTTTCAATTTAATTGCATATTTTCCATGTTATGTGCTTTTAATAAATATGAAATTGACATGTGCATCTTGCTGATTTTATTTCTTGATAGATACTTCAAATGAATGTCTAATGTTTTGCATGCTGACTCTAGACACATTGTATGATGTTGTGGTATTTTTGTCCTAATATTTAGGAGCTGTTTGATTAGGGTTTAAGGTATATTTTTAGAACCTTTCCCATTTGCATTCTCCCATAGAACACTTTGTGGTTTAGCCTTCTGTTAGTACCCTTAGGCTTAGAATCTTGACCTGAAATTTTGACCACAGCCTCCTAACATTTTGAGGATCCCTTAGGAATTTTATTAGGATTTTTAGGGTTAGTTTCCTATTTTTCCTAGATTTTACATGTTGGCTAATGTTAGTGTGTTCCCCTTAGAATCTTCCTCTAGTTGTGCCCTTTAAGTAATCTTTAGGAAATCCTTAGTCACCCAATCATTACATGAACCCATAGTACATAGGTTGAGAGCTTTGTAGGGTAGTTTTCATGTCCTAATAGTGCTCATAGCTTGATTAGGATAGATGTCCTTTAAAGCCTTGCTTTTAGGGTTCCTTGGATGCCTTTGAATGATTTTCTTTCTTCACTTGATTCTCCTAAAGCATAGTCCTATGATATTTGGAGCCTTCTTGTGAGAGCCTGGTCTTCCTTAGGAAGTACTCTATGCATTCCATGAGAATTTGAACCATTGAGGACTATCCTTGAATGATGAGTTTGGTTGAGAACATGGTGAATTCCTTAGGTTTTCACTATGTCTCCCATCATTATTCTTTTCATTTCTCATGTCCTACATTCTCAGGATCCTTCTTATGAGAGCCTGGTCTTCCTTAGGAAGTACTATGTGCATTCCATGAGAAATTTGAAACTTTTATGGACATTCAATGACATGGTGGGTTCCTTAGGTTCACACTATGCTCCTTTTCTCCTCCAAGTCCTATGACACAGGATCCTTCTTGTGAGAGCCTGGTCTTCCTTAGGAAGTACTTTGTGCATTCCATGAGAAGTTTGAGCCTTGAGGACTCAAGTACCTTTTACATACCTTCTCTTTGCTCATTTGTCCTATTATCTCAGGATCCCTCTTGTGAGAGCCTGGTATTCCTTAGGAAGTACTCTGTGCATTCCATAAAGAGGTTGAGCCTTAGGTGGACTCTTGTGTTGATACACATCTAAACCTGATTGTTGGGATGATTTCCTTGTTGCTCATCTAGTGTATCTCTCTCCTGATGGATTGATTTCATTGCCTGCTTGTTGTGATGCATTAGGATAGACTTGCATGTGTAGATACCCTTAGGCTTAGGTGCATGATTGCATTAAAGGTTGAGGTTTTCCTCCCTTTGCTTGGATGTTTATCTGCCTTTCATACCTGTCATGTTTGCATTAAAGGTTGAGCTAGTCTCCCTTTGCTTGTGTGTTTTCTCTGTGCATCTTTGTTTGCATCCCCTGTTTGCATTGAAGGTTGAGCTTGTCTCCCTGTCTTGTACTATTGCATTGCATCTGCATCCAGTTACTTTATATTTCATCTGCTTGATAGATGTGTTTCTTTTTCCCCTTTGCATGTTCCCTTAGGGTTCTCACCTCCTTGTTCAAGGATGGTGATGATAGAACTTTAGGTTGAATCCATGCATGATAACATATAGGATAGATTCCCTTTCAAACTCAACATTAGGACCATATTGTATGACAATAGTAGGATGCTTGATAGTTTCCCCTGTAGAGTCCTTTTTCTCTCTTCTCATCTTCAAACCACAATAAAACACCTAATAAAGGCTAATTTGTATCGTACGTTATGAGCCTTAAGCTACTTAGGAAGTGGTGCTTGGGGGGCTTCTCCTCGATTAACTAGAGTGTTTAGTATACGTCCTTAGGACGATATGCGACGCATTCGTTCCTAAGTCATAGTCTCTAGTGCAATATGAATTACAAACATTCATAAAAAAAACTTCTTCTCCAATAAAAGACAAAAACAAACATCAAACCTCTTTTGCCCTTTGGGGCTCTCTTAATTAGGAAAACCTTTTCAGACGAAAAGAGTACTGTTAAGCTTCGGTTCTACCACAAACAGGAGTTGTCCCTAACTACTAGAACTGTAGTTTAACCTTACTCGGGTAAAAATAATTGAACAAGCGCGTGTTCCGTTTTATCCCGAACTACGTTCGCTCTGATCTCTCATACCTGTTGAGAGCACGTAGGCACAAGACGCGATGTCTTGGCAAGCAACCTTCCCCCTTCACCTGTAGTTAGCCGAACTACGTTGACTCTGACTTTCCCATTGCACGAGGGAATACGTAGGCCCAGAGCAGCAACGCTCTGTCGAGTCATTCTTTTCCTTTTTCTTTTCTTTTGAACCAACCTTGATAGGTAGATAGATAAACAACCCGTCAGATAAACAAAACAAGCATGGATCCCGTTAAGTACAATGGACGTGAGGGGTGCTAATACCTTCCCCTTGCGTAACCGACTTCCGAACCCCGAGATTTAGTTGCGATGCCCGATCTTATCCCTTTTCGCTAGGTTTTTTCCTGGTCGTTTCCTTTCCCTCCTTTGGGATAAATAACGATAGGTGGCGACTCTTATGTCTGTGCCGGCACCTTTTTTCGCAGTAGCGACACTTGGCTTTCAAGTTATAGGTGCATGACATGATTTGTTGGATAATAGGCTACATCCAAATCCTTTGAAACTCAACATTTCCAATGCTTCATTCTATGTAGAGACCCTTATGCTTCATTCTCCTATAAATAGAGAGCCTTACGCTTCATTCTAAGTTATAGGTGCATGACACATTTCTCCTATAAATAGAGACCCTTATGCTTCATTCTAAGTACACCAAAATATTTTCGATGCTTGTTTTCTCATAAATCCTCCTTCTTGCAAAATTCAAAGTTCTCAAAGAGTGTTAACTTGAATTCTCAACTCAGGATCTTCTCCAATCAAACCAAACATCTAAACACTTCACATACATCATGTGTAAGTGATCCAAACACTCAAACACTAACTGTAACATCAGAATCATCAAGTCACATGTCATTTGCTTCATATACACCATAAGCTGTAGATGGATTTAAGCTAGGAGTTTCAGAAGCTTTCAAACCAATTCAAACATTATAACACATTCCTTGGAAGTCAAGGAAGCTTATGGCATCAAGAAACTGCATTTGGAACACTCCTATCGAGGAATTCCATTTCCACTCTTGTAAGGTAAGTTGCTCTAAACTGAACTCTATGATTCATGCATAAGTTTTGATCATTTGAGTTACAGACATGTTTATCATGTTATTATGATCATTTTCCCTCAATTAATTGTTATGTATCATGACTATATGAGATTTCATCTTAAAATGATCAGTTAGGGTTCATACGATTTTCAAATCAATTTCTTTTGATATACTGAATTGAAATGAAATTGAATAGAACCATCCAATTCCTTGTCAATATCCACACAAGTTTTCATCTTTACACCATCCCATTTGGTTGAGAAATGAAGAATCAGGAAATTTGAAATTTGATAATGAAGATGATGATGCACAAGGAAGACAACAATGGTGGTGGCGCCATTTTCACATTTTAATAATCATGTTTGATACTTAATTATTTGGTACACGAATGTATCACCACCCCAGTGGTTGAAGGCACGTATTTAAGGCTTTGTGTGACCCTCAAGTCTGGAATTTGAATCCCTCTCGCCCTAGACCTTTTGGGTTTTATTTTCTTAAAACATTTTCACTTTGAAGTTTTAATATATTATTCGATCTAGACATTCCTTATCACCATGTGCGCGTTGGATCAGATGGTGGATTTTGAACCCATCACCCTTTGGTCACGAGTTCAAGCCTTGGTGGGAGCAAAACCTTCCTTTTTACCACTATTTTTCTTATTTTTGTTCAAACCTTCACACATTTATTTCACATAGTAAAATTCATTATTTTTGATTGAATTTATGCACACTTCTTATTCATATGTCCTATTTTGTGAATAAAGAAAAAATTTCAAAAATAATATTTATTTAACACATTTTTATTAAGTTGAAAGGTGGTCCATTTTTAAAGTATTTTCATACTTTTAATGACTTTCTTTTGATTTTTCTCTTAACTTAATTGATCACATGTGCTTATTGTAGCATCCAAAAATTTTCCCATCTTTTATCTTGGATTATGTTTCATTGCATTCTCATATTCATCTTTGCATAGCATTATTCTAGATAATGGATCAAGGCATCATGGCTTGTTTCTCAAGATAGAAGGAACATGTTTCTTCAACCATAAGCAAGGTTTCTTCTTGACTTTATGGCATTCTCAAGCTCCAAAGGTCCCTCATTATCAAGTATGATTTAAGGAAACATCATTTCAAGATCATATGTGGTTCACCATGTCTTGGTTTGCAAAAAATAATCAAGAGATTCAATTAGGTTCAAGGTGTTTGACCTAATTTAGCAAATTGTGGATGTTATGATCAAATAGGCATAACTCCTTCATTTTTCAACATCTTTATGTGGTTCTTTTTCTAATGAAATCTTCTTATCATCCCCAACAAGTTCTCTTTGCAAGGAAAGATCCAAGTATGCTTGGAAAATCATCAAAAGTTTGAAGACATTATAGGTCATTTTGAGTTTTGGAAGGATTTTCTAGTCAACTTCAAAAGGTCATAACTTGGTCAATTTTCATCATTTGGAGCCCATTATTTTTCTAAAATGAACTTGAAGATGTACTCTATAACTTTGATTCAAGGTGGAAGTGCTAAAAACCTATGGAAGGCCTTGGTTATTGTCAAAACATTATAGGTCATTTTTGGTCCCTAAAAAGACTTGAAATTTTTCTAAGTGTTTTACAATTTTGAACCTTTTCATGGAAGCTACTTTGAAGGATCATATCTCTCAACTCAGATTTCCAAATCTATACTTTCTTTTCACATTGCAAAGTTGACATCATCCTCCATCCAATGCAAGATAAATCATCTCATAAAGCCTCCTACATTGTGAGAACCATCGTGGCAAAATTTGAATTTCAAAGCTGAAAATCCACTTCAAGTCAGAATTGAATTTGTTTGAATTGGCCTCTAATTACCAAATTAAGCCACGAATTCAATCTAAACATGATTAGCAAACTTGCTTGGATTGATTAGAGCCTTGAAACGTAAGTTTTGAGTGAGTTTTGACAGTTATCAAGTCACATTTTGCTTATGCTGCAAGTGCGCACGAATTCACCTCAATTTGCATCATTCACCCTCCCTCAAAATTCAGAAATCTTCTCCTATAAATAAGGGGATCATTCCACTCATTTTCACAAGCTTTGATAGCTAGAATCACCCTGTTGATATCCCATTTAAACTCTTAAGCTTGAACTTTGAATTTTTATTTCCACACCCTAAACACTCAAACTCTCCATTCAGTTAGCTTCACCAACATCCAGTGAAGCTAACCAGCTCAAGAACTTACAGAATTGTGGCCTGAATCAAGCTTGAGGACTTCATTTTTAGAGCTCTGAAGTTGAACTTCAACAGGTACAATTCTTAACCATTTCAACTCAAATTTGTCGCTAAGATATAGTCATTGATGTGCTGATGCTGTTAGGATTGTTAGATTTTGGTTTTGGTTGAGTTTTGATGTTCAATTTTCAAATCCGTGTTTGCTTTTTCTTTTGTTTTTTTTCAAATCGAGTGAGCTATGGTTTAAAGAAATTTGGCGCGATGATATGGTTCAGATCGTATTGAAAAGACGCATCAGATGAAACCACTATGAGCTCCAATGGTTATGGCTTGATGGATCTTCGTATTTCTGCAATTCTTTGAGATTTTCAAGTGGCTGGAGGTTGAAGATGATGATCTCACCATCCATCATGCCACTTGTTCTAACCATGCGCGCTTTCTGGCCTTTGGATTAGCCACATCATTTAATAAAGTGAGATCCAACACATCTTGTTTTTTCTGTTTTATTTTCTTTTTCTAATTTGTTTTTAAATTCATTTTATTTTCAGAAATTCATAGAAAATTCATCTTTAATCAGAAAAATACCAAAATATATTCTAAAATTTCCTTTTATTTTTATCTTTCTGATTTTTATTTTTGTGCTTTTTTATTTTTTCAGTTTGCTATTTTTCTTGAACTTTAATTTGTTTGAGCCAATTTTAATTAGTTTAGAATTGTTTTTGAGCATTTTAAAATTATGAGAAAAATATTATATGATCCTATGATGGTTTTGAGCCTATGGTGACTTTCTTTGATTTTTATTTCTGGTTTTGCTATTTTCCATGTTATTTTGGATTATTTCGTTAATTTTAATTGGTTTTAAATTATTTTTGAGCCATTTAAAATTATGAGGAAATTAGCATATGATCCTGTGATGGTTTCTGACCTAAGGTGATGTCCTTGGATTTTTGTGTGTGGTCTAACTATTTACTTTCTTTTTTTGGATTTTATTTGCCTTTTTTATTTGATTTTTAATTGGTTTTAAATTTTCAAATTGATGTGATATTGTTTTTAATCCATGATTGGGTGCCTTTCTGTTTTTCCTCAAGTCATGTGAGGTTTTTATGCTTGTTTGATGGTTGTTTCCCTTTTGGGATTGTTTTGGTTGTTTGATTCTTTTTTAGGCATAATCTTGTGTGATTTCACTTGTATGATCCCTCTTGTGTGCTCATGTTTGAGTGTTGAACTTGTGGATCATGTTGATGTTGTGGTTTCATTTGGTTTCATGTCATGTTTATATGCTTTCTTCTTTAGGGTTGACTTGAGGAATACACATGAGTGGTCTCAAAGGCTTATGGGTTTAATTGCTAAAGACATTACTTGGTTCAACCGGGATCTGCTTAGTGTGGAGATTGCTTTCAGCTGTGGTAGTTTTCCCAATGTACCTCTAATGGGGAGAAAAGGGGAAGTTAATTATAACCCTTCTCTCGTTGTTAGACAGTTTAGATATGCACTGAGAGGACCTCCGAAGGATGAAGAAGTATAGGAACCTGTGTAATATACCGGTGTAGCTAATCCTGATGTTCTAGCCAAGGTTGTGGAAGCATGGGGAAAGATTCATAAGAATGGGAGGATTTCTTTAGGAAAGTGTGACTGCAGAGCTTATGACCCTTACCTATAGTGAATTCAGAGGAAGGTGGAGAAGATTCTATTGTCATTTCCTATTGAAGAACCCTTGTATCCCTTGATGATTGAGGAACTTTTAACAGTTGATAGTCAGAGATATGATAAGCTTCAAATAGAGAAGGAAGAGTTGCATAAGGAAAATGAAGAGCTGAAAAGAGAGATCAGTCAATTGAAGCGCGACGAGAATGAAGTTGTTTATCTAGCTAGAGTAAAGATAGAAACCTTAGCTAAGGTGGAAAAGGAGTTAGCAGAAGAGATCCGGGTACGAGAGCGGGTTGGCCAAGATTTGAAAAGTTTTGATAGTGTCCTTAAGCATAAGAAAAAAGAATTAGATAGAGCCTATTTGAAAATATCTAAGTTCAATGATCAACGTAAAGCTACATTAACTGCCAACAAAGGAAGATAGGATGAGCTTCGTAGACAGATTGACAGTTTGAAGATACAACTCAAAGTCAAAAGAAAATAAGTCTCAGCAGAATCATCTCGTAGTATACAAGTGAAAAGAAGCTATAGGAAACCTTGTCAGCACTTAAGGAGCTCAAGGTGAGGGAAGAATTGAAGAGATCAAGACTTGAGGATGCCTTGGAGAAGATGCTTGGGAGGACTATGTTCAGGGCTTGAAGGATGTCATTTGCAAAAGGGATCTCCTCATCCAGGAGCTGATTGCAAGACCTGAACATTCAAACACAAAGGAGTTGTTAGAAGAAGCTCAGACTTGGTACAAGGCCTACAGTGGTTGAAAGTTGTTTGATGCTGCCTTTTTCTCTTTTCTTGTCTTGTATTTTGACCATCACCAGATCTGTTGGATGAGGTCATATGCTTGTATGCAGTTGTATTTCCTGTTGGTGATTTGTATATATTAACTTTTGTTCTCATTCTATTTATGAGATGGTTTTCTGGTTCTTCCGTTTATCTCTATTGTTCTGTTATTATCTATGAAACTAAAATCAAGGGGGAAATCTCCTTGTAACATATACACATGTTTGCATTTTGCATTATTATTTTCATTTGCATAACAGGTGTTCTTAGAGCTTTCAATCTTATGTCTCTGCTTGGTTTTCTTCAACAGCTAACAGGATTGCAGATTCAGTTTTCCATTGATATTCTACGAGAGGAAATCAACAAAGAATTATGGATCAAGTGCACCACAAGCTACAAGAGGTCGAAGACAGAATGTCACAGTTTACAGAGATGATGCAAAGTGTGGCCAATGGGCAAGAACAACTGAGAACCTTGGTTCAGCCGCTAATAACACGAGTTGATGGTAAGGGTATTTTGCATGGTGGGACTGTTGTGATTCCTCCTCTAGTTGATGGAAATATTCCTCATGGCAACGGTGTTCTTACAATTGTTAATCCTTCGAGCGGAGGTAATCAGGGTGGAGTTCATGTAGGTGGCGTTGGGACTAGCGTATGTGCTGTTAAGGGGGCTGCTGGTTCCCAATGGGAAGAAGACAACCAAGATGATGTGTTTTCAATGAGAGACTTGGGCGTGGGGCTCCCCACAGAAGCTGATAGGAGATTCAAATTGATTAAAGAAAAGATGAAAGCCTTCGAGAACCAAAACTCTTTGGGACTCGATATGTCAGATCTGGGACTAGTGTCAGGGGTCAGGATTCCCCCAAAGTTTAAAGTACTAGATTTTGATAAGTACAAAGAAACAACTTATCCTAGAGTACACCTCAGAGCTTATTTCAAGAAGATGTCTTCCTATTCAGATGATGAGAAGTTATTAATGCATTTCTTTCAGGATAGTCTGTCATGTCCTTCTCTTGAGTGGTATATGGGTCTGGAAAGGACACATATAAAAAGTTGGAGAGAATTGGGGGAAGCGTTTGTGCGTCACTATCAGTATAACAAGACTTGGCGTCGAATAGAGTTCAATTGCAAAATCGGTCACAGAGAAACAACGAGGGGTTCAAAGAGTACGCCTAGAGGCGGCGAGAGTTAGCAGCTAGAGTGCAGCCTTCGATGGTGGAGCGAGAGTTGATTGATATGTTCATGGAGACCTTTCCAAGAACATATTATGAAAAATTAATTGGATGTATGTCTGAGAGTTTTTCAGATTTGGTGATGGCTGGAGAGAGAGTAGAGAACGATATTAAGACAGGGAAAATACTAAGCGGATCAGGATCTTCAGCAAGAGGTTTGAAAAAGCCATACAATGGAAACCCAAAGAAGAAAGGGAGATTTGAATGCAATATCATCCTATATAGGTAAAGGCAGGGTACGACCTCAGCATCAACAACAAGTTACTAGTATAGCCATTCCGGCTGTACCGCAGCAATAAGCTAATGTGCCTCGCCGGTACCAAGACATAGGAAGGATAGCCAACAGCAAACTTGAGATGCCGTATATGCCTTATTCTCATCTTTTGCAACATTTATTATAGTTACAACTTATACAGAAGAGAATCTTGACACCACTCGCTGGTGCACCTCTGCCAGGTTATGATATAAACGCTAGGTGTGAGTTCCACTCTGGAGCTCCAGACCACAATATTGACAATTGCAAAGCGCTTAAGCATAAGGTTCAAGATTTACTCGACTCAAAAGCAATCAATTTTACAAATGAATCCCCCAACATAAATCAGAACCCGATGCCAAACCATGGAGTGGCCATGGCCAATGCTATTATTGAAGGAGAAAGGTTGAACTAGATAACTGATGTTGCAGAGTTGAAGACCCCTTTGAGCTTCGTGAAAGAAAAATTGTTAAAGGAAGGTGCATATCCAGGGTGTTCAAAAGATTGTTCATAATATGTTGGACAGCCAGAGGGTTGCAGTTCTTTGAAAAATCGTATTCAGAGTTTGATTAACGAAGACAGTCTACAGTTTGACAGTGTTGTAGAAGAAGAGGTGATTGATGAGGTCAATAATGAACGGGATAAAGTTGCAATGATTTTAATTCTGTACCGGACGATTAATATCTCAGCACCGTCAAGGCCAGCTCCAGTCATTGTCACCACTCAAGGACATGTACCTTATGAAAGCGCCAAGGCCATTCCTTGGAATTATGGGACAGAGGTGTTTTGCAATGGACAAAAACAGGAGTTGAAGGGGCCATTATATGGAGTTATTTCAGTTGAAAACATCGTTGGAACAGTAGGAGTTACTAGGAGTGGCGGGATTTTCTCTCCGCCTGGAACTAGTGCTGATAAAGGTGATAAGGGTAAAGGAAAGGCAGTGATAGAAGAAGATGTTCAGCAACAAGTTGATAAAGATTCTTTTGTGAAGGATACTGAAGAGTTCACGAGGCTTATCTGTAAAAGCGATTACAAGATTTTAGATCATTTGCACCAAACGCCATCAAAAATGTATATTCTATCGATGTTATTGTGCTCGGTGGCCCACCGAAACGCGCTGTTGAAAATTCTAAATTCGGCATTTGTGTGTCATACCACAAATTTGTCCTACCTGTATGTTGCCATTCATCTGTACATTCACCCATTAAACCATTATCTATAAAATAAAATAAAATACATATGTTGATTTTGTTTCATTGTGTTTTTAATCTGAACTCATGTTGTTTCAAGGATAGCAAGTCAGGAGCGTATGGTATGGATTGATGTTCATATGGTTTTAACCTAATCTTAGTCAGTCAATGGTTCGCTTCATGATCAGGCTATGACAACGCACCTCAGGATCCTTAAAGATGAGTCTATTTACCAATTAGGGTTTAGGTAATATGTTGATAACCATACCTCAATTTAAAGTCTACTGAGGACCTATAGCTTGCTAGGCATAAGCCTAAAATTATTTCGGTTAGCAAATTTCAAAGTTCAAAGCTCTAATGTATGCAGTTGTCGACATGGATTCATGATTAAACACTAATTTCATACATTTTGAAGAAGGCATGGAATTGGCTTAAATATTGATTCATAGATTTAAGTCGAGTGTGATATCTTTCCAAGTATTATAGGTGTGAATCCATTTTCAAGAGTTGAGTCTTGATGAGTGTCTTATTTTTCGCCCATACAAAGTCATAATATGATGTAAAAGAGAAAATGTGTCAAAAAAATCATGGATCATCAACTTACACGCATCAATGTTGCTACACTCTACCAAGGTAACTGTTTAGCCTAGTAGATGAGGTGTGATTCTAAAGTTGCTCGAGATGTAGGTCATGTACTACAGGCGGCGCGAGCAATTTGTTTCGAGTATAAAGAAATGTTCTTTCTTGTGTTGTAACATGAGGTCAAGTGGATGTAAACCATTATATGGATCAGAACCAGTTTTACAACATGCCGAGCCCAATTGAAATTCAAGTTGGAAATTTTGGGCTAAATGATGATAAAGTATATTTTGGGGTTTATTATGGTTTAAATGACAACAAGTTTTGAGAAAAACGCAGTTATGCACTTTCAAATATCCTTTTTAAGATTTGAATTAAACTTGTTGCAAAAATTTCACTCATTCCTAACTTGGTCTTTGAAAGTCATGTGTTTTAATTTCAAGTTGCATTTTTATACAATATCCAAAACCTCAAGATGGCCCTAGAAAGCGGGTATTCATTGGTAACTTCCAAACATTTAAGATATCAAGGCAGTATTTGTTACAAAAGAAATCCATCATGTTGAAATGCATGTTATCATTGTTAAAGGTTCATTGTAAAATCGTTACAAATAAATTCATGTTGTAATTGTTTACAAGGATATATACGCAACAATTTATGACAGGATTTATGAAAGTTTAAGGCCATGAGCACGGCATTGGATTTGTTCTGATACTTAAAACAAAGCATATAGCTCACACTTTGAGGGGCTTGGCCTTTTCATCCATGCTTACATATCTTCAAATTGGTCTATCTGTCACATACTGATGCTTGCACAAAAACAGCAAAAGAAAAGACATGAGTTGTCATACCAAATATACACAACTATAGGGACGAAGAGGAATCACTCATCGTCGAGGCTAGGCGATCCAAATCGGTAAATTCTGAGTTTTTTTAAGGTAAAGGAATTGGGGGTTACTCTGCATTTTCTTTCCGCCATGGCGTTTTTCCATTAATGCAAATTCTGAGTTTTTTTTAGGTGAAGGAATTGGGGTTTTCAAAGTAGGGTTTTATATTGTTTGAACTTGGTGTTTGAAGCTTTTTTTTGTTCAAACTTGAGCACACTACACATGCCATTGTCTTTATGTTGTTTCTTTTAAAACGGTGAGTGCATTTGTGAGCTTTAATGAGTATAGAAGGTAGGGCTGGACATCGGTCGGTTTGGATTGGGTTCGGGCCCAATATGTTAAACCGGCCAAAACCATGGGTAGATTTGGTAGGCCCAATTCCGACCAAAGTTTTAATCGGTTTGATTGGATCGGTTTAATCGGTTGATCGGTTAAAATGGATCGGTTTTTTTGGTTAACCATAAGTAAGTTGACACATAATTATAGAAGTTTTAACTAACAGAAAACCATAAGTTGTAGTAAGAAAACCGTAAGTTGTATTAAATTGGTATCTATTACAAATAGTATTTCAATGCAATTTGTATCTATTTCAATGCAATTTGCCAGAGGAACCACAAAAATAATAACACATTTCATTGTGCGTCTGAGTCTGACTTTTTGGTTAATGCGGCTACCTCCCTCTCCTGTTGTTTCTTTAGATGTCTAGGAAAGTCATACTTTTCGACAGCCGCTAATAACTTTGCTGCAAATGTTTCAGATATTGAAGGCAGAAACGATGAACCTGACATGAAGAACTCTTCATCTTCTATAAGAGCGTCTCTTTAAATAAAATGAAGCAAAGCCTGCTCAGCAATAGGATTCAAGAAACATTAGATAACCAAGCAAATAATATGTAACACTTGATTCAAAGAAACTTCCCTTTGGTCTTTGTTTTATTCAAAGAACTCTCTAAACAGTAACTACAAAACCAGACAAAAATATAACTTAAAAAGCCGTTTTTTCCATTGATTTTTTTGTTAGTTCTCACATTCAAGTACCTTGCTTCACCTGGATTGATACACAGTGAAATATCCCGCAATTGCTTAAGAAGCAGAAATTATCCTCGAAGATGCATTCATTTCAAACAAACTCAAACTTTCGCCCTGATCCAATAACCGAAAAATAGTAAGATAACAACAAACATATTTCAAGATATTGGAGACTAAACATATTATTACGAAAAGCTTCGTTTTACCGTGACTTTTGCGTCATTTCCTAACATGATATCAGAAGTGAAATCCATATCAGTTGAGCTAGCAGC
Organism: Lathyrus sativus; assembly: GCA_963859935.3. NCBI lineage: Eukaryota > Viridiplantae > Streptophyta > Magnoliopsida > Fabales > Fabaceae > Lathyrus > Lathyrus sativus. Next base: position 297,613,250 of record OZ012737.1, on the reverse strand, counting down.
AACCAAAAGCATCCATGGTGCAAGATTAGTAGCAGAACCCGAAATTCCTTCATTTCCAGCAGATGAAACAACAAGCACTCCACGGTTAGCAGCATGAAACGACCCAATAGATATTGCGTCATTGAAATAATCGCCTTGTGGTGATTGAGCACCAAGAGATAGCGACAAAATGTGAACTCCGTCTCTTATAGCATCATCAAATACAGCTAGCAAGTCCACATCATAGCAACCTGAATCCCAACATGTTTTGTATACAACAATCCTAGCCATTGGTGCACCTCCTCTCGCACCTCCACTTGCTAGTCCTTTATACTTCATGTTTGCTACATATCTCCCCACGGCTATCCCCACGGCTATCGAAGCTGTATGGCTACCATGACCAGTGCTGTCCCTAGCCGATTTGAACGAGACTTTTTTGTTTGACTCTTCCTCGGCTTCGTATCCACTTATATAGTATCTTGCACCTATCACTTTCCTATTCCATAAATCATATCAACCAATGAACAAGTAACAAATGGAAACAAAGGTTTCAAATAACGGTTGCAGTAGTGGAAGTGTCTATGTTGCCTCAATCACAGTCGCATTACACTTTTGGCGATATAAAAAACCGCCATGCCACGACCCAAATTGCAGTAGCGGAAGTGAGGGTAACAGTTAACAACAAACCTGTTGCAAGTTGAGGCATTGAATGCTTCTCCTGATTGACATTGACCTTTCCACCCTGGTGGCACTCCTAATGGTGCAGAAACTGTGATTGAGTGCAGAAACTGTGATTGT